>OX457038.1:37626447-38191447 GCA_949752735.1 Lumbricus terrestris | reverse complement strand
CTACTAAGCATGCCATGTATGCCATTCGCAGGTTATAACCGCCCTCAGGACTTTTGAGCCATGGGAACCCTCACAATCGCCTATACATGTATAGGAGCAAGAGCCAGGGCATCTAACTGACCCTCAAAATTTTACACCTTTTCAACTCCTACTTTTGTGGTCATTACATTAATTTGTTTGACTTTTAAGCAACTTCTTAACAATAAAGCGTTTAATAACATCAATAATACACAGTGAAACTGAGAAATTGACAATGAGTTAGGCCTAGAATTAAACCTTTCTGAAAAATGCTCATATTCTTAATTTCTTGTTTTGCATTGTTCAAGCTCTTACCAAAAATCTAACAGTAACCACTCATTGTGTTTGCCCCTCCCGCAAAAATATCTGAGGCATAAGCTTCGGGTAGGCCTAAATATATTGCTGCCAAACAGGGATAGGCCTAAATTCTTTCATGACTCATCCCATCACATGTGGTCTCTTCATGCCAGTTTACATAAATGCCGTAGGATTATCAATGCCGTCGAAAACTTCATCTTTAACTCTTCAACTTTTCTTTACAATAATGAACGTATGTGCAATTGTGTGTGCTCCAAACGGATTCTAGTACACACTGTTCGGCGTACACAATTCCACATAATGTAGTATACACTCTAGTACACAGTGTACACGAGACTGATACCTAGCCTGCCATTGTCTGTTCATCCGTGCTTCTGATGGTGGTGGCCTGCTGCCCACCCCGCTGTCTTCGTCTGCTAATGAAGCTGGTATCACCAGAGCACACAGGGTCATCAAGTGCTGGGTGAATGGCCTAATCTCGGCCGCTCAAGCTGCAATCTGTTCTTCACTTTCTTCTTAAACATCCCATGGGTCATCGTAGACACAGGACAGCTATTAGTATAGACAGACATGTGCTAGTATCTGAGCAAGCATTCTCATTGTAGCACATGGAATAATTAATTATGTGATAATAGTGATAATGCCTATATATATATATATATATATATATATATATATATATATATATATATATATATAACAGGATCCGCGCTTTACAGAGCAGCATCTACGAAACATTGCAGCAGATGAAAATCGTTCACGTCAATTATTGATCTATGGAAAGTACCTCAGTTGCCAACAAACATTGAAGTCAATGTGTTGTTTAACTAACTAAACGTTAAACTGGGGGGGCTAAAATGTGCATGGGGGGGCTAGGAAAATCTAGGGGGGCTAACTTTCCATCTGGGGGGCTGTAGCCCCCCCAGCCCCCCCCGGTAGAACCGCCACTGCCTGCTTGACTCTCTGGACCTTGACCTCTGTCGATAGACTCATAGGCGTAACTTTCTATTGTGACGGTGGTGTCCAGTCACCACCACTTTTAAAAGTGGTGGTGACAGTCACCACCACTTTTTGGTCCTGTCCAGAAATATTTTTGAAAGCATTTTGGCTGTCACGCGTATACAGTCTACACATGTATTCCTGGATATTTAATATCGTAATGTCGGCACAGCTGATAGAGGCATTAGAGGCAGGGGCGGATCCAGGGGGGGGCCAATCCGGCCATGGCCCCCCCATTTAAAAATTGCATGGAACGTGGCCCCCCCCCATTTGGTTTCAAAAACATGTAGTGGGAGAGAAAAACAGGACATCTGGCCCCCCCCTATTAGAAAATCGTACGGGACGTGGCCCCCCCCGTTCGGAAATGGCATCTCCTTTTCCCGAAAAATTGGTCGATGACTAAAAAAAAAAAAAAAAAAGGTCATCAACTTTTTTGGCGGATAAGTTGGTATCTTTTTCCCGGAAAATTTGGTCGACGACTAAAAATTTTTTCTATTGTCTCACAATACCAAAAATTTTGGCCCCCCCCTTCGAAAATTCCTGTATCCGCCCTTGATTAGAGGCTTACAGTCTTTACTTACACGTGCTTGGTTTCATAATAATTAGGTGAGGTTATCTTGTATACAATCTGGACTTGACATTGTGAAATTGAATTTATAAAAAAAGATCAAATTATAAAATTCTTTTTGAAAATACAAACATGACATTGCATTGTTTTAATTTGCGAGGACCTAAAGTGCCAGACAAAAGTATACTAAATTCGTATTTGCGGAAGGGATAAAGGAAGGCGAGGGAAGACATAAGGTAAGGAAAGGGTAGGGGAATAAAACGCCACTTGGCTTTGCTAATTTACAACATGATCAATAGCATTTCAAGCTTGAAATTACTGTAGGATCTATAGTGCTGACTGTCCCAAAAAACGTATACTATAGGGTGCTATAGTGTTCGATCAAATTTCTAAAAGGATGACAATGCAAAACAATTAAATACAAGGTGCCTCAAAGGGACGTTTTACCCTCACATGGGCAAAACGTCCGTTGTTGCCCATTTGTATTTTCTGAAAACCTTTGTGACCCCGTAAGGCCTAAAATAACTTTAAAGAGGTACAGGTACTGTAACTTTTTGATTCTGAGGTTATTTTGGACTGCACCTCTATTCTTTGAAGCACACAAAAATTTCTTGCTAAGAATGGATCTTCAATGCATTCAAATACAGAGGGCGTTTTGCTTAATGCCACCTGTGATATTGCTTATGTATTTTTTTCATTTATATAAGCAAAGTCAAATTTATTGTACACTGTAATTCGAGATACTGCATGGTATAGCGTACTTTACACTAGTCTTATAGTTTGTATTAATGGCTATGCCTGTCATTTTTTACATAATTAATGATCAATACAGAGGTAGCGGCAAACTCTTTCAAAGAAACACAAAAAATAAATGTCTATCTAAAAAATAGACAAACCATCAAAGCGCAAATTGCTGGCGATTATGGAACAACTAAAAGACCCCGGAACAGTCAAACTGTTCACTACATAGCACAGGGGGGATGGAGCAGGGAGGGCGTCTTGCCTCTCTGCCCTAGTGACCAGAGCTGCAGACTGCAGAGGAATCATAGTCACCAGTCACCACCACTATTTGAGACAAAGTTACGCCCATGGATAGACTTCGTTTTGGTAAAGCGCCTGTGAATAAGCTGGTTCCCGTGACTTCGGTTTTGTGGGCGCTGTAGAAATGTTGAGTTTACTATTACGATTACGATTGCGAGAGCAGGAAGCAATAATTCTTTCTCTGTTCCAGCGTCTCTGACATCATACGATAAATAAATTATTATTCATTCGACAGATGTCACGAGCGGCGTGCACATCGTTGATGCTGTCGCAAGCAAACTATTCTTTAGATTATGAAGACTTACGGTCCAGGGCTTAAAGTGTGCCTGGACGGTCATGGACGGCGTCCATGCACTTGTTTTAAAATCTGAACGCCGTCTAGCCACTTATTGGCGAGCACAGACTGGAAAGGTAAGGGGCGTCCAGGCACTTCTTTTGGAGAGGTAAGGGGCGTCCAGGCACTTCTTTTTCCACACTTTAGGCACGTACTGGACTTACCTGATAATTTGTTTGTAGATCACGTAATTCACGTTTGTCGGGAATCAAGCTGCGATTCGCAATGTGGCCTACATGTATATTTAAACTCAGTCGTCATATCTAAAAAATGCGCTTGCATAATTATTCTTCCGCACTGAGTCCACGTTCCGCACAAGGGCGGATCCAGGAATTTTCGAAGGGGGGGGCCAAAATTTTTTTGGGCTGGGGTCGGAAATTTTTTCGTTGATCTTTCGCCGAAAAATCTGATGAACTTTTTTAGTCGTTTTTGGCCGAAACCAGAGTTTAATTTAGCCCCCACCTCCGGGGTAATTGAGGTTTTCGGAGGGGTAGATAATTGACCGTCTGAAGACAATCATGAGGCGCGCAGCGCCGAGAGTGGTAGGGGAGGGGTGTGGGGAGGGGATATGCCCCTCCCCACCAGAAACTTTTTGAATTTTCACATTGCAATGGTAGCATTTTAAGCTGTTATCTTAACAAATTAGCTGTACTTTTCAGTGCTTGTAAGAGTGCCATAAGGTCTCAATAAATATAGACTTTACTTAAAAACTTCTTTCCCGAAAACTAGATGTTCTTGTTTAAGTAATCCGCCGGAAATCTTCAAAAAGGGTGTTCAATTTAGAATCCCAAAACACTGATGAAATTTTTTGGTCATCCGTGCGAAATCTTAAAAAAGGTGTTTAATTTTTCGTCTAAAAAGAGTGATGACTTTTTAGTCTTCCGTGCGAAATTTTCAAAAAAGGTGTTCAATTTGGCATCCCAAAAAACGGATGACTTTTGTAGTCATCCGTGCGAAATCTTAAAAAAGGTGTTAAATTTTACGCCTAAAAAGAGCGATGACTTTTTAGTCTTCCGTGCGAAATTTTCAAAAAAAGGTGTTCAATTTAGCATCCCAAAAACTGATGACTTTTTAAGACTAGAATAAATAAAATACTTCCCACTACTGAATGAAATATAGTAAGATATAAATAAAAACAAGGAGTAAACATGTGTTATCATTCACCGCATTTTCTTGCACATATAGACTAAACTCAAAACTTAACTTGTTTCGCCCTGAAATTTTTTGGGCATCTGCAAAAAATAAATTACATCCCAAACACTCGGTACGTGACTTTTTGGCGCCGCCGTTTTGGCGCCGCCGTTTTGGCGCCGCCGTTTTGGCGCCGCCATTGCGCAATAACATTTGCGTTTTGCAGTCTATTTCCGGTTCAGTGTATACGACGCGTGAAACAAATTGACGAAATCCTTGCTGAAATAGAAAGTGAATGTACGGCTTGCTGTTGCGTTAATTGAAGCTGGATCGATGAAAATATTCCTGGTTTAATTGGAGCTGGATTTATTAAGCGAACGCATGAGAAATGGAAGATATGATCAAGAAAAGAACGCTTGAGATTTGTAAGCTCGATGAAGAGTCTTTTAAATGCGAAAAAGCGGCGGGAGTTCCGACGAATGCTTGAACAATTGAAGCTGAAAGGAGATTTTGTTGCCGGTGAAATAGAAGCTGGATTTTTTAAACAAATGCTTTATTTAATAACAAATTATAAGACATGTGAGGTAGCAGATTAATAAAGTACAAGCGATCAAAGCAGAGGATGTCACATCGAATGATTGAAAAAAACAGGCCCACCAAAGAGAGAAAGTCCCGCTAAGACTGGGCCTATTTAGCTTAGTATAGAAATAAGAACTTTAAGATGACATAAGATTTTAGCACGATAGATCGAGGAAATACAGACTTTAGTGACAACAATGAATATGGTGTATTAAAGACAAAAGCGACAGTTCTTTTAAAAAGTCCATTGTTTTGAAATGTCCATAATTGCAATTATAATAAAAAGGTGTGCAACTGCAAATGTGTGCCAACACTAAAGAAGGTGTGCAATTGCCAATTTTTGCCAAGACTAAAGAAGGTGTGCAATTGCCAATTTCTGCCAACACTAAAGAAGGTGTGCAAATGCCAATTTTTGCAAACACTTAAAAAGGTGTGTAATTGCCAATTTTTTTAGAAACCTAAACAAATCCATTGGTTCGAATTGTTCATTATTGCAATTGCAATATAAAGGTGTCCCACTGCAAATGTGTGCCAACAGTAAAGAAGGTGTGCAATTGCCAATTTCTGCCAACACTAAAAAAGGTGTGTAATTGCCAATTTTTTAGAAACCTAAACAAATCCATTGGTTCGAATTGTTCATTATTGCAATTGCAATATAAAGGTGTGCAAGTAAAATAATGATGCTTTAAAGCACACTGCTGTTGTACAAAAAAGTTGTGCAATTGCACACCTTCTTTAGTGTTGGCACACATTTGCAGTGGGACACCTTTTTATTATAATTGCAATAATGAACAATTCGAACCAATGGATTTGTTTAGGTTTCGCAAAAATTGGCAATTACACACCTTCTTTAGTGTTGGCAAAAATAGGCAATTGCACACCTTCTTTAGTGTTGGCAAAAATTGGCCATAGCACACCTTCTTTAGTGTTGGCAAAAATTGGCAATTGCACACCTTCTTTAGTGTTGGCACACATTTGCAGTGGGACACCTTCTTTAGTGATGGCAAAAATTGGCAATTGCACACCTTCTTTAGTGTTGGCAAAAATTGGCCATAGCACACCTTCTTTAGTGTTGGCAAAAATTGGCAATTGCACACCTTCTTTAGTGTTGGCACACATTTGCAGTGGGACACCTTCTTTAGTGATGGCAAAAATTGGCAATTGCACACCTTCTTTAGTGTTGGCAAAAATTGGCCATAGCACACCTTCTTTAGTGTTGGCAAAAATTATCAATTGCACACCTTCTTTAGTGTTGGCACACATTTGCAGTGGGACACCTTTTTATTATAATTGCAATAATGAACAATTCGAACCAATGGTAAATTACTTCTAAAGGGAGGACAATGATATTTTGGCTAGTTTTAACTGTACGTAAGTGCTTCTACAAATGCACAAATTCGATTACAAATGCACATTTTGTGTATAGCTGCACCTTAAAAAAGCCCTGCCGGGTACCCGGCTAATGTTCTAATATAGCGGCAGTTTTCTGATTTTATTGAATGCCAGATACGATTGCAACAATTATTATTCAAAAGCTTAACTACATGTACATCATGTGACCACATTGACTATACTCACTGCCATACCATATAACAATTAAGGAAGTTATATTACATTGCGACAAAAAATACTTAACATCAGATTTTTGAACACAGACAAACATACTTTTGCTTAAATCGGAGTTGGATTGTTCATCAATGCAGCACCAGTTTAAGGAAGAACATTTTCAGCAATCCAGCTCCAATGAAATTTAATTGTGGTATTACCTAATACGAATAAAAACACGCTTTGACCCTTTCAGATCAAGTGAGGAGTGTACGTCGAACATACATTGTAAGCTATTTCGGGCATAACTTTTGAACGGCGTGGAATATCATCACAAAATTTAACTCAAAATGTGCGTAAATGAACCGCCTAAAATTACCTACAATTTGATAATTTTTATACTTTAGAATGAGGGAGAAAAAAATTCCGGCGCCAAAACGTCCGGCGCCAAAACGGCGGCGCCAAAACGTCCTGCTTCGCGAATAACATACATTCCATGCCATAAATCATAGTTGGATACTGTTGAAAGATTGTTTCATTTCGATGCTTTATATAAAGACAATGCAATTGCGTGAGAGACTTAGATTGGATTTTAATTACATTTACACAGTATTTTTATTATAGGTTTTAATTACATTTATACATTAATTCTCCTGTGCATGACTGACACCCTGAATTTTTTTTTTGCCACCATGGATGGGGGGGGCCACGTCCCATGGTGATTTGAAATGGGGGGGGCCATGGCCGGATTGGCCCCCCCCTGGATCCGCCCCTGGTTCCGCAGCTCATGCGGGTTATAATAGGCCTAGGATAGGCCTACCTATAGCCGTTATTTTGAATTAGGCTATATTCGATTCGACCTGTTTGGATCCATGTGGGGTCTCGTTTTATAGGCCTAAATGAGACCCGTTTTGAACGCTGCTCGAAGTTCCATGTAATTATAGGCCTAGCTAAAATGTGCTTATGTCCATGGAAACGCTGACAAGACAATGTGAAACCAGAAACTTAGCCTACTGGTGTTTTGGAAAACCCTACTATAGTTGACCATACTCGATCGTCCATATGATAATTATAGTCATTGACGACTGCAGGCATTAATTGAGGTGGGCCTACAAGGCACTTCAAGGACGTACGTCCTTGAAGTGCCTTAATTCACGATGATAAATAATCACAACTACTGTTGACGTATTTGAATGTTTGTAGGGCCAATTAACACACTGGTGTGATCTGCACACCAGATCGAGCATCTGGTCACAGGACCATGCATGCAGGCCTGCTGGCCATGCGCAACGGCATCCAGCTGTCATATCAGCCCAGGAAGTGCCATATGTGGTGAACATATAGCCATGGGCTGTGTCAGCTTAATTCAGTTGCAGCTTTCAGTGCACAATAATGGCCAGACGACGTGGGGCATTAATAGCTACCGTACAGCTCCTTATATACCTATATAGGCCAATTAAAGTGACGCCCGTGATGCCCATTCAAGCAGGCAACAGTGATGAATGATGTAATGTAATGTAATGTAAATCTTCGAGAATTTCTCAGCGCCCACAAAAGCCACGTCAGGGAGACCAGCTTATTCACCGGCGCTATATCAAATCAAGTCCGCAATAGCCAGAGCTGCCGTTTTCGTTCCGGTGCCAGGTCAAAATCCGGGGAGGTCAAGCCGAGGATCTCACCAGATCAATTCCTTGAAAAGTAGGCAAGTTCGACGAGATTCTGTGAAGATCTAGGATTCTTCATTTATAGAGCGCCACTTAAACTCAATTATAATCAACTGCATGTATTGGAGTATGGATGGATGTATGTGCGTGCGAGTTAGGTGGAGGATTGCAGGCCGAAGTTGTGAAACGAATGCTTACACGGCAAGAACTAAGACCTGCTGAATAAGCGTCTTTTCGCCGACTGAGCGTGCAGGACGCACGAGGACTCAGGCACTGTCCAGCAACACAAGCAGACAGACAACGGGAGCGACTAACGCTTCGAGGGGCCTTTCTGCTGAGGTCAGCATCGATTATGTATAAAAAGGACCGGGAGAGAATGAACGAACGCTTATGTCCTAGAAGACGGAACGCTTATGTCCGAGATGAACGACGTTGATGTCCGAGACGATTGATTATTGTGAAACGAATGCCGACGACGACGAAGCAAGGACAGCCCGTATCTGCGAATAAAGATCCAGATCCGTGAATCGATTAGTAGCGTTCGAGAGAATTAAGACGGAGGAACTGTAGTGAACGATTACGTTGTTATTGGGATAATACTGGAACTGTGGAAACTTAGACGACACGCGTCTACGATTGAGATACGACGAACGGCCGTAAGAAGGAGAAACTGTGAAGGACTGGAATCGAACCGAGAACTGGTAGGCTTGTGTTATTGTTTTGACAGCAGTGCATCGAATGAGATTGAGTCGAGTGAGGGAAAAACCCAGGTCATAAAATTCCGTTATTATATGCTGTGTAGCTCGAGCTAAGCACGTGTGATTGAGAGTGAATGTTGAACTGTGTCTATTTTTAGATTAAGAGATTTATGTTGAGCTATTTAGAACTGTGTATTATTGTGTAATTATATTAAAGATTCATAACTGACGCAATTGGATTAATATGTCTCGTGTGTCTGAATCTGATGAACGACTGGATGAAGACGATGACGGACAGCGACCGCCAGGGTTAGACTCGACGTTGATGGCCATGTTAACGCAGATGAATCGGACTTTGACAGGAATAGATGAGGGCCAGAAAGACATAGATGGAAGATTGAAGGGCGTAGATGGAAGATTGAAGGGCATAGACGGAAGGCAGAGAGGGATAGACGAATGTCAACGGGAGATGCAGGAATGTCAGAGAGAGCTAGCATCTAAAGTGATGGCCATGGCCGAACAAGTGGAAATAGTATACGCCGAGCAAGACATTATGCAGAACCGATTAGAGAATACGATTCGGGACTGGGAAGAGAGATTCTCTGACGTACGACGATTCCCTAATACAGCTTCAGGCATAGATAGGCAACGGTTCTTAGAGGAGGAGAGAGAAAGCCGGCAAGAGTTGGGGCGTCCACTGGAGGGAAGGGGGCACCCAACTGCTTTCGAGAGGGCAATACAGACGAACCCAGACCATGAAGGAAATGTGGTTGTAGAGTACTGCTTTACCGCGCCACACTCGGCGGCACCTTGTCAACGGGTAGGGGAAGAAGAGGGAGCCAGTACAGGAGATGTCCAGGGTAATCGACGGAGCGCTAGACTGAAAGAGAAGCCTAGACAGGACTATCTACAAATGGACAGACTAGGACTCCCGTCCCAGGCCGGTTATTCCCAGTCGGACCAACCTAGGTTCTACGAGGGGAGTAGGGATCAGAACGTGGGTGGGGCTCCAGGGGTAGGACTGGGGGTGGTACACCAAACTGCAGGACTTAGCACCCCGCGGGCCATCCTCAGGACTACATGGCGTTCGAAAGGAGCCAACCCTCTTTATGCTTGGACGAACGGATGGCAGGTAGGGGAACGATGGAGTTCCCTACTGGTAGTGCCAGGCCAGAGAGGTCAAGCGAAAAAGGGGGGGAACGTCACAATGGCGGCGAGGATGTCGATCAGGGTGAAGGAAGAAGAAGAACAGAGCGTTGCAATGATGAAGAAGCTGAGAGGAATCAGATAAGAGGGAATGGTGAAGATGAAGATAGAAACGGAAACGAATATATGGGTGAAATGAGAAATTTTGGAAATAGGACAGAAAGACAGATGGAACACGGAAGTACAGGTGGAATATTAGTTAGAAGAGACAGAGAGCGAAATGAGAGAAATGATTTTAACGAAGAGACAGAACGAATGGGAAGAATTTTAGACTATGACAGACATACAGAAAATGCGACGGACGAACGAACAGACAGACGGGAAGACAATAGACGATTAAGATTTGATGAACGTGTGTGTGTTGATGATGATGAAATCGTTTATGATGATGTTGGGCATAGTTCGAGCTATAGGCGGCAGAACAAAAATTTCGAATACAATTCGGGGGGTTCGTTCAATGAAGCTGAGATTGATTCAAATACACTCGCAAGGAGACGCCACGAGTATAGGCTACCGCTGCAAACACGAAATAACGCTGACTGTACAACAACAATGTCTGGAGCAAGAACATCAAGACCTTGTGTACCTATCGCGATGATGATGACGAATTCGATGAACACTGTCTATCCTTCGACAATACCACTGAGACTTAACCACGAAGCAGCACAACAATACCAACCTGGAACATATAACCCTACAACTTCAACAGCAACGCAAACAACAGCAAACGAGATGAGCTACATAACTCAACCTGTGTACAAACCTGTCGTGGATAATGCAAACGTCAGCACACCGAATAAAAACAACCAAATAAAATTAGGAAGCTACGACGGAAAAACCGAGTTAACAGCCTTTCTACGCAAATTCAAAATTTGTCGAGATCAAAACGGATGGAACGAGAGAGACAGTTTAAATCATTTGACGTGCGCTCTTACGGACGAAGCAGCAAGAGTAGTCCCAGATGACGAGTTAGAAGAACTTGAGTCAGCAGAAAGACTAGTAGAACGTCTGAAGGCAAGGTATGGTACAGAAGAACAGCAAGTTATGTTCCAAGTGCAACTAAACTCAAGAAGGCAGAAACCTAACGAGGATTTAGCTCAGTTAGCAGCGGAGATAAGTCGACTAATGACGATGGCGTATCCAGGGAAAGCGACAGTTCACAGTGAAATGATAGGAATCAAAGCATACTTAGACGCCTTGGGAGATCGAGAATTGAGTTTGAAAGTTTTGGAAAAAGAACCAAAGAAATTGGACGAGGCAGTGAAAATATCGCTCAGACTTCACAGCTATAAACAAGCGGAACGAGGCATAAATTCAGGATACAGAGGAAACGATCGAGTGCGGACAATTGGAGGAAACGACGATAATTCTGAAGACGAAGTTGAAATGCGCTACAGAAATAATTCAAATGGAAACGGACGAAGGAATCAAGCGAGGAATGACGTCAGAGACCTGCGACCTCCAAATAATAATAATAGATACTACGCGCAACGCTATAATAATAATCAACACAGGAACGCACAACAACAGGGTTACCATCGCAACAACCAGAGATTTCAACCGGATATGCGCAGATGTTATATCTGTGGAGGGGGGCATTTGCAACGTCACTGCGAATATAACATGCAGAATGGTAGAAATTGGAATAGGAATTGGAATGGAAATTGGAGAAATGAACCAGGAAACTACGGACAAGGACCACCCATGCAACACGTGAGACACGTACCGAATGCAAGCAGCGCCTATTTAAAGATGAAACTTCACGGGAAATGGAGAAATTGTTTATTGGACACTGGTTCGACAATTTGTCTAGCGCCAGCCAGATTAGTGAGACAGGCGGATATTAGGCCGTCGCAGCACACGCTTTACGCTGCGAACAATTCTCAGATAATCGTGCTGGGCAGGACCAGGTTAAGATTGGAGATGGATGGAATAACTTTTTACGTAGATGCTGTCGTTACACCCCAGGTAGATGAAATTCTGCTAGGCTACAAGTGGATGGCAGATAATTACGTCAACTGGAACATGCGAGAGAACTGGATAGAGATAATGGGACGGAGAACGGATCTCCATTTCTTCAATGATGTGCTTCGTTGCGGAAGAGTAGTAGAGGACAATGATGTAGTCATTTCGCCGTTCAACGAGCAAGAACTGGAAGCAGCAAGGTGCTTCAGGGTACGACAACCATGGTTTTACTGGGAAGCGTATGGTGGTTCAAGGGGAAGGAACCTAACATCGTTCAATCGATGGGGATAACGAACATACGACGGGCAGCCTTCAACCAGAGGAAATAAAGGAAGGATAAGACTGTACCTATTGTAATTAGTAGAGGTAGATAAAGATTATTAGTTAACATTGAAACGAAAATAAAAGTAGGCGGTAGTACAGAAACAGATGGAGATTAAAACGGTAACGGGGGTGGCGGACAAATTAGGCCACGTGAACGCCGCCGGGCGGCCACCGATAAGGCACCGAAGGGGGCGGAACCATAAGAGGAATTCAAGAAGAGGAATATGTTGCTGCAGCCGACCGACTGTCATCGCAAGAGATGAGACGAAGTGGAAGATGACAGTGATATATGGTACGACACCTACATGGCAAATGGTGGGAGGAGTGATATGGAGGCCCACTAGTGGAATCTAGGGTTGTAGAGGCGAGGGGAAGGTGAGAACAGGGGTACCGCCCGCTGTGAACAAAAGAAGGAATTAGTATTAAGGCTAGGACGCATTCTTTTTCGCGGGCATTCAGCATCGGCAACCAGACGTAAAAACACTGTGCGGAAATCGGACGAATTAGATTTACGAAAGAAACAGAAAAATAAACGGATCAAGGGAAATGGCTAGTTGTGACACACCAACTTTAGAACAATCGGTGATGGCTGTGATAAATGTGGATCTAGAAGCAGCAGGGAGCTCATTTGACGATTTTCTAGCAGGATTGGGGGCATCCCATAGCACGCCCTTAGGCACCGCGGAAGGAGGAGATCGGCCGTACTCAGCGATATCATCTGTTACGCCGAGTCTAGCAACCTCGGAAATCGACGGACCCACCCGGAACCTGTCGGGAAGACAAAGAGGAGATCGTCCGCCGACCGCATACAGCGCTTGGAGGAGTCATTCGACCGGACTCCTCTATTTAATGATGGAACAAATGATGTCCGCCGGATCACCATGCTTGAGCCCGCGTGCCCTGCACCAACTCCACCAGATGACGCCGCCACTCGGAACCAACGTAGACATGATTCCCGTGATGCTCGTCACCATCCACACCGTGATCTCGACGCCAGGCGTGAGGGAGATCATGCAGACCTGGAACGTTCGTCAAGGAGTGGTGGTGCCGACCGTTCGACCAACCAGCGGACGTCGTCCAGGAGTGCCATCGCCACGAGGTCAGCCACTGGAGTGGGACTTCGGGACTTGGAGTCTGGCCGTGCAGGTGTTGCTCCGCTTTACGAACCAGAGTTTGCCGGCGACAGAAATGGGTTTCCTACATCTCGTTCGGGACATCGTCGTGGAAGCCGGGATGAACGGATGGACAGTGGAAGTCATCGTTCATACCATCTACTTTATTCAAGCCGCCAACTGGGCCTGGGGAACGCTGTTCGACGCCTAACCAACCACACTACGACGAGCGCGGACGAGCCACGATGATTCTTTTGGAACCAAAACGAGAAGATAAAAACTGTCGGGGTAACATGCAAGGGTTGAACTGTGTTTCTACTACGTCTGTTCTATATGTACTCGTCTAAATAGTTAACGTCACGTGATTGATAAAAATAAGTACTGTCGGTTAGTGAGAGCAGTCACTCGTTCGATTAAATAAAAATTGTACGACTAAAATCGGATAGGCTGAACTGTCTACTGTAGGTTTGAACTGTTAGATGTAGTATGCATAACGTTGTGAAGAACATTGAAGAGTATGATGATTATTCATTGATGAATTATGGACATTCTTAATCTAGAGTAGGCTAAAGCATTGCCTATATGAATTTAATTGCATTAACTTGTGGATGTGAAAGACGTTAAAATGTTGGTCTGAAAGATTGCTGAATGGAATTGCATTAGTAGAGTATCGATTACTGCATTGATTGCATAACATTGTATAACCATGGACTATTAGCATAGGCATTGAATATTATTGTGTACACGCAGTTAATCTAATTGTCCCTCATACTTCGGGATTCGTCGGGTGAGAGCAGTGTGAAGATCTAGGATTCTTCATTTATAGAGCGCCACTTAAACTCAATTATAATCAACTGCATGTATTGGAGTATGGATGGATGTATGTGCGTGCGAGTTAGGTGGAGGATTGCAGGCCGAAGTTGTGAAACGAATGCTTACACGGCAAGAACTAAGACCTGCTGAATAAGCGTCTTTTCGCCGACTGAGCGTGCAGGACGCACGAGGACTCAGGCACTGTCCAGCAACACAAGCAGACAGACAACGGGAGCGACTAACGCTTCGAGGGGCCTTTCTGCTGAGGTCAGCATCGATTATGTATAAAAAGGACCGGGAGAGAATGAACGAACGCTTATGTCCTAGAAGACGGAACGCTTATGTCCGAGATGAACGACGTTGATGTCCGAGACGATTGATTATTGTGAAACGAATGCCGACGACGACGAAGCAAGGACAGCCCGTATCTGCGAATAAAGATCCAGATCCGTGAATCGATTAGTAGCGTTCGAGAGAATTAAGACGGAGGAACTGTAGTGAACGATTACGTTGTTATTGGGATAATACTGGAACTGTGGAAACTTAGACGACACGCGTCTACGATTGAGATACGACGAACGGCCGTAAGAAGGAGAAACTGTGAAGGACTGGAATCGAACCGAGAACTGGTAGGCTTGTGTTATTGTTTTGACAGCAGTGCATCGAATGAGATTGAGTCGAGTGAGGGAAAAACCCAGGTCATAAAATTCCGTTATTATATGCTGTGTAGCTCGAGCTAAGCACGTGTGATTGAGAGTGAATGTTGAACTGTGTCTATTTTTAGATTAAGAGATTTATGTTGAGCTATTTAGAACTGTGTATTATTGTGTAATTATATTAAAGATTCATAACTGACGCAATTGGATTAATATGTCTCGTGTGTCTGAATCTGATGAACGACTGGATGAAGACGATGACGGACAGCGACCGCCAGGGTTAGACTCGACGTTGATGGCCATGTTAACGCAGATGAATCGGACTTTGACAGGAATAGATGAGGGCCAGAAAGACATAGATGGAAGATTGAAGGGCGTAGATGGAAGATTGAAGGGCATAGACGGAAGGCAGAGAGGGATAGACGAATGTCAACGGGAGATGCAGGAATGTCAGAGAGAGCTAGCATCTAAAGTGATGGCCATGGCCGAACAAGTGGAAATAGTATACGCCGAGCAAGACATTATGCAGAACCGATTAGAGAATACGATTCGGGACTGGGAAGAGAGATTCTCTGACGTACGACGATTCCCTAATACAGCTTCAGGCATAGATAGGCAACGGTTCTTAGAGGAGGAGAGAGAAAGCCGGCAAGAGTTGGGGCGTCCACTGGAGGGAAGGGGGCACCCAACTGCTTTCGAGAGGGCAATACAGACGAACCCAGACCATGAAGGAAATGTGGTTGTAGAGTACTGCTTTACCGCGCCACACTCGGCGGCACCTTGTCAACGGGTAGGGGAAGAAGAGGGAGCCAGTACAGGAGATGTCCAGGGTAATCGACGGAGCGCTAGACTGAAAGAGAAGCCTAGACAGGACTATCTACAAATGGACAGACTAGGACTCCCGTCCCAGGCCGGTTATTCCCAGTCGGACCAACCTAGGTTCTACGAGGGGAGTAGGGATCAGAACGTGGGTGGGGCTCCAGGGGTAGGACTGGGGGTGGTACACCAAACTGCAGGACTTAGCACCCCCGCGGGCCATCCTCAGGACTACATGGCGTTCGAAAGGAGCCAACCCTCTTTATGCTTGGACGAACGGATGGCAGGTAGGGGAACGATGGAGTTCCCTACTGGTAGTGCCAGGCCAGAGAGGTCAAGCGAAAAAGGGGGGGAACGTCACAATTCCATGCCTGTTATAATAAAAGCGTAGATCCAGCCTACCCTGCATTTTACTCTTACATTATGGTCCCGGCCTTTTTCAATGCTTAGGCCTAATTATTATCATCAAAACCTGCTTATCGTCGAATCGAAGAAAATATCTAGTCAAACAAACGGATTTATTCTATCGGCAACTATCGTTGTCGGCCTATCGGTCCAGGCCCACTATAATTATGCCATAGGGGCATAGCCTACTAGCTTACAGACTAAAGGCCTAAGTATCAAGGGATTATGGGCATTGGGCATACACTTCATCTGGGAATACAGCGAACGACGATAACATTATTTATGAGTAATCGGCCTCCCATATCAACGCTTGCGCATGCGTTGTTTGCAATGTTTAATAATTAATTGCTGTGGGCTGGAGCGATTAGTTGTGAGCTTTCCGGTTTTCGCAGAAGCCACATGCAGCCACTGCTGAACGGGATGGACTTATTGTGAACGGTTCTAAGTCTAGAATTTACTAAACAATGCAATTGTTCATTTGGATATTTTATTACACATTTTCATTTCTTTAAGGATTTTTACGTACAGTCCTGTTCGAAGGATGCACGTGTTGCTATTTTGAAGAATAAGCACAAAACGGTGAGTTATACATATAGGCTATGTGGAACTGTAGTAGAGCTGTTAATTTGATTGCGGTTGGAAGTAAGTTTTTTTGTGTTTTTCCTGAGTTTTTCTCTGACTCGAGAATGTGTCTTTTCGGTAAGATTCTTTAGTTTTCAAAATGTCGAATGATTTGACTGTAGGGCTTTGTTATAGGCGAATGTCTTTGAAGTGCATCTATTGGTTTTCTTTGAATGATAGCACTCTTGTGACGTCTGTGTGTAGTAACAATCGAGTTCCTAAGAAAAATATTTAAAGAATGAGTCACACTAATTCACAGACCACTTGATAGATTAAACAACAGATGGCTGGTGACGAATAGAGTGTTTGAAGGATAATTGGAAAGACGACGAATTCAAAGATAGTGAGGGGAAAGAGTGCTTATTAAGAGTGCAGTGCACAATGAACTTAAATGCAGAAAGGCAGGCAGAGGACAAGAAGCAGGCAAGACAGACAGGCAGATAATTTGGCAAATGCATCTTATATGGAAGGTAATGTACAATCTTTAAGGCAGTTTTTGAATCCAAAAGTTTGAGAATGTTGGTATGCAGTAGGCTACTGCGAGTTCAGTCTGGTACAATTTGGCACGAAGTGAAGTTTAGTAAGACGCCTGGCAGTCGTCCCACCCCAAACCATCACCGACGGACTAAACTTCATCTGTAGAGCAGGTGGAACGTTCTCTTCCTGTGAACCCAAACTTTATCGTTTTGGGCATTTGGTGCATACAACACCTTGAACGGCGACTCATCATTAAACATAACATTTGACAAGTCTTCCGCTTGTGTACGAGGATAGGTCTACACATTTTCTTTACTGTGTTAATGTGATGAACGCAGTTTTTCCGCAAAAATTGGTCGTCTTTACATTTTTTTTTATTTATAAGGGCAAAGCAGAACGGATCATAATCAAATTTGTACCAGTATCTTTCGTTTGACTTATGTATGCACTGACAAAATATTATAAAGAAATATGAAGCCGTTACTGAGCAACCATGCAGGAAACTATTGGTGACAGGCATTTTGAAAACGGTGAACGAACTTTCGTGTCACTCTATATTTTATATAGCATATATTTTTATCGGAAGTTATAAAGCGTGTACATTCTAATTCGAAGGACCCAGTTTAATTGAGCAGTTGTTTAGCATATTATACCAACCTTTAACTGAGTCTATGAGTTTATGTCACTCTGGGGTGGGAAATTCCTGGGGAATTACCCTAGGGAAATGACTGGGGAGTTTACATTGTTGGGAAGTCCTGGGGAAATGTTGCAAACCCATCTTATTTAGACGTCAATTTGTATACAAGGTCAACTTGTAGGTTATTTGATATGATGTTTTGATCTGTTGTTTTACAATATAGGGTTTAAGTGATCTGCATTCCGCTTCCAGAACGTGTTAGCATGGATAAAGATTGTGGTGACCTAGGTATCCTGTTTCAGGAGACTATTGGTGACATCAAGGTAACTTTATTCAGATATTTAGAACTGTGAAAAATGATAAATTCCAGTATGTCTATTGTCTATTCTTGATTTGTCATGAAACTTGAACCAGTTCTGCATCAGTGCACCTGTGGTTGATGCCTTGAGTGTTTGAGTGTTAGACGTTAGCATTGTGGAAGCAGTGGTTAAAGTTGTTTGGGTGAGCAGTGGCAACACCGAATGGATGAGCAGTGGAAACGTTGAATCTGAAGAGTTTTATTGGAATACATACTTTTCCAGTTTTCCAATCATGGTAACTGGTGAGCAGTGGGAACGCAAGCAAACAAATCTGAGAGTGGTTGGAACGTCAAATTTTCCACTCATTCCCACCCACTTTGAAACCCTGCATGGAAGCAAGTATTTCTTTGTATATCTTCGTGTTGCTTAAGCTCTACACAGTTCCCCATATTTGTCTCGTGTTGCAGTGAATCTATATATGCTGTGATCGTAGCTTTCCCCACATTGTTCAATGCATCCTGCAGTGATTAATACATTCCCACTTTTATTGTGTAACACTTCAGCGAAAATGGTGCACTAATGTACTAAAAGCAACAGAGAAACTAAGGCAGGTCATAACTCTGCTACTGTTAGCACTCGTGACAGTGCCAGTCCCAAGACTGAACAAAGAAGGAGGGTGACACTAATGATCTTTGTTATCACACAGTGTTGTTAAACTGAAATGGCCACTACTAAGGAACTCGTTGTTGAAATGTTAAGCCAGACCCAGAGCTCTAATAGGTCTTCAAGTTGCCTAAAGTTTTTTATGCCTTTCTCATGTGAACTTCTTCATGTTATTTAAAAAATACTGAGTTCAGTACAAAAGTTTTTTATTTAAACTTTACTCAATTCACTTTAGTTCCAACTGGTGCTAAAACTGTCAATGGACGATATTTGTATGTTGCATTCATAAGCTCCATGTCCTGACTTTTGTATGTTTTTACACACGGTCTTCTAACTTTGCATGTTGTTAAATCCTATCCCCTAACTTTGCACATAGCCTAAACCGAGCTCAGTTCTACTGTGACCACTGTAGTCATTTGTTTTGCAGCTTGATACTGTTGTGTTCATAACAATGGGAGCTGATAATTGCTGGCCCATTTCTCATCTTCCTGTTGATGATGATGTTCAGATGAACCAGGATATATAAGTTGACTTTGGCGTGGAATTACCAATATAATTGATTAGCATGTGATGTGTCGGGGCAGCCATTGAAGTATTATAACTGAAGAAGTGCATTGGCTGTATATTGAGTTATGACTACCACTAAGAAATAGTGTTTAGTTCGGTGAATGTGATCTGTGATCTTTTATCCCATGTGGCCCAGGGCTGTGGGGCTGTGAGAACTTTTACATGCATGCTGGCGAGTGTAAATACTTCTGTGAACCTGCGTCCCCTGCTATATCTTATTTGTTTGCTTCCTTGTTATGTCTCTACATCTGTTTCTGTTTGTGTCTGTCGCTATCAATTTGTCTGCTTGTCCATCTCTGTTAAACTGAAGTTGCCTAAGGCATCAGGGTAACAGAAAGGAACTGCAGTGTATGATATTAGTGAGATGAAGTTTAATTTGTTGTTTTGTGTTCGGCTAATTTTTGTTTGTGCCGCTCTGTGTTTTGGCATTGACATTTTGAATGCTCAAGGTTAAAATTACTGTTAGCGTGTACAATTGTATTATGTTGCATATCATTGCTTTCTTTCTGCTTCCGGCAGGGCTTTTTTTAATATGCAGTTCTAAATGGATTTTTGCAGTAGTAGAAGCACTTCCGTACAGTTAAAACTAGCAAAAAAGGTCATTGTCCTCCGATTGGAAGTAATTTAAAGGAAAGAAGGGGTTGTGCAGTTCTAAAAATTCCTTAAAAACAGCCCTGGCTTCCGGTCAATAGGCTCATCACCCACTAGTGTTGCATGCATGCACGTTTCACTATATTTCTCAATGATGACAGGGGTGGCTATTGTGCAGGTGGTCTAGTAATAAGTATTGGGCGCAAGAGGGTTGAGAGGTTTGAAAAATAGAATTCCTCATTATTGGCGTTCGTGAGCAATTAACTAGCCTATCCTCCTTACCCTTCAGGAGATATCACGCTTCTCTCATGCCTTGCTCTTCTCCTGTCCGCAACATTGGAATCGTCTTCATTAAGAACCTTGCCTTTTCCGACCACATCACTCTCATGTGCCTGCTATAGGCAAATCCGTGACCTTTGTGGATTGCACGGTTTTGCACCCAATACTTATTACTAGACCGCTTGCACAATAGCCACCTCTTAGTTGTTTATTGGAAACTATTGGTTTTCCCTGTTCTTCAACATCAACTCTTTTAAAATTAAACTCCCTTAAATAGATCAGAAACTTTCATCCATGCAGTCACAGAAACTTCCAAACATCACCAAATGACCCTTATTCTGAAATAAATTCATTGGCTAAATGTTCCTCAGCACATTGTTTACGAATTGTTTTTCTCTTACTCCTACAACGCCCTTCAAACCTCTCAACCCTCTTACGCCAACTACTCACCATCCAACCACCTGTGTCTGCTCACTCATTGTCATGATATCTTTGTCTGTCTATTCCTCTCTGAATTTCTGCAACTGCTCCTTAGTCATAGATGCTGCACCAGTTCTTCGGAACAGATTCCCAGAGGACCTCTTCCGGTTTGCTCATTCTCCTATCTCGCCTCTTCATCTAACCTTTCCTCCGCATGCACTCTCCTCTACTACGCACTCTCCTCCACTACATTCCACTCACTCTCCTCCACTACATTCCACTCACTTCAAGCAATTGTATCCTGATTCTACTCCTTCACCACTACATGGCCATTGACCAGTTACCACCGTCATCACCAACTACCACTGCTGCACCATATACTGTCTCCTCGGCTTGTCCTCCCCGGATTTTGACCTGGGCCTGCAGACTGAACAGCTCTAGTAGTTTGGCTAATATTGCGGACTTAAGTTGATATAATGCCGGTTATAAAGCTGGTCTCCTTGACATGACTTTTACGTGCAGTGAAAATTTTAACAGATTACATTGCATTACAAATAAATTATGTGGCATGATTTGAATTTCTTTCTTATATTCTGCTGTAAGGTATTGTAAAATTTATGTTATGCTTTACTGTACCTGGAGACATGTATTGTATTATAATTGTATGTTAGCATTTATAAAGCGCCTCTTACAGACTAGCTATTCAGAGGCGCGTATTCGACTAACTTGAGACTGTGATAAAACGATGCTGGTTTCGAGAAATTGGTCAATTATTCTGTTTTTGACTATGATGTCATGTTTGTCATGTTTTAGGCAAGTTTCTCACTCTATGATGAGTTTACAAACAAGGCTGTGAAACTGAATTCAGCAATAAAGTATGACCTGTGATCTCTTCATATTTTAGATTTAGAAGTATTTCATATTATAACGCCTATTGAATGATTTGGTTTTTTGTATTCTAAGCCATACTGAACATGATCTAATCACTTTACACAGAAATTCTTGTTATTTGGATGTCGTAGACTTGGAAAAGGTGCTTGTAAGAACTTTCCGAACTGTTTTCCATAGAATCAGGTTGCTGTGAACTTTCCTCACATTACCTGATAATTAAATCTACAGAAGTTGTAAAAAGACAATTGTTTTGAATTATATGTCAACAAAACAAGTTTCACGTCATTAAGAAATTCCACCATCATCAAATTTTTTCATCCGTGAACTGCCACACTTTTCAAGTTGCAGTACTACATAAGTGATATGTGTAACACAATGACGACGTAGTTCTTTCATGCGGAAGTACAGTGCTCTTCGTAGTAACTAAATCTGCATTATCCAGGAACTATGAACTACTGTTAGATCTTAATTTGACCACCTGTGACTTTTATCACTACTGGGTATCCGAACAATTCTTGCCAAGTAATAAACATTTAAGTCTTTGATGACATTTAACATTGTGTGGTATGCGTTGCAAGTGTGTATTATTAGTTTGTAATGGTGCTTAATGATGCATAAATTTCTGATTACTTGAGTATATATATTATTTCTCTCCATTTCTCTGTGCAATCACGCATGCTGCTCTTGAAGACAATATTAAATTTACAACCTTAAATGTAATTGGGTTCAGAATGCTCGTGCCAATTTAAAAATTCCTCTCCGGGAATAGAGTTCAATGATTGTGATCTGCTGCCAGAGACTTCTGTTATGTAATTATTTGGCCATTGTCAGACCATTACCTTTGTCAGTCTGTTATTTTTTCATGCTGTTACCTTTGTCAGCCTGTTGCTTTTGCCTGTTATATTTGTCAGATTGTTGCCTGTGTTGTCCTGTTTCAATTGGAATTATATTTACTCTTGTAGACTTACTATTGCTGCCAGCATGGCTTTCCACGAGACCTTTTTTAAATTGGCTGAAACAGCTAATGGAACAAGAGGTACAAGGAATTTCAATTTTTTTTAAATTTCTAATGATTGCATTGTGTGTTAGCGTAATTTATGTAGAGATCAATTGAGGAATACATAGTTTTACATACTGTTGAAGAATCATAGATATACAACAAAGTCAAGGAATTAATCAGATTTGTAATGCCATAGGTGCCATCTGTAGCATAAGGTTCAGTGATTTGGTGATTGGCACATGTATGTATGGCAGAATCTCATGCGTCTGAAACTCCAACATCAGTTAAACAGGTAAAGATCTGCTGTTGGGGGTTAACTATAGGCTGTAAGCGATTGCCCAAGTCTGATCTGTAGTCTAATCTAATGACTTCTAGTGCTGTTATCACAATACAAAAGGCATTTATCAACATTTGGCTACTGAATGAATGAATGAATGAATGAATGAATACTTTACATGAAATTGTGGTCAAGAGTCAAGATGCATAATCCACAGAAGAAGCACGATTTCTTGAAATTATAGCCAGATGTCAAAATTGGGCTTTATTTTAACTTCCACCAATTTGTAGTGACTTTGGCTATTGATTGAGTGATTTGATGATGATGATGATGATGATGATGATGATGATGATGATGATGATGATGATGATGATGATGACGACGACGACGACGACGACGACGACGACGATATGACGATTTGTATAGTGCCGTAGCAAAGCCGAAGGAAAGAGCTCTGGACATTTAGTAAGTTTTGCTGTAAAACAAATAAATTAACGGTACACTATTGATGGAAAGATCAGAGGACTGACCACCGCATATCATTTTCTGATGATAAGAAGCAGTTAAAAATACTGCCACCTATTCTTGTTTCTCACAGTTAGCTTAATGTTATGCATACCATAATATGGGCTTCTCTGTGTTGTCGTTCATTAATTAATTAATGCTATCGCTCTGTGGACAGAATTATATGTTGAAATTTATCTGTCTCAGACAAGCATGCACATCAGTTAAATCTCAAGCAAGTTAGTTAAAAATAAAAATTGGCGAAATCATTATGCAGCAAGGTTCTTGGCAAGTGCTCAGATAGTTCAACATTAACTCATGAATATATCCAATCCATGTCTTCAAATCAAGCACAGTGAGGAGTGGGATAGACCTGCAATGGAAAGCTTTGATCTATTCATGTATTTTTACATAGACGCGTGAAAGGCTCTTGGTTAGACTGAATTACTTAGTTTGTGAAAACAAGCTTGTTCAGAACAATTTATTTGCAGCAAAGTGGGGTGGTATTTGCAGTTTAACGTCACTATGTGGTAACAAAGACCATTAGCGATGCCCTCCGCCTTTATCCAGGCTTGGGAATGGCACTGGCAGAGTGCAACCAGTGGCAGAGTTGCGGCAAAGTAATTTTGGTGCTCATTATGATACCATTTTACCAACTTAATAAACTGGTTTTAAAAAATCAGTTTTGGCAATATCTGCACACGATGGTGAAATCGTTCTAAATAACTTAAATGTGATCACATTTCAGCTGTCTAGTCTGCCATTATATTTGTGGATTATAATTGACAATTTCTACAAATGATCTGGTAGTCAAATTGATGATAATTTGAAAATTATCATGATGTTTGCCATTTCAAATCCTGTATTTCATCTGCTTGCCACACTGTCAAGTTCCTGTTGCCTTCTCTCAGATGGCTGACATGAAAAATTGATGTATACAACATGCTGGTCTCGTTGTGTACTAATCTTGCATGTTGTTATTCTGCAATTATATTCAGCTCATGCTATTTGCATACAGTTGAATTTGCTTTGCCTCCCTCCCAGTTTTTTTTTTGAGCATCAGAGCAGATAGCTTCTACCAGACTTTGACCTGAATAATTGTTGTGCATGTAAATCATTGGTGTCATTAAATTATTATTATTAATAAATAAATTTCAGCACATGCAAGGTCATACCAAAACGTGAATCTGAGGTACGGTATTCTGTCTTACTACTTGAGCTACACAGATCTTAGTATAAATTAGAATGAAATTATTGATTTATTTGCTCAAATTAAAAAGGCTAGATCAGTGAGTCATCCAGATGATCCATAAATATTGTATTGTGTATTTCCATATCACTTCTCGTGGTGCACACCAAGCAGGGCGGCTCATGTAACACTGACGGCTGCGGAACGACAAATCAATTGCAAATGTAGAAATTATTGTTTTGTATTTTAGGTGCGTCTAAAGACATCGGTATTGTTCTGTCAAAGCTTTGCTCGAGGCGTCAAGCTGTGGAGCTTAAACTGAAGGCTTATGCAATGTAGGTTCAGATTTCTCTAAATATCTTATAAATTTGCAACATTTTCACTTAGAGAGTGACACAGTAATGAGGAAAGGGGTGATATATTCATACTCCACCGTGATGGTGTCAGAAGGGGCAGTAATACCGTGGGGAGGGTTACAAGGCCTGCTGTATTACCATGGGGATGGAAATGCTAGTATGGTATTTACCAGAAATGCTAGTATGGTATTTACCATGGTGATGGTTGTAACTTTGTCCAATGTAGTTATTAGCTGCCTGTTAAGCTAATGCGAGGTCAGCATACAATGTAACTGAAATTCTTGAATATTCAGCAATTTGTCAACTTCATTTAGGTCTTCTGTTTCTAAAAACAGAAACATGGACAGAACATGTGTTTTTGATTATTTTGCTTCATTGGAATGGGAACGGAAATGAGAACATACATAATGAGGACAGGTGGCAATGGGGTAGAGCTGATGGGGAATGGAGTGGTGGTGGGGGAGAGATCTGATGGAAGATGGGGTGTGGGAATGGGAACAGACCCATGGGAATGGGTTGGGAAGGAGGCCAATTTTTTCCCGATGTCACTATCTAATTTCCAAATCTGTTGATAAATTTCTGAAAGTGCTCTTAGTTTTTGACTTATCCTAAGGAAGCCATTGAAGTGGTACCATAGTTATTATCTGCAGACTTTTCAGTTTAGGCTCAAACTGCAACATTTAGGTTTATGTCGTGTTGATGGTATGTTTGATATATTATGACATTTTGGTGTACACTTTTCAAAAGCAGCAGGTACTTACTTAACTGTAACACGCCAATTTGACCTTTTGATGTTATTGTGTTTTCTCAAGTCTGTTATATTGTAATCTAATGAGTTATATTTTAGAATACACAAAGTATTAGTTAATGAAGACAATGTAGAGCAGTGGTTCCAACCTTTTTTATATTAGGGCCACTTTTTCTAAGTTTAAGGACATAAGGGCCATTTTTTCTTAATTGAAGTACATTAGGGGGACACATGCAAGGCTAAAATTTAATTAGCTGAAAGCATATAAAATTGTCACAATTGAATCAAAATAGAAAGTTTGATGCTATTTATAGACGTCAGCATAAAATAATTTGTAATAGAAAATTATTTTGTGTTCTATATATTCTGTCCAAATTGTCAATTTTTCAAATATTTTTGTTGATTCTTGGAGAGATGCAGGCCATTTTTTTTAGCCCTGGCGGGCCACTTTTGGCCCATGGGCCACACAGACTGACATCTATAATTAAAGTTTTACTAAAAGTAAAAGTGATCACTCTGATGAAGTAAACTGTTGTGCCGTAAATGACAATGGGAAAGAGAAATTGCTTAGTGCAGGTGAAACTGAATTACTGGCAATTAACTACACTATCTTGCAGGAGGTGTGTTAAGTTTTGTGTTATATTAATCTAAACCAGTTTACGTTATCAGTTGGTGAGCCATATGTTTGAGATCTTGGTTGTGAAGATTCATTTGGTGTAGACGCTGTGGTGTAGAGGTATATTCGGTGCCTTGAAGCCGGATGGTAGTGGATTCAAATCCACCTCATGCGGCCGCATATATAGGGACCCTGAGCAAGTCCTTCACTCACAATTGCTCGTGCGCTTCAGCATGAAATTCCGATTGAGTGTCCTCGCTGTAGTCGGGAGCACTTCTGAGGAGAATCTTGAAGTGGCGCTATAAAAGGTGATCAAAAGCTATAAAAAGAAGTGTCTGGGCAGTGGACACCCCTTTCCTTCCAGTCTCTGATGGCCTAATAAGTGACAGGACGGCGTTCAGATTTGAAAATAAGCATCTGGACGCCATCCATGACCGTCCAGGCACACTTTGAGGTCTTTGTTTGTTTATTCAAATGCAGAATTTTCATTTGCATGGGTCTTCTATTGAGTAATAATGAGTAATGTTGAAGCAGCGTGCATTGTTCTAGTGGTTGCATGTTGGCTAGACCTGTACTCTTTCTTTTGCATGGTGTATTTTGCATTTCCTATCATTGTCCATTGCCTTCTGCTGTAAGAGTGAACAGCAGTGGTTCTTTCAACTTGTCATTAGTCATCTGCCATTTACTTCATGTGATTGGGATGCAACATGTGTGCAATTTGGAGGATAAGTGGTACAGACAGGCAGCCTCTGTCATCAAATGTGCGACTTTGTTCTCTTAAATGGTGGAACTAATAGCTGATAGTGACTCATGAGCAGCTGCACTAGCGTAGTATTTGTTTTGACATTCATTTACAAATGCTAATTCATAACTCGCCAATATATAGCTTACTTCAATGGTCTTGCAAGTGTTTATGTTACTGTGTATGTGTACGTACCGGTGCATGCCAATTTATGATGCCGGTTATACTAAATGTTTTATAAACAAAGAAATTATGTGTGATTGTGCATTGGGTAATCTGTTTGATATTTCTTTCGGTTTATCCATGCTTTCAATCTTTTGTTGATTTTTTTTTACATTTTCCTTGCTATTTACTGAGCATTTTCAAAGCATTTCAAAGTCCATGAAGCATGCCATCATGTCTATTTGTGGTTAGCATCTTCGCTATTGCATAAGTCTTCAACAGCCCATATCAAAATACTTATCAGTATTAGAACCTGATCATAAAATTGGATAGTGACAAGCCCTTTTATTTAATTTTTTATTTGCATATAATTTTATGTGTGGCGGTCCAGACCTTAATCAGTATTATGTCGGATATTGCACATCACAGAAACTTAGAGATATACTATGTTTGTGGTTTTTTTTTACAAAATTTAATCTAAAAATATGTTTTAAAAATCGTTTCTTTTCCTTTGTCAAAAAAGATGAGTTTTGATGCTATTTTAATGCTCTTGATATGCATATTGTTTTGCTTTAAATAAGCTAATTAATTGATTTAATTGGTTCACTTTTCCCCTTATATCTTGAGTTAGAATAAAGCTAATTTTTGTGTCATTTGAAACTTGAGAAAAGACCTTTGAAATGAGGCATCAAGCTCAATATGTTGCCAAATCAACTTACGGTAATGCTGGTTTGGGTATATTTGGCATCACATAATTTTGTGCTAGTTAGCTGGCCTAGTTAGCTACACCGGTAAGCGAGGACGGCATTCGTCTGTTGGTTGCAACGGACTGCGGTTCAAGCCCCGGGCTGGGAGTTGACATTTAGAGATTTAGATATCTCGGGCTAGCACGTGTGGGACGCAGGGGCGCAAGTTCCTGCGGAGCGACCTTGGGCAAGTTGCTTACCCATCATTGTCTGTGAGGAAGGCAACGGGAAACCACCTCACTCATCTCATCCCCAGGGGCGTAAAGCCAATGAACCTGCCTTCAGGCAGAGCACCATCATCATCATCAATTTTGTGCTAGTGAAGGAGCTAAAATAAGTTTTCATTGTGTGTCTCATTACATGTTGATGTTTTTTGGCATCAGAGCATAACAATTCTATTATTTTTAATACCTAATATTGTTATTCTTGTCTTATTCAGGTCTTTGATTGACTTACTGGTCATTCCAATTCAGAAATCTTTAGATGATTGGTCAAAGGCGGTGGCACAGCTAGACAAAGATCGGAACAGAGGTTTGTTTTTCTTTTGTTAAATGACTTTAAGGTAAAATATTTTTTATAATCTGAAACTGATTAAAAAGATGCTTTTGGTCTTGTTTCAAAGTTAGCAATTTATGTGTTATATTTATTTAATATGGTCGCAAAAGTGCCTTGCTTGGTGTTGTGAGAAACTGCTTGAAACTGTGACGCAATTAAGTGGTAATGAGAATCAATGATGCCTGAGACTGTTGTGTTGTGAGGGGTAGGATTAGGGAGGCGACTTCATGAAATGAACAGCTGGACTTTACAACACATATAGTATACTTGCAACTGGTCTGCATATATTACTGAGCACTAACTTAAACCACTAAAGCTTGGCTACATATTGTGATAATTCAGTATAATATGTTCATCATCTCCATTTGTATGCAACCACCCTTGCCTCCCCTTCCCTGTCAGTGTGAAATGTTGATCTTTCTTTCTCTTGTTGATGTGGTCTAGTTTTCTTTCTGACTTATAAATAATGTTCCTGTTTTCAATAACACACTTGCATCTTTTTTAATCTGCTTTCTCTTCCAGAGAGTATTTCAGTCAAGGCTGAGCAGATGAAGTTTATGAATATAATTACAGGCAGATTGGTTAACTATCACATAATTAGTGACTTAACTTTCTCAGCAGACTACTGAGCAGTTTTGAATCAATTCTGTTTTATTCATAGTTGTTGAAGGGAGTGTATTCTAACCTACGCCTGTGCAAATATGGTGATTTTCCAACGACTTTTGTTGAAAAAGCAGTGGAAAATTTTGATAGTTAGAAGCACGCTGACTTTTTAGATGTTAATTACCTTAAAATAAATGAGCATGTCAGAATATTTCCAGATAGAATCTAATGTCAGTTAAGTAAATTTTCTTTCAGATTTCCCTGATATGGTACAAGCAAGATGTGCAAAGGCTTGGAGTGTGAGATTGGAATGTGAGATACTGTCCCTTGGCAGCTTCTGATCTGAACTCAGGTCCCTTCTGTTATTCAGAACTAAACTTAAAATTCATCCATTTCAGACTTCTTACCTTTTGTAGCTTGACTTCTGGTTCTCTGACTTGTTTGGTTTTATCTGCTTTTGTAATAGATTATGACTTTCAGGATGGGTTCACTTGCAGCGACCATCAAGTAATGTCTTGTGTTTTATGATAATGTCACTATATAGAAGTCAACAGAGTAGATTAGATATGATTGTTGGGACCCAGATTTCCACATACTTTATTGATCAGTTCGATGATAGTCCGAATACTTGATTGATTAGTTAGACTTTACAAAATAATTTTTTCATACTTTTTATTGCTAACCAGAGCTGCACTACATGAAGATAATTAAGTATAAAAATCTCTGGGATGAGTTTACAGCATATTCGCTTAAGTAGCCAAAACTTATAAATTTGTAAATTGTGCTTTTTCATAATATTCTTTTTCCTCTCGTTTGTTTTGCTTAGATCATAAGAAAGCTTACAGTGAACTGAAAAAGGCCTCTGGTGAAACTATTCGTCTACAGAAGAAGTTCAACAAAGGTATTTTCATTTTTTTTACAATGCTCTCAAATGCTTTTTAGGTTTGCTATTCTTTTGACGTTTACCGTCCGTAGTTGTAGTAAATGGTATGGGAGATCCTATGCCCTTGGTCCATACAGGGTTAAATAGGAATTCTTCTCTACCTCATTGCTTTCAATCTGTTCATCAAATGGGACATTAATCAAAGTTTTCACTTTAATGACTTTGCTTGTTGTTTGGGAGGTCGTATTATAACTTTGGTGTTGCTTTTTGGGAGTTTTATTTTGATTTAATTAGAGTTTAAACCACTCTGATATTCGCATTTTTTTTAGAATTACCGATAAAAATTCTTTGGCAGCTGCATCTGTTTTTACGAATTTCGTCATTTTGAGCTCACATCAAAGCAAGCAATTGAAATATTTAGAAATGAAGAATGCCATTTGTCAGTTCTTTATGTGTCATTCCACAACAAGATTCTGTAAAGAAAAAATTCCTCTGCTTATGTGTTTATTTTGTTGTCGTGATTAAAGGTAAGACCAATCAAGGCCAATTGGATGAGGCCATTCGAGATGCTGGGGCCAAGTATGCCGCGCTGGAAGAGACGGAAAAGCGCAGTGTTGTGTCCGCTCTTCAGGAGGAACGAAGTCATCTCTGTCTTCTTCTTTCCTGCCTCAAACCGGTTCTAGTAAGTATTTCTTCAGCTTCAACATACATTGAACTGTGTAGATTATATGTGCAACTAGTTTGCCTGCACATTTGACTGTGCATTATTTCAACATACTTGTATCAGTTTAATGTCTGATTTGTAAATCATTTAGTGAAGTCAGTAATGCAATTGACAAAGAATTTTGTGGTACTGTTTGGCGATTTCAATCTATTGTTAATATTTCTGGAGTTTTTGATCAATAAATTATTTATTCTATTTTTGGTCTTTTATTATCTATTTTGATAAATAAGTGTGATGCTTCATTGAGATATTATATCAGTTTTCAGAAGAGTTAAATTGTTGTTAGAATTTATGTGACAGAAATCATTCACAAACGGACCAATAAAATTATTTGATTTGATTTGATTCTTCAGTTTGATTGGTAAATAATTTGATGTTATGTCAGATAAACGTAAAACGTAATGTGTATACATGGCCATTATGGTAATTAAACTTGCACCGGTAGTAAGAGGTCAGGTGGTATTAGAAGTTTTGTAGAAACGCATGGTATGGTATCTATTTGTATGTATTTGCCTTGAATCAGCTGCCTGAGGGTCAGTTGATTCATGGTGGTGTAGTCAGTTGACTCATGTTAGTGTTGTCAGTTGACTGTTGGTGGTGTTGTCAGTTGACTCATGTTGGTGTTGTCAGTTGACTGTTGATGGTGTTGTCAGTTGACTCATGTTGGTGTTGACAGTTGACAGTTGGTGGTGTTGTCAGGTGACTCATGCTGGTGTTTTCAGTTGACTGTTGGTGGTGTTGTCAGTTGACTCATGTTGGTGTTGTCAGTTGACTCATGTTGGTGTTGTCAGTTGACTCATGTTGGTGTTGAAGCTTGAATTGAATTGTTGTGTACTGTTGACAGGATCATGAAATAGCAATGTTGTCTGAGGTGGACCATCTGCAGGAAATCGCCGACAACCTGGCAGGGTTATCCGACAGTGGCAGTTTTCTTCCACCTGTCGCAGAGCAATTGATTTCAGATGCAGTGCAAGGACAGCTGAGTCCACATGTCGCGGATAATAAGGTACCAGTCTGTCTGATGTGGACAAAGATTCAAATTTGCACTTTTAACCAGGAGCCACTTGCATGCCTGTTCTATCGGAGTGATAGCCACATGTGTAAACAATTTCTTATTGGTTTCTTACCATAGAAATATATGCTTGATGACTATGTATAGGATTGAGTGATTACTAGTTGTAGAAACTCCGCCACTGGTTGCACTCTGCCAGTGCCAGTCCCAAGCCTGAATAAAGGAGGAGGGCATCGCTAATGGTCTTTGTTACCACACACTGGCGTTAAACTGCAAATACTACTACTACGAGTTGTAGAAAACTGCTCTGTTGACTGGCAGACACTTGACTGTCATTAACAGCTCTAGGTCTTAACGGTAGCCAAGATTGAGTTGAGCTCTTGCATATACATTATATTATACAATTATACGCGTTTCTGTGTTTAGAAGAAATCGTCCAAAGAAGATATGCGCATTGAAGTTGTCGGTGGGACGTTGAAATCAACGGGAGACCTGATGCATTTGACGGATGTGCCACCTCCCCCTTGCTCTCCCAGTATGCCGCCTCAGCTCCATGCCTCCCCTCCTTCAGGTATCTATTAATATGAATAATTAATTGAATATGCAGATATGTGACACATTTCTTGGGATATTCTGTTGATGATCAATAATTGGAGTCTCCAGGATTTAGATATATCTACTCGGTATTTGCATTACTTGGCATTGGTTAATTATTTGCATAATACTTTCGAAGTGTGCCGTTGACATTATTTAGTGTCTCTGATTAGAATCCTTAAAATGCTATTCTTATGGTATTTTCCGATAATTATATAAAATGGTATTAATAAAAATTCCTTTCTTAATTTTGCTGTACTATATAATTTTATATATTATAATATTATGTCAGTATGATATTCAGCGCACCATTTTGCTTTGCGAGGAAGTTCTTTGTTTATTTGTAATTTTGTCAATGTTTTTCAGAAGCATTTGTGAAAAGATCAAAATCTATTCAGGTGACTATTCAGTATTCAGCTCATTCATATGTATTCAATCATACGCTTTAATACATGAATGGATCAGACTTGAGTTGCCAATAATTCAATATTCAATAGCTACATATCACAGATATTGGGGTGTGCAGTTGATGGTTCTTTCTTGGCCTTCAAGATGTCAATGTTTTTGAATATACAATGCTGGCAAAACATGTTTTTTTATTTCTTGATTTTGCTTTTCTACCATTTGTTAGTGTATTGGTTGATGGCAGAGAGAGTTATTTGCATAGCTTGCCTTAATTGCACACATATATAATTATATGATCCCAGCAATTATTTGTTGATGAGAGGCTGTTTCAAAATGCCAGCTTTTGGATTTTAACTTTTTTTTATTTCTCACGAGGACATATTCTTCATTTCCATGACTTGTCCTGGTTGATGTCAAACAATTTGGCCCTGGGTTTTTGTTTTTGCATAGAAAGGATTGTCAAATGATGAGATTGTTCACATTTCTCATGGTGGTGGTGCACAGCATTTTGTTTAGAATCAGAATATATGAATGTAACATTAACAATAATAACAATAACGAATAATAATAACAATAACGATTTCTATGGCACCGTAACACAGCGTTGTTATATGCTTTGCTCTTTGTTTTCACCAGGCATCGTGTCATTCAAACCTAAGGATACAACATCTCGATACAGGCATGATGGCTGCAGGTAGCATCGATCGACAGGTGCCGTACGAGAGCTGTCAATCACTTCAGTGCTCAAGTGGCTACGGCACTATGACAAATATCAGCACTAGCTCAGTTGAAGCTGCGGAATCCCCTGGAGGTTAATGAGACTTGTCTTTAGGCAATACTTTATTATTATTACTATTATTTTTATTATTATTATATCAACAGTTTAACGACTTCTTATGACTACAATTATAGCCGTTGACGTCTTTACAGATAATAATTGTATTTCAGTTTCTTTCGTAGATTTTTCTTTTTCATTCGACGATGGATTTTTATGTCTGGCTAGTTGTTGGATGCGACGATGTCAAACAGATTTAGGTGATTCAGTATCTAAGTTGTTGGGACTATCTGCTACTTTTATGCATGCATAAGTCATTGGCTGTTTTTATTACCTTTAGGAATGAAAAATGGCATGAATGTTAATTATACTATACCAGAAACATGTTATTATGCCTAATCTACATGGAAAGAATACTACAGCTTCTCTCCATTCACAAAGAACCCATGTAGTGTCTTGACTTAGTTAATGAAAACTGGAATCACTAAGTGTGACTTTGCAGCAGGAGTGTAATGTTTCTTTAAATTGGGTGGTTAGTACTGGTTACATTTTGGGGGAGTGGGGTGAAATCCAAGTAGGCATTCTCCGTTAGTGGTCCTTAGTTTAAATAAGATATTTTGTAATAATTATTGATCAGTGTTTCATTAAATCCTTGTGCTTTGGGAGGAATTCGCGTTTCTGAGGGGTGCAGGAAAAATGGCCGTTTTGGGCGGATTGGTGTGTGAGTGGCAACCGTTGTTGAAATTTCCTGTCACTTATGAAGCACTTGAATCCATCTTTCGGACCGATTTCAAGGAATAAATTTGTCAACTTTTGTTTGGTTCATATTTTGTGATCACTGAGCAATAAACACCCACTTGTAAGTTACTGTGAGTTTTGACGATCAGAACTTTTTGATTTTCTCTTATCCAATGAAGCCATGTCTAATTGCGTATTTCTTTTAAAATTTCATGATGCAGGTGAACCTTTGTATAGACACACCTTTTTTATAGCTAGTCATTCCATTGCATTGTTGTGTTATTGCTTTGCATCTAATACATTCATGGTCATGCCATTGTTGGATTATATAATTAGCATTGCACCTTTGAGTGAATTTGTTTTTGTTTGTGGCCTCTCTTAAATTTCTAATTAGCATTTAGTGTTGGCAACCCACTGAGGACGATTCTTATTTAATATTCTGCAGTTTACGAAATATTACCAGATGGTCTTCCAGCATGTGACATTCCAAGACAAAACAAGTACTGCACGCTTCCAAACAAACGGCCCCTATTCACAGGGCTCCAAAGAAACGCTACGTGCAAGCCTTCCTCTACAGGTAAGATCAGTAGCACTTAAATGTGTTGCCTTGTTTGATTCTGTTGATGTTTGTCTAATAATTTATTCTAATTTTTCAATATTGCTACCATTTGAATGAACGGCTTTGTTTAGTGATGATGGCAGTGGCATCTAGCCCCCTCCTGAAGTGGGAGAACAAACCCCAACTCTTGCAGACTTACCAGTGTATTAATTTTCGTATTGTAGACCATTAAGCCATTGTATCATCATCGCTTGACGGACAAATGGAGGATCCACATCATGTATGGCATTGTCTTGGTTTCTCAACTACTGCTGTGCTTTGTTGTCATTTGCTGGTTTTTTGGCACATTGTGATTTAGGGACTATGAATACATACAAAAGACATCTGGGTGTGTTTGGTATCCAAATATACGAGTCGAAATTCTCCTTCAAAATTTGTGAGCATCATGCAACCATTGTGGGGCATGGTGGTACAGTGGGCATGTTCATCATCAACGCTTCGGCGCGAAACTCCGATGCTGTGTCCACTCTGTAGTCGGGAGCGCCTCTGAGTAGGGAGCTTGAAGGGACGCTATAACAAGTGCACATACAAACAAATTGATGTCATCGTTCTGATAGACCAATAAAGAACATCTTTGAAACATTCTTTATAAATGCTCTGCAGGTTTGCAGCATTTTATTCATGGACAGAGCCGAACAATTTATAGAAAGTCACTTTTTATATGTAGATTACTCTCCACTCATTCATTTTCATTATTCACTGACAATGATAATTGCCAGCTTAGATAGGCCCCCCAGAAATTTGCGCCAGAAAAAGTGAAAATTTGCGGAAAATTTGCGCCAGAAAAAGTGAAAAATTGCGCCAAGAAATTGCAAAAAACGCGCACCAAAAAACAACAAATTTTTGCATATTAATAACTAGTTTTCTGCTTCTCCTCAACCACCCCCGATGGAACTGCAGTCTGCGATCGTTTCCTGTGTTTAGCTGTCTCAAGGTGGCTGATAACCGACGATTTTCTTGTGTGATCAATTACCAGATTGCACATACTGCAGAACAGCAGACCTCCATCTTCATGAGTAACGTTTATAAATTCTTTCGCTCGATCACGAGCAGAAACACTGGAGCTATGCGACGGGTCACGCACGTGGTTTCGTGGCTCCTTTGTGAACGCATTGTCTAACGTATTTTGTCGCATCGCGGTTCTAGAAGAATTTACCGTTTGAGTATGCGCAATATTTACAGAATTATCTTCTTTAACTACAGATTCCTCGATAGTCTCGATAACTTCGATGCTATCGTCCCACTCCGTGGTCGCCATTTTTTCAGTTGTTGTCTAACGCAACGTAGACTAATGCTGTCGTTGCGATGTTGAATTTGCCGCGCATCACAATGACGATTTAGCCATTGAAAGCCCAAAATTTGCGCGCAAATCGCGGACATTGTTAAAATTTGCGCGAAAATCGCGGACATTGCTAAAATTTGCGCACTTGCGGGTTTATAAAAAAATTGCGCGAAAGTTGCGCGGCGCAAGATCGCAAATTTCTGGGGGCCCTACTTAGAGGAAAAGTGCAAATGTATTTTAATTGCATTAGCCTGCTAACATTAATTCCATTGGGTAAAAGTCATTGCATTCTGCAGTGCATGGGGGTGGGGTAGACCTGACTGTTCCCATTAACGTGAATCTGCATTTTTTCTCATGTATTTAAGAACCCTTTTTTCCTGTGAATGTGAATGACCTTTTAATTTTCAAGAGCTTTAAAGACAGATTTTTTGCCCTCGGAATAATAATATACCGTTACATCTGCTGAAAAGTGCTTCTGAAAGATTCCTCGGTTTATTATGTTAGACAATTTTTTCTTACAGTTAAAATGGAATTAATATTGGGTTACCCGGTAATTGTCAGATGTCTATTTTTGCCTGGCTAACAGTAAAATGTTTTTGTTTATTTATTTCTCCCATTTGCTTTAGTACCCCAAAAATGTTGTGGACATTCTGCAAGAACTCATTTGCTGTAGAATAAATTTTCCTATTTTGACATTTTACTCAACTTTCATTGTACAGACTTTATCCTATTTTAGCCAGATTTTATGGACTGTCTCTTAATTTACTGTTGGTGTGTTGACGTGATGCTTGCTTTTGCCGTCGGATATCATGTTGTAGAGACTATGTGACTAATTTAGTACATCAATTCTAATGTATATCCTTGTTGTAAATTTCTGTTAACCATTATAACATGTTATTATAACATATATATAATTATATATAATATTATTATTATTGCAATATTTTATCTTTGTGGAGTATATCCTTTCAATTATGTTATAACCATTTTAACCAGCGATCATTGTGCTTTTTTTGTCATTTGCTCTAAAGTGAAACTGCACATTATACCTAGGTGGTATAATTATATTATTCTAATTTGTCCATAATTGTCTGACCGCAATAAATAAATTGTTACAATGCAGTTTATTTATCCATATGATAGGCATGTGCATCTTCCGGTTGCACATCTGAGCAACTTCCAAATTAGCAACTTTCAGTTGCACTTATTGTCTGTTACTGTCTGTTATATACTACTAGGGTTGTTAACATCAGTTTTATTTTTACAAACCGATTATCTATTGTAGAAATCTGTAATTTAAACCAGTTATTGGTTTCATTGGCCCTTGCAGGAAATTTAATATGTTATTATTTAATGCAAGTTACTTTAATATGTATTGCATACTATAACATATGTACATGAAAAAAATTCAGTGTCTACATCGAGTTTGCGCTGAACCATTGTTGAATTGGTTTCAGAGTTCTTCCGCATATCAGATTTCTTGATACAACCGTTTTTATAAACTTAAATTTTATTTATTTCAATGTTGTTTAATGTTGAACTGGCTTTGCGCTCTGACTAACTGTTTCTATGAGCTATTGGAAATTTCAACAACTTATATTTTATTATTATTGCAGTATTTCATCTTTGTGGAGTATGGCCTTTCAGTTGTGTTATAAAGTGGGATCATTTTTGACTGGCCTCTAAATAGGTGAAACAAAACTAAATTTTTCATTTTATTGGTTAAGTCTTAGACCATAGTCTATCATAACATATGCTGCAGAGGCTGTTCCTGTGTTTTATACATAGTTAGGTGAATGTAGTTGGGTGATTGTTCTGTTGATTCCTTCATGTCAAGCAGTTATTGGCTTAAGACTTGTCTATTTCAGCTTACTTGCTACGATATTTAAAATTCCTGCGACCTTTGACATTGTTGCTACACTGAATTATGATTTTGACGGCATTCTCACCTACAGCAAAAAAATTATACCATGTTAACCATAGTTGTAAAAAACTTTTTCCCGTTTTTTATTCTCTCCCAAAAAACATCCTTTTTTCGGGGTTTTTTCACATCGTTTTTTTATCGTTTTTTTCTTTTTTCTTTAACTTTGTTTATTCATTTGTTTTCTGTTATTATTTTCCTTAATTTTGATTTTTCTGATATTCCTTATGTTTTAGGCCAACTCTCAAGGATTCAGCTAACTAAAGTCATTATTTCATCGTTTAACTTCATCATTTAAGAGATAGCCTGCGTGTAGTAGGTTCCTAATCAATGTTTTCAAGGTTAAAATGCGGTTTTAGATGTAGCAAAGTCAAATTATTTACCGTTTCCGTTTTTATCGTTTTTTGTCGTTTTTAATTTTTTCGAAAAAAGCGACGTTTTTTCCATTTTTTATTTTGTGTCCATCGTTTTTTACATCTATGATGTTAACTTTGTCAATTTATACCCTGTGCATCTTGATGGCACACGACCTCTTGGGACCAATGCTTCATGATTTTGTGTAAATGACCGGTGTGGCCTACTTTTTTTATGCATCACCAGTGGTGTTGTTTTTTGTGTGAGGTAGGAGTGCAACAGACCACACAGTACATGATGAACTGTGTGGTCCAATTATGCTGCATATGAGAGGATAGTCCAAAATTGGAACAGCTGCATAAATGTGTATAACAGCAGATGCGAACCTCTTTCCTGCCACCTTGGCGAACCTGGTCTATGTTCTGAACCTAACTCCTCCCTCTGTAAGGAAACTCCCTATTCCCTGCATCCCAGACCGCATGACCAAATCATCCCACAATCAAACAACTGGGTATACTAACTTAATGAGGAAAACGTTTTTGATAAGAATGCTTTGCAATGCTTAATTTCATATAACTCAATGCGGTTACGCAGTTGGAGAAATAAGCAATATACTTACTTACGGTATGTCCATTGTTGGAACTAATAATTACCAGTAGATAGACTGTTGTAAAAGTGGTCATTGAGATATGCTGTAAATGAATTTGATTTTCCAGGTCTGCAGGACATGTTTGCCGGTGGTAGGCACTACACAGAAGCGTCCGACGGACCAGACATCAACCGGTCCACGGCCATGCCTCCAATGCCCATTCGGCGACAGCCGGCATTCGTTGACAGCGACGACGACTTTCCTCTGCCTCCTCCGCCGGAAGAACTGCTCTATCCGATGGAAGGGCAGAGCTACCAAGAGTCGCCCTATCAGAGGAAACCATCCAACGCGCATCCGGTACAGACAGATGTCATCCAGCATCTTAACGCTGCGCTGTCAGGACGTAAATTCACACGGCAGGATTCAGACGTGAACAGAGCTTCCAACTGGTCGGATAAGTCGTCCGGATATTCTGCGTCTGGTGATGCGGACGATGAGGAGGACTGCAGTTTCGCTCGACAGTTGAAAGGCGTTCGGCTGAAGCGGGCAGAAAGTCACGACAGATCAGCGCCAAGACTTCAGAAACTCTGAATTCCAAGACTTCAGAAACTATGAATTCCAAGACTTCAGAAACTCTGAATTCCAAGACTTCAGAAACTCTGAATTTAAAGGACACGTCCTTCAGGTCTCATCCAAACTCAGAAGAATGCCAGGGTCGGTTTGCCTTTGGTGGAAAGGGATGATAAGCGTTGCATGAGGAGAACTCGGCATCTCATTCTTGACGCTTCCTGAGTTATGGAGGATTAATCTCTTTAAATGTTGACCAAATCTTATCTTCTGTGTTCGTTTTTATCCAAGCGGGATTTCAACATGTAACCTTCAGTTGAGTAAGTGGTCCAAAGGGAGCGAATTAAAATTTTCATAAATGTTTGTGCGATCAGTTATGTAATGTGCCTCCACCACATTGAAATATTTGTTAAAGAAATCAACAGATTTTTTAAGAATTCCGATTAATAACCTGATGCTTAACCTCTGTCAGTCAGCAACTTTTGTTCATTCGCTTTTAAAGTTTGTATATGATATAGAGATGTATTGTTTGAATGGCAATTGATAAATTAGATTTCAAGACGTTAAGTTTGTTATGATTAAACCTTTGGATTGCTTAATACGGAAAGTCAATTTTTGGGAAGCATAGGAAGATTAAAGTGGAATGGAATTTATAGTCGATGCAGGAAATGAAGCTGGACATATTGCCATTTCTATTGCCTTTGTTAGTTATTGCAAAATATTTTGTTTCTGTGCAAAAGTCTTTTGTTACAAATTTATGCTTAAATTTCACTTTTACAGTGAACTGCCAGTATGCAAAAAATTTTATTTAATAATTTATGCACAAATTGCACAGGTTTTGTTTCACTTGCAGGTTGCATCTGTGTAGATACCTGCATAAATTTTGAATAATTTAAAATTGTTTCTGTTGTTTTTGATAGTTATTTATGCAAAATTGTGTTTTCTTTTTCATGTTTCATTATATGAATCTTTATTGTACATAATCTTGAGGCAGTTTCAAAGTTGCATCCATTTTGGTAAATTACACTTTGAATCGAGCGTTAACTTGAACTTAGAAACAAAATTCATCTGTTAATTTTAACTTGAAAGACAATTAAATTGAGATGCCAGTTATATGCTGAATTTTCTTGTTGCTGCTCTGAACTATTTTGTTGAAACTATCTGACAGTTTGCCGAGACTATCAGTTGATCAGTGAGCATTCTGCAGAACCAAACATCAGCAATATTTGTCAGTGTATTTGTCAATTTGACGAAAGTAAAAGGAAATATGTTATCGTTGAACGGAGATACCAACTGAAGAGGTTACTTTCATGAAGGATGTGCAGAAGCATTGTTTTCGATGAGTGATTGTTCAGATCAGAGAGCAACGTGGGGCCACTATTCATTATATCGAGTAATTTTCGTGAATTGATTAGCGACTTCTAGCGGGCTTCAGATCTGGAAGTTTTTAAGCAGCAGGATTTGTGACTTTCAGAGATGTCCTGCTAGGAAGCAGTTTTATGCAATTCTGACATTTCGGTTTTTATTTTGGAACTGTGCAGAGAACGCTGGTTCTTTTGCGTGAAATAGAACGAACGTTTGTCGGTTTTGAGTATGATGTTAACGGCCTTTTCATGTGCATGCATTCCAATTTCTGATTGTCTCCTTTTTATGTACGAATTTTTGTGGTTTATCTCTGAACATTTATCTAGCACCTTTTGTAAATCTGTCATCAATGCCATTGTTTGAATAGATTGGATATTAATCTAGGGCTGATATTGTTTGTAACTGCATCATGTTATACAGGTCCAGGACGACACTTATGTCTGATTGAAAACTTCACAGTCTGAACAGTAATTTTATCTTCCATTATACCCATCATTTCTTCTTTTGGCATATATTGGCCATTCAATGCCATTATTTATGTATGCAATATATGTATATATATATAGTGTTGCATTAATATGTCATTTTTTGTCGAAATGATAGCTGCTTTTATGATCATCTACCAGATTTGCTTTTATTTCCTGTCCTCTCTAGTCTCTAAATCCTTCTTATATGACGTATATTGCTCGGATGCGTTTTATCGCAGCTTTAAAAACAGAACTTTTTGGATGAGGTTGTGGGTTGGGAACGCTCCTGGGTGGTAACCTTGAAGGGTCGCTATATAAATATCTATGATGAAATCTCTCTATAATGAATTTTGTATATGATATCAGTTAATTACTGTATATATATATGAATATACATTGCTATAACATATATGTAATTGCGTATGTATATATAATATATAATTGTATATATGTGTGATGGGGGATCTGCTGTGGAAGTGTCTTGCTCATTATTTATTAAAGTTTGGGCAAAACAGATGTATGATGAGCACAGATCGAATATTGTGACAGCACATAGTTGTGAAAACCATAAAGAAATGATGTTGTGTCTTCAGTTGGAACCCTTTGCGGTGTAATATGTCACAGAGTTTATTGAGAAGTGAACTAGATATGCGGTGTGAGACGAGACTGCTAGATTTTTGATGGCTAGGTGAGTGTTTAGTAAGCAGTAATATATTTCTACCTTGTTGTTCTGACCAATAATCAGATTTCATGTGGAAATCTATTTTGAACTGAGATTTTTCTGTGAGAGTCGCTGATCAATAGAAAGCATTTGAAATCATTTAGTAAATATAAGGAACTTCAATTACATTTCAGCATGTATGGCGTGTCCTTACCATGGTTGTCTTTACAAAAGACCATATGAATTGGAATTTAGTTTGATTCAGTTGTTGCGTCATAAGAAACTGATGCTTTGTTGTTGAGCCATTGAATCTGTAAAAACAGTTTCCGCAGGTCTTGGCGTTTGCATTGTACCGTACCGGTTCTGCAACCAAAGATTCCACTACTCTAGGAAATTGACTCTGCTTGCCATTGTTATTGGCACTGAATAAATTAGGGTTTCCATTCCTTAAGTAGGTACATAGGTAAGTATATTCTTTATTAGGTCGATTGCAGAAAAGCTGCACTCTAGTGTACAAACTTTGCAAGATGTTTGTACCAGTGTACAAACATTGCAAGCTGTTTATACTTGCCTACTTGTCTTACATGTTGCAAAACGTTTTTGAAACATTTTATACAAAGAAGATGATGTGAATTAAATTGAATCGAAACAGTTTTATATTGCATTATTTAATTATTGTACCTGCTACTATTAAATTAATATAAGTCTATTCATTTCTTCTTATGATATTACGGTTTTAGTATTTCTGAAATTTTCCCATATATATTATAGATTTTTTAGAAATTGTGCATAGCTTTTTATGTCTTTCTAACATTTCTATGAATTATGTTGCATTTTCATCTAGAATTAGCATAGGGTTTTTGATGTCATTGTGATGCCACAAATAGTGAAAAACTGTTTTCCATAGGGATTCTAGTGTGGCAAAAAGTCTAATGTCTTCTGTGTTTCTCTCTTTTGCTGCAAGTATTTCGTATTTAGTCAATGGTGCATTTACAGGCTAGCTTTTGTTGAACGTTCATTTAAATTATTAGCGCAGTATTATGAGGTGTCTTAATCTCGTCGTCTTGTTTATTTCACTTGCAGTTTAAAGTAACTTTTCAACGAGTATGGGCATGTTTTGTAAAGCGCTGTGTGTGTTAAAAAGAAACGATGTAATGTGTAGCATTTTGCAAATACATTGAAGCCTTACTATAGTGTGAAGTCACTCAGACCAGAATCTCTCACCTAAGGCAGTTGTGCTGCCTATGAAAACCCACCGCCTTAAATTCATTTTGTCATGTTCCAATTTTGTAAACGACTTATAAGAAAAAGATTGGTGTACTTTTAGGAAGCTCTTAAAATTAGCGTTAAAGTACATTGATCAACGAGTTGTATCACAGTTCAGATATGTACATTTTGAGGTGTATTCATGTATGAGTCTGCTAATGTTTTTGCTTTCGTGCAGGCGATAGTGTGGTGTCTAATCGTTTACGCGTGTTCGTAGTTTACTGGTTATGCATCAGGAGAAGTTGTCGAAGTCATTAAAGTCAGAGTGATGACCTTTTTTATAGCATTGCTTGTACCTTGAATGGACAGCTGTCACTCAACTAGGGCTAACTGTGGAGCCAAGCACTACCATGGACAATTGACATCTAGTGGTTAAGTAGACCCTTTGAACACACTAGTCTCCGACATTTCTGCAGACATACAATGTCCTTACAGTACATATTCCACCAACCAATACCAGTTCTACTGCATGGTGCCTGCATCTTTTCTCAAAATTGTATTCTCAAAATACTTCAGGTAATATCCTTATATTCAGGACTCATGTAGCCCAGATGTGAATATGTTTATTTGCATGTGATTTCATCCATGTGTATGTTTTTTGGGTTTGTGCATGAATTGTACATTCTGTTTCCAAATTGTTCAGCACCATTTGTGAATGTGTCTGTACGTACGGTCTGTTCATTCCTGTATGTTTCCCAGAGTGGACTGGAGCTATGCTTTGACCTGGAATTATACTTGACCTGAAACTATACTTTGGCTTGGTGCCATGCTTTAGCCTGAAAGCATAATCATCATTGGGATCCATGGGCCAAAGGCCTGTAGGTATTCACTGCATAGTTTATCACTTTCTCTAGAGTCCTGCTCATGTGCTACCATTCTTATGCATTGTAGGTCTTGTTTGGAAGCAATGCATTGCCTGGTAGCTTAGTTAAAAGCCTAAACCATACTTGGGTCTATTTGTGATTTGATGATCAAGCCTGCAGTTGAGCTGTTAGCAAACCACTGGATCATGTCAATTATGATAATACTTCTCTAATACATAAATTTCTTTAAGTTTTATATAAATTTTTATTGTAAAACATTGTTCAAATGATTTACTTTCCCAGTACCCCTACCGTTTGTGATGCGATCTGCCAAAACCAGGTTTATGTCATAAATCGAAAATGACATTTTGATACTAAATTAAACAGTAGAAGTTTCACTTTAAAACAAGCCCTATTCTGATCAAATATCTTGATATTTGACCGAGTGATGAATATTTTAGTGTCCGAAACTGCAATATTGCAGTTTTCTGGAAATGTGAGGTAAAGGTGATCACCCTAGTTTCGTTTGTTTACTTAGACTGCCTCTAAATTCTGCTTATTATCATGGCCTCAAAATAATAAGCATAATTTATGTGACTGCCATTTGGTATCCCAAATTCTCCGCTTTCTAGGATACCAAGTTCAACAGGGGTGAAAGGCCATATGACCGACAGCAATGATTTGAAAATGCACTACAAAGTCCAATTTTTACACTCTAGAAAGATGCAACATTCGCAAATAAAATTAATTTTTAATTATTTCCAGACAGAATTTAGCTTTATACTTTGGCAAATAATTATATAAAACATTGTACTAAACTAACATAAAAAAAGGAAAATTCGACCTCTGGCCCCAGCTCACTAAAATCGACCATTATCTCAAAATGCTATCATGCGACATAAGCCCGAGTTTTCCAGATCGCATCACATTTGTGAATGCCAGTTAAGTGATTTGCATTCCTCACAATGATGCTCATCAAATGCAAACGACCGAATGACTTACGCATTACATTTTGCAACTACATTGAAATATTTGTAGTTCGCATTCCTGCTGTCTTTACCCAGTTTCATCATTTCATACTGAACTTTAACCAACTCTTTCTTTCTCTTTGTCTCTGCCAGCGGAGGTAGTATCCTCTGGGGGTACGTTGTTCATGTTAGAGTAATAATGTTTGGTATAGTAAAGCTTACAAGTTTTGTTTATAAATCTCAAATATCTCTGTGCCTTTCTCCATTGACAGTTCAGACGTGGTGATAGTTTTGTTCTTATGTACATGTGCTATTGGTATGTATGCGTAAGTGCATGCATGTGTGTGTGGGTATGTGTATATGTACATGTAGGTGTGTGTGTATGTAAGTGTGCTGAATCTGTTATTTGGCACTCTACGTACGTCGATAAAAACCATGTAAAGATGTCCAGGTTTAGAATGAAGAATAGCAATAGTACGACTCTTACGACAGTTTGAGTGAAACTACAATGCACTGTAGTCTATTCTGTAGCACTCGCAGAAATGTTGTTTACCAATATGCCAATTATTTTTAAGTTTATTACTCAACATTGTTAGATCGGGTTTCTGAGCAAAGATTAGAACCTACAAAGCTGTTGATTCGCATCTTATGCCTCTATTCACGAGCAATGAATTTTTAACCAATAAATGTAATTTGATTTGTTGTACAGACGTGTGGTATTTATTCCTTGTTTCTTTTTTCATTCCTTGATGCAGTTCAGAAGTTAAGAAATGTCAAACAGCTGGAAACTCTTTTATTCAGAATGTTCTTGCATAATTTGTTTTTAGTAAGGATTTTGTGTTCTGTTTTATAAAGCGTATTTTTCATAAGCCTAGAGTATCAATGTGTTCATGTGTGAGGATGTCACATACTTCTGAAACTCTATGATGGTTGATGCAATTTTACATACAATTTAATAAATTTTTTAAATTTTGCCAATTATATATGATACTATGTTTAATTTCCTGTTGGTATTCAGAAGACCAATTACTGCCTGAAGATTTGTAAGTCACATAATGTGAATTATGTACTGATATATTGCAAGAAATCTCTGTTACATGTTTTCAACTTTTATACTTTGAATTTTAAAATTGAATGATTATTATTCTTATCACTGTTCTTTGTAATTTTGCATACAAGATCATTTTCAATTGAATCCTTTTGTTTCTAAAATTCTCATTTGTTCTTCATCTCTGATAGAAATGCAATTTAATATTGTGACTTTAAAAATGCTAAATTCTAACAGATGCTTTCGGGTTGTGCCTTCTTTTTATTGCAAAGTTGTTGGAGTTCTTTTTTCATTTCTGTCTAATTTCATGAAATTTCAGATATTTCAGAATTTGTCAGGGCAGAGATTTGTTCGTCTTGAAAGTGGACTTGTAGCCTAATTTTAGGAGGCCCTGGTTTTCAGGTGGTGGACTGATTCCCTTCAGAATTTGAATTGTTGTTAAGTGCTGGTAATAACTTTTTATCTACGTTTATAAAATTTCGGTTAAACAAGTTCTTGTTTTCGAAATAAAAATGAAAATTTATTTAAAACTTTAATTTTTGTGGAGTAATTTTAGTTGTGCTTGCGTTTGATGTAGGTTATAAGGACTTTTCAACAGGGGATCAAATGTTTTCAAGTCCAAATGTGTAATATTTTATCACAGAATCGCATCTGCTAGCCTTTGAAATGTGAAGAAACGCAAGTTGTAAGTTGTAGTTATGTCAATTTCACAGGAGGAGGAGGAAGAGGAGGAGTCTTTTAAGTCACATTCAACATGTTCATACTAGTCTATAAACTTTCACTGACGTCGACTTTAGTCATTACTGTCATACGATACACTATCTTTTTGCCTTTTCATATTTCTTTGTAAAATCGTATGTAAGGCTGTAAGCTATGTCTCACTGCACTTGTAGGCTTTGCCCTGAAGTGTTTCTATAAGGGTTCCTCTCATAAGTCGTTACATTAACATTGTGTTTGTTGGCTCAACAAAACCTTTTTAGAAATTACTACAGTTTTTATCTCTCCTACAGTTAGCAACTGTATGTCCCATTTGGGAGATCCTCCATATCTATCTGTTAACTAGGCTTTATTGTTGCTCTCTCCCTCCAGTTGTAACTTTTCCTGTGTTGATGGTTTTGTGAGCATAATGAGAATGAGCCGATGTTTTGGTGTACTTGTGCTTGAGGCAAGAACTGTTACAAGCAACAATGAGATTTGTCCTAAATCTTAACCCATAGCCACAGTTTTTGAAATCCCTGAATATTATGTGTAGGCAAATTATTATCACTGGTCAGTCAGTTACAACCACTTATTTGGCCCAGGCGTGCCATTGTAGGTCACCCATAATTATGTGACCCATCTGGCCAAAACAAGGCTTATGTCGAGCATGCACTTCTAAGATAATGGCCAAATTGTGATAAAAACTCATTTTTTCAATATAGGGTGTTTGACTGAAAATTATAAATAAATATGTTTTGAACACATTAAAGCAACAATTTGTATCAAAAATAATTTTTCGATGATTTTCAAGTTGCTCAAATCCAGGATGCTCCTTTCTTCACTCTCATCTTCTGTGGGATTTCTGTCCAGTTTGACGAAGGTTGCTGAGGGTCACACAGACACAACTGCATGTATTCATGTGCACCAGTCATGCCTGGATGGATGGATGGATGGATGGATGGATGGATGGATGGATGGATGGATGGATGGATGGATGGATGGATGGATGGATGGATGGATGGATGGAATAATGCATCTCAAAACTTTCATCAAATGCATTGTTAGAACACTTCTGCGATGTGCCCATTCTGAAGGCATGCTCTTGTGATGAATCAGACATGTAAATATTTTTTTTGCCAGATTGAGGAAGAACTGAACGAAGAAGCCAAAAAGGCGAGTCAGAGAGACCTATGAGGGGTTGACGTTCCTACTCTCGCAGTAGGGCATAACGAGATAAATATAAATATGAAGTCCTAATTCGCCGATCTCTGTTGCTGCACTTCTCCTATTGAACATCGCGTTTGCGTTTGACTGGCAGCCTCTGCTACTAAAGGTTCCGGAACAGCATCAGAACCTTATACCCAATAGACATTGTTAATTACTGGTTTAACGAACCAATGAGATCTACCATGCATAATTAGGCCTATTGATTATCTGAACGATTCACTATAGGCCTACTATAGAGGCGCTTTTTTAAAATATTTAAATATGGCGTATATTACAATATTACCAAGGACACTCGACCTCGTCCTAAAGCTCAAAATCGTCTCAAAATAAGAACACAATGATTGTCATCTAGTTGAGCCCAGATGTGGTCGGATATGGAGACAAAGTGGGCCAAACGAGAGAGGATATCCCTATGCCACAGGCTCACAGCGAGGCTTGTATAGGCCTACAATAATCATTATTAATCATAATTTTACATAAAACATTGTTTTCTCAGCGCTCCTAAGTCTATACGCGTCTAATTATGTCCAGTTATTTGCAGACTGTCGCCTATTCTGTAAAGGCGTAGGTCTATCTTTTCCCCATGCAGATAGTGGTCGTTATATATAGTTAAGGTTAATGGTAAAGAAAACCTGATAGACTATACAGTGTACACACGTCAACTGCTTTTTGTACTGGGCTAATGAGCTTAGATAAAAATTTGTCATAATTAATAAGCATAGGCCGGGTAGGCTAGCTGTCTATATAAAATGCGTGAGATAGGTCTGATGTATGTCATCTTTCGTTGGCAATATATCCTACAAAGTTAATTGTGAGGGCGTGGTCTCAATTGGCATGTAGGCCTATGGTCAGCAAACCTCTCTGAAGTCAGCAATGACGGGCGATATTGGATACTCCGAGTAGCCTAGCTACAGTGGCGGCGCCAGGATTTCTTTTTGGGGGGGGGCTGAAGCCTCGCAGAGGAAATATTTCCATTTTCATCCGCCAAAATTTCTGATGACTTTTTTAGTCATCCGACCGAAATCGTGGGAATATTTAACTTTTACATGTAAAAACCCGGATCGATCTTTTTAGGGGGCTTAGCCCCCCTAGCGCCGCCTACTTCAAATCCGAAAGGCTGTATAGGCAGACCGAATGACTGGCAGCTGCAGTGGACAGCGTTTTCAGCCACTATGAAGACAACAAATTCTGGACCAATTATATGCAGCCTATATAATTATAATAGGCTACGTAGACCCGGGAGAGACATGAACAAGAAGTTACAAGATCGAGAATGCTATAATATCTCTTGCTTGTCTGAATATAAATGCATGTCTGACTTCCTTCATAAGCCCTGTATGGTCATTCGTTCCCGTAATCTAAATCTTTATGACTTGCGATTTTGGCCCATATACCATGCAGATACGAACTCGTCTAGATTACGAGGGCCAAGTGGGGAGGGGGAGGGCAGCGTTCCTTCGACATCGTTCTTATTCCTCGTTCTCGAGGCGGAAGGAGATAATCAGGTCAAAGGTACGATGTGCTATCTCATGTGTCACGAGGTCAAAGGTCATGTTCAACGCTGTCCTCTGAAGACAACCCACAGGGATATAGAAGAAGTCGAGCTAGGGAGTATTGGGGGTGATACCCCCAATTGGGGCATAAGAATTATTGGGGCGGGACTAGGAAAAGTATTGAGAATTCCAAGAGATAGACTATAAGGGGTTTCCTTCCTTAGTTTTGCTGCACGTAGGTAGACGCACACAATGGCATCACGTAGCCTATCTGTGATCGGCGTTTGCACGCGGATAAGCTGGTGCCCTGCGTTTAGCTTTATAATAGTGCCATTGAAATATGGAGTTCACTGTTACTATCAGACGCGGATTTAGAGGAGGCGGAGCCGGCGTACGCCCCCCCTAAACCTGCAGCAAATGTTCTCAAACTAAACTGACCTAAAACTAATATAATTGCAATTTGGGAATAGGATGTTTGAAGTAGCTGGACCGGCAGAATGGAGCTCTCTTACCGGAGCTCTCTTACCTACTTACCTGAGTTGCTAGCAGACGTTGCCCACGTGACCAGTGACTTTTGCCGTGACGTCATTCACAAAGTTCATGTACAGACAAAATTTACGTAAATAGAAATTGGTCAATTAAAAAAAATGTCTAGTGGTCCGCCGTCAAAACGGCTTAAACAAGCAGTTTTATCATTCTCGAATAAGCCGATTGCCGTTGGTAAGACATAGGCCTAAGCCTATCTTAGGCCTAAATCTCAAAAGATGGCCCCAAAACAAGCAATTCGTGGTCTAAGTCCCATTCCATCTAATGTTTCAAACATCGACGCACTCACTGCTGATGGTGTACTTCATTACTATCATGATGACCTGCCTTCGCCGGATTCTTTTCATCAAGAGTTAAAGCTTTGGCAGCAGATGTGGAGAAACGCTGACAGCACACCAAGCACCCTGTCGGACACCCTCGCTGACAGCCGCTCCTGTCGTATTATGTATCCAAATATTACCACAATAATTCACATTTTGCTGCTCACTTCTGTCACGGCTTGCAGTGTTGAACGAGCAAATTCTACTCTGCGATTTGTGAAGTCGTGTTTCCGAAGTACAATGAACGAGGACAGATTTAATGCACTCATTTGATTGTTTGTCCACAAGGACATCAAGTTAGACATTGATGACATTATCAATGCCTACGCCAGAAAGCATCCAAGGAGAATGACACTGCTTAATCCACTGGCATGTGTCACTTAGGGGAGGTAGGTACCGAAATAACCACATTTCAGATGATTTGGGAAAAATGATATAACTCCATTGTGTTAATTTTCAAACTAGAATTCAAGGTAGGGAACTAATAAAATATTTGTTTATCAACCATATACACAATAGAAAGCATTTATAACATTCACACAAAACCTAAAAAAATGAAAATTTTGTGTGCACCTCTATATTTTTTTATGGTTATTTCAGTACCTCATTGTGTACTGAAATAACCAGGGTTGTACTAAAATAACCATTGGTTATTTTGGTACATCCAAGTTACAAAATCCACTCTGCAATGGTTTCAATTATCTAAAACAGAACAAAAATACTAAAATAAAGATGCATACCAATGTTTCATATCAGATACAACCAAAATACTTGAGTAATTCAAATGTTTTATAGTTATGTCAGTCATTTATGGGTCTATCGATGCATCGTCAGAATCTGATCCATGATATATCTTAATGTTGAAGGCTGCTGAATGTGCTGATGCATGATAACCATGGATGTTGAAGGCTGATGATCCATGATATCTAATGATGTTAAAGGCTGTTGATCCATGATAGCCGTGGATGATGAAGACTTTTGATTGATGATATCCGTTGATGTTGAAGCCTGTTAGTGCATGATAGCTGTGGATGATGAAGACTTTTGATTGATGATATCCGTTGATGTTGAAGCCTGTTAGTGCATGATAGCTGTGGATGATGAAGACTTTTGATCGATGATATCCATTGATGTTGAAAGCTGTTAGTGCATGATAGCTGTGGATGATGAAGACTTTTGATCGATGATATCCATTGATGTTGAAGCCTGTTAGTGCATGATAGCTGTGGATGATGAAGACTTTTGATCGATGATATCCATTGATGTTGAAGCCTGTTAGTGCATGATAGCTGTGGATGATGAAGACTTTTGATCGATGATATCCATTGATGTTGAAAGCTGTTAGTGCATGATAGCTGTGGATGATGAAGACTTTTGATCGATGATATCCATTGATGTTGAAGCCTGTTAGTGCATGATAGCTGTGGATGATGAAGACTTTTGATCGATGATATCCATTGATGTTGAAAGCTGTTAGTGCATGATAGCTGTGGATGATGAAGACTTTTGATCGATGATATCCATTGATGTTGAAAGCTGTTAGTGCATGATAGCTGTGGTTGATGAAGACTTTTGATCGATGATATCCATTGATGTTGAAAGCTGTTAGTGCATGATAGCTGTGGATGATGAAGACTTTTGATCGATGATATCCATTGATGTTGAAAGCTGTTAGTGCATGATAGCTGTGGATGATGAAGACTTTTGATCGATGATATCCATTGATGTTGAAGCCTGTTAGTGCATGATAGCTGTGGATGATGAAGACTTTTGATCGATGATATCCGTTGATGTTGAAGCCTGTTAGTGCATGATAGCTGTGGATGATGAAGACTTATGATCGATGATATCCGTTGATGTTGAAGCCTGTTAGTGCATGATAGCTGAGGATGATGAAGACTTTTGATTGATGATATCCGTTGATGTTGAAGCCTGTTAGTGCATGATAGCTGAGGATGATGAAGGCAGCTGATTATTTGTTGTCTTTAGCAAGAAAACTTTTATTTGGTCCATATTTAATAGATATATAATTATGTACTTGGATAATGAACATACTCACTTACTTACTTTTATAACTACATAAAGATATTACAATGCAAACATATATTTACAGGAGTTAAAGTCTTAAGTTTAAGTCGAACTGCAATAAATAACAGTCAGAGACTCAGAGTTGTACTGAAATAACCATCGGTACCGAAATAACCGGTTATTTCGGTACCACAAAACCTGGTTATTTCAGTACGACAAGCGCCTGTTCAAATCAAATGTCAAAACGCGAAACCACGCGCGAAATTTGGATACCTTTAGCGTATATATCATTAGATAGACCATTAATGGTTGCAAATACAAATTTGCAACAACATTCCCCTAAAATATCACCGGCAAACTTGACAAATTCCAACAGCCTAAAAATTACATTTGGCAGCGGAAAAATATAAAGTGCTATAAAAAGTTTCTTCACCCAAGTTTCGATATCCACATTGGTTGTAACTAAAGTATGTCAACAAAGAACACGCATCAAGATTAGCAGAGCCGAATACGGAAGTGCATAGAGACATAAATTCGTTGGTTATTTCAGTACCTGGTTATTTCGGTACATATCTCCCCTAATTATTTCCTTTTTGGATCAAGGGTTGCATGATCAAAACCGATAACTGATTTATAATCGTTTCACTGCTAACCTTCAGTGGAGACCAGTGGTTTTATATGAGAAACTATATATTTTTTTAAAGTTCCATAACATTTTCTATAAAAAATATCATTATAGTTTTGCATGATCTAATTTCATATATATATATATATATATATATATATATATATATATATATATATATTACGGGATTGGATTGGCAGTATTTACGCCCCCTAACCAGAAATCCTGGATCCGCCTCTGACTATGCTCTTATCTTAACGACCAAGAGTCAGACGCGGACGTAGAGTGCATCAGATAGACCGACACAAAATTATTATTCAAAGACTAAAATAATGCGTAATATAGTCTAGACCTGCATGTATAGATAACGGGCACGTTATGTGCTACAGTGCTTACAGTGTTTGGTAATCAGAAAATAGCTGCTATAGGCTATATATAGGCCCCGAATCATACATGTCCGTAAATAAATTATATAGGCCTATATGTATTAATGATTATAACTCTATATCTATAGTCGTAGCAGTGGCGGCGCCAGGATTTCAGTTTGGGGGAGCTGGACGAAACTAGACTCGCGGGGTTGTCATCTAATCTCATTCTACAGCTGATGGCTGAACAGCCTGAACTGTTGCCTACGGTTGCTGAACTGCCATGGGATCAACTAATGGATGGCAGAGTGTTTCAAAAGGTCTCCGATATAATTATATCGAAGGATCATGCCCATGGCAGCAATGAGGCTGGATAATATTTTCTCGTTTTCATGGCATCGTCATTAGTTCTAAGTGGCGACCTGATCGTGCGTGTTCCTGGTACCTTTTCTCACACGCGAGGCGCGTATCGTGCTTGTCCGAGTTTCATTATTGACTACGCACATAATCGGTGCCATTCATTCAAGAAGAGCCGTGTGTTGGTCTGGACGCCTCGACGATCCTATAAGTAAACACTGTCATCTGTGGTTTCATATAATTATCGGACTATCAATCGGGACCGTCCATAAATGACGTCATGCACATAGGGGAGCGAGGGGTCATAAACACATGTGACGATTTGTGACGGTCCCTTACAGTAATATGGCATTGTGTTGACGCGTGACGAGTGGAGGTGGTCAAAAATCGTCCTTAAATTGCGTGACGTCACTTATAGAAGGCTCCATTGAATATTTGAGCATACGAACAGATCGACCAACCATCTAAGAAGTGCATTCAATAGGCCTAGTTATAATGTGGCTGTACCGTGTAGAGTGTAGACTGTAGAGTTAAGTGCACAGGCCTATGCCGCGTGTGTACAGTGTAGGCCTAGTTGTATTGACATACGCTTTATGAATCTCCAATAATAATGATGATGGTGGTGGTGGTGGTGGTGGTGGTGGTGGTGGTGGTGGTGGTGGCGGCGGCGGCGGCGGTGGCAGTAGTGGTGGTGGTGATGATGATGATGATGATGATGATGATGATGATGATGATGATGATGATGATGATGATGATGATGACGACGACGACGACGACGACGATGATGATGATGATGATGATGATGACGACGATGACGATGACGATGACGACGACGACGATGACGATGACGATGATGATGATGATGATGATGATGATGATGATGATGATGATGATGATGATGATGATGACGACGACGACGAGATGATGATGAAGATGATAATAATAATGTAGGCATATAATAGGTCAACTGAAGGCTGGTAAAATAAGCATAAGCTTCCTGCATTCAGTGCATTCAGATGTATACATACGACGTTATAAGTCGACATTAGAATCGCAACTCATGCATAGACGACCATCTATTAACCTATTCATAATTTTTCTTCCGTTGCGACCGAAATGACCGACGACCAAAGGGATTTCTTCCGTAATAAATCAGACAAGAAATTGGCAAACATCGCTTCATGCATCGAAAAACTCGATCTAGGCCTATTCTGTGTGAATAGCCGAGCAATCTGTCCTTGGTCCTCTATTATTCACAGTCTTTACCTCCCCAATTAATCGCATAGCTAATCATTTTGGTGTCCAATTACAGCAGTACGCGGACGACACTCAGCTCTACATTGCTCTGTCACACACTGATCAGTCCGGTAAACTTAAACTTGAGGAGTGCCTTTCATCTTTATACGCCTGGTTCTGTTTTAACGGTTTGGCAATAAACCCAAACAAGTCTGAGGCAATTTTGTTTGGGTCACGACAACGCCTGCGTTCTTTCCCTTCACTTTCCAGCATCGACCTTGCAGGCTCCACAGTACCATTATCAGATTCTGTTAAAACTCTTGGGGTTACTCTGGACAGTATGCTTACTTTCCGGATGCATGTAACTAACCTTTGTAGATCTTGCTTTTATCACATCAGGGCAATACGCCACATTAGGTCTGCTTTGACTAAGGATATGTCAAAGACTTTAGCTTGCTCCCTTGTTTCCTCTCGCCTTGATTATGCTAATGCGATTTTTGTTGGCATTTCAGACTATGAGCTACATAGGCTGCAACGCATTCAAAATTCCTTAGCTCGGGTTGTGCTGCGTGTCCCACTACTATCAAGTTCTTCAGTTTTGCTTCATCAGCTGCACTGGCTTCCTGTCGAGTTCAGGATTAAATTTAAATTGGCCTGTTTAACCTACAAATCCCTCTCTACCGGAACTCCTCCCTACCTTCAGTCACTCCTTACTCCTTACATTCCTCCTCGTTGCCTGCGATCATCAAGCATGGGTCTTTTAGCTGAACCTCGATGCAGAACTGTTATGGGCTCACGTGCATTCCATGCCTCTGCTCCCAAAGAATGGAATCTCCTTCCACTCTCTCTTCGTTGCTCAAATTCACTCCCTACCTTCAAAAAACGGCTCAAAACTCACTATTTCTCTTTGGCTTTCAAGCACATTGATCTTTAACTGCATCTTCCTCTGGCGGCTAACTATCCGCGCCTCAGATTCACACTTTGGTGTGACCTTGCGCGCGTAATAAATTTATGTAATAATAATAATAATAATAATAATAACCTATTCCACCCCAAAAAGAATTTATTCTGTGACTGTTATAATAACCTACATGTAGCAAGATAATTAATTTACATCAAAATACTTGCTGTTGCTATTCGTATTATTATCACTATTATTATTATTATTATTATTATTATTATTATTATTATTATTATTATTATTATTATTATTATTATTATTATTATTATTATTATTATTAATATTATTATTATTGTTATTATATTATTATCAGTATTATCATTGTTATCATTATTGCTACTATTATTTTTATCATTATTATCATTGTTATTATTATTATTATTATTATTATTATTATTATTATTATTATTATTATTATTATTATTAGACTATTATTATTAATATTATAAATAACAGCTGGATTAAATTTATTATTATTACTATTATTATTATTACTATTATTATTACTATTATGGTTATTCATTATTATTGTTATTAGTATATAGCAGACTAGTAGTAGGCTAGTAGTAGTACTACATTATTATTACTACTATTGCAATTTTTATTATTGTTACCACTATTATTATTAGGCCTACATTTGGTCAATGAACTCTAACATTCGGTCGATGGAGGAGAAGCGAACAAAGCGTAAATTCCCTCAACTCATCAAAGACTGAATTGAATTCTTGTTACTATAATGGGAGAATCCCGCCATTCATAGACATCGTCTGCTGGAGCGAATACGCAGACGACGGCGACTTCTGCTTTCTCCCCTTTATCTTCATTCCATGCATTCACCGATTGGTGTTGAACTCCAACGGAACTTTGGGGACTTTTTCCTTTGCGATGTTTTTGTCTTACAGTCGTCGAAATCCTCAGTTGAATATTGAGTTCTGTTGTCGTTATGCTTCCCAGTGATGAATCGACAACGACGAATGAGTTGATTCAATATAATAGCCTATAGGCCTATAACAGTCTACAGACCTATAGCAGCCTATAATATCCTATAGGACTGCACTGCGCGAGACTCTCTTGTCGCTCTCATGACATGGAATTTGCGGCGGTTCAAAGCATGCGCTGTTAGACCGGTCGAGTCGTACTGCCACCTCTTTGGTTACCATTTCTATAGTGGTCTACTACACTGGAGTCACAGACCCTGCAGCTATCTTGCACCAAAAAGACCACGGAATATAGCCCCATACGCTTCCAACTGGGTGCTATAGAACTGCACTAGCCTACATGATGAATTAGGTGTCTCAAAACAATAAACCTATGCATCTGATTTCTGTCTGTCTTCTTGCGTGACTTCTTGCAACTCATATATTTGTGATGAATTGTGCGGTCAAATCTAATTACGACCAGCGCCAACCCCATTGTCTTCAGCGACCCATTGTCTTCAGCGACCCATTGTCTTCAGCGACCCATTGTTTTTCATCGATACGCCGATGACGGCCAGCTCATCTCCAGCAGCTGTCAGTCACCGGATTTGCTTTCCTATCAAAATTCTTGCGTCGTCAGTTCTGGACCTCGCATCGGAGGTGCAAGGGTTGATGTCATAAAAATTGCTCCAACACTCAACCCGACCAAAGCGCATAACACCATCAGACCTGCTGTGCATTAAAAGCGACATCAATCGAATGAAAGTGATTTATTCGCTAGCAGAAATGGAAGTCGGAAGATTGTACTAAACTGAAATTGCATTTAGGTAACGTAATTTTTGTTCTGCATTCTTATACTGAAGGACAGAAAAAGGAAGAATGGATGTACGGCACAGTGTCCTAATCGAAGTGTCGTGAACGAAACTGTTTTGAAAGTCTCTTCGTGGGCTATAATCTGCGAAAAGAAAGCAGAATAACTAACAATTAAAAATGCAATTTTATTGACTGGCTGACGGAAGGCAGATAGAGTCATGAAATAAGAGAAACTCTGTGGCTCATTAGGATTGTATAGATATTAATTTTAGCATTTTGTCTAGACTGTGATAGTGCAATATTTAGCCTAGTAGCCTATATTTATATATATAATTTTTATATTATATATATATATATATTATATATCTCGCCTAATCTAAACGTCAATAATGGAATAGGCCTAATGATATTGCATAGTCTAATGATATTGCATAGTCTAGACTGGACAATGGACATGTTCAACTTTTACTCTTCACAGTTGTTGTTTGGCCTGTACTCTAGTTTACGCATCCATGCCGATGATTGTGAGCCTATTCTAACATTTCTATGATATTCAAGTCTGTCGATAAGCAGTTCCATTTTACTTTATAGTTTTGTTTCTGCTAAACTTTTGGCCCATGTCTGTTCTTAATTGGTTTAGTCTAATCAATTTCTAGGCCATTCTAATATAATCTCGTCGATCCCTTCATCATCCATGGCATTCCCTTCTGGAGCGTTGCCTTTCCAGCAGCATATAGGACTTTCAGTCACCTATGATATGAATAATTATCCACAGGATGTCTGCATTGCATGAAATCCAAAGAACCACGGTCAGGCACAATGTTCCTGGCCATGCTTGTCTCGGGCGTCCAGTAGGCTACCAATCTTTTGGAGGGCTGGAAATCATAGTTTGCAGTCTATCCAAATGTTCCGTATACAAGTGTATGCCCCCATAGGTGACTAGGCCCTAACCTAAACTATTATGATCCAAATTAGTTAAATCTAGATTGGAGCTTAACATTGTCTGCCCCAGTGGCGGATCCAGAACGTTTCGAAGAAGGGAGGGCAAAATTTTCGGTGTTGGGCAAGGATAACTCAATCTTTAGTCGCCGGAAGATCTTATGACTTTTTTAGTCGTTTGTTTGTCCGATTCTCTATTACCATTTTATCCGCCAAAAAAGTTGATGACTTTTTTTTATTTTTAGTCATCATAGACTACTTTTATAAATGTCTGCCGAACTGATGGGGGAGGAGCACGCGTCCACTTTCCACGCCAAAACGGCTGGCGAGAAAGAAAGAATTTTGTAAATGGGGGCCATGGCCGGATTGGCTCCTGGATCCGCCCCTGGTCTGCCCTATAGTCTACAGGCTACGTTATTGTCTAAACCAGTCTATATAATATTCTACTTAATCTGGGCTATTCTGTAGGGACTTGATAATTCATCTCTGTAAATTATTGTTCTTGTTCTCATTTAGGTTCAGAATAGGGCCTAGGCTATATCACTCTTAGTGACAGGGGCGGATCCAGGGGGGCCAATCCGGCCATGGCCCCCCATTTAAAAATTGCATGGAACGTGGTCCCCCCCATTTGGTTTGAAGAAGCCATCAAACACATGTAGTGACAGAGAAAAACAGGACATCTGGCCCCCCTATTACAAAATCGTACGGGACGTGATCCCCCCCCGTTCGAAAAAATGGCTTGTTGTTTTCGCCCGAAAAATTGGTCGACGACTAAAAAAAAAATAATAAAAAAAAGGTCATCAACTTTTTTGGCGGATGAGTTGGTATATTTTTTCCCGACAAATTGGTCGATGGCTAAAAAAAAGGTCATCAACTTTTTTGGCGGATGAGTTGGTATATTTTCCCGGAAAATTGATAAACTTTTTTCCCCCGGCGAAAATCGCAAAAATTTTTCCCCTGTTCCACCCACAAGACCGAAAATTTTGGCCCCCCCTTCGAAACGTTCTGGATCCGCCACTGCTTAGTGAATATATATATATATATATATATATATATATATTGACAGTAGCCCGCCATTTAAAAAGGTTTGACACCTCTGATGTAGAGGCTCAACTCGATACTCTGCAAACACTCTTAACAGTCAAAAGAATAAAAGGCGCGCTCTATACGGCCAATATTGACCCACGCAAAAAGATGAAGGAGGCGAACAGCAGCAGCTGTCTAAACTGAAGCAAGACCAGCGAGTAGAACACCGTTAAAACACCCAACGACATCCGATTCTCTTCATTCGTCGATGAAAAGACGGATGGGATCATCCAGTGAATACTTTAGGTCGTTCAAGAAGGATTAATGAACGCCTTGATCTGGTGGTGGAAGAACGAAGGCGTTCATCTGGAGGTGGAAGAATTAATGAACTCCTTGATCCGGATTCCGGAGAGGGGAAGAGGAGCGTATCCCTTGATCTGAAGAGGGAGGGATCAAAACCTTTTCCTGATGAGCGATGACGAAATAGTTTAGACTCATATTGTGGCTGCAGGTTGCAAGAGTCTGCAGTCGCTCGTCTCTGTTCAATCAAAACTGAAACGTTCCTAATTCGATTTCCTTCTGTGGCTGACCTTCCAGTTCACTCGACATTCGGTCCATGTAATTCAATGACCTCTCTGGCTTTCCGGTCCCAACGGTGCGTCGTGTTAGAACGGACTAAAAGCATCTGGTGACTTGACACCTTCGTTTCGCTTTTTTACCTTCCATGGTGCCTGACTGACTGACTGATCGACTGACTGACTGACTGACTAATTCACTGACTGACTTACTGACTGACTGACTGACTGACTGACTGACTGACTGACTGACCAATTGACTGACTGACTGACTAATTCACGGACTGACTGACTGACTAATTCACTGATTGACTGACTGACTGACTGACTGACTAATTGACTGAATTATAGATATATATTCATTCCTTTATTCGCTCGTTCATTCGTTCCTGCCAATCTTCTGTAATTGTCGTTGTCATGCTGTCGTCTGGATTCTTCTCACATATATAATTATGTTATGGACTTTCTGCATGCGGGTGTCTACATGTATGTGATGGCCACATTATAGTTCGACATCAACCATCTGCATAATAATATAACACCGATGGCATCTGCAGATTATACGACGTCGTCGTCTCTTAAGACTGTGTTCACCGACTGTTGATGCATCAGGTCTAATTAAATTTCCAGCGTCTCAAAGGGCTTCCGCTGCAGTGAGCCAGACCGTATAGAGACACGCTGTCCGTCCATCCGTCCTTCCTTTGTGTCCATGTTTACCATGCGCATCTCTATTGATATCTTCAGTCTATATGTCGTGTCTTTTCTAATGACCCAGTGGTCACTCGCCGTCGCTCAATTTAAAGTCTGTGGATTTTCTATCGCGAATGCCAATGCATCAGTTGTCAGAAGAATTAGGCCGCCTTACTTAGGCCTATCTCCGACGAAATATATAATGTTGTGTATCAAGATGCTAATAGTAGAGTCGCTGTATATAGGGTTCTATATACAGCTCACGAAATGCAGGTTCCCAAGCAAACGAACGGTTTAGGTGACAGTTGGTTATGCATGGGATTGCAATTAAGAATGCCAGTGCAATACAGGCTAAAGCTATAATAAAATATTATTATAGCCTATACTTCTAAAGAAAATGAAAGAAGAGAACTATTGCATATTAGAACATCACGAAAACATTTGAAGAAACAGAAAATAAACCGCCTGCAGAGTAGACGAGTGACCAAATATAGCCCAGAATTGCCGAAGACATTATTACAAGATATGTTGACGACTTGAAACTCTGGAATTGGCAAAAAATTCTGCGGACTAAAACAATTTTGAGATCTATCCTACTAAAGTTGCCTTCAGTTCCCAAAAATCGCCATTACCTGAGGAAGGCAGTTATAGATACGTTCTCTGTCCCATAAAAATTACACTTCTGCTATGACCAGCGCAAAGGTTACACGGCTAAGGTTAAAGATCAATACAGGCATTGGTTTAATAACTCTAATTAATTACCGCATTCTCTTATTTTTTCTGTCTTTATGTCTCTATGTGTTTGTCTAATTGTGCCTGTACTGCTGTCTGTTTGGGTGTCTTCATATCTTCATTGTCTTCATGTCTGTGTGTCCATGACTCAATCTCTCATCCGTCTGCAGCCTATCTCTAATATTATTTTCATGATATAATATCGTCAGCCAACTGTTCTCCTAGTACACTTGCAGAAGTCCTTCTCAATCAATCAATCAATTGATATTTATCTAGCGCTCATTCAATATCCACACTCAGGGGCGCTCCCGACCAAGGCTATATTCGGAAGACAGCAATCTTAAGAGATGGATGGAACGATTCAAAGAGGAGGAGGACGTGGGAAGAGCAGGAGGAGGAGAAAGAGAAAGAGAAAGACAAGGAAGAGGAGGAGGAGAAGGAGGGAGCACTGGAGAGGAGTCGTAATCTCGTTCCATGTCACATATCCGTCGCTGCTTAGTCATCGTTGTTGGACTCGTTACATCATTGCATCGTTGTCATCATCATCATCATCATCATCATCATCATCATCATCATCATCATCATCATCATCATCATCATCATCATCGTCATCGTCATCATCATCATCATCATCATCATCATCACCATCATCACCACCACCATCATCATCATCGTTAAATTCATCGTCGTTGTCATCATATATTCCACGTCGTTATCATTCTTTGCTGCAGGCCTATATTTCAGGTCACCCTATATATATTGTTTTAATACAAAATAATAACGCCACCTCCTCCTTCCTTCCTCTGGAGACATAAAATCATATCAAACGTCACTAGCAGACGATTATATAGCGCCTCTGCAGCAAGCGTGCAATCGTCAGAGGTTATCGCGGGAACGGACAGCGGCTGCATGTTGCCACGTAGGTTGGTCGAGAGATTTTATGCAACAAGGGAGGAAGTAACACCGGCGAGGGTCATCGATGACGTCACTATGGCCACCACGTTGAGTCCGGCGTTTGATAGATGGCGCTTTGGTTGCGACATCTAACGGAAGAAGTCGACAGGCAAGCAGACGACACACACACACTCACCCACACACACACACACACACACACACGCACACACACACACACACACACGCACACGCACACACACACAAACACACACACACGCACACACACACACACACTCGCAAACACACGCACAGACCAATCAGAAGCCTATTATGCAGAAAGCACGATGGTAAGTGGAGGCAGCACGCAGCTCATTTGCATTAAGCCATTTCGACTCCGATCGACACGCGGCGGCGGCGCCACCGAGAATTGCAAATTATTTAATTTTTCTACAGCGGTTGCAGATGTCGGCCGAGTGTTGCGGCTCTCAAACAGAAAAGATTTACGGGTTGAGCATCGATAGATTGTGTAATTTAGAAAAGATTTATCTCTTGTCCGCTACAATGCGCAATCAGAAATCTGTCTCTGCGTCTATGACCTTACCACCATGACTAGCCTATGTCTTTATCTCTACCTCTGCCTCCAGCTATATGTATTTGACTGGTTTTCCAATTAAGGTCCATTGAACGATAATAAAAATTGATGGTTAATAATTAGTTTCATGGTTAAACTCTGGTTATACTTCTCTCTGGAGGTGGGAATAGAAATTATAACTCCATCCTGGGTGTGCTCCTAACTGGGAACGAGCAACAAAGGTTACTATAAGTCTTATAAGACGTCATAAACCTTTGGAAAACAAACCGATATTTAGGTCTGCCTAATCCAACACCTGCGACAGGCCTACAGTAAGCTTACTAAAGTAGACTCAACATTACCCGCTTACGCATCTTAACTGGTGGCCCAAGTGCCTCTTTTCGCTGCCTTAAAACCACTTTTTCTCTTGGTTTAATGCGCTGGAGTGTCTCTGGTTGGTTTGCACTGTGAGAGGCGCTATATAAATGTATAGACCCCTATGCTGTTTTCTTGTTGTTCTCGCAATATGTATAATGCTTTATTCAGCATTGTGGTAATTTGTGGGGCGCGTGGTGTAGTGGGTATCTCAAGTCGCCGTGTAGGGACCTTGGGCAAATCCTTCACTCGCAAATCGCAATTGCTCAGCGCTTCGGCGTGAAACTCCGATGCAGTGTACGCGCTGTATACAGTCGGGAGCGCCTCTGAGTAGATAGCTTGATGGGGCGCTATAACAAGTGCACATACAAACAAACAGCGAACGCCAACAACCATCAGTGCCGAAAAATCTGCTGAGGAAACGAATTTAAAAAACATTTTGCTTTCTTTCGCGTATGCAGTAAATCGACACGTCAAATATAAGCTTACTGTTCATTGGTTTGTTAAATGCGATGTTTAGATAGAGATATTCGATTACATGATGTTCACACGTCTTTTCTTATCGACAAACTGCCCAGACTAGACGTAGAGTAGAGCGTCTTTATATCAGAAATCAGCGCGTGAAGCAGACGACAGACGATAAAAAACGAACGACGATTCAACCGCGAGAGAAAAAGCAAAACCTCTCGACAGTCTATACGTATATAGGTCTGCGTTTGCTCAAATGACGATTTTAAAAACGTTATGCCACGTCTAACCTATTTTATGCATAACAGAAACCGAATATCAGCAGACGATATTATATATGAATATGCCGACGGTGTAACCTTTGACCTCGGATAAAGACTTACTCGTCACACAGAGAGATGGCGCCTCTGTTTCATCGTCGTCGTCGTCGTCGTTTCTCGCTCTGTCAACGGCTGCAGCGCAGTATTTGGCTTAGATAAAAGCGCTTCATCGAATTCGTGAGAATCCCAGGACAGCAGCGGCATCAGCAGCAATAGAAACGGGGTGGGTGGGGTAGGGTGGAAACCCTCGTCAGTCGGTCTTCGATTCCCTTCCCGCCCTCCCTCCGTCAAGTCGAAGGCAATTCATCACCGATTAGAGCTTAGCGCTGTCGTGGGACTTTGTTATTAAATCGGAAAAGGGTCTACAGACGGAGGGAGGCAGGGAGGCATCCGACTTAACAGACACGCACCCGTCGCCCCCCCCCTCCCCCCGCCCCCACCGGTCCCCAGAGACACACGACTCATCTAATCTTTTGGCAGCTCATCTTCTTCGCAACCAATCCTTCTCTTGCGTTTGCATTTAATAGCACACGTCGTCTGCAGTTATCCCACGTCACGATTTACAGGAAGCATCCAAGATCAGCTGAGATTAAGTACCCTGCATGACTAATAATGATAAAAATGATAATAATAATGATAACAACAATAATAATAATAATAATAATAATAATAATAATAATAATAATAATAATAATAATAATAATGATAAAAATAATGATAATAATAATAATGACGATGATAATAATAATAATAATAATAATAATAATAATAATAATAATAATAATAATAATAATCTAGGGTGGCGGCTGACCATGACCCGCAGGAGACAGCATACCTCTTTCAGCGTCTTTCTGTTTGACAGTGTTTGTTCGCAACGCTTTAACGCTGTTTCTTTTCGATCTACCTTTGAACAATCGACCGGTGACGATGATCGTTAAATTCAGAACAACACAGCTTTTAGTATTTATTGTTTTTAAAGCCTGAGTGATCATAATACCTCGGGCACTAAAAAATAATAATGAAGTAAATAAACTAATAGTTGCAGTGTTAATAATGACCTCGGTCATATGGAGAAACTGGAAGAACTGTAGAAAATGTCTATAGGCCATAGCCTATATAAATATGCAAACTGGCGTAATTGAAAGGAAAAGTTTAATAGGATTGAAAAAGAAAATCAAAATTGGTGTTTTACACACACAAAAATCCATCTCTATAAGCTTACTTCAAATGGTAAATTATAATAGACAGTGCAAAAAGCATCTAATCATAGGCCAACAACCGAATAGTTAGAAGAAAAGGAAGATGGTTAAATTATCAGATTGTAGGCCTGTATACGCCATATAGACTATTTATTCGGAAACTTCTTTATATATCCTCTTCAAAATAAGCGCATCAGGCGCGCTTTTTATATGCTTAAGCTTAAAAGTTAAAATGTCTAGACCTTTCAGTAACGGGGGAAAAAATTATAATAGGCCTACGTAATCACTCAGGTGATTAGAGAATTCTTAACTGGCGAAGTTCCGCATGATTATACTGAATCCTATCTATAGTGTTGCAGTCATTTTGTTTAGTGTTTCCTAAACCTCCTTGAAGCAATGAGAGGGTTCCTTAGTTGTTGGTGGAGGAACATAGGCAGCATCTGCAACTCTGCATATCCCTTGAGCAATCTGGATGCGGGTCTAATGGACGCGTACGAGACCGATGTGCCAAGTATTTTACACTGCAGCAAAAGAAAGAAGACAAAAGTCACAAAACGGACCGGCGTTGAACATGCCACGGCAAATAAATGGACAGCCGGTCATTTGGAGGTTTTAATCCAACCGCAGCTGTTCTGGTCAACACAACACCAATGCTGCGGCTGATAATACTGTAGCAGCGGTCCAGACATCACGTGTCTCATTACAGCTCCGCTTGCTTCGGACGCGTCATAAACCAGATGCCAAGAGGCAATCATGAGAAGCATTTCGTGTCCAGGCGTGTTGCTATAGGAAACCTTTGCTTAGCAACCACACAGAGCATCTATAGATTTCAACGCCAGTCCGAACTGCGTATGCAGGAGAGGCGAAGAGATGCCGATACTCAGATCGACTCGGAGAATTAATAAAAACGTTCAATGGTCAGAAATGCGGTCGAATGTCGTCGTTGGTTTACGATTTGTTTTCGATTGTTGGCTTCAACGAATTGTTAAGTTCGGTCGATGTTAGGTTGAAGCAGACGATCCTTCGTCTATAACTTCACAGCATTTCCTTTTATTAATTAAGTCGATTTACTGCCATAGATATTCGCTCCAACGGAAGCAGCAAGGTGAAAGTGTCACGGACAGTATCGGGCCAGGAAATCAAATTCCGGCTATAATATATAGCCTACTTTCAAATATAGCCTACAGTTAAAACTCCATAGGCCTATAATAATATTTGGTTTCGAGCTCTTTCTATTTACGCTGACATTAAGGTTGCATTATGGAACCCGTGCCGGTCCCAAGTCCGGATAGAAGAGGAGGTTTCCGCGGAGGGTTTGCTGCCATCAATCCTGGTAAAAGTTTTGGTCTTTGGGTTAAACATATTTCGTTGGTCTTTCGTTCGCCGAAAAATCTTATGACTTTTTTAGTCATTTGTCTCTCAATTTTTCCCGGTACGCATATTGATTGAAAGCTTGAACCTAATGGAAGGGGACGTCATGTGCAAATCTCTGAATGGGGGGGGGGGGGGCAGGCCGGATTGCCCTCCCCCCGAATCCGCCCCTGATGAGAGTCTCAGTGAACAGACTTCAATGGCATCGGATGTCAAAGTGCGAAGTCTAAATTAGGTCTCATCCAAGTACTTCATCGTATCAGGCAAAAAACATCTCCGAAGACTTCCTGCGAAAACGACTCCGGAAGCGGACCCCATCGATGAAGCAGTTTATTCAAGAGAAGTCTTGATAGATGGACTCAGGTGCGTCGTCGTCGGCTTAGCCGCGTTCGTTTTCGGAACAGGTAGATTTATAGTCCGCGGAGAGCGGGAAATTAGTTACCTTGTTACATATATAGCAGCTTGGAAAGGGAATGTCGACCAACGGTTTGGCTGATCATTTATCTGTGGAGGTCAAGAACAACGAATAACAAATCGCCTTCCTGAAGCTAATAGAGGGTATAAATTATTATTATGTCTTGCACTTAATTAATGAATCCATGCCATCTTTCAATTCTTTGTCTTCCTTCTTGCGCCGAAGTTTCATGTATATTGTATAAGTAAAAAGGAAAAAAACACTCACGAAGTTTTGCTAATTTTCTGAAACAAGACATTGCAAATTGTTACCCTCATTATAGCTCAGAAATTATTCGATTACATTTCTAACGAATAGTCGATTAGTTCAATCGATTATTATTTTCATGATGTCAAGTGGCCATTTCCGGAATAAAGAACACGGTAAGCAATGATGATGTGAAACTTAATGACGAGTGGAAAATTAAGCGATTATTTTTTAAAATTATTTTAAGGCTATAGCGCTGCAGTATGTTGGAAAATCAAAGGGGGTGATTAAACTGATTGCTGTAATTTCAATAAGGCTTAATAAGCAGTTCCGTTGCAACCGAGGATAGGAGAGGATGGAGAAGAATTGTCTACAATGCGACCAACCCTCGTGCCGAGAACGGTTGAAGGCAAGGCAAGTTTCATTGACGCTTCGCTGTACAAACTAAGTAGGATATATAGTATACCAAGGATTTTTAAAGAAATTTGTAGAACTGCATAACGACCAATTTTAATCTTGTGTGGATTTGTTGGCGAATCTCTCACGACCCTTTTTGTCGTTGGTGAGACTTTTTTCCCAAAAAAAGTCGCAAGTCGCCGGCGAAAAATTCTGATGACTTTTTGTCGTTTGTCGCAAAGTTTCCCCAGAAATAGCCTATTCCAAGTTTTCCCAGAAATGTCGCTTTGCAACTTCACATTTTGTGAAGAACTGCACGTTAAACAACCCTTGCTAGTTACTAATAGCCTACAGTGATTACATTTTTATTTCTGACCGTTTTTCACGCTTTACGTAGGTCTATAACGTAGGCGAAGTTAGCCTAATTATTGGATCAATTACAATAGCGATAAAATTTCTATAGGGCCTAGATTAGTCCAGCGTTTCTTAAGCTTTTTGGGCTACGCAGTGGCGTAGACAAGGGGGTTTCGGAGGTTAAACCTCCCCCATTGGCCTAGGAAAAAAGTTTTTAAAAGGTCACTTAGACTATTCACTAAAATAAGAAAAACAAAACAATAGCTTGTATAGTAACAATTGTTTTTCTTACTTTATTCCCTTTGTTTCTTTATTACATTTTCATGCACTGTAATGCTGTTGGGTTGGTGTCAGAAAGGGCATCCGGCCAGGCCATAAAACCCCCAGCCCCATAATAAATTCCTGGCTACGCCACTGGGGCCACGGAACCCTTCACGTCCGATTATTTTGTTGCGTGACCCCAATCTCATTTAAAGACACTGAAGCATGCATGACATTGCATAGCTCCTCATGAGAAGCATTCTAATATAGCCTAGACCCTATATGCCTATACATGTAAACACATTATATATTGTAAAAATTTATTTTTTTCATTTGAAAAATTTAATTTCAATAGGCCTACCGGTAGCCTACTGTTTTGAAAACCAGGACTCGTGGATCACTATATATATACTGTTTCAAACTTTCAGCACATCTTCAAAAGCTGTTTGAAAGGCCTTATTCCAGTAAAATTTCTCACTAAAATTATTTTATTTGCAACCTCTCGCGGAACCCTTGCACTCACCCGGCGGAACCTCTGTGTCTTTAACCCACTTTGGGAAACGCTGGATTAGTCGGTTAAATTTATTTTAATCATGCAGTACCAGTGCCATGACTGCAAGTCCTAATATATATTTACACAATATATATGTTTTATATAAAATATGTATAAACGTATATAGACTATATATTTATTGCGCCGTATGGGAATTCCGTTGAGATGGATGGAGGGTAGTGATGTAGGTTTAGGTCGACGTAGGGATGATGCACTGAAGCAGAACTTGGTCCCTCGTGTGTGTCTGCCTCTGACGACGATAATATTGTCTGAAACGATAAGCCGACGATGCAGCTGCTGCTGCTGCTGCTGCTGCTGCTGCTACAGATGCTGCAGATGCTGCTGATGCTGCTGATGCTTCCGTGATTTATGCAGTAAATAATCGATGCTGTTAACGCTTTTCTTGTCGAGGATTGACTGCAGCGCTGCAACATCGCGATGAGCAAAACCGTCAAGTAACCAATCATTCATTCAACCACGCTCATAATTATATATACAAATGCACTGCAGGGTCTATGTGTGTATATGTACTGTACAAGTGTACATGTATATGTACATTGTACACACATATGTATAATATATTAATATTATACATATATGCATATGTAAATATAATATATATGAATTATATATACATATGTAATATGTGTATATATATGTGCGTGCCCGTGAATGTTGTCTGTATATATATAGTATATATATATAGTATGTATACATAGCATAAGCCTGTAGATATATATGAGGTCGTACAGTTTGGATATATAGGCGACTCTGACTGAAGGCAGGCGACCATATGAAATCCTCTGTGACCTGGCTGTTGCCATGGATACGTTCTACAGTGTGTCTGCCCGTTCATCCATCCGTCCATCCATCCGTCCATCCATCCGTCCATCCGTCTGTTCGTCCATCCATCTATCAGAGGTCTCTGCAAATGAATAGAACCTAGCCATGCATTCGGTGTGCATTAGGTATTGATGGTGCGATATAAATGTAGCCTATGAAGCAACGTGCTGCGAAAGAACCCGAGTGCCATTTTCTCTCCTACAGACATTATTTCGTATGACAACATTGTCAGTTTTTCTGCTCTGCTGAGCGGCGGTTCCGTTGCTATACCTCCATTGTTTTTATTGCGTTTTTCGTCAGTCCTGTTGATTTCTGCAACTGTACATATAGCGTTTTATATCCAATAAAAACTTCTTTTGATTTACAACATTGCTTCTTCGTTTCGTTGTTGTATTGCTTAACTTTTTCTATGATTTCTATTTTCTGTTCAGCTAATTTTTTATTTTCTTGCTATTTTTTTATGCAATTTACTGTGATGACCGTCATATTGGTATACTCATGATGAATCTATAGGCTATATCATATGATGTTGATTGCTTTTTTGACTATCAATTATTGTCGTTCATGCACGACCTTCCCTTTACTGTATACTTCGCAGGAACTGGTGCAAGAACGTGTAGTTTTGGCTGCAATGTCTACAACAGTATATCGTGTGTTCACGGCAGAGTTGGCTGTTCAACTTGAGCTCTTTGCTCAATGTGCGAGCAGCCTTCTATCGGAACGCTTTCTTCCCCATTAAAAAAAATAATCTTCGTTTAGTGGTAATTGCTGTTTGGCGCAGTCAGCGTTCTAGCATTCGTGACGTGGCGATGCCAATTAATTGAAGAGAGAGAGAGAGAGAGAGAGAGAGAGAGAGAGAGAGAGAGAGAGAGAGAGAGAGAGAGAGAGAGAGAGAGAGACATGAAAATGGTGGAAAACAATTTGAAATGGAGAAGTCTTAAGCAAAGAACGAAATGACTGCAGGATCTTCCGAGCACAAAGACCAAGCGCATAGGCTATAAACGGAACATGACGTTTGATTCTGGATGGAAGACAAAATACACAACCTTACGTATTCATAAATAACAATCGCGTATAGAACTAGTCGGTAAAGTACATGATGTAATAATGCAGCGACAGCGCTCTACTTAGTTATAAGTCAAAATTTAATGAATTACTGAATCACCTGCATATAGTTTAGAAAGTTAAAACACTACGACTTTCTCATGAGCATCACATGTGGGGGGAGGGTTCTAGGACAAAATGGTAGCGGACAAAATGGTACGGACAAAATGGTACGGACAAAAAGGTGTGTTTAAATGGAAGCTGGATGAGGGTATTTTATTGCTGAAATAGAGGGTTCACATGGATGGCTCTTTTGTGGCTGAAGTAGAGCTCTAGTGAAGAAAAGGCTTGAGAAAAGGAGGCTGGATTGGAGAAAAAAATGCTTGAGAAATGGAAGCTGAATTGATGTCTTTCATTCATGTGTTTCATGATGTATCCAGCTTCAATTTCAGCCATAAGATTCCTTAAATCAACCTCCATTTGCAATGCATCTTTCATGAATCCAGCTTCTATTTCAGCTATGAAAATACCCTGATACAGCTTCTATATCTAAAGCGTTATTTTCATCAATCCAGTTTCCATTTCATATATAAAAATATCCATGCAGAGCCTTCATCCAGCTTCCATTTCACATGCGTCTTTTCATTAATCCAGCATCTATTTCATATATAAAAATTCGCTAATCCAGCTTTCATTTCATCCATACCATTTTGTCCGTACCATTTTGTCCGTACCATTTTGTCCGTACCATTTTGTCCGTACCATTTTGTCCGGTCACCCATGCGGGTTACTCAGCAGCAGCAGTTCAGTTTAAGAGGTCGCGTGCAGACGGATATCATATAATTGATGACCATCCAATGCTGATCGTCCCTTGAGGTCGGTGAGCAACAGATGCTGCTGCTCCGATAAATGACAAAACAAACTGTCAAATGAAATATAAATATGACCATCATGCATGATCCATGTTGAAATTATATCCCATGCAGCAGAATGATTGCCAAATATTGCCACCTGTGGCATATATATATATATATATATATATATATATATATATATGTAATTGCATATATGGCGCGACGTGAGCAGGAGAGCAAGCAAACATATCACATGGATGCCGCAAAACAGCAAGGTGCCGAACAAATACAGTGGCGGCGCCAGGATTTAAGTTTTGGGGGGCTGGTTGAGAGGGACGAATCGCGGGAGGAAATTTTCCATTTTCATTCGCCAAAATTTCTGATGACCCTTTTTAAGTCATTTTGGCGAAAATCTCAAGAAAAAAAGAAAATATATAATTTTCCCTGTTCCCACAAAACCCTGATGACTTTTTAGGGGAGCTTAGTCGAAATCTCATGAAAATATTTCATTATCCCTGTGCAAAAAGAAAAAGCTGGCGACCTTTTTGCCCTCGGCCCCCTCCTGGCGCCGCTACTGAACAAATATAGACTTATTATAACTTAATCTACGGAGTAAACATGCATGACAGAGTTTTAAAAAAAACACTTCAGCACAGGATCTGCAGAAAACCCAAAAGCATGCAAGAGTTGGTACAAAACAAATGGAAAAGGTCTACAGTATAATTAGAGACAGTGCTCCGTCAAATCACGAGCAATTGCCATTAAGAATAATGTATAGCATAAGGCTATATAGGCGTATACGGTATACCCTTGCGTTGTCGTTGTGCAGGCTACGAGCAGCAAGATATCCGCGTTGCCAAATGAAAATTTAGATTCGCAGATTGTGAATTAACTGGTGCCCCGCGCTTAGCTTTTGAGTGGCGCTTTATAAATTTGGAGAGATTATCATTGCAAGAGAATTGTTAGCGAACATTTATATGAAAGATGCGTTCGTACATATAGGCATAATAATAAAAATCAATTTTGTTCAAACATTTTTAATGCAAATTTCAAAGTGGCGTTTGGCCTGCATTTAGGGGTCACATCAGCAGCGTTTGCAATGATACACCTGTGTGTGTATACATGAAAAAGGAATAAATTGCTGTTGTCAATCTTTAATTGCACGCTTCTAAACTAATCGACCCAGATTTATCTACAAAGACTAAAATGACAGACACGCATGCACGCTTCTCTCAACATGAGAAAAAAACTGGTCGGAGTCAATATATATAAATGTGTATAAATGTGCTTCCTGTCAATAACAGCGACATAACATCGCTCCTGCAGATATATAAGAAAGATGTCTATTATCTACATGTATATATATATACATGTATATATGCCTACAATCTATATCTACATGTCTATAATCTACATGTATATATACATGCAGATCTAAGTATATCTAAATATAATGGACTCAGGTGCACAATTTCATTTGTATTCTTTTGACGTGTTTTCGCAATTTTCCGATTGAAATCTTTCTCGTCAGAGATTGCTTTTTCTTGCAAACATAGATTTAGTTGGCCAATATGCAATCTCTATTAGGGCTACTTGTGAACACAGGCCAATAAAACAATTCGACGTTCATTCATTCAACAATTTCTATGGCGCCTCTTACGGAGGCCTACTCAGAAGCACTCCAGACTCTATAGCACGGCTAAAAGCACATGCATTTTTGAGTTGAATAAAGCACTTCAGTTGGAGCCCGTGAGGCAGACGTGTAGCTCCTGTGCATGGTATATCCCATTCTAAACCACTGGGCCCACCATGCACGACAAAGGTTCAATTCTGCATATAGTTGCAGTTCCTGCTCCCTCTTCTGTGTTCGTCTGTCCATCATTCCAAACATTGTGTTGATCTTCCCATCGTCGCTCATTCTGCATACAATGTATGTGATCGAACAGACCAGTTTTTCCGGATTATCCTCTGCATTTTGTTTTCATTGCGGTGTATCTTGCTTGTACAGTTCTACGTTAGTTATTTTCTGTGTCCATCCTTCTCATGAATAATTATCCAATAGAATTTTCTCTCAAAAGTCAATATTCTTCTCTCGATATCTTTTGTTATTGCACATGCAGGTCTCGCATATACATATAACTTGCAGCTAAAAACGCAAGTTCTACACTCAGTTTAGTTTCCTATAGGGTAAATACCCCAAATGTGAGCACCTTAACGAAATTTTGATATTGTAGGAAACTGATAGAATATAACAGGCTTCTGATAGCTGCAATAGGTATGTGCAATATATATCTATGCAACATATACGCATAATAATTTCAAATAATTGACATTATATTTTTTATAATAAAAATCAAATTTTGAAAAATGTGCTCACATTGGGGTACCACAACTTAATGTGAGCACACCCTTGTCCCCAATGTGGGACATTTTGTACAATGTGCAGTGCTGGACATTCCATTAGAAACACATATGGTATGGTATGGCATAGTATGATATGGCATGGTATTGTATGGTGTGGTATGGTATGGTGTTGCATGGTATGGTATGATAATGTATGGTATGGGTTGTGTGGTATGGTATGGTATGACATGGTATGGTACGGTATATTAAATGATATGGTATGATATGTTATGGAGTGTGGTATGGTATTGTATGATGTGGTATGGTATGGTATTGTATGGTGTGGTATGGTATGGTATTGTATGGTATGGTATGGTATGGTGTGGTATTGTATGGTGCGGTGTGGTATGGTATTGTATGGTATGGTGTTGTGTGATACGGTATGGTATGACATGGTATGGCATGGTATGGTATGGTATGGTAAACGGTAATTTCAGTGTTTTTCAATGATTTTCAGGTGTGTTTAGACCTCCTAATGTAGGTTCTAGTAAATAAATTAATGGTTTTAATGTGGGCACCATGCTCACAATGCGGAACTCTTTAGTGCATATAATGTAGTAAAACATTGATGGCCATAATGTGAGCATCATGCTCACAATGCGGAACTCTTTTAGTGCTCACATTACAGTACAGGCAGTCACTATGAGAAAAAATTCTTGTAATTAAACGGCACTAGACAAATCTCTTATTATCGCTCACTGTTAAAGAGGACATTAAACAGATTCTAACAATACAAGTAGCTATACCATGGCCAAATACACGACTAAGTTATCGATAATTTACGAAAAAGGAAAAATAAGTACATTTGCGTCATTTTGTTTAAAATAATTTACATCTTGCGAAAAGAGTGCCACCAAATATATTTAAACGTTTTCTGATATGCGTATGGTTACTACCATGGATACTCGCAGAGCGGCGCTATCGTATATGATGATTTTGTGAAATATTCGAAGATGCTCACATTTAGGCACTGCTCACCTTTGGGGTCTTTACCCTACTTGATGGTCTTACTCTTTCAGATCTTGTCCATAGTTTTAGACCTGCTGTCGCCCTCGCTGCAATTCTGACCATAACTTCCAACAATCCAGATCATACGTCATGTTGCACCCGATATAATTACGTGAACTTGTCAACGTTTTCTAATTGGATTCCGTCTACAACTTTCTTCGTTTTAGATCCCTATCGCCGAATACCATTGTTTTTGTTTTATCGAAGTTCATCTTGAGACCATAATTATCAATATATCTTTCCTTCTTCGTTCAACGTCTGCACTGTGTGTTCTAATCGTTGCTCGTCTTCCCAATCAAGTCGATATCATCGGCAAGGCATACATAGATTGTTGATATTTACGCCACTAATTAATCGATAGGTTTACACCATCGAGGTTATTATATAAATGACATATATACAATTATACGCTTATCTAATAGCAATGCTTGTTCAATTAGTATATAAAGAACTATGGGGAAGGTATAATGGTATACACATAATTGTTTCTGCCATGCATAATTGCATATAGATCTGTGCAAGGTTTGAATCGAATTCTCCTTCTTGCAAAGCGTTCTCTTTCATCTCAGCAATTTCGATATTTTTATGCTGCGCTCGCTGGAACGTCCAGCATCATGAGGCGGTCTTTAGTCGGTCACGTCTACTGACCATGCAGTCTGACCACTGACCAGTCTGACCACTGACCAGTGACCAGTCTGACCATCGCATGGCTGAAGACCGCCGCCGCTTTCTGGCCACATATCTCTTGATTACATTCACACGACTGCATGGATAATATTATCCTGATTCCTGAACCTCTTCAATTGCTCCATCATATAAATTCATAATTATTATACCGAGCGATGCCTGCCTGGCCAACGTCATATTCGACGAATATAAACATTTTCGTATACATACGCCGCGTGTATAAACAACATTTTCCTTACACCGGATTTTATCCTTCATCTGAGCGGATGATAAAAATTTACGCTTTGCAAGATTGCTATTCCTTAGGCCATGAACATATAGGTATATATACCGCGCAATACGCTGTAAATTTATAGTAGTTGTAATGAAACATTTATATAGCGCCAGTACTATGATATCATCGCAAAACGAAATAAGAACTTATACGAACTCCTATATGACATGCGTGCACGATCGTTGCAGGGACGAGCGCCGTGTATATATCTTAGGCACGCAACGTTCGTAATCGGATTTTTAAGAACATTTTTACAACCTCCTTCTCTTGAACTTGAAGGTTTCTAATACAAGATAAAAATTTCTCTGTTCTCCAACGATAAAACACCGAATTTGGCTGAGTGCATGCGTGGAGTTCTCGCATGCATACTTGACCCGTCGTGTTTCGTTCTAGACCGCATGTGCAACCAACAAGTGGTTTAAAGACTAAAAGTTGGATGTTCTTATATCTTATGAGGTATATTGCTTGAAACTATAAAGGACCCTATAAACACGTATTCAAGGATCACGAAACATCTCTAGGGAACATTAAATTGAATAATCTCTGGTGGAAGATATATACCTCGCCTCGACGATAATATAAATTATAGAAGAGACCTCATTGGAGTGCAAATCGGTGTAACATGCACCGTTGTCTATAGTTGATCCAACTGCTCGATCACTTCTCTGCCCCCTTCTCCCCTTCCTCGTCTGTAGTCGTTGTTGAAGGCAACACCGCAACAACACCGTCGTCGTCGTCGTCTCAATTCTTCCGCCGCTCGGACTTGCCAGATCCGTCCGTCCGAGGCAATTCGCTGAATGACTTATTACACGGTCGTATAACCGTTGTTGACCATTCTCTCTGTCTCTGTCTCTCCGGCTGTCTGTCTGTCTTTGTCTCTGTCTGTCTGTCTGTCTCTGTCTGTCTCTCTCTTTCTGTCTGTCTGTCTCTCTCTCTCCCTCGTTGTACAATGAACGGACGACGCATAGATAAGTTCTTCTCTTCCGCCGACCGACAGAACGACGACGACGACGACGACGATGACGACGACGATGACATGGCTACGCTGTTCAATGTCCACGAGGAGCAAAAGCTATTTGTCAATTCTTGACCTGAGCCGGACACGATAAACATTTACTAAGCATGCATGCAGGATGCAGGCTGACCAGCATCGTATGGAAATAGAAAGATGACCAGTTGCTGCTGCTGCTGCTGCTGCTGCTGCTGCTGCTGATGATGATGATGATGATGATGATGATGCAGATTAATCAACAATCCGACCATTTACGAAGACTATAGCACGTATACACTGCATTGTCAACTCGGAGGTCGGAGTTCAAAGACGACCTGCAGCATGCACGACAAAAACAATGTTTCTTTTTTCTGCTCAATTTTGCCCCTCCAAAGTCGAACGGGCTATGAATTAATGAGCAGTTGAGCAATCGGATCAAGGTTAAGGGATGAGCAATGCAGGAACTCTGCAACTTTTAAGGGTCGGGGCTCGTCAGTTATTTTTGCAAAGTGCTTATAATTTACATGTATGCGTTATATAATATATTACTGACACTTAACTAAACAATCATGCAGTTGAAACTTCAAACTAACGACTGAATTATCCGATAACCGCCTCTAATAAGTCGCATAACAAGCTGCGCATTAAGCCTATACATCACCTCTTTGATGATGATGAATTAATCTTAAGATTGGTTATTTTTGTGGTTTCTCACATTGATACGAGTTCAATTTCGTTGATGCTGCTATCGGCCAGTTGCGTCGCCGTCTAAGAGCTTGTGTCCGTGTATTTCAAGCACCAATTCTAACACTTTTAAGCAGATCTGTCATAACAATTAAAAACTCTGCTAAGTAAACCATATTTTACTTTACTGCGTGCTAATTCAGTCGTCAGAAAGTGTGTTACAAGTAATAAAATTTAAGCGTCATGTGAAAAATTGGTACATTTGTGTTTAACAAGGTAGTGCGGTGATATATGAGTCAGTTGAGGTGGAGAATTTTTATATGGCACAAAATTTCAGCCATTTTGCCATCTACCCACCAAAAGTTATTGAAATTGGTGGAAATTTGACGACGTTCTGACAGAAACAATTTTGCACAGGTTTTTTAGACAGTGCATATATTATACATGAAAACACAATTACACATGGCAAGTTTAACGTGTCATTGGCAGTGAATTGGGAAAGGTGTATGAGTGTCATGCATTGCAGAAGGTGCTATTTCCAATTTTCGTGACAATTAAAACGCTAGGGTTTGACAATAGCCGAGAGAAAATAAATTTGATTTGAGAGCCAAGTGAATGTGTACATTTACAGGACATTTAAAACAGGCTTGAAACTGTCTTCATGCGGCGCTTTTCTGAGGGTTCAAGGAGGTACTATATTTGTAGGGATATATTGTGCAGTAATTGTGCAGTAATTGAGAAAATAATGCGGAAGATTCTGAACTTGTTAATTTTTACTGCTTTGCTGTCATTCTCCATGAAATTTTGGAATCATATTCTTGGTCCAATTCTCTCAATATTTGGAACATTTTAGCTTGATATGTTGTCAGGTATTAGAGATATATGAAAAGCATCTTGGCTTACTTTTTTTAATCACGGTGTATAGTCCTGACCGAACATCCATTATACCAACCATAGGTGCAATCACATCCTAAAAGTTGGGGGGACCATAATGAATCACGTCCTAAAAGTTGGGGGGACCATAATAATAAAGTTAGGGGACCACTCAAAAGTTTGGGGGGACGCGTCCCGTGGGTTCCATAGGGTGGTTGCGCCTATGATACCAACCATATAGGCCTATCTCCAAAAAATTTATTTGCCACGTCACATGCATGCAGTATAACAAAGGGTCGCTTGGATATATATCTGCGATTGCATGATGAAGCTTATTTCACCACTCAAACTATGGCCTAAAGCAACGTGAAGATTATGCAGACATAATCGGCTGGACTAATGCCACGTCGGTTCGTGAGATGAGCAGGGCTGTACTGGTAAATTTTGAGGTGAGTAACGCTGACCGGGAAAAAACCCGACCTGTTCGGCCCCAAATTTCTGACGACTTTTTTAAGTCATCGGGCCAAAATCTCGTCCATTTGCCGTCCGAAAAAAAGCTTACGAACTTCTTTTTTCGTCATCGGGCCAAAATGCATCAATGCATCGTAAGCAGCCGCGTGTCCCTGATTTACTAGCGTGTACGGTGTACCCTCATTTTTACCCGCGTATACCCTACTTTTCGGGAGGTGAGTATACGATGCCGTTTTCACCCGGAGGTAAGTATACGCTGTATACCCGCGTATATACCCTCGTGTACAGCCCTGGAGATCAGACACGAAGAGTTATGCAGAACCATGACATCCGATCAAAGGTGCACCTCGGACAAACTGCTATTATATTCTGCAGGACAAATGACATCGTAGCAAATATTGGCTGTGTATTCAAACGTTCAGTTCCATTAGACATCTGCAGCGTCTGATGACATGAAACGATGGAAATAGCATCAACAATTTTTCATATTACTTGCCATTCAGGTGAATTTGATCGTTGAATTATGCTGGTAAAAAATCTTATGGGCTGTACTACATAATGTACATTGCATACGTGTAATAGCCTATGTAAAGCAAGGCCGTAGCTAGGGGGTGTTTTGGGTGTTTGAACACCCCCCGAAATGTAAACAGTAAAAAATAATAGGATGCATTTACCAGCACATGTTGTAAAAACCATGAAATAAAACCATGAAAACATGTCCAAAATGAAAAAAATGTGGAAAAAACAGAATGAATTTATTTCGGTCGGATGACTAAAAAAAAAGAGGTCATCACTTTTTTCGAAAAAAAGTCATCCGTTTTTTGGGACGGGAAACCGAAGAAGCACCCCCACCCTCAAATCAAATCCTGGCTACGGCCTTGATGTAAAGCAGTGTCTGACAGAATGATCAATAACAGCTGCTCCGGATGTGTTTGGAATAATTATTTGACGCGTGCTATTTTCACCATATCGAGATGTTGGCAAAACAGACATACATTGCTTTTGTAGGATCTTACCTTACAAGTGTGTGCAATTGTGTATGCATATTGCACTGTCAATATCATCAAGAGTGTTGTGTGTACAATGTGCAGGTTTGCATCGTGTGAACTACAGTAAACTACAGTAAACTACACTACTGAAGTACATTGGTCTGTTTATTGTGTTTTACTATTTTCATATAGTTGATGACACCACTATGTGCAATTGTGCATATCGACACCTCGCGATAGTTTTGTAGACTCTAGTAAAGCGGAGTGTCTCTTTTTAGAGTTTGAAACAGGTGATTTAGCGAATAAAAGTTGCTTGTTTGTGGGTATACAGCTAGGTGCGCCACTAAAGACATTGTTATAATAATGTGAAGAAACTACAGATCTAATAATGTGAAGTAGGCATGCAGCTGTGGCATATTCATGACAGCCTATTTAGACAGTATACATATATGAACAGGCTAATGGCGCGCACGTACACGCGTGTAGCCAGCAATCTGCATTGATCTATAAAAAGAACTTGACAAATCTTCGTCGGTGATTATTTACCCAGACTGCAAAGCGTCGTAGATCGTGGCAGAGTCTGTCATTCTGCAGCCGATGTCTTGCACACATCAGGGATACATACATGCATACATACATACATACATACATACATACATACATACATACATACATACATACATACATAGTTACATACATACATACATTCATACATACATACGTACATACATACATACATACACACATACATACATACGTACATACATACATACATACATACATACATACATACATACATACATACATACATACATACATACATACATACACATAGATACATACATACAATACATACATACAATACATACATACGTACATACGTACGCACGTACATACATACATACATACATACATACATACATACATGTACATACATACATACATACATACATACATACATACATACATACATACATACATACATACATACACACATAGGCCTACATACTATTCGATCGGCGGGCTAAGTGGATTCATTTAAATCCATACTAAAACATATTTGGCTTATATGGCTTATCCCGCATGTTAGCTGCCCTGTAAGGCGCCCTTGAAACGGCATGGCTGTGTTACTGCGCCATGCATGTAAATTGTCGTAATTATTTTTTTTTTATTGCTCCGAGGTACTTATGATCCCTCAGGGACTTACACCTTAATTTCTAAGATAAAAACATCTGGAACGGCACCTAGTCGTCGTTGAAATCCAGTGCAGGAAACGAGCCGCGGAATGCCACCGCATTAAATCGCTGGATTGTAAGAGAAAGACGCTGAAATAAGAATGACGTCTTGCGAGCGTCTCCAGAAATGGCGCTGAGGTTATTATTATTATTATTATTATTATTATTATTATTATTATTATTATTATTATTTTTTATGAAAACCATCATTTATTTCCAATTCAAACAGTGAAACGCCAACTGGCTGTGCCTGATGAACATTGAACGCTTAGCAAAACCCTAGCATAGTGTGTTAATAGTTTTCCCACAATTGCATACTAAATCTAAAGTAACAATACATTCATTGTTAGTATGGATGGTCGTCCTCGATCCCGGTTGGTTGTGTGAACGTGCCCCTGAATGCTATGGCGTTGAATCTTTGAGTGCATATAGATAACCGTTGGAACAAGTGCACAGTCTCACGAAGGTCTCCAGAAACGGCGGTCATGCGACACCCCAACTCAATCAAGAATTCGCGTCCTGATTCTTATTATTATTATTATTATTATTATTATTATTATTATTATTATTATTATTATTATTATTATATATTAGATTTTATAGATATTAGATTTATAAGATATTAGATTTATTAGATTATTATTATTATTATTATTATTATTATTATTATTATTATTATTATTATTATTAGTAGTAGTAGTAGTAGTAGTAGTAGTAGTATTAGTATTATTGTTATTATTATTATTATTATTATTATTATTATTATTATTATTATTATTATTATTATTATAACTGTCGGATTATATCATTGTTACAAAGGCAATGTGGACGAGAAACAGATGGCGTTCCCCCGCTGGACTGCCACCGAGATTCTTTGAAGAAGGTAACTCGTCTTATTATTATTATTATTATTATTATTATTATTATTATTATTATTATTATTATTATTATTATTATTATTATTATTATTATTATTATTATTATTTTTATACTCACCTGCATACTTGCATGCACATATGCATGCATGCACACATATACACATACATACATGACATGCATACATATTTATATGCATAGCCTATACTTACAAGCTAATTACATATCTTCCTCGATATATACTCACCGCATGAACGATTGATGCTCTTGATGACTGAGGCTCTCGATTTTCTATCGCGATAATTATATAAGCTTAACGTTTTTCTCCAAGTCACTAAATCCCTGCAGCGGGGTCTTCCGCTCTCTGATTAGATGTCGAAGCCACTCTCTGCTCGTTCTTCTCAGCCTCATTGTTCCGATGACTCGACCTTTCGCGCATACATGACATGACATTGTATAGGTGGCGAACCTCATTAACTCTGCAGTGTCGAACTTTGCTGCTGTACATGTATATCGGGTCCCTCAGTGTATACGGAATGACCTGCATGCCCCGAAATTCGTGGCAAAATTCTTTAGGGGATGATCTCATCTGCAGTATATCTCCACGCTACATGCATGAACACATTTCTCTTGGCACTGAGCTGACATACATTCTCCTGACTATATATACCTATATATTATGTGAAGCGCTTTAAAAATTTTCATACTTGATCAGATTACCCTGCAGTGTATATACATAAAAACATATATATGAGAGTTATATAGGGTGTCTCGATAGGTCGTGAACGATTTTGAATGCAGACAAATATATGTTATACACACGATAATATGGAAAGCTGTATACTGGCGGATAGGTTGTTCAAATGAGAATGTTACGCAAAAATGTTTAGATCACTAGCTCACTTATTCAAATTTTAGCGCCAATATCCGTGACGTCATCAAATTCGTGCCAGGTAAATGTCCAGTTATATAGGCCGAAAGCAGTATTGTACGATCATCATTGTTAATCCACACCATAGGCGGAGACCTGCGCCGAGAATTGGGGGGGACGGAAAGACGCGAGATTTTCAGAAAAATTTCTGACGACCGGCGAAATCTCGGAAACAAAATAATTTTTCGCTGCCAAAAAAGTTGATGACCTTTTTTTTTTTTTTAGTCATCCGGCCAAATCTCGACCAAATCACGAAAAAAAATTCTATTTTCGCCGCCAAAAAAGTTGATGACCTTTTTTTTTTTTTAGTCATCCGGTCAAATCTCGACAAAATCTCAACGAAATTTTCTATTTTCGCCGCCGAAACAAGTCTTGACGCTCAAACATTGGGGAGGACAAATGCATGGGCCGTCCCCCAACACTTTTATTGGGGGGGACCGTCCCCCCTGTCCCCCCCTAGGTCTCCGCCACTGATCCACACATAATTAATCAATTAATACAAATTATCATTTAGTATTTAATAATGTTTCCTTTACTCTTTATTACAGCCTCAAGTTGATTAGGCATCGAGCCAATTAGATTTTTCAGAGTTTTCAGAGGTATCCTTATGGAGCCGACGTTTTAAGGTGTTCAATGTCTGGGGTTCGGGATCGGCATAAACAGTTGCCGCCATAATACTCCAAGCATTTTCTATTGGTGACAAATCCGGCGAATTAGGCGGCCAGTCCCCGGTGAGATGTATCCATTGATATTTTTGTTAATGCCGATCCCGAACCCCAGACATTGAACACCTTATACGTCGGATCCGTAAGGCATGGACATCGATACCTCTGACAACTCTGAAAAATTTAATTGGCTCGATGCCTAATCGACTTCAGGCTGTAATAAGGAGTAAGGGAAACATTATTAAATACTAACTGATAATTTGTATTAATTAATTAATTATGTGTGTATTAACAATGATGGTCGTACAATACTGTTTTCGGCCTATAGGGCCTGTAACTGAACGTTTGTAAACTTGCCACAAATTTGATGACGTCACGGATATTGGCGCTAAAATTTGAATAAGTGAGCTAGTGATCTAAAACATTTTTGCGTAACATTCTCATTTGAATAACCTATCCGCCAGTATACAGCTTTCCACATTATCTTGTGTATATCATATATTTATCTGCATTCAAAATCGTTCACGACCTATCGAGACACCCTATACATGATTAGTAGACCTACCCACATACATATACATGTAAGTACGTGAATACATACATATGCATGTGCATACATATATGTATATATATACATGCGTACACGCATGCATGCATATATATATATACATGCATAGGTCTGCATGTATACATGTACCTAATACTTATATATAGGCCTACGAATGTATAGGCTAATTATGCGCTCCACTTATATACACACGCACGTGCGTATAGTGTTCGTATAGTGCACGTGTGAGAACTGGAGAGCGAGACTTAGCTTAGTCTGGATATTCACGGTGTACGTTGAGAACGGATATAATATAGGAGCATGGATAAGTGCATGGATAGGTGCATGGATAGGCGCAGTTGAAAAAGAAGGAGATGAAGATGACTCAGGTGTGCTCGGGGGGGAGGTGGTATAGCTGAAGAGATCGGTCGAAATCATGCATGCAGGGAATGCATTTTGAGAGAGAGACTCACAGACAGAAAGACAGACAGACGGAGACAGAGACAGAAAGAGAGAGCGAGAGAAAGAGAGGGTCGGGAGTGGGGGGGGGGTGGAGGTGAAATTTTCCCGAAAACCCAGATTTAACGCGTGTGGCGTAGGTCGGAGGGTGGTGGGGTGGGGTTTGGGAAGTGGGGTTGAGGGGTGGGTGTGAGGGGAAAATTTTCCGAAAAACCAAATTCCTCGGGTGGCGTACCGGTGAAGGTTGGAGTGTGGTGGGGTGGGGTGGTGTGGGGTGGAGGTGGGGGGGGGGTGATTTCACGGATGGCGTACCGGCGGAGGTCGGAGTATATACATGTATGTGCACTTTATATATAACCCCTTCAAGAGAACTAGTCAGAAGCACTACCGACTACAGCGCGGACACAGAATCAGAGTTTCACGCCGAAGCGCTGAGCAATTGCGAGTGAAAGACCTGCCCAAGGTTCCTACGTAGTCTTGAGGTTTGAGGTGGATTCAAACCTGCTCCGTCTGCAGGGCCACGAACATACTCACCAGTCACCACACCACCACACCCCACAGCTCTACGCTAAGTGATAAATTACGCGAGAGACGAATATTCTCCTGTTTTCCAGGCAGGTTTCAAGTGATCCTCCGTTACCTCCACCTCCTCTTTCTCCTTCACCTCCTCCTCGTCGTGAGTGTGCCAACAGAATGGACATTTTGCGTAATGGTCACCCCTCTCCCGCTCTTACCCTGGTCCATCCGAAATCGGTTCAGTGCGGATCAGAGTCGTTTAGAGTCAAGCCGTGGACAGAATGTTCGGCAATTACGTCGTCAGTCATATTCGCTGCTTTTCACTGATACTTCTATGTCCAACCAAGTTGTGTGCACAAAGCAAAGGCACGCTGCATATGGCGCATGTGAAGTGATAATGTTGTATAGTGGTAAATCTTTCTAATTATAGATCTGCCCATGCATGCGTTGCCTTGCACTGGCAGCAGTGCCGACCATCCGCGGTAAACATGTGACGCAATATTGTTCACTACAGGCAGACATGATAGTTGGGCTGCGGGGCGCAACAGTGTGCCCGAGATAATGCACATGCATGCATTGCATGGTCGCGCATAAGCTAGCCGTTCACTTTGGCCGAACGACAGACACCCTGCCAAAACACCATAATTATAATAACCGTCATTGATGCCCATGTTAATTCACCAAGGTCATTCAATTACCTATGTTGGGTTGCTTCGAACACTCATCTTAATTGGCTGCATATCCTTTGGTGATGGTATGTAATTGACCTGTAAGTCCTGTATAATTACAATGTGTATAAACGGAGCACCAGCCAGAAACAGCCAACCATCTCACGATGCGGTGTAATTCATCCAATGGCAGTTGGTGGTTCACTTGTATCCTGGTGATGGCGATGGTAGTGGCAGTGTTGGTGACGGCAGCAATAATGGCAGTGGTGGTAGTGGTGACGGCGATGATGGTTGTGACGACGAGGGTGGTAGCGATGATGGTGGTGGTGGCAGCAGTGGTGATGGTGATAATGTTGGTAGTGGATAATGTTGGTAGTGGTGGCATTGGTGGTAGTGGTAGTGGTGACGGTGATGGTGGTAGTGGCAGTTGCAGCGGCAGTGGTGACGGTGGTGGTATTGGTGATAGGGTAGTGGTAATTGTGGTAGTGGTGGTAGTGGCAGTAGTGGCAATGGCAGTGGTAGTGATGATGGTGGTATAGGTGGTGGTGGTGGTGGTGGTAGTAGTAGTTGTGATGGTTGTGATTGTGGTGGCAGTGGTGGTAATGGTGGTAGCGGTAGTGGTAATGGTAGTGGTGATGGTTGTGGAGGCAAGTGTGGTAATGGTGGTAATTGTGGTAGGGGTACTAGTGATGGTGGTGGCAGTGGTGGCGATAATGGTGGTGATTTTGTGGATATAGTTGTCTTACCACCGAGCGATAGTCGACAGATGTGAGAAGAGTGTTGCAGCTGTCCTCCTCCTCTTCCTCCTTCTCTTTCTCTTTCTCCTCCTCTCCTCCTTCTCTTTCTCTTTCTCCTCCTCTCCTCCTCCTCTTTCTCTTCCTCCTCCTCTCCTCCTCCTTCTTCTTCTCCTCCTCCTTCTCCTCCTCCTCTTCCTCCTCCTCTTCCTCCTCCTCCTCTTTCTCTTCCTCCTCCTCCTCTTTCTCTTCCTCCTCCTCTTCCTCCTTCTCTTTCTCTTTCTCCTCCTCTCCTCCTTCTCTTTCTCTTTCTCCTCCTCTCCTCCTCCTCTTTCTCTTCCTCCTCCTCTCCTCCTCCTTCTTCTTCTCCTCCTCCTTCTCCTCCTCCTCTTCCTCCTCCTCTTCCTCCTCCTCCTCTTTCTCTTCCTCCTCCTCCTCTTTCTCTTCCTCCTCCTCTCCTCCTCCTCTTTCTCTTCCTCCTCCTCTCCTCCTCCTCTTTCTCTTCCTCCTCCTCCTCTTTCTCTTCCTCCTCCTCTCCTCCTCCTCTTTCTCTTCCTCCTCCTCCTCTTTCTCTTCCTCCTCCTCCTCTTTCTCTTCCTCCTCCTCTCCTCCTCCTCTTTCTCTTCCTCCTCCTCTCCTCCTCCTCTTTCTCTTCCTCCTCCTCCTCTTTCTCTTCCTCCTCCTCTCCTCCTACTTCTTCTCCTCCTCCTCTTCCTCCTCCTCCTTCTTCTTCTTCTCCTCCTCCTCCTCCTCCTCTTACTCCTCTTCCTCCTCCTCTCCTCCTCCTCTTTCTCTTCCTCCTCCTCTCCTCCTCCTCTTTCTCTTCCTCCTCCTCCTCTTTCTCTTCCTCCTCCTCTCCTCCTACTTCTTCTTCTCCTCCTCCTCCTCCTCCTCCTCCTCCTCCTCCTCCTCCTCCTCCTCTTCCTCCTCCTCCTTCTTCTTCTTCTCCTCCTCCTCCTCCTCCTCCTCCTCTTACTCCTCTTCCTCCTCCTTCGCCTCCTCCTCCTCCTTTCAGTCTTCATTCGATGTAAACTCTCTTCCTGCTCATCCGATGAATCGTCTTTCTCGCCGAGAATAATGGCGTCGTCTCCCAGATGAGAAATATAACAAGACGTCGACAAGAGAACTGCATGTCAAAGCAATCGCCTTTGCTGTCCACGCCCATTCCTTATCCCCGTGAAGTTTTTAATATGCCTCCCATTCCGTCGTCCAAAAAGTTCTATTCCGTCTTCATCTGCTCCTCTCCACCATCCATATGCTTCCCTCCCATTGTGCCTACGATACATACTCGCTATCTTCACGGTTTAATTATTCCTCTTATATTCACCTCCTCCTCCTAATCGGTCTGCTGCGTTTCGTCTTCTACCTCCTCCTCCTCCTCTTCTCCTATCTTCCTCCTCCTCTTCTCCACCTCCTCCACCTCTTTCTACTCCCTCCCCTCCTCCGCACAAACCTCAATCTTCTCTATTTTCTCAATTCTTCCTCATTCATAAAAGGCGATGCTAACGTTCTTGCATGTAGCACATGTATTTGCGATTGCTTGCTTGTGCGCCTCTGTGACTGCAAATGTATATGCAATGCATGTATACATACTGCAAGTGTATGTGCTTGCTCATGAGGATTGGTGAACGGATGAGTGTGTATATAACTATATACGTTGCCATGGTGGAAGCCTTAGGAGTCGGATGTATACATCGGCGACACCATGCGTCGACAGAAGAGCGCAGTAAATGACTCATTATTTTCCATGTAGACCTATGTATACGTAGGTTGTGTCTGGCTCGACACCGCGAAACAAACGACGCAACATGGCTTCATTTGATTATTATAGCGCTGCTGCTGTTTTTATCTCGTCTACCTCACTCGGTTTTTATGTGGCTCGGAGAAATTTCGAAGATTTACATCGGACAACGTTAACCTTTTTGCAACTTCATAACCATTATTTGCATATTAAAGCTGCTGCATAATAATATATGTCGCGTTGCTGCGCGTAGCGTATACACGTGTATAGGCCTATACAGCCATACATGTAATGTGCTCATATAGATCTAAATAAGCACGCATTTGTGGTTACGTGACCGCCTCCTTTTTGCAGTGTAGACATATTCTATTTGGCTGTGTATTAATCTCTCTATGTGTTATATTTGGCATGGAAATGTTTTTTGTAATTCAAAAGTTTTTTTTGTAATTCAAAAGTTTACAGCCGCGTCGTCCTATATAAAGATGTCACTGCATTGTATCAAATGATTAATAAAGTCACAAACTTGTCCGTATAAACAATTGCCTTTCATAAATAGAACTTGGATTGATTCAAGGATGTTTGCTCATCAAGAAACTCACTGAAACAGAAATAATAAATAGGGGCCTACGCAAGCCACTGGCCTAACCTGGGAAAATATCGATTACATGAATCAAGATCAAGTTCAATGACATTATTAAATAAGAGAAAGGAGTTTACATTGACACTCCACTTATAAGTAAATTTCTGTCTCGAAATTCAATTTCATATCTCCATAGGAATAATTTTTAAGGAGAAATAATTGAAACTGACAAAATCAATCGCAACAATTTTGAAAGTCAGGGTTTATTTGCGATTAGTTACGACGATTCTCATTGGCTGCGGGCTAAAGCAGCTTTAACATTAGTATTCTGACTTGTGATTGGCTGAAAAAACTACGGTGGCAGCTGCCATGTACATTTTGGAAATATGCCACCCGGTATACGTTGTATCATGTATGGAGATTATTATTCCGGACTTTACAGATTGAACGGCTCTTCCAAGACATAATTCAGTTAATCTGTATCATTGTATAAGCCTACCTTAGCGCCACCTATCTGATTAAACGCCACTTTAATTGACTCACTTAAACTAAGCATAATAATTGATTAAATTATACACGACTGCATGTTAAATTATAGTCAAAGCTTTGACGAGCAATTTATTACAACGCAAGTCGGCCATGATATTTCTTCGTCTGTGAAACGCTTTCAAATGTCTTTTGTGGTTTTGGGTCTTTGTACGTACGTCTGTGTGCCTGCATGTGTACTGCGTGTTTGTCTCTATACGTGTTTGTATGTGTGTGTGTTTACATGTTTGTATGGGTGCGTGCGTCTCAGTAAGCGTCTTCGTCATGCACGCAATGAACGTGCCAGAAGGTATTTATGAGGAGCCGACGATTCTACGTTGCGCTTGTAGGATTCTGTCACAGCCATCGTACATGGGAAGGGATCATAGGAAGGGGTGGGTCGAAGGACGAAGCGTGGGTGGGTGGACAGGGAGGCGATGGGCGTCGTTTGATGGTACGTATGTGTGATGCGGTTCTTTCATTCCTTTCATAAACCGAGGAGATGGAGAAGGAAGAGGAGAGGAGGAGATGGGAAGGAGGATGAGGAGATGTAGAGGCTGAGGCGTGAAGCGCCTTACAAATGAAGAAAGTCGTTACAGTGAAAATGAACGAAACTAATCACGTGAAGAACGCGCCGACAGCCACCGTTTACAATCTCAAGAAAGCACTATGTATATAAGCAATTATTCACACGTCTCTCTCCGTCTTTCTCTGTCTGTCTCTGTCTGTCTGACTGTCTGTCTCTGTCTCTGTCTCTGTCTTGTCTAATCTCTCTCCCTTTCTCTGTCTCTCTCTTTCCATCTCTCTGTCTCTCTCTGTTTAAATCTGTCTCTCCAGCATTCTTCCTTTTCTTCGTCTTCCTCTTCTCTCTGTCTTTCTCTGTCTGTCTGTGTTTGTGTCTCTGTCTCTCTCTATCTGTTTGTCTGTCTGTCTATCTGTCTCTGTCTATCTCTCTTTGCCTTTCTTCAGCTTCCCTCATGCATCTAGATTCTAGAACATGTATACGCTTTTCTTTACTGCAGGCCTAACTTTTTTCTCTCGTGCGTTCTTGTCTCGTCGATATCTCTATGTTTGTTTGCCTCTGGCCATTTGTCACTCTCTTTATCCATCTGTATGCATTTCTGCGTCGTTACGTGTGGCAGTGTTATGAAGTGAGCTCTGCATGAAGGACCAACAATATACGCCAAATCACCAAATCACCAAATCACCAATCGTCGGTGGCCATGAAGTCCATGTAGGCCTACTAAACCAGCTCAACAGAGAAGAGCGGACTTAAGGATTAGTGGGAGTTGGGTTGGATATGAAAATGCAAGGATAAGGAGAAGGTATGGATGGTAGATGAAAATGTAAGGATAGTGTAGGAATATAGAGGAGATAGAAATGTAAGGTTTAAGTAGAGTAGAGGTATAGGCCTAGGTCCTAACCCTAGGATCGAGAAGGAGGATATAGGCTTCGATAGAGTAATGGATGGTGGTCTTAGATCCGAAGGTTGGCTTCACCATGAACCGTCTGTCTCTAAATTCAGGGATGCATGATGCAGGCATAGGAAAATAAAGAGGAGTAGATATTGAGGAGTACGAGGACTCGAGGAGAGTGAGTGAAGGAAGGTTGATTAGCCAAGAGGTATATGGGAGAGAGTTTGGGGGTTATAGAGAGCAGAGTAGGGAGGAGCATGGGTGCACTGTGCGTCTGACTGCATAATCATGGAATAACTCCAGTTTATAATTGGACTCACGTCCGTCCAAAATTGGCTGCAGGACTGGTGAAGAGGAGGAATGTGGGAGGATGACGGTGGGGCGAGTGTTAAGATGCCGGTGGCTGTCAATCAACTGACCAATGAAATTAGCCTAATTCTGAATAGACCCTAAAGGCTGCAGCGACATCCACTGCAAGACTCTCCCTCACATCACATGCAGAACCCGTATGTTAACAACGCAAGCGGCAATTCCCTCTATAGTGACTCAGCAATGATGGAAATGCATTTGGCTTTATAATCATTTCATTAATTCATTCAGAGCATTTACATAGCACCCCTTCAAGAAACTAATCAGAGGCGCTCCCAGCCCAACCACGAACAAAGAAAAAAGACTTGAGAGACTTGTAGAATGTAGAACCCAGCCGGATAGATCACAAGTAGAGAGCGAAGCGTAACCGGGAGGTCGTTCCAGACACAAGGGCCCCACGACCGAGAAAGCACGGCGCTGCTTAATAGCCAAGCGAGCCCACGGGACCATAAGCTCATCCCTAATCATTTGGTTTGATAATGAGCGAATATATAGGCTACTCAGTCACCCTCAATTTTGAATATGTATGATATAAATTACATGTATCTGTCTTGTAAGCTCATCTGCGTGACTGCTGACTTGCATAATGAAATACACACTGCAGGGAAGTATACAGAGGCGGATCCAGGGGCAATCCGGCCATGCCCCCATTCAGAGATTTGCACAGGACGTGCCCCCCATCAGGTTTAAAGCTTTCAATCAATGCAGCGGGAAAAGGTGATAGAGAAAAAAGTAGCATATGACTAAAAAATCATCTGCTTTCAAATTAACTGTAGTTGCTACGTTTTTTTAAAGAAATTTTCGGAGAAAGACTAAGAAGGTCATCAGCTTTACAAATAACCAGTGTTACTACGGGTTTTTAAAGAAATATTTTGGAGAAAGGTTAAAACAAGGTCATCAGCATTAAAATAATTGCATGGAGTTGTTTTTTAAAAGACATTTTTGGGAGGAAACTAAAAAGGTCATCAGACTTTTCGGCGAAAGACCAACGAATTTTTTTGCCCAAGACAATTTTTTGGCCACCTTAAAAAATGTCTGCATCCGCCTCTGGCAGTATATGAATATAATTATGAAGGTTTCTCTCTATCACCTTTTCCCGCTGCATTGATTCACCATATACACATATCCATAATCTACATATATTTAGTTATTTGCATTCCAGCTGGAAATGAGACTGGATGGGGAATAACTCTGCAGACACGATGCGACGCAATTTTCTGTGCATCATTATCTACATCTGCCACTCAACGTTTTCCGGCGAAAGACAGCCGACAAAATTTACTATTCAGAAAACATACTATGCGAATTTCCGCCTGTCACCCGCGTTAAATACAATCTGAAAGACTTAGGCAAATATATAGAATGCGTGAAGTCAACGGGCATAGCATAGACCTATTATATATATAATGCAAATGTTGAATGTTAACTATTGTGTCTGATAACCAATTCCTACCTTATATAATAAGTTATATTGCAGAGACCTACATATTTATAGGAGCGGAATTTGTTAGGCTACATGGAAATTTCAAGGTGAGTTATACGTCGTTTGTGTCAACGCCTGTCAAGATCATGCAGCTGCGGCTTCAAATTGTGTGGGTTTTGTTACAGAAATTTCGGTAAATGAGGGATTCAGTGTATCTATTAGTATGTTATTCCATGTTGACAATAGCTGGTCGATACATATACTCTAATCTAATCCTATATAATCTGAACATTATAAATCATTTCTCACAGGAGAACTATATATTCAGAAACGCCATATATAGACTCTATTCAGATTCGCGTTTTGAACATTCTTATATAGGTCAATTATCGTATATCACATGGTTTGTGCTCAACGTTGCACTGAAAATTTTGATTCAATTTAATCGATCTCATATATATATATATATATATATATATATATATATATATATAATTTAAGTCTATATTGGTCCATATAGAGTGGAGATTTTTCATGATTTAAAAATAGTCTTCATGCATTCCTCAGCCATAACTGGAGACGGATTTAATCGAAATGAGTTTGAAAGTATTCCACATAAAGATGGCTGCGTCTATATTAAGTGTATACAGCAGGTTTAGTTATAATATTTTATTATATCCATTAATGGTCTATCCACAGAAAATCGGCTGCAGACTTCCATCTGATTAAATTATTAAACCGAGATGGGTCTGCATGGGGCCATGACCCCTTTTGCGTGGGTCATCTGTGCAGCCAAATATTTCTGTTCTGCTTATTCCTTCTGTCACAAGGCGGACACAGAAATTTTAGAAAGGGGGCTAAATTTTCGGTCATGTTGGTGGGTCCGAGGAAAATTTTCGTGTTATTCGTCGCCGAAAAAACTGATGACTTTTTAGTCATTCGTCCAATTTGTCAGGAAAAAGATACCAATTCAGCCGCCAAAAAAGTTGACGACTTTTTTTAGTCGTCAGTCATCATAAGCGGGAGTATGGTAAATCAAATGGGGGTCACGTCCCTTGCGATTTCTTTAAACAGGGTATCCTGTTTTTCTCTCCCGCTGCATCTATTTAATGGCTTGTTGAAACCAAATGGGGGCCACGTCCCATGCAATTTTTAAATGGGGGGCCATGGCCATTTGGGCCCCCTGGATCCGCCCTTGGCAGGTCACTGGTATATACCTGACTCACAAGTCATGAGTCTCTGCATAGAACTTCAGGGACATGACAAACACCAGCATTATCTTAAATTTGTACACATGCATCTGCAGTTTCATCCTCAATTCGACCCATGCAGATGGAAATGGATTGGAGAGTTTGCGACACAATAATAATAACCGTTTCTATTCTTTAACTTGGCAGACTAAACCTTTATTAGTTTTTATTGGAAGCCATTTGTAACTGTTATGCGAGAGTCGCAGAGATTGGTGCCAAGGGTGTCAAGAGAATAAGATGACGACGCAAAAGTGAAATCTCATTGACAACCATCTTCTTCCGATTTCTCTCCTAACTGTGATGTGTCTGTTATAAGAACTCTTCATAACTTGCAATTATTTTGCAACGAAACTCGTCCAATAAGAATTCTCCTCATTTTTAGTTTATTTCTAACCTTGATCCGCAGCATTTCTATAGCTGCAACATCTGTTTGTCGTCGTCATCATCGACGTCGTCGTCGTCGTCGACATCATCATCATCTTGCATCATCAATATCAGCAAAATTATTCATTCAATCATTTTAAGAATTTATATAGCGCCTCTTAGGGAAGCTCGCTCAGAGGCGCTCCCAGTCCGAGTCAAACCACGGCGATGCAAGCGGGTTTTCTGGAGCCTGTAAAACATTGATTGATCAACCCTATAATAGGTAACAATCGTATTTCCAGCGGGAGACTATTCCAAACAGACGGACCTATGCAATTGAGAAAACACGACGCTGCAGACAGGTTGAGGTTCGAACACGAGAGACCATAAGCTCCTCCCTCTAGATGCAGAGCGACGAAGGGCTCCGCGAGCTTGGACGACAGAAATGCCACGACGATCAGCAGAACGCATTGAATGAGATGAAAAATAAATTAAAGACCCAATTAACGGTTTTTGCATATAGGAGTCTGAAAGGTATGCTCCTACATAGGATCATATCCGAACTGCATTTTTGATACAAGAAAGAGGATATTGGAGAGGATGTGCGCAGCTATAGGAATGACTTTTCAGCATAGACTGTGTAGAGATATGCCCAAAGCGAGGGAATATGGCTATTATCCATGGGGCGAGGTTGGTGTATAATGGTGGCGTCGGTGCCCTGGAGCTGGAGGGTTCCAGGTTCGAGTATACCTCAAAGCTGCCGCCTAGGGACACTCAGCAAGTCCTTCACTCGCAATTGCTCTTGTGCTTCGGCGTGAAACTCCGATGCATTGTCCGCGGTCTTGTCGGGAGCGCCTCCGAGTGATAGCATGAAATAATGAAAGGGCGCTATAGCAAATGGTGAAATAAATAAATAAAATTAATAATTATGTAGAGACAAGTGCAACGTGAGGGAGCATAGAGCTATGAGTCAAAGTCTCTACGACCGATTACGGAGAAAGATGCTTTGTGTTGAGTGACCCATAAGAAGTGAGTTGCAGTAATCTAGGCGGCAAATCTATTTAATGTATAGCTTCGAGAGTTGATTGAAAAATGCGTCCTACACGTCCTGTTTACATACACAGACGTGGCAGTGCACGCTGTGCTCAATTCATATGTTATAACAGACGGAATCGTTTATAGGTTAATTACAAACTGTCGGTGTCATCAGACCGACTAATATTAGAAACGGTCAGGTAGAATTATAGCTGGTTATTATTAGACTATAATTATTAGGACCACGTAGACTAGCCCGAACACTCCTATAATAACAATTTCGATGTCGTCTACCTATTTCGGTATTGCCAGTACTAGCTGGTAGCTAACTATTGTCGCTTGAACTGGCTGTGAATTCAAATCATGAGGCAGTTAGATCTATTGACCATTTGCTTCAGAAAAGTAGTCATGATCGACTCATGATATCACTAAATGAGGAATTGAATTATAATCCCTGCTAGTATTAGAGGCTTACCATTAGACAAAATGAACCCACACTGTTATGTGAGTATATTAATTAGGCTGTTAGCAAGAACATGTTGTTCGCTGCAAACTCGTTCTGTCGGAAAAGATGGGAAGACCTCCGAATAGTTCTTCGTATGGATCAAAAGACTACGAATTATTATATCAGGCATCGGTCACATGAGCTTTGGTGGTCGAATATGAGGAATGGACAATTTCCTTCGCTTTCTTCCTCCTTTTCCACCTCCTATTCCACCTCCTATTCCTCCTCCTATTCCTCCACCTATTCCTCCTCCTATTCCTCCACCTATTCCTCCTCCTATTCCACCTCCTCCTCGTCATCCTCCGCCTCCCCTATTTCATGCGGACGCACCGGTCTGTATACAGCAGCCTGGATCATACGGGTTCTTCGTCTTAATACCATGGGAGATCTATGTAAGTATAATATGTGGCTCGATGTTTTCTTCGGTTCCAGTCGCAATGTGTGTGCGTGTCTGACAGACTGGACATAACTGTATCCCTATATACTTATTAGTCGTCTTCGCTGCACCGCATTTAAGGCGACCTCTCTTTTCGTGTGTGTTTTGTACATGTACGTGTGTGTGCGTGTGTTGTGTGTGTTTTGTACATGGGCGTGTGAGTGTGTGTATGTGTGTGTGTGTTGTGTGTGTCAGTTTGTTTGTCTGTCTCTGTCTGTGTCTCACTCCGACGTCGTCGTTTGGTCTGCAATGATCTTTCCGTCTCTGTTTATCTGTGTTTTGTGTAAATATGTCTACGTCTGCGTGGATCTATCTCTCTGTGTCTGTGTCTCTGTCTCTGTCCCTGTCTCTGTCTCTGTCTCTTCCTGTGTCTGTGTCTCTGTCTGTGTCTCTGTCCCTGTCTGTTTCGCCACCTTCGTCACTAGCACCGTCGTCGCACAGCAACAGCGCATGCGCTCGTAACTGATTCCGGCGGAAATGACGACCACTGCGCATGCGCCTGTTGGTCTGCTGCACGTGCGCGTGCATGTGCGTGCGTGCGTGCGTGGCGGTTGGTCGGTGCGTCGGCTGTGGTGCTGGTCGTCGTCGTCGTTGTCGTCTGGTCAGCGTCGTCGCTAGAGCGCGTGTCATCATCATCGTCGTCGTCGTCGTCGTCGTCATCGTCGTCGTCAACGGCGTTTCATTAGTTTGACCAAAGGACGAGACGAGAGGAGGCAGTCGTCCTGTTTTTCTCCTGTGCTTCCCATCTCCATCTTTCATCACCTCTGCTGCTGCTGCTGCTGCTGTTACTTCACCCGGTGGTGGTGGTGGAAGAGGGGTTCCTCCCCGCAACATCACGGACTCGTGTCCGACGACCGATCTCCCACCGCTGCAGCCTCTGCCTCCTCCATCAGTCTACCGCCGTGATGCCTCCACCGCCTCCTCCGACGGCGGCGGCGGTGCTGCTCTCTCCTCATCATCAGCACCAGCACCAGCAGCAGCAACCGACATCCTCATCCCCGGTGGCATCGCCGCCTCCTCCTCCTCCTCATCGATATGGACACAACTACCTCCATCTTCTCGCCATCTTCGTCGCTTCGATGATGTTCAACGTCACGATGCTTTTCACTTCCGGTGCACTCGGCCATAGACTCGGTACGCACAAAGTAGTTGCTTTCATTTGACTCGTAATGAACTCATGCATGTGTTAACAGTATAGTCGCTAATTTCAGTCGGTTGATTACGGTACCTTCCCCATGGCAGACTGCATATATAATTATATATAATTATGCATAATTATATATATGTATATATGTATATATATATATGTATAATTGTATATATGTATAAGTATATGTATTTTATATATATATATAATTATATATATGTAGACCGTGCTATACCATTGTATATCTGTTACTATTTGTCGCGAATCTTCAGACAAAGACAAATTTTCTGCTGCACAGCTGTAGTCGTTCTCGTCGGATAATTATCGTGCTTGCTATGCAATAATCACTTTCAATATCAAAAAGAAACTATAGGCTTAATAATGCTTTTCTGCAGAGTGCGACGTGTCCATAAACATGTCTAATAAATTACATGAATTGCATCTCACAAATTAACCGTCCCGCTCTGACTCTTGAGCCTTGTCACACTGAAGGCTTTCCTTGCAATAAACAGGATTGCTCTAAAGCTTTTGCGCGCTGAGGAAACTCGTGGCTTATTATCACGTCAAAAACCAGGATTTTTGATCAATTCGGCGTGCCATCGATTTGCAGTTTTGTTTTTAGGACGACAACATGAATATAGAATTGGTTAGATTATGATAACTAGCTAATTTATATTTTCCTGAATAGTCTAAGCCGCACAGAGAATTTTCTGCCATTCCAGTTAAGTGAACCCAATGATCGACAACAACCTTTCATCAGCCCCTACCCCACTCTGTGTCACATCCGATCGTCCTCTAACTTCACTTCTGCCACCCTAAACCCGAAGTCAGTATTCATCTAAAGTTCTCTGATCGGTTCTGTTGTGATAAAGATCTCCCATCTGAATTGCAAAACTCTCCTTTAATTCATTCATTCATTCATCTGTTTTTTAAACTCAGTTTCCATGGTCTATCGACCATTCGACCTTGACCCTGCAGTCCTCTCTTATAGTTCGCTTGAGTCGCGAGAAAATCGACAAATCTATGACGATCAGAGAAACGCCTCTTGAATTTCTTTCGGGGAGTCCTGCAAAAATAATTAAGCGATTCTAAGCGCAATTAGACCTATACGGTGGCAGGAGGTTAATGAGTGTATACTGTATAACCATATAGAGAGATATAATAGACACACACTGACAGCAGACAGAAAGAGAAACAGTAGTCATAGCGCTGTGGTATATAAACTCATACTGGATTTGGAAAATACAATTCAACTATTAATTATGGTAGTTATAGCTATTCGATGCATGCTGGTAGATCCATATTAATTTTCCATCGTCAAACAACTTTAGTTGGCTGCCCCTCGTCAGTGGAAGAAATCTCGTGGGAGACTGCGAGATATTTGTCTGTCCTACGTCTCAAGGGATCTACGGCACATTGACGTCTCTGAGGCCATCGGCTTGGTTGGCAGAAGACCGTCACCGGTGGAGAAGAAATGTTTACATAAATGCACAGGAGGGCATGCCGAATGAATGAATAAATGAATGAACGAATGAATAAATGAATACATATATGAATGACTGAATAAATGACTGAATAAATGAATGAATGAATAAATGCATGAATGAATGTATGAATATATTAATGACTGAACGAATGAATGAATAAATGAATGAATGAATAAATGCATGAATGAATGTATGAATATATTAATGAATGAATGCACGAACGAACGAATGAATGAATGAATGAATGAATGAATGAATGAACGAACGAATAAATGAATGAATGAATGAACGAACGAACGAATGAATGAATGAATAAATGAATGAATGAATGAATGAATGAATGAATGAACGAACGAACGAACGAATGAATGAATGAATGAATGAATGAATGAATGAATGAATGAATGAATGAATGAACGAGCGAACGAATGAATGAATGAATGAACTTTACGTTGTCTTAACCTGCCACCTCATCAGAACTAAGAAATTTTAATTTAAGCTATAGATTCTAAAGTACCCTAAATGAATGCACTTCTTTTGTTCCTTTGCGAACTCAGCAACTCGTAGGCGTGTCAGCCGATGCCACGTCCAAACCCAATGTCTTTGACCTTATTCCATGCTGCATGAAGATTTAATTGTTGTCACCGTGACTCTATTGTACAAGTGTGTGGCCCTGTATTTCGGCCATATTGTCTTCTCCAGACCGTCGGGGCTTGTTCGTTTTGATCCGCAGGGCTCTCCAGTTGTCAAAGCTCACGCAGCCCATCACTATGTTGATCAAGAAGACAGAAATTCGGTATGGCTGTCTGGCTGAATTGATTCTCTGTCTTTACGCGTGTATACATGTATCTGTCTCTGTGTGTCTGTCTCTGCGTGTCTCTGTCTGTCTCTGTATGTCTCTGTGTGCCTCTTTGTGCCTGTCTATTAGCCGACTCCGTGCGAATGACATCGCACCGTCGTTGGAATGCACTGACAGTTTCTGAGATATTGAAGTGCTGTATTTCCATAGCTACGTCGGTCGTAATATCAATGAATATTTATGAATAGATGAATATTTATGAATAGATGAGACCCATGCATTGAATAAAACAGCTTCGGATGTCTTCTCCGATTGCATCGGTCGAGGAAACATGGCGAATGGGGTGTGATTGCACAAGTACATTGTATTGTATTGTATTGTATATTAGCACTTATAAATACATGTCTCTCGGTCTTCCGTTCCATTCCACTGTTCCCACAATACACAAACAGATCATAACAGCTTATTGCTTTCAGTTGCTCTGACACAATTGCTTTTTTACACAATTATTTTACTGTTTCTTATATACAGGAAATATAATTTCCTATAGATTTATATATAGGCTAATAAAGACTAATACATAGGCTAATATATAGACTAATATATAGGCTACATAGGCTACTAACTGGGGTACCCCCGGCGTTGCATGGGAATTTTATGATTCGGGCCATTCCCCGCCAATCCCTCCCTCTCTCCGTCCCTCCCTCCCTCCCACCATCCCTCCCACCCTCCTTCCATCTCTCCCACTCTCCCACCCTCCCTCGTATGTTATCTTGTCATCTGTCATACTACTGCTTATTATATGCATGTCAGTGTGAATATAATAAAGGAATATTATCATAATTACATTACTGAGAAATTCTGCCTCAATAGTCTAAGTATACTAACTATAGATGTGATGGAGGGAGGCTGATTGGATTCACCATGCACCACGGCATTGGAATCCTAGCTAATGGAGCCTTAGAGGCAGATCCAGGGGGCCAATCCGGCCATGTCCCCCCATTCAGAAATTTGTACAGGACGTGGTCCACCATCAGCTTTCAAGCTTTCAATTAACGCAGCGGGACAATGTGGATAGGGAGAAAAAGCAGAATATGACTACAAAAAGGTTTTTAAAGAAATTTCTGGGGAGGGCTAGAAAGGTCATCAAAGTTTTTGGCGAAGACCAAATAATTTTTTTACCATAGACCAAAAATGTTGACCCCCATTGCAAAATTTTTCTGCTCCCGCCTCTGTATAATTACAGTAATTATAATTTATTTTTGACTTATTTGTGAAGGTCTGTTCGTATCGACTCCTGGTGGGTTTGCTGAGAAGTTCTATCTGGAGAAGTACAAGCTGGAGGTGACCCCTGCCGACTGGGTCTTCTACATGTCTGCCGTCATCTACATCTGGCAGGCGCTGTGGCTGACGTACGGTGTCGCGAACGTCTTCAGACGGACGACGATCGAACAGGACGGTGGCGGTGGCTACGTCTACCTCGCCTTCCCCGTCTTGCCTCCCATCCTTTACGTTGTGTTTGCCTTCAGCCTCGCCTGCAATATCAACTGGCTGCTCATCTGGGAACGACAGTACATGGAGGTAGGGTATATCTGTGTATCTGTGTATCTATCTGTCTGTCTGTCTGTCTGTCTGTCTGTCTGTCTATCTATCTATCTATCTATCTATCTATCTATCTATCTATCTATCTATCTATCTATCTATCTATCTATCTATCTATCTATCTATCAGTCTGTCTGTCTGCCTGCCTGCCTGCCTGCCTGTCTGCCTGTCTGCCTGCCTGCCTGCCTGTCTGTCTGTCTGTCTGTCTATCTATCTATCTATCTATCTATCTATCTATCCATTCATCCGTTTGTCTGTCTGTCTGTCTGTCTGTCTGTAGCCCTATGTGTTGATAGTCATCAGAAATTTTTATTTCATACTTTAAACAAGACAGTGAGCGATTAGGTTGATGTATATATTTCCTTTGACCTATCGGTCTTCTTAACAAAGCAACAATTTCTTCAACCAAAACAATAGAGTTTCAGGAATATCACTTACATGGTGGTTGCTGTCATGCTGCATTTAACGTCAAAAAGTGTTTTCATAGAGGACGTACGGATTACTTTTGTCGCGCATGTGCATATACAATTGTGCATGTAGGCTTGACATTCAATTGTTCTAAATCTACTATTTTAGTGCTTATAAATGATGCAGCACATCAAGACAAATTATATGGGTTACGTGCCTGCAAGAGATTGAGTGGATTTACAGAAAAATCGGTCCGCCATTAATTTTATCCATTTGCTCTAAGCGACTTGTTTTTAAGGCTTCGTCAAGTACAAATAAGCTATTCGTCAAACTCATTATTGTTGGAGGACATGTGTGATAGGTCGCCTCTCGTAACATTTCTCTTTAGTTTAGCTTTTTTATATAAGAGTGTTCTTTAATTAAGGCAACATCGTTGGATCGTGGCTTCAACGTGCAAATTAGTTTTGTCCATGATTCAGTGTTTTGTTCTCTTGGCAATTGAAGTTTTATAGACTGAACATAATTATAATACTACGCATCGATTCGAATGGAAAAAACATCTAAGTAGGTTTAATGAAGACGTTGTTAGTGTATTGCACTGAGGGGGGTGGCGGTCGTTCGTTTCCACAATCCCAGGGTTAGATTCTTCAGGGACTGTAGGGCTAATGTTAATCGTGGCGTTACTATATATATATGCGCAACATAAGAGGATCGTCTATTCAATACGAGTGAATCTTCCGTGATTCCGGTGCTTATCCGGTGCTTATGCGTATTTAATCTTGTCCATTTTGTCCAACCTTCATGAGCCATAGACCCGCCTGTGTGCTATAACATTTTATGGACCAGATACATTTTGCTTATAATTAATTGTGTGTGTGTGTGTGTGCACAGTGTGTGCACAGTGTGTGTGAGTGTGCGTGTGTGAGTGTGCGTATGTGTGTGTGTGTGTGTGCGTGCATGTGTGTGTGTATGTGTGTGTAAAGTGTGTGTGAGCGTGGGCGTCTGGTAGATAGCCTAGTATTAGGTTGCATCATCAATCACTCTTGACACACGTCGTCGTCTCTTGTATCAAGAGTTCACCTGTAGCCTACGCCTACAATCGGTTCTGTTTTTCTCGTCTGACATTCGCTTAAAACGGTGACAATGGTAGCCATGGCAACGCTGATCGTCAAATTTCGCCAGACATCGGACGAGGTAGGAGTGGGGGCGGAGCGGGGGAGACCGGGGCAGCAGCTGCCGAGAGCATATAATCAGTAATTAGCGGAAAAGTTGAGCATACAGTCCGTGACAGGGGAATGACAGGTCAAGCGTGTTTTGATGGAAAGAGCTTGTAGACGACAATGGCAACTGGAAAACACAATTCCATCATTTGAAAGTGAAATCAGATATTGCTCCGGTTCCAGCTGCACACAAATCAGACTCGATTCGTCTTTTCATGAGACGAATAACTGAATAAGACGCAATGGAGACAGAAGACAGGACACCGTCGTTTAGGACGTGCATGTTTAGCTATATTTGTGGCTTTCGCATTCGCAAAAGATAAACTATATGCCTATAGATGTCGGAAATAAGTTTGTTGAGGAGCAATGTTTAATATTGTTGCAGTGAGGGGGGACTAAAGAGCGTGTCAAATGCAGCCGACAGCGTCATCCATGACGCTCGTTTCTGCGATTGGGGTGCATGGGGTCTGGCGCGGATTCTAACAGATGACTTTTAGCATAAAATCGAATTTTGACGACGCTGGAACACCAGCGAGATTCATTTAACATACCACGACTTGACAACGTTAGTAGCATATAGTCTAGGTGACTCTAGCATTAGGCTACATGCGTCGTTTCAAGTGATTCTGATGACTTTTTCTGTGTTGGATTCTGTTGACTTTTTATCTCTTAATTTAGACGTAGGCCTACAATTGAACGTTTGCTGTAGAGTCGATGATATCAGGAAGAACAGGGGTGAAAATGATTAAATAATCTAAATATGGTATACAGATTTAGCATACCCTAAATGCTGTAGGCATAAGCTTAGCAATATAGATAGAAGCACTATCCATATCGAGACTATTTTGGCTATGGTTCAGGAAGATGTTAGATAAGAGAAGTAGGTCTTAATCTAGATTCAATTCTGCTTCAGTAGCAGCAGCCTAAACATGACTCAATAAAATCTCATACAATACAACATAATACAACATAATATAATAATAGACTATAATATAATATTATGAGTTCACATGCTGTGTGAAACCCGTGATATACGACGTAAATATAAAGGAGCAATAAGAACAGATGGGCAATATGGATACAGCGTGAGTCACAGACAAACAAGCGCTGCAGGCTGTGCTTGTATGAAGCAAGAGGATATCGCATGCGCAAGCGCTGAAGCGAATATAAATGGGCGATTTATTGGGGCCAGCAGAAGTGCATGCTGGGCATTTCGGAGAGGAAGAAGGTGCAGCAATTTGTAATCGGACCCACGGGAAACACCATCGAAAATGTATAACGCAAGAAAACAATAAGTCGGCGATAAGAAAACAGAGTGTGAGAACAAGATATGGGAAAAGCATGATAAAAGAGTAAATAAAGCCACAGCCAAGCACGCGTGCAATAAAGAGTTTATGTCAGCCTGAAGGTATTATTAAGAAAGCCGGGATGTTTCTTGAGATAGATATATGTGGTCGACACATTAAATTTTGTTTGTCTGTCTTTCTGTCTGTCCGTGTTCGTCTGTCTGTCTGTCTGTCTGAACATCAGTGTATCCATCATTATCTCCTCAGTTCTGTCTGCTTTCGCGCAGCCTCTAAGATCAAATATTGCATGTGTATATAGTTGTACATACATAGTGAAAAATGCGTTCAGCTGTATTATGAAATATGCGCATAATCCAGAGCCGGTAAATACTCTCCCACCTCAATTGAATTTATTCAGATCTTCTCGTAGGATATAATTTTATGTATCCAACTGTTTTTACCTTCTTAATTATGTCTCCTTTTGACTCTGTGGTCGTCCTTTTATACTGTCCACAGGATCAAAGTCGTTGCTGTTCATTTTAGAACTCGCATTGGACCGTAGGCCTATACATAAAATCGCGTGTCGTATATTGCATTAAAGAAACTAGACGGTTTTGTATGTTCTAACAAATTATGTCCATTAGTCTATAAATTGTAATTTATTAAATTATGCTAGCGAGCATTTGTGTTAAGGTATGAGTTTAGAGCCCAGATAAAGCAAGTCAAAAGTCCACAAGTGTTGAACTTTTCGACGCTATAACCTACGTTCAGGAGATAACAGGGTCGTGCATATACATATGCACATAGCCTACGTTTGGATGTAACTATTATTATTATTACATAAATTTATAATGCGCGCAAGGTCACACCAAAGTGTGAATCTGAGCCGCGGATAGTTAGCCGCCAGAGGAAGATGCAGTTAAAGGTCCATGTGCTTGAAAGCCAAAGAGAAATAGTGAGTTTTGAGCCGTTTTTTGAAGGTAGGGAGTGAATTTGAGCAACGAAGAGAGAGTGGAAGTAGATTCCATTCTTTGGGAGCAGAGGCATGGAATGCACGCGAGTCCATAACAGTTCTGCATCGAGGCTCAGCTAAAAGACCCATGCTTGATGATCGCAGGCAACGAGGAGGAATGTAAGGAGTAAGCAGTGACTGAAGGTAGGGAGGTGTAGCCTATCTAATGATTATCTTAAATGGATTAGCCATTTCAATGCATAACATACTTATCTCAAGACACAGCAATGGAACTGAAAGCATGCAGCGCGACTCAAGCACGTGATCACAAGTAGAGGAAGGACGATGAAAGAACGGAGGAAAATTCATCAGATGACCAGGTATTCACGATTAGGTAGAACTGCACTGAAAGCTCAAGGTAATAAATGTGGCTGAAACGCGATTCCAAATTGGTAGCAATCAAGATAAAATGAATGTCGGAAATCGAAATGGCAGAGGAAAAACAGCGACAGTCAGATTGCCTCAAAGGTAGAAAAGAAAGGCCCCGCAAATAGCTTTATTGCACTCAAATTAATTATTGCTTATTTATAGAGAACGAAGACTATAGGCTATAACAGAGCAAATCAGAATGCATGGTCGCAAAACTGCATGCAGGCTTTTATTCAATCTCTGAATTTGGCTTTTTTTTATCTTCTTCCTGTCTGATCCCATTCTAGTTAATTCAATATAGGAATTCTATGATATACTAGTCTAAATCTGTCTCACTTTTTCATTCCTTGTCTTTTCTTGCACTACCACGAAAAACTTGTCCTTCTTCCAATTAATTGTATGTAGGCCTATATAATTATGTAGTGTATTGTTGATTGTATTGCGTGTATATTTGAGTGTTGTGGAACATCACTCCATTGCAAGAGCCGAGCCACGTCACTCTGGACAGACAGCGGAGCAAGAACTTGGTAAAAAAAGGCATCGGACAACTACTGGCGATGAACCCATGGTTGATAATGCTGCTGCTGCTGCTGCTGATGATGATGATAATGTATTGTTTGCAATGCAACATGACTGGTTAAGTGACCTCGACCTACAATATCATGCTTAGAGATGGTGTCTCGGTAAAACCACCGGGGGTAGGAAGGCAACAGGAAACCACCTCTGTAAAATTCCCATGGTATACGAAAGATGTTACAAATACCTAGACAGAAGCTTCTGGACTGGATGATCCGGGAAGGATACCAACAACTAAAATACGAGGTTCGACAACGAGAGGAATGGTGCCACCGGATATACGAACCTGCCAACTGGCAGAGAACAACAAACATGATGATGATGATGATGATGATGATGATGATGATGATGATGATGATGATGATGATGATGATGATGATGATGATGATGATGATGATGATGATGACGATGACGATGACGATGACGATGACGATGACGACGACGACGACGACGACGATGGCGATGACGACAGTATAATCCAAACGACTTTGAAAATAAAGGTCTATGGTAGACACAAAAAATCGCTTCTCTACCATTGCAATTCCCGAGAAACTCTGCGGTAGTAAAATTTTTACCGAGGTTTCGAAACATCACGGCGTCCGATTAGAGAAGAGAGAGAGAGCAGAGGTCGCATCATGATGGCTAATTAAGTTATTGGATCACAACATCACAACATAGCTTCGCATTAGCATCCATCGTTGCTGCTGTGTGGCTGCAGCAGCAGGTGCGTTGCGTTGATTACGTCGGTTCGTCGTACATTGCGACCAGTGATTCCGTTAAGGTCTGAATTCTTGGAGTCATGGACGCATCACATAAAAAAATTGGAGTCCACACCAAATGGATAAGAGCCATGGACTCCACACCCATCCATTTTTGGAGTCCCATCGGGCCATATTGGCCAAATTTAAAAAATTCCTAACTTCTTATATTACAGGCGACAAAGGGCCCAACCATTATATATAGGCCTATTATTAGGCCCTACGTAACCTACGCAAAAATTCGTATTTTTGACCCTCTCCTTCTGTTGCAACTTGTACATTTTGCGAATAGCCACATGCATACGTAAAAATTAGCTCTAACCCTCCTCCGTTTACAAAAGTTAATTTAGGCTATATATATAGCTAAAGTCAGCTATAAAATTCATTTTACCGTTGGCTATTTTTGTGTGTTAAAATCTGAAATTGTCGGCATACCAATACAGAAAATACCAAGTCATAACCTCATAAATTACAGCCAGCTTCTCCAGAGGTAGGCTGAATTGGAATGAAATAGTTATAGGCCTGTATAGTGGAATCGTGAAAGGTCAAGTATAGGCCTATTATAGGCCTATTATAGACTATAGCCTAAGCCCTAAGCCACCGATAAGTAGAAATGTTTAGCTTTTAAAATTTGAGAACAAATTATAGCATAATAGCAGCCATTTAGAAGCAAAAGCTGGTGTTAGAGCACAATCAGATATATAATTATTGCATCATATTACATTAATATTGACTGGAGAGCGCCTCTGAGAGGACTTCTTGTAGAGGCGTTATGTAACTTGTTGCAATGAATGAATGAAGGCAGAGCTTGAGAGAGCTAAAGTGCGATTGTCGTTAGCAATGACATCATTATTTTTAAAAAATAAACAGGGAAATTTGAGGGACACAATAGCATATAACTAGGCCTAGTACCATTGCACCAATCTTCCCGACGATAATAAATTTTATACTTTCCAAGAAAAAATATTTTAGCATTGTTGTACTTCTTTTAGTTTTCTTGATTTTAGGTTCTATCCGACGACGGTCAGTACTTTTTAAGTCAGCTCATGGGAACGGTTGAACGGTATAATATTTCTGACATGTCGATGGTTTAGACCTAGGCCTGCATGTAGGCCATGATCCTATTTCTTACATCCTGATGTAGACTATGTACGTCACTCCCTTACAAAGAAATGAAATATTCATAAATAGGTCATTGCATAAATTATTCACCACTAACCAGTCAGTTAATACGCAATGCATAAACTGAGACAGTTACACATATAGGCCTACGGACCCCACGGTAGTTTTTATTGGTGTCCCATGGACGCATCGCTAATTTATTTGTGCGTCCATCCACAACTTCAGTGCGTCCATGGACGCACTGCCTTTATTTTTGTGCGTCCGGCGTCAAAATTTGTGCGTCCGGGACGCACGGACGCACGTTAACGGAATCACTGATTGCGACTGAATGACCGGTGATTGCGTGACAATGAATAGTCGATAAATGAACCGTCTCACTGGACGGATCCATCCAAGCACGAACGACGACGACGACTCCACACGTGGGGATTGGTAATTTCCAGTTAGCAGGCCAGTATGTGGACCAAGCTATATAATTTATAGTAGCTTATAAGTAAGTTACCAGCTGGTTATCGTGAACGACGCAAATATTTTGGATTTGAAATCAGCGACAGAAAATAGGTCCGTGCTTGTTACATGTTTAACGATACTGACATATCAAAGGTGATTAGTGTCGCCCTCCTCCTTTATCCAGGCTTTGGACTGGCACTGGAAGAGAGCAACCAGTGGCGGAGTTAAATATGCCCGTGTGTTGGAAACGCCTAAAACTTTGAAGATCGGTGGATTCATAATTATATCGGGGTAGCGAAGGTGATAATGAGAGGCTGGAAATAGTTTTGGTGGCTTTCCTCTATTCATATTACAGAAATTTAAATTCTAGTTAATTTTATGGAAAAGGAATGGTCGGTGACAGCGATGTGGAATAATGCACAATTCACTTTCAGTTTAGACTTTAGACTTAGGCAGGGCTTTATTAACGTGCAGTTGTACACAAAATGTGCAGTTCTAAATGGATTTGTGCAGTTGTAGAAGCACTTCTGTACAGTTAAAACTAGCAAAAGGTCATTGTCCTCCAATCGGAAGTAATTTACCATGGAGGATTGGAAAGGAAAGAAGGAGTTTTGCTGTTCTAAAATTCCTTTAAAACAGCCCTGCACTTAGGGAAGAGAACATTAAGAGCAATAGACTCCGTTATAATGCTATGGTTTTTCAGTGCAAATCGACGTTTTGTTTTTCAAGCATACGAATTTATTACGCTTTTAAATTAAATCGGTGCGATTGATGGACTTGCCAACTTGGGCATTATGAAAAATTTCATGATGCTCAAGCTGGCAAGCCAGACGTCACATCCCAGCAATCTATCATACTAGCATATTTAATATGCTATCGTGATTGAAGTAAGAGAACTTTGAGCAAATAGATGCCGCGATTCTAGGCCTACATATTTCTGTGTTAGAATAAAGCTTCGAGCTGATGAAACGATTCCAGCTTCAAGCAAAGTACGAGAATGGAAGCATATAGCCTAATAATTATTATTAGGAGGCATAGCCTAATAATTATTAGATAGCATAGCCTAATAATTATTGTTAGGAAGCATAGCCTATGATTATTAGTAGGAAGCATAACCTATGATTATTATTATGAAGCATAACCTATTAATTATTATTAGAAAGCATAGCCTATTAATTATTATTAGGAAGCATACCGTATTAATTATTATTAGGAAGCAATCATTGCATTAATTCTTCCAAATAGTTATGTTTACTGTGTTGCTAATTTCAAAGCTCATTCTCGTCGAGAGGTGGAGCCACCGTGCATGGGTCACGGAAGGTCATTCGACACATAGGCGTACGGGACATTTCGGCAGTGGGGGGGCCAAACAAAATTTTTTGCCCGAAAAATCTGACGACCTTTTTTTTTTTTAGTCATCCGCCCAAAATTCTTAAGATTTTTCCCGTCCGAAAAATCTGACGGCCTTATTTTTTTTTAGTCATTCGCCCAAAATTCTAAAATCTTACGACCTTTTTTACCCCTGTGTGCCCGAAAAATCCCTCCCGTACCTGTTTTGCCCGAAAAAAATCTCCGAAATTTTTTGGCCCGTCCAAGCCTCTTTTGCCCGAAAAACACATTTGCCCAAAATTTGGGGGGGCACTGCCCCCCTGGACCCCCGCCTCGTACGCCTATGATTCGACATACTGTCTAGTTGACTCATGACGCGCCTTATAATGACCTGCCTAAATTCTTTGACTTTTTTATATCTTCTTCACATTTAAACGTCAAAAATAAATCATCAACAACTCTTTACGTTTTATACATGTATATTAGAGTGTTCAGCTTTCCTATGGTGAAAAAATAATTTCAAATAATCACCTCGCATACCCTCTGGATTTGTGACATTTGGTGTTCTGAACTACTCAGTGAAATATTTTGGCTTTGGGACCATGTTAAGTGACCTCTCAAAGCTAGTGAAGTTTTCAAAAAGTGCGATTTTTCTTAAAAATTAAAAAAATCACGAATTTAATGCATTGTATCATTTACTGCCACACAATAGACTACAGACTACAGTAAACAAACAAGACATTGTATTGTATCATGTCTATACATTTATACAGCGCCTCTCACAGTGCACGCCAATCAGAGGCGCTCCCAGTGCATTAGACCAAGAGAGTAATAAGTGGTTTTAAGACAATGAATAGAGGCACTTGGGCCACCAGTTTATAAGGAGAAATGCGTTGAAGGATGAAACTGGTTCCACAGTGCAGGCCATTGAGAACAAAGGCCCGAGCTTTAACAATGGTGGTCCTACAGCTCGCGGGACGAGGAGATCGTGCCAGTCAAAGGAGCGGAGCGGGCGAAGAGAAGTGACAAAGGCCAGCAGACGGACGAGGTCACATACGTGCTTGATAGCTCAGCAAGTAAATTTGTGCCAGAACTTTGAGTTGAATCCGAGCAATAAGGAAAGCCAATGAAGATGGTCAAACATAAAAGTGTGTTGCAGTAATGTGAAACAATACAAAGTAGTTGCGTTTATGTTTCCGATATCAAAATAATGGCTAACTGTAACTGAAGAGTCAAAATCTACGGCGTAGCAGTAGGCTATCGGTGGTGTTCAGCCACTTGGAAGATTAGCTGATGTTGCAACTCATCATGTGTGAGGGCCAAGTTAAAATTAGGCCTAGTTGCTAACTTTACTGCACGCCCACCAAAGTCATTAGGCCTAATAACAGAAAGTGTAGCAACGGTGTTCTTGGAATGTCATTGCCGCTAACCTTCTCATCTAATGCACATTTTGGGATCATAAGAGATAAAATCTTGACCGACTTTGGAAGTAGCATATAGATGCATCGATTGCTGTGTCACGAACTCGGATAAACTTTTCTCCTGAAATGTCCTGAAGGTTTTTGGATCAGCAATCTTTAAATCAGTTTTCATCTGTGGCTTACGTAATCCGGAAACTGTTTCTTCTCGTCAGCTAAGACCATGTCAGAAAAAGTGACAGTCCTGCCAATACTTCGCTGATTATATACCAGAGAAGCCTTTTCATTTTGTGAACGGCTACATCTGAAGTTTGGGTCTCAATGCTATGAAATTGTTCCATGTTGTACAGCATTCATATAATTATTGTAAAGAGCATCATAGGTGATGGGTGCAGTGAACCATGTCTCAACATACAGAGCGAAATTCATCGGAAAAGATGTATCTTCAAGCACTATTAAATGCCCTTTGATATGCACCATTTAGACTTAATTGGATGCTGTCAACATCACCAATATGGACTACCTCACATAAAGCTGAACTACAGCTTGGTGGTTCTGCTCTAGCCATACTTTCTCACTGTAACCCAGAGAACAACCTTTTGTATCCTTACAAAGAGAAACAAATTTGTTACGGTCAGTGAGAGGAAACTGAGACTGAACCTGCCGAAACCGCAATTCGAAGCCCATTGGAGACAAAGAGTAAATCAAAAACTGCATGCTGCAATTAATTCAGACCTGTGATGTCTGCAAACAAGAATCATAGGCGTTTGTCAAAGACCTTTTGAACAACGCCTATTGTGCCACTGTGAACTTCTGTGTTACGACTGATTGTGTCAACCAAGCCAACCATTCTGATACCCTTTCCTCATCTCTTAGTATTTCAGCAATTTTATTCCACATTAGGAAACCAGTTTCAGAGCCAGACAGTTTGGAATGGTTAGACGCTTTTTTCAATTCCTAAGCCAGGCACAACAACCACCATGCGATCAGCATTAGCACTCTCATCACCTAGCAGCAGCTTACCTTCGAAATGAATAAGGGTTGTCACAGGGCAGAATTCATCTATAATGCCTTGCTCATTGGAGGAACTGGTCTTGGAACCTCATACAGAAGTTGTGCACAGAATAGGATCGTTGACATTGATAGGCCTACCCACTGCCTTTTGGTCAGGGCAACTTGTGCCTTTCCTGATGCGCGATGTTTTCTGTTCAAGTTACCCAATAAATAGCGTCATCAATCAGCATTTAATATAAATTATAGATAATGCCTAGGCCTACTAGAACAAAAAATTAAATAATATAAGCAAATAAAGTAAGATAAGTATTTATGGATAACAGTATCATGGATTGGAAAAGCTGAGAAATAGCAGATAACTATTTTCTAAAGAATAACAGAAATTTTCACAAATATCGCTTTTCTTCACACTATTTGAAGAAGTTACACCCTGTTGAGAGGTCATTTGCCATTGAGCTACGGATGTAGAATTTTGGTAGGTTAATTGTGTGCATAAATGTCACACTTTAATACCCCATGCATGTGATTCATGCAAAATTATTTTTTTCTGAACACTCTAATGTATATAGTACGTCAATAGAAGTCCATGTCATATATAGACACTGATATTTATATATATATATATATATATTCATTTATATATATATTAACTATAATATCCATTCTTTTGCCGCTGGCCACTGTTGTGCGTCATAATTGTTAACCTACCATACATGCTTTGATGTTAAAGATCAAGGTATTCATGAGGTTAACGATTAGGTCTAGTATTATAGCAATCAATGTTCAACGGTTTGATGCTCAATAGCTTTAAATTTGAAAATGCTATATACACAAATCGGGTTATAAGCGCTAAATAATTATTTCTTTGCCTTATTCCTCCAAATTATGCTGCTTATGTGGAGGTTATGTTGTTCGATGCATCAAACTCAGACATTAATTCCTTGAACCTTTGCGCAATAAAATCACATGACCGTGACTTGACCTCTGCTGAAATTGCTCAGGCGCCACTCTTCTCAAGCACCAATCTAGAAAAGCAGCTTTCAGCTTTTTGTTCAGAGTGCGATGAACACGCAGCAGATCCAAATCAAATAAAGACAGCTTGCGAGATTCAAACAGCTTGCGAGATTCAAGCAAACGAATTGCGTCCAAACCCAACGCCTTGATTAGGATCTATAAAAAGCAATCTATGCTCGTTGGAAGACGTGAAGCTGGAAGTCAGAAATTTAAGCTTCAAGGACTGACTTAAAGAAATTTGTATAGGCCTATACTATCCATAGTCCTAATGAGAGTTTGTCTATGGTTAGGCACTTCAGATACGACAGCGAATATCTGATAGAGTTGCTTGATAAGTAGCCTAAGCAAACGTCAGTGTAAATAGCTAAGTGTAATTATTTCCGGTGTAATGCGATTCTGTCCTAAAATAATAAGTTATGCAACGTTTACACTGATCTTGGTTGTTCTGGCGAGTCCTCAACTTCCTATATTATATGTGACTTGTCTTTTCAGTTATCCAGTGCACTTGATTAGTTTGGGTCCCTGTATACTCCCTAACCGATTCAAAAGGTCCAGTTCACAATATGTCTCGAAATAAGGTGGAACTGCTATAATATCAATTATCAAGTATACTGTGTGACAACGTGTTGCGTTACGGTCCATAATTATGGGAAGGCCTTTGCAGAAAATCAATCGAACCGTACCTCCCACAAGAGAGCTGGATGGTAATGGACAAAATTATCATAAAGAGCTTCTATAGTATACGGTGCTTTCGATTAGCAGGTAGGAGAACTCTCTATGCAATGAAGAGTCATCCGCTGTGCATTAGAACTCTTAGCCATCCCGGAAAATCCTATTTTTAAAAGCATTAGTCACTTAGTAGGTCTGTCTGACTAACGGCTAGAAAGTGTTGACGATGGAAACGTTGGCGCATAAAGGAAGGAAATGTCTCAGCCATAACCACAGGGAATCGTCCGCTTAGCTGGAAACTGTTATATATAGTTTTGAGGCTTTTTATATAGGGTCTAGAATCGGATCCGCGTCAATGGCTCGTTGACGTCTGATGTCCAGCTTTACGTTCAACTTCCAAGAAGTTGGGCACCACCACCACCTCCACCACCACCACCACCACCACCACCACCACCACCACCGCCGCCGCCACCACCACCACCACCACCACCTCCACCACCATCAAGGGCGCGAATAGACGAACGCATTTACGGTCATTTTCCGCACTATGTGGAGGAGTTTAAAAAACCCAAAAGAGATAAATTCTCATTTTCTCTCACATGCGTTAGTTTACAACTTAAATTTCTCCATTTTCTAACCCCACCTTGCTCTATCTCACTTTACTTCACGTCGCCACATCCTGCCTACCTTTACCTCACTCCAAAGCATTGATCATCTATCTTCGTCGTTCGTGAAGCAGTCGGGATTTACCTGTGTCAGCCATCTTCTCTATAATGCACGTGCTGCTGCTGCTGCTGCTGATGATGATGATGATGAAGATGATGATGATGCCGCTGCTGCTACAAGAACACGAACTGAAATTTCAATCCCTTATGGATGGATCACATTCTACGCACAGAGAAGCGACGCATAGAAATCAGCTCAACGAGATTTGTATATATAATATATACATGTATTATATACATGTATACATATACATGTATATATAGACATATATGTATATAAATAACTATATACATGATACGTGATGCGAGGTGTGAGCTAATTTTGTATAGTCTATGTGGTCAGTTGATGTTTAGGCGTACGAATAGACCAGCTCAAGGTCAGCGTCTAGACAGTTAGGCCTGCAGGTGACAGACTGGCGGGAAAGTTGGCGCGGCTCGGCCGACCGTCGCCGGAGAGAGAGAGAGAGAGAGAGAGAGATAGGCAGACAGACGGACAGATAGACGGAGAGAGGCAGATAGAAGGACAGAGCGGCAAGGGGAAGAGTGTACGCCCAGACAGTGAGATAAGTAGTAGAAGAAGGAGTTGGTAGTAGAGAATAGAAGACGTTGAAGAGAACAGTGGAGTTAGATAATAATAGTTGCGTTGCTGTCGTAGAATTCAAGCGTTTGTCGTCGTTGATCCATTGTTGTGTTATTTGCGTTGTTATGAAGAAAGAAGAAAATACAAGAAACAGAGCTTTGTTGTAATTGAACAAGTTAAGAACTTTAGAAACTTATACACTAGCTTTAGATACCGAAATACAGTGACTAGGTTAGGCGTAGGCTGCGCTACTGTACACTGAAGAAAAAGGAAGAAAACTTTGAAGGTCAATTGGAGGTTGACATTTTGGTGACAGCGGTGGGATTCGAACCCACGCCCCCGAAGAGACTGGTGCTGTGGGTGGGGTTGAGGAGAAACCAGTTGAAAAACCACCGGCACCGATGTCTATGGAGGCGTTGATGCAATTTATGATGATGAGGGAGGAGCAACGCAGACAAGAAGAGAAAGCGAAAGAGGAGCAACGCAGACAAGAAGAAAAAGAACGGAAACAAGAAGAGAAAGAGAAAGAGGAACAAAGGAGACAACAGGAGAACGAGAAAGAAGAACAACGTAGACAAGAAGAGAAAGAGAAAGAGGAGAAACGGAAACAAGAGGAGAAAGAGAAAGAGGAGAAACGGAGACAGGAGGAGAAAGAGAAAGAGGAGCAGCGGAGACAGGAAGAGAAAGAACAAAAACAAGAAGAGAAAGAGGAGCAACGTAGACGAGAAGAGAAAGAGGAGAAACGTAGACAAGAAGATAAAGAGAAAGAGGAGAAACGGAGACAGGAGGAGAAAGAACGGATACAAGAGCAGATTGAACGAACAGAAAAGCTTCGACTGGAGGAAAAAGCAAGAGCAGAACAAGCAGAAAGGATGAGACAACAAGAGATTGAGATGCAGAAGCAGCAGTTCCAGCTTCAGCTAGAACAACTGAAAAGAGATCGTGACGAAGCTGAACGAAGAAGAATGGAATTGATGATAGAATACGAGAGAGCAAGGAAAAGTGATGAAGAAATACGAAAACAACAGATGGAAGAGCAAAAGATTCGTGAGCAAGACAAAGAAGCCATGCGTTTGGCAGAATTACAAAGAGCCGAAGAGATTCGACCGGAAGAATTGAAAATGGAGAAAGAAAATTTGGAAAAAGCGGAAAGAGAAAGGGAAGAACAATTAGAATTAGAACAAAAGAAAATCGCTCTTAAGGAAGCTCAGCTCCGAGAAATGGCTATAGAAAAGGAGGAACGCAGAAGACAGTTAGAATTGTTGCAGCAAAAGATAGAACAAGAAGAACTGCGTAGGGTAGAAGATCAAAATAGACTGAGGGAACGAAATGAAGACGAAAGAAGAAGCCGTGAGGAGTCAGAACGAAACAGGATCAGAGAAAGTGAGACAATGGTGTCCAAGATTAAAAGGATAGGTGATGCAATGAAACACGTATTACCTAAGATGCCATATGATATGATGGAGGTGCCATTATATTTTGAGACAGTTGAGAATGCATTCAACAGTTTTACGGTGGAAAAGCAGTTTTGGGTCAAATTGCTGTTACCACTAATGACGCCTAGAGCAAGAACGGTGTTGAACCGATTGTCTTTCGATGATCTGGATGATTACGACATAGTGAAAGAACATTTACTGAAAGAATTCAAATTGACAGCGAGAGAATATCGATCACGATTTGGAGATGCGAGGAAAACGGCAGAAGAAACATACACGATGTTTACAGCAAGATTAAAGAATCTGTTGAACTATTATGTCAGAAGTAGGCGAGTGGGCAAAAGCTACGAGAAGTTATTTGATCTATTGGTGGCGGATAAATTGAAAGAATGTTTACCACCGGGTCCACTACAGTTCGTACTAGCAAAAGAGGGTACTGAATGCTTTGAAGCTAGTAATGTTGCAGAACTCGCAGACGTACACGTGAACAATCGAATTGGTCTAATGTTTCAAGACAAACCGAAATATGAAGCATGGGGAAATAGTTCGAAGCAACCCAGGTGGAATAGTAATAACAAAGAAACAGGAAACCAAGCCAGAAATAACGAAGCAAGGAATGATGGTGCTCCTGGAAGACAGTTTGGTCAAGATAGAAGAGAAGCAACGGGTGACAGACAAATGTACAGTCGAATTCCAGTGATGGGACGCCAAAGAGAAAACAATACAGCGTACAATTACAGGCGGGAGAGCACTGAACAGAGAGGGATTGTTAAGAAACGTTGCCATAATTGTCAGTCAGACCGACATCTAATAAAGGATTGCAAAGTACCACCAAGAATGACGAGTCTGAGAAATAGATTTACTCGAAGTGCAGAAAATCTCAGAGTAAATCAGATACAAGTAATGAATGCACCGAATCAGTCTGAAGAACAAGACAACCGCGAAACGGAAGTGAAGTCAGTGATGAAGTGCACGCCTCAATTTGCTATACAGAGAGAAATAGTAAATTCTGCTCCAATTAAAGATACTGGTCGAGAAACAGAAAGCAAAGATGAGTGTCAACGTACGAAGAAGTCTTTACTACAGCATGTCAATGTAGAGATACGTGGAAATGATGACAGTTGTCATCCCGTGCAAGTCAGAGCGCTGATCGACTCTGGTACTGAGATTCCAGTAATCAATGAGGAATTGTTGAAAGGAGCGACAGTGGAAGAAATTGGCAGAGTACATTTGCAATGTGTGGCTGGAGAACCCATTCCAGCTAAGTTGGTGAAAATCGAAGTGCGGATGAGTTGTCATAACGAAGGAGGAGATTTGAAAGACAAGGGAGTAAATATCGCGCCATATTTAACCTTGGTGTGTGCCAGCATTCCGGCAGTCTTGTGCAAAGATAACAAAGAAAAGTTCTTGCTGCATCCAGAGATAATCGCAGAACTGAAAGAGGTTCCACCAGTGAATGTATTACAAGGAGAATTGCAAGCGAATGTGACTACAAGAGCACAGAGTCGGAGAAGAGAAGTGGAAGAAGGAGAAGAGGAAAAGTCAAATGAAAGTTTGCTAGATGAGGACACAGAAAGCGATGATGAACAAAGCGTTCAAGAAGAAGAAGAAGGAATAACATCCGGAAACAATGAAATTGAAGAAGAGATGGTTGCATGTGAACGTGATAATGATAATGATTCTGAGAGTGATGGTGAAATAGACACGAGTATGAGGGATTTGTTTGCCGAGAATACAAGTGATGAAAGACAATTGGCAGACGCAAAGAAATTTGAAGAGCAGCAGAGAAATGACGAGTCACTGAGGTCGTGGTGGAAGATAGCTGAAGACAAAGGATCAGAGTTTAGTGTGGTGAATGGGCTGATGTATAAGAAGCATCAAATGTTGGACCAGTTGGTGTATCAGTTGGTGTTGCCGAAGGAAAGAAGAATTCAGGTGATGGAATTGGCACATGAGTCAGTATTTGGCGGACACTTGGGAGAAGAGAAGACAAGGGAACGTATCAAGTTGTCCTTTGTGTGGCCAAGAATGCGTAGAGATGTGGTGAAGTTCTGCAAGTCCTGTGAGAAGTGTCAGTTGAAAGCACGAAGTTTGGTGATGGATCGAGTGCCGATTACACCAATACCAAGAGAGGATGTACCGTTCAGAAGAATGACCATGGACGTCGTAGGACCAATCGAACCGACTTCAGCAGCAGGGCATAAGTATTGTTTGTGCATCGTGGACTCATGTACAAGATGGCCGACAATATTCTTGATGAAGTCATTGACCGCTAAGGCTGTATGCGAAGCTTTGATGAAGCTGTTCATGGATGTGGGAGTTCCGTCAGTAATCACGAGCGATAGAGGGACGAATTTTACAGCCAGTCTAACAAGAGAATTTCTGAAACTGATGGGATGTTGTCCTCGATTCGATTCGCCAGGACATCCAGAAGCGGCAGGATTGGTGGAGAGATGGAATCAAACGTTCAAGAAAATGATTCATCATGTCGTTGTGGAAAATCCGAGACAGTGGCATAAAATTATTCCATTTACAGTCTGGGCATTGAGAGAAGTGCCTAATGCAACTACAGGAGTGGCACCGTATTTGCTGGTCTATGGAAAGTTGCCGAGAGGGCCACTCACCATCCTTAAAGAAAGCTGGACCAAAGAAATAAATCTACCACCGAACATTGGAGTGCAACCGGCAAAGTACCTGAAGAATTTAAGAGCAGACATGGAAAAGGCCTTGACATTCGCCGAGAGCTGTGCTGAAGAAAAGCAAAAACAGTACGCCAGTCAATACAACAAAAGAGCAAAAGATAAAGAATTCGAGCCAGGAGAGAACGTCATCGTGCTGTATCCAACGTCAACCAATAAACTGATCTCCCGATGGCATGGTCCATGCACGGTCCTGCAAAGAAGATCCAAATATTCGTATCTGGTGGACATGAACGAAAACGGTCGACGGATTATTCATGCTAACAAGATGAGGAAGTTCATTACGAGAACATTGTCTTGTGGTCTGATCGTGGAAGAGGATGACGAATTTGGATCAGTGGTAGAAATACCGCTGAAGGAAGACTATTCAGAGACAAAACAGAAGTCACTTCAATTGGATTACGAACAAATTGGACATCTGACCAGCGAACAGCAGAAACAATTACTTGATGTACTGAATCGATATGCAGACAGATTTTCAGACCAACCTGGACTATGTACATTAGTAGAACACGAAGTGGTGCTGAGACCAGACTTTCGAGAAAAAGAATTCGTGGCATATCGAATACCATTAATATACCGAGCAGAAGTGGAAAAACAAATACAAGAGATGCTGAAAGAAAACATCATTCAACCATCGTCAAGCAGAATGGCAAGTCCACTTGTCATTGTCAAAAAGAAGAATGGATCCTTGAGATTGGCTTGTGACTACAGATACATTAACTCTTTTACTGAAAATTGCCGATATCCTATGCCAATCGTCAACGATGTCTTGAGCAAAGTTGGAAAATCCAAGTTCATTTCTGTTATGGACTGTCGCAGTGCATATTGGACTTGTCCTGTGAAAAAGAGTGACCAATGGAAGACTGCGTTTGTTACACATAATGGACTGTATGAATTTACGCGTGTTCCGTTTGGAATGATTAACTCTGGACGGACTTTTGTAAAAGCGATAAATATGATCTTGCAACCGATTCATGATTTTACTGAACCTTATGTTGATGACATTGCAGTGCATTCGAATGATTGGGACATTCATTTAAGACATTTGGAATTATTCTTGAAACAAATAAGACTGCATAATGTAACATTGAACTTGAAGAAATGTGTGTTTGGTAAGAGTGAGGTGAAGTTCATCGGTCACCTCATAGGATCAGGGAAGAAGATGATGAATCCAGACAGGATTGACAGTTTAATTAATTTGAAGAAACCTGAAACCAGGAAGGAAGTGAAGCAAGTCTTAGGATTTTTTGGATTTTACAGACAGTTTATCTGTAATTTTGCTGAAATTGCTAAACCATTGACAGACTTGACTAGCAAGAAAGTACCTGATAACATTGTTTGGACTGATACACATCAGAAATCTTTTGATTCCCTTAAACAGATTGTCTTATCAAATGTGATTCTATATATGTTTGAGGTTGGGAAACCATTTAATTTGTACTGTGATAGCAGTGATTTTGCTGTGGGAGCTGTACTGTCTCAGGTGGACGAGGAAGGGATTGAACGTCCTGTTTCATTTATCAGTCAGAAGCTGACAGATACTCAGAGGAGGTGGGCGACGATTGAGAAGGAAGCCTATGCAATTATATGGGCTTTAAACAAGTTGAAAGAAATTCTTATTGGTTCTAAAATCAATGTGTTTACAGACCATAATCCTTTAGTTTATTTGACTGAATCAATGTCGAAATCTGCTAAATTAGTCAGATGGTCTTTATCATTGCAAAATTTTGACATTCTGTTGAACTATAAGAAAGGTAAATTGAATGTAGTAGCTGATTGTCTGTCTAGATTGTAGTGTAAGATATTTTATAATGTATTATGTTATGGACTATTTGCAATGTTTAGTTAAGGTACGTTCGCTAATTTTTATAGATAATTAGCTCTCTGTAAAAGAAAGGAGGGAGGTAATGTGAGCTAATTTTGTATAGTCTATGTGGTCAGTTGATGTTTAGGCGTACGAATAGACCAGCTCAAGGTCAGCGTCTAGACAGTTAGGCCTGCAGGTGACAGACTGGCGGGAAAGTTGGCGCGGCTCGGCCGACCGTCGCCGGAGAGAGAGAGAGAGAGAGATAGGCAGACAGACGGACAGATAGACGGAGAGAGGCAGATAGAAGGACAGAGCGGCAAGGGGAAGAGTGTACGCCCAGACAGTGAGATAAGTAGTAGAAGAAGGAGTTGGTAGTAGAGAATAGAAGACGTTGAAGAGAACAGTGGAGTTAGATAATAATAGTTGCGTTGCTGTCGTAGAATTCAAGCGTTTGTCGTCGTTGATCCATTGTTGTGTTATTTGCGTTGTTATGAAGAAAGAAGAAAATACAAGAAACAGAGCTTTGTTGTAATTGAACAAGTTAAGAACTTTAGAAACTTATACACTAGCTTTAGATACCGAAATACAGTGACTAGGTTAGGCGTAGGCTGCGCTACTGTACACTGAAGAAAAAGGAAGAAAACTTTGAAGGTCAATTGGAGGTTGACTCGAGGATTTAGTGGCGGATTAGTCCGTCAGATAAACCACGTGTCCTCGTTCCGTCGTATTCAGTTTCTTGACTTTGTAGGTTGGCATCCGCTGAAGTGGGGGTGGGGTGGGGGTGTGGGTGGGGTGGGAGGGCGCCTTCCACTTCGTCGTACTTCGCCTGCGATGGAACGGCTTATACCGGTTGATTAGATTCGCTTCCGCGGCTGAAAATTATCCGTCAGTGCCTCCCCCCATCCCCTGACCCCCATCCCCTTCGGTTCAGATTATGTTTCCTGCATGACTTCAGTCTTATACGATACATCAGATGTCTACTCGATTACATCTCTACTCTAGTACCCTAAGACCCGCTAAAGACGCTACATAAATTGTCACCAGGGCCGGATTAAGGCATGTTCAACATGTTCGGCCGAGCAGGGGCCCACACTTTAGGGGGCCCCACACATGCAATATAAATATTTTTCATCACTGTTAATCATAATAGTAAAAATTAGTAAAATATCTTGGAACAAATTGTCAAATTATTTGGAAAACTACTGATTTTAGCATAATAATTATAGACTTACAACTTTTGAGCATATGTGTGTGGGCCCTTATTGGAGTTTCCAATTCCAAGCAGACTTATCTTAAAATCGGCCGGAAATTCTAGCAAGGCTATCAGTTTTAACTACTTAGATTTATATGGTTTTATACACTTAATACCTATTTCGATTGGAATTCAAGTACCATGCAACGCATTTATGAAATGGCATCATTATACACTCTTTGCTTTTACGAATTAGATCACTACTTGCGTATACGCGAAAATATAGGTCTGTATTATTTTGTGATCATTGGCGGCGCTACAGAAGGACAAATCAGAGCAAATGTCCTGGTACAAATCCTTTGCCTTGGTCGTTGTCCTGCCACAAGGCTGCCAGAATATTTTCCCAGCCAAGAATTTATTTAGAGCATAAATCGCTTCTGCACCGTTTACTTGTATGAGTGCCCTGACTATGCCCTGGTCAAAAGGTTTGATTCTTAAAGGGTGGGGAAATAAGTGCCTGGACGCCCCTTGCGTAGCCTACCTTTCCAAAAGAAGTGCCTGGACGCCCCATACTTCGCCAGCCTGTGCTGGCCAAAAAGTGGCAGGATAGCGTTCAGATTTTAAAATAAGTGCATGGACGCCGTCCATGACCGTCCAGCCACACTTTAAGCCCTGAATTCTGATATTCTTAAACGGCAATAGATGAATACTTTAACACTAGTCTGGAATATAAAAAGACATGTTCATATTGTAAAAAAGAATGATCGAATTACTAAAGACGAGTGTTGATTTGTTGAATATAACACGTTTTGTGTCAATTGTGTGTCCCTTATCAGTGAGTCTGGAAGGTTGGGCCCCACAGTTTTACCGAACAGGACCCCACATTTGTTAATCCGGCCCTGATTGTCACACAATGCGTAGGCATGGATGCATGCAAACATGCACAAGCGCACATTTATACTCACGGACATACATACATACAATGTACATACATACAGTACATACATACATACATACATACATACATACATACATACATACATACATACATACATACATACATACATACATACATACATACATACATACATACATACATACATACATACATACATACATACATACATACATACATACATACCAGTACATACATACATACATGCATGCATGCATGTATATGCATACATACATACATACGTACATACATGCCTACACACATACATACATACATACATACATACATACATACATACATACATACATACATACATACATACATACATACATACATACATACATACATACATACATACATACATACATACATACATACATACATACATACATACATACATACATACATACATACATACATACATACATACATACACGTATACATACATACATACATACATACATACATACATACATACATACATACATACATACATACATACATACATACATACATACATACATACATACATACATACATACATACATACATACATGTATACATTCATGCATTGGTAAATGTACACACATATCATGGTCAGAAGAGACTGCGCTTTCCGATCGCTGATAATGAAACGATGGTCGAAAAGTGGTTGATAAGCGGCCATCTTGATTTACTGCGACCTAGAAAAATTATTCCTCTCCTGCTGTTGGTAAAGGATCAGCGCAGGACAATATGATGCTGTAAATCATATGATGCTGTAAATCATATGATGCTGTAAATCATATGATGCTGTAAATCGTTTGATTCTGTAAATCATAATTATGATGCTGTAAATCATATGATGCAAAAGCGAGTATTCTGTGGATATAGGTACTGTGACATATATTATTTACTAGCTGGGGTACCCGGCGTTGCCCGGGAAATTTAGGATTCGACCCGCTTCGGCCACAACCCCACCACACAACACCCGACCACACTCCGGACTCTACCGGTACGCCACCCGTTTTGGGTTTCAGAAAAATTTCCACTCCATCCCACCCCACCCCCAACCCAGCCCCCCACCCCAACCTCCTCCCACCAACCACCCCCAATCCACCCCTATTCCACCCCCACTCCACCCCGAACCCCTCCCACCCCAACCCAACTCCCACCCCATCCCCTACACCCCTCCACTTCCCACCCCACCTCTCCACTCCACCCCACCCCTCCACCCCTCCCTCACTCCCTCCACCCCAACCCCCACCCCTTCATCCCACCACGCCCACCCTCACCACCCTCAACCCACCCCTCACCCTACCCCCATCCCACCCCACCCCACCACGATCGATCCCAACCCCCTCAACCCCACCCCCTACCATCCCCCACCCCACATCACCCCACCGCACTCCGACCTCCACAGGTACGCCACCCGTGATATTTGGGTTGGGGACAAATTCCCCCACCCCACCCCACCCCTACCCCACCACGATCCCAACCCCTCAACCCCACCCTCCACCATCCACCCCACTCCGACCTCCACCGGTACGCCACCCGTGATATTTGGGTTTGGGGACAAATTCCCCCACCCCACCCCACCCCACCCCACCCCACCCCTACCCGACCACGATCCCAACCCCTCAACCCCACCCCCATACCCCACAACACCCCACCGCACTCCGACCTCCACCGGTACGTCACCTGTGATATTTGGGTTTGGGGACAAATTTCCCCACCCCTTCTCACACCTGCTCCCCCACCCCACCACACTACGACCTCCACCAGTACGCCACCCATGAAATTAGGGTTTTCAGAGAAAATTTCCCCTCACCCCCATCTCCTAACCCCACCTAACCCTCCCCCAGACCCCAACCCTCTTCCCCACCTCACCCCACCACACCGACCTGCACCAGTACGCCACCCGTGAAATTAGGATTTTCGTTAAAATTACATCAGCAGCTCTCGCCATTTATATAATGACCATGCACGCGTTTAAGAAGGTGTTTAACCGTCATAATGTTTTCGCCCCCACTCTGGCCCCCATGGTGGTAGAGATTCACCAACTACTGATCCGGGTGGTTCTGACGGCCCTCTATCTAGAAAAAAAATTCATATCAATGGCCAAAAAATTTTGGAAAAAAATTTGGGGGTTTCGCTCCCCACCCTGGCCCCCATGGTGGTAGAGAATCGCCAACCCCTCGACTTTGTATCTCGTGCCGAGACCTACATAGTAGTGAAGGTTTGGAGTGAAAAGCTCAAAAACTGTGGAAATGCATCCCGAACAAACAGACAGACAGACACACAGAATCTTCTCTTTATTTATATAGATTTATTTTGTCATTATTAGACTTCGAATTGTCCTCTCTATACGATTGAGAATATAAGAAAGATAAAAATCGAGGTTTGTCACTTGGGACCTGTATCGTTGGCCTACTAGACCTATATTGATTGCGATTAGGTAGAGGTCAAAAGAAGGATTGGCCGGTGTCACGAAATAAAATTATAGTGCAGAAGTGCAAGTGCAACATACGAAAGGTCACTGAGATGGTGAACCCGCTTATTAAGGAATAAGGACTGTGTCAGATTCTTTTGGACGTCAAGTATACGTGTACCATGCAGCGGCTATGCGATCCGCTGCATCTGGGATAGGCCTAGGCTATACTTAATAGCAGTATGCCTATAATATACGACTAGATAGAATTGTCTGTCATTGTTGGCTTATAGCATCAAGCATCAGCAGTATAACTCAGTCGACCACAGCAGCACCGCAGAGCAAAACAGACGCTGAAGGCTGAAATTAGATCCAGTGACAGAGTGACTACGGACCAGGTTCATCTGCAGCAGGCAGCAGCTGATGTCTATAGTGCCAGACCAATCCAATTAGACATCTGAATCCCGCTGTTTGCGCAAAACTCTCGTCCACACAATTCTTCTGATTAGTTTACTGCATGTGATGGAAGAGGGAAGCGCTGCAGTATATGCAATGCCGCAGGATTGTGGATACAATATTCTCTCGTTCCGTCCGGCAATAGTTTATCCTATGGGAAGCTACATGTACAATGTACGTGTAGGTTACATACATGTACATGTAGACTGTAGACAACAAAACCGTGCGTGCCAATACATGTTGCACTTTTCAAAGGCCTAGTCTGCATACGGTCGTAACTCATGCAACTCGACCCGGACCACCACGGACTACTCTCACGGACAACCCTTCTAACTCAACGCAGCGCTCGTGAATAAGCTGGTGCCCCGCGCTTGGCTTTCAAGTAGCGCTTTAGAAATTTCGAGTTTACGATTACGATTACGCTGCATAGGTTACACTGAAATAAACAAGAGCATATATAATTGCCTTTCATTTTATGTGATAGGAACTCACACGCACACACAAGTTGATATAAAAACATTGGCATAAAAGAAGTCGAATTCAGTCCGGTGACGCCGACTGATTGAGCTGAAGTGCTAGCGACTTCGATTTCTCAGCCTCAGCATATGAGGATGGCGGTTGGCCGGTCAGTCCTCTCCATTGCCGTCTCATCTGTCCATCGACAACAGTGTATATATATATACATGTATATATACACATGTATATATACACATGTATATATATACACATGTATATATATATACATGTATATATACACATGTATATATACACATGTATATATATACAGTCAGTGAAATTATTATGGCTGAGTTGTCTAGTGGTAATCACAGATGAGAGCAGAAATCTCATAAAAAATTCTGCCGTCGCACCGATGTCTCGAATGAGAGTTTAGCATGCCATGCAGCCACTAAACTTTAACAGTCTAACTCGTTTCAGTGCCTGCAGGCTCTGAACATTCACCGTCTCAATGCGGTGGCATTTTGCGGACTCGTTGAGGGACTTCTATGTAGGCTACCTTATCGTGACCATTATCATTCCCATATTGGACCTATTTGAGAATTGAGATTCACAATCACAAGAGTCCCATCGCTGGCGGTGACAAAGTTTTCTCGCTCTCGTAACTTGATTAGTTCTCTACAGTAGAGATTCATAAAATCCGTTTTAAACGAGAACAGCGTAAACAGACACAATCTACTTTTGTGTATAGTCGTAATTGCAGGTTAAATGATTGTAGTCTCAAGTTGACTTGCGACTTGTGACTGTAAATATTACTGTCAACGTAACTGTGATCGTATTACATCGTAATCGTAATTGCATGATACAGGGCCCTAACAGTCCTAACACCTATGCCTTCATAAAATTCAGAGGCACGTGAATATAGACTTATGGCATAATATATGATGTTGATATCGGTATAAGAAATACATAATCCTTGTGACATAGTGGTAGGCCTATATGTATTATATAGATGCACTGTATATATGATTTTCGTAACTGTCACTAATGCGCATTGCTCTTAGCTTATCAGTCAAAACTCTGGCATCCGTTTACCATCGATATGATTTATATATTCACACATTTAATCAGATTATCATTGATAGGCTGACAGCTATAGGCTTATTGCCATCGACTCTTTATGCATGCAGTCGATTCACTCGGTTGGTCAAATGGATGAAAGATTTCTTTACGTAGACATTATCTATATTATAATTCCGAAATTCCATATGTTTGTTTGTTTGCTTGTTTGTTTGTACGCTTTTTGACTCTCCCCTGCAGAATAGGCTCGGAAATGAAACAGCGTCGGTTTATAAAAATTCTTGCAATCGATTCTTACCCAAATTATAAGGTCATCGCAACTATTTTCAGGTTTTAACTCACTTTAAAACAAGAATTATTAGCGTTTTAAGACAGATTTCATCAATAAATGATAACGCTAGCACTTTGGTGAAGAGTCTACTCCGCATGACGTCATACCCGCCCAGTAATAATTTCCATAGCGCCCCGCAGGGAAGGGTTACGTTTGGCTTTTTGGAAAAGCGAGGTGGGGTGGAGGGTTGGCGAAAACCCGAAATTTAGCAGTCAACGATGGGTACCAGAGTGGAGTAGTTGTTAAAACCCTAAATTTCACTTTAGAACTCGAATTATTAGCGTTTTAAGACAGAAGCGTTTTAAAACAGATTTCATCGCTCACGCGTTGGTAAACAGTATCGAGCTTTAGTAAAAGAGTCTACAGCCCGAATGACGTCATACAAGCCCAGTAATAATTTCCGTAGCGCCCCGCAGGGGCGGTTTACGTTTGGCTTTTTGGGGAAGCGGGTGGGGTAGAGGGTTGGCGAAAACCCGAAATTTAGCGGTCAACGTTGGGTACCACAGTGGAGTAGTGTCTGAAACCCTAAATTTCCCGGGCAACGCCGGGTTACACATCTAGTAGCTTATAATTATGTCCGTGAAGACTAGCAGAGAATCTGTGCAGGGCATACGTTACATTAGTAACATTACATGTCACTTTCCATAGATAGACATATAGAATCATAGATGGCTAACATGGCCTCGAATGATAGACTCTTCTGAGCTATAGTTTTGCTGAATGTTTAATGTCAGGAAAACAAAGGTTGCAATATATTCAACGAAATCAGTCACCAAGATGGATGTTGATTCGTCAATGTTTAGGTCGAAACAGTCCTACATCACTGAAAATGAAACCATAGATATATAAGCTTATAGGCTATAATTGATTCATGGTTCGACATCAGATAAAAATACATATATTGTTGCCTGACATTTTCTAACTAATTCCCCAAGGATGGCATATACAATGTAGGATTATATATAGGCTAGGCCTTTAATACATTATAAAATCAGAAAATATTATTTATGGTGACTTGTGAGGTCATGGGTTAAGCTCAAAGCTCGAGGGTACGCGTACCCTAAAATAGAATACGTTAAAATACGTACGTACCTTTCAAAAAATAGAATACGCGTATGGTACGTACCATACACGAAAATTTTATTTATGCATGGTTTACTCAGCGACCCATAGCCAACGTATAATCTGACGTCAACTGTAGGCCTATGCGTCATTGAAACCGGTACTTCCGGTAGCGTAACAGTAAATTTAATTCGCTAAATTCTTTGGTTATAATTAATTTAATGCAAATTGTACTGTCTATCTGATGAGAGCTAAGTACACGTCGCTGGTTTGCAAATTGGTGTAGCCTAACTCGAAAGTTGCAGTAGGCTATCTATATAGCCTACGCATCAGTCAGCGAGTCAGCGATGCCCAGAGAACCTGGGAAGTAATGGACGTACGTGAAAGTTTTGAAAAATGCGAAAACAATAATTATTATTTGATTGAATGCAAGTTTTTCGACAAGCAGTTCTGGGTTGGATCAGGCAATCGCACAAGAACACATCTTTGAAGTGCTGCAGCAGAACTGAGACGACTGACTGACATTAGTGCATTAAGTGCAATGTATGCTGATAAACATATACCTACAATATAGCATTGCAGCAATTTACTACGCCGTATACTGGGTGGTGAGTGTTTGCTTAAATTAAATTGAGCATTCTTATAACGAGCAATGACGTGGTTAACGTATTCTATTTATTGTTTACGTACCCTAAAATAGGGTACGTTAAAATACGTACGTACCGGTACCTTTCAAAAAATAGAATACGTATGGTACGTACCCTCGAGCTTTGGTTAAGCTTCTATATCGTAAACGTCTTTTTGTTTTGCATGTTTGAGAGAGTTTGTCATCAATGAGTCTTCGTTTTTTGAATATGATTCAGTAATCGATTAACCTCTTTGTTCTCTTTGAACTATCATTGTCTGCATTCTGAGACAATAGAAGAATCGACGATGCAACAATCCTCTCCAGACAATAGAAGCACCAGTCCGACATTGTAGTCACGAAACAAAACGCAAAGGGGAGTCAGGACATCGAGGCGGACAATAAGGAGCGATGGAAAGTTGGATGGATGGATGGATGGATGAATGAATGAATGAATGAATGAATGAATGAATGAATGAATGAATGAATGAATGAATGAATGAATAGATGAGTAGATGGACGTGAGTGAGTTTCAGGTTGGGGTATTGAGTGGGTGGATGGCTGGTTGGATGGATGGATTGACGGATGGATGGATGGATGTATGGATGGATGGATGGATGGATGGATGGATGGATGGATAGATGGATAGATGGATGGATGGATGGATGGAGGGGTGAGTGCATGAGGTTTAGGTGGGGTATTTCATGGGTGAGTGGGTGGGCGCAAGAAATGAGTTTTTTTATTATAGACCTGCAGCATGCATATATACAATGCCATAGGTTTATATTCACAAGACACGTTGATGAATGGACACACGAATGGATGGATGGATAAATGGTTGGATATTATTTTCAGCCTATTATTTGGTGATGCGTATCTGTCTAGCGAAAGATTTGACTGACAAAATGGCAAAGACTGATGATGATGGAAGTAAATAGCTAAGGTAGATGGAGCGGCCCTTGATGCATGCCATAGAATCGAAAGGCAGGTGAAAGAACCTGGAGAGTGGACGCGGAAAACAATGCCAACGGGAACCAGCGTGAAGGAGAAAAGAATAAAAACAGCTATATCCAATTACTTCGCATTTGCAAGAGCAGTTGTTGATATACGTGACATCGATAGAATTTCTCCCAGGCATCTCTTGCGAAAGAGCAGCAGCAGCAGTAGCAGCAACAGCAGCAGTAGCAGCAGCAGTAGCAGCAGCTGTGTGTTTCGATTTGACAGCATACGTCATTGTCGCAGAAACGATTGTTCAATTCTCAGGTAATAATTCCTCGAAGGCAATAATTGTGGAAGGCAATAATTGTGGAAGGCAATAAATATGGAAGGCAATAATTATGGAAGGCAATAAATATGGAAGGCAATAAGTATGGGAGGCAATCAATATGGAAGGCAATAATTATGGAAGGCAACAATTATGGAAGGCATTAATTATAGAAGGCAACAATTATGGAAGGCAATAATTATGGAAGGCAATAATTATGGAAGCAATAATTATGAAAGGCAACAATTATGAAAGGCAACAATTATGGAAGGCAACAATTATGGAAGGCGAGAGCATGTATCATAGTTGTTAGTTAAGTTAGTTAAGTTTTTTACAAATTTTTCTTATGTGCTTCCTATAACAGTTATTGTTGTCGCTAAAGTTTGTGATCCCCAGGTCTTTTCGTTCTGTAAGCCTATGTCATCTTTTACTTTTTAATGCTACCTAGCTAAATAGCCCCCCCCCCTCTTAGCGGGACTTTGCCCCTTTGGTGGGCCTGTTGTTCCCCAATCCATTGCTATGATTGCTATTTGTTTGATTAATCTACTGGCTCACTGAATTTAATTTCCTAGCTAATTTGCTCACAGCACCACTGTGTAAGCCGTGTGTGTTATTTTACTTTCTATGTGATCATAATTTCTTGTACGTTTTAAGTTGATGATGGGATCAATAAACTTGACTTGACTTGACTTGACTTGAATAATTATGGAAGGCAATAATTATGAAAGGCAAGTCAAAAAAAGTATGTGAGCAAATAAGCATTGGTCTGAGAATTTTTGTGTTGGCCTACGTCGGGTTGGCCGCGTTGAGAACCATTGAGGCTTCGAAAGTTTTGGCGATTCACGCACAGAGTTTTATAAGGCTTCATGAACTGAAAGGATTCTGTCCTTGGATTACTTTGTATACATACACTTCCTCGTTTATGAATATTTATGAGTAATGACGTCGTTACCTACAGATCCTGGCGTCACCCATCGTCATCGGCGGTGTATATATAATTATATATATATACGCAATTATATATGCATATGGCATATATATATATATATATAGTCTTGTGCATGGGGCGCGGTGGTGTAGTGTGGGTAGGCTATACTATAATATTATGTTCATCGCCTTGCAGCCTAAGTCAAGTCACCGCGTAGGGACCTTGGGCAAGTCCTTCCTTCACTCGCAATTGCTCAGCGCATCAGCGTGAAACTCCGATGCAGTGTCCGCTTTGTAGTCGGGAGCACCTCTGAGTAGGGAGCTTGAAGGGGCGCTATAACAAGTGCCCATACAAGCATAATAGTGTACATATATATATATATATACATATGCATATAATATGATATTATCTATTATGCGGTTATTAATGACACAGATAGAAAGTAGATATGTACAAACATGCAAGATACGGGGTCACGGGTTGCTTTCCACCACTGATCCTGCATTGACCTATAAATATACATCCCAGAATAATAACTATTAGCATCGTATTATATACACCACTCAGCAGCAGTGACGTCACTACTATTGAAAACTTGAGCAGCATGGAGTCCGCTAATGAGAAGACTCAACTGGCCTGTACATATACATGGATTGAAATCTACTGAAATTAAATGCCATATACATATAATATTACATATGTATATATATATAATAATAATAATTATAAATATAATTATACAGATGTAGATAGACCTGACATTTACTTAAGACTATAGGTATGTACATTGTGCAAGACTACATGTAGGTATGTGCGTTGTGCATAACCATTCGCCACCTCAGTGTACCACGTTGTGCATGGCTGACCAGATGAGCTGCAGTCGCCTCATGGTCCGGTACGATTCGTGTATACAATTGTACCGTGTAGAGTGATTCCGTTATACAACATGAGAATATATCGATCAATCTCTCACGCTGCAACTAGACAATAGTAGACATAGACTATATACTTAGCAACGTCGATTGAAGTCATATAACTATATTTAAAAGAGCTGCATTTTTTAAGATGTAAGCTCCACGCCTGAATTAGATCTATATAATCTCTGTATTCTACCGTTGTCCATGCAGAGGAATAAGAATGTTTCTGTTTTTCATTAACAGGTGGCGCTACTCTTCGTTAATCTGATGTCATGCACCCTGTACGTCTGTCTGGTTGTATCTCTGCGTCGCCTTGATCAGTTCTGTCGTCTGCTTGCCGCCGCATCCTCCTCCTCATCCTCCACCATCACCGCCTCCTCCCCCTCAGCAGCAGCAGCAGCAGCAGCCGATGCCTACTTCCGTCGCGACATCTGGGTCGTTCGTCTCGTCGTTCAGAACGGTCTGGCGATGTTCGCCATGTGGGGAACTGTGGCGTCGATGTTCAACTTCGCCGTCGTCCTCACCTACCGCACGGGGGCGCGCCAGAGCGTGTCGAGCAGTGTGGCGCTGAGCATCTTCACGCTCGAGATCATCACGTGGTGGATCTTCGACAACTTCGTCTTCGAGAAGTACTTCCGCTATCTCATCACTCCCTACGTCGTTCTCATCCTGTCGATCGCCGGAATAACGAGCAAGAACTGGGATCCGAGCAACGGAAACGCAGTCTACACGCTCGTCCTCTTCTGCATGGTCGTTCTCCTCACCGTCTCAAAGGTGGCGCTGCTCGTCTGGCGCCACAGGAACCGACCGCTGTACGGCGGCGGCGGAATCGGAGGAGTAGCCACGGACCCCTTCGTCGGGGTCGTCCGCGAGCGTAACTGTGTTCTGGCGGGGGCTGCGGGAGTGGCAGCGGGTGGGAGCCATGAGGGTCGGGGACTGTTGAAGACGTCTAACTCCTGACATACACTGATGGCCAATGGCAATCTACAGATGGCGACGCCCGTCAGAAACGTCAAGGAAACGACGCTATGACGTAACTTCCGGCTGATGATTCAAATTCGATTGGTGCTCCTCCTCGTTGATCTCACTCGCCCTGCAAACTGTTCAGTGTTCATTGTGAAATCGAGACACGCTCTTTTAGTTATTCGGTGCGTGGCAACCTCATTCGCATTGGCCATGCCAGTCGGTATAGGCCTAAACGTTCATAGAGTAAGCCTGCACTAATATAATATTATGACGCTCTTAGTCTCATGCGTGTGTCAAAGATCATTAAAATCGTGAATTGCCAACCACATAGCATTATCTGATGACGCTGTAATTAACGAAGTTGTGCTCAATCACCGAGAACTTCCGAGAAGTACTGAAGTAGCGTCGTTCAAATGATCCAATGAACGTAGCTGTATGTAGATCTCAACCACACCGAGCTACATGTATGTACCTGCATGGTTCTACATTCAGAAGTAGCACCGCTGCTTTGCTTTGTCGACCACCACTACAAACGTTGCGCATGGAGCGCCATTTCTCAGTGTGCGCTTAGACCTTCACTGATATCGCAGATCAACGTGCATTATACATGTATGTCATTTGATTTTTAGGTGTTTTCTTTCACGAAGGATTCCAGATCTTCTTATCCTAATATTAATTAGCATCAAATGTTCGCTGTTTGAGGTTCAGTTCCATTTTGACAACGAAGACTTTTTGTATCTCGCTTCAAGACCCACAACATCTATGGTATCGATAGTTCTGTTGTCGATATCTGGATGCATGGTTGATTGAGTTCTTGCACTGATTTGCAACATTTCTGCGTCCCTTCGGTTGAGTACGGTACTATTTTCGCTTGCGATGCTCATGATTTGATGCGTTGAAACGCATTGGTCACGTGTCATTGAGTGTCGATATGCTTCAATGAACGCTGGATGTTGACTGTCTTAATTAACGAACAGGAGGACAGCGTTACATGTATGTTCTACCATGTGTGGTTGTGCTCCACCATGTGTGGTTGTGTTCTACCATGTGTGGTGGTGGTGATTAGAACGAGTCTTGAACACAACGTACCGTAACTTTGAGGAGACTCTACGTTCAAACTAAATGTTCGCATAAACTCGTTCAACTTGTATAGGAGGGAAAGTCGCAATGTTGTTTTAAAAGACAGAAGGAACTTCGGAAGGAAGCAACAAGAAATGCTCAAAATAAAATCTCTCGACTTATGAAAACTACTGTGTATAAACCAATCAGAAATTCATTGCACTGCAAGCTTACATTGTATGATTGCAAGTGGTCTTTGTAAGGAAAAGAATATCTTGATATCTTCTGGGTAAATTGCTATGTGAGAAACTTGACTTCTATAGCGTATCTGGTTGAAGTGAATGATTAGCCATTAAATAGCGAAGCGAAAACAACCAATCCTATAATAAATAATTAACCATTACAGACGATTTTTAAAAATTATAACCGATAGCAATCAAAAGAAACAGATTTGATTGACACGTGCATCGAATATGAACTATTCTACATTGCCCTACATTGACGATAAGTATAACTTAAATTAATTTTAATCTATCGACGTAAAGTTAGAGGATACAATCGAGCATTTAGCAGAGCTGTAAGACGTGACTATAGAAAAAACTAGTCCCCAGAGGCAAGGCTTGAAGGTTGAATGATCTATATGGTTGAGTGACCTCCACGGAAGACACTGTAGCAAAGAACCAATTATTATGCCAAATCCATTATCCATGCTCGTGTATATTATAAGCCTATGCAACTGTTGAACTGACACAATTAATGTTCAATTTCAATGATTCTTCAAGATTTTGAATCAAGGCTCAGAAAAAAGTCCAAAATTACCTGCTCATGAAGAAGGCAACTTTTCAGAGAGAAAAGTAGAGACAGAAACAGATAGACAGAGTTAGAGAGATCAAGAACAGATATTTGAAAAAGATTCTTGTGAAATTATGGGATTGACTTGACACACTGCACCCGTTTAAGCTAACCACAGAACGTAAAATTTAATAGCGCCGATATATTTAAGTCGATGCCATCGCAGAACGTCAGCCTAGGATCATTAGGTTAAAGTGCACCGTTTCCTAATAGGCACGCAACTTAAAACGGAACCCATTTACAAACAATTTACTAAAATGCATGTAATAGACCGAGATAAACCAAAGTTAGCTATTCGTGTATCTCAGCAAGTGGCTAAATTGGGCTAATGACACGTCATCTCATTTACACCTCATCACAATTTAATTTCACACAAAACCTACATTGTAACATGGAATGCGCAGTGCACAGCTTAGATACAGGTCTAAGTAGAAAAAATACGACGAAGATGTGATATGCATCTTACTACATCCATTGCTATTGCCTTTTCATGTAAGTCGTCTGACGTCACAATTCGAAAATTTGACGTCATCATAAATTGCAGTGATGCCACAGCTGGGTTTTTTCCACTAGATCTGGGTTTTTTGGCCTTCGTCTGGGTTTCTGGGTTTTTTGGGCAAGATCTGGGTTTATTTTGGTGAGTTGACATTTTGTACTTAAAACACACGATTATTCTGTGAAATTCAATGTAAAATGGTTTTGATACATAATTTTTTCCACTAATTTTAATTTTAGACTCCACAATCAAGATCCCACGTTGCCAATTCACAAATAATTTATAACCTGAATAATATATAGTTCTGCACAGAAATAAACCATATTGATATTTCAAATAGGTCAGGTCCTTGTAAAGCCGTATTATTTACATCTATAACATGCATATAGTTATACACTGTAGGTCAGGTCAATCCTCTAGTCTAGTCAGGGCCGGCCTTAGTCCAAGTGGCGCCCTAGGCAAGGCATACAATTGGCGCCCCAGGAATAGACCTGCATTTGGCGCCCTTAGTTTCTCACTGAATTGTTCACTGTTCAGCCCACGTTAGAATCTAAAGATGAGTTAGTCAGAGTCTGTATAAGCTTACGCTTACAAGGCCGTAGCCAGGATTTTATTTCGGGGGATGTTTTCTTGATCGTGAATTTTGAGGTGCGCAGCCTACACGCTGCGGGCGACTTTTTTGGGCGAAATTTTCTGACGACTTTTGTTAGTCGTCGAATTTTCTGACGTCCAAAAAGCGCCATTTTCCGCGATTTTCGACTATTTTCTGCTCAAAATTACATTACACGCTGTCATATGCTAGCAAATGCATAATTATTTCATTTTTACATTATTTCATTGGGGGGGTGCTCACAACACCCAAAACATCCCCCTACGGCCTTGTAGGCCTACGCTCAACTGAGTAATTCATTATAATTTCTATATTAGTACACTGAAGGCTGGATAATATTCAATTTTGTGGAGAATGGTATAAGTTAAAAAATAAATTAAAATACACGTACTCTTGTGGAAATGGCGCCCTCTTTGATGGAAATGGCGCCTTCTAGAACTTTGCGCCCATGCAACTACCTGCTTTGCCTATGCCTTAACCCAGGTTACCCAGCGGTTCCCAACCCGTGGCCCGCGGGCCAAAAGTGGCCCGCCTGGCATACAAAAATGGCCCGCAGCATCTCAATGAATTAAGAAAATATATGTAAAATTTGGCAATTTGGACATGCTAAAATATATAATTCTTTTCCATTACAAATTATTTTATTTGGACGTTAATAAATCGCATTAAACATTCCATTTTGATTCAATTATAACAATTTTATACGCCTTTATTTAATTAAATGTTAGCCTTGTGGCCCCCTAATGTCCTTCAACTAAGAAAAAGTGGCCCTCGTGTCCTCCAACTTAGAAAAAGTGGCCCGACAGTCAAAAAAGGTTGGGAACCACTGCCTTAACCTTTAGGCAGGGCTTAAAGTGTGGCTGGACGGTCATGGACGGCGTCCATGCACTTATTTTAAAATCTGAATGCCGTCCTGACACTTATTGGCAAGCACAGCCTGGAAAGGTAATGGGCGTCCAGGCACTTCTTTTGGAAGGGTAAAATGCGTCCAGGCACTCATTTTTGCCACACTTTAGGCACTGCCTTTAGGTCGGCCCTCGATCAGCTACTGCCCTTTCTTCATCGTCGTCCCTACTAGACTATTTTATTTCAATCTGAATAGCCTACAGGGCAGGCTGTAATATTGTAATCTCATCTTCATACTCAGCAAGGCCAACTCCCATTTCATACATTTCATTTCTTGCAACATCTTCACTATCGAAATTGAGCGTCCCATATTTTAACTTGTCTCCTAAAGCAAAGAGTACGGAATGTCGTTAAAAATCGAATTTTATTCGTCGATTTAAAATTTATGCAATCCTTGAAATTGGAACAGGTGCAAAGAATCCATAATTATTTAAAATTCTTTCCATTAGCGAAAGTTTTGAGTTTAAAAGAATATAGTGCAAAAAAATAAATTCGCCGGTTCCGCGGCGCCCCCCAAAGACCACGGCGCCCTAGGCAACTGCCTACTTTGCCTATAGGCCTATAGGTAAGGCCGGCCCTGAGTCTAGTGGTGTATAGGCCTAATAGCCAAGTTGTTGCAGAGTATTAATGTTCTAGGTGGCTAAAACGTTGGATTGTTGGTGTATTAAGAAAATTTGGCTGGAAACCTCGGACAACTTTAAAACTTTGTAAACTTAAGCTACGTGTGTTATGTGCTTACGATTCTGGTAGACTCGACCCGCTGCGCATGCGCACACGAATATATCGATTAAGCTTATAATTGTCAGAATGGATCCCGGGTCTCTGACAACTTTGACAATATTGATATTTTAAGTTATAATTGCATTTTATTCCACTCTTTTGACGAACATTTAGTTAATCCTCATGCGAACAAGCGAAAAACCAACTAGATTTGAACAAAGGGGGTCTAAAATAGCTTATAGGAATAGTCTGGGTTTTTCTGGGTTTTTTTCGGAAGGAAATCTGGGTTTATTTCAGAAACCTCAGTGGTAACACTGATAAATTGATATTATCTATTGCTCTCTTATCAGTCTCTGGAACATTCGGTTAAATTTTTGTCGAAAGATGTCGAAAATGACGACAAAAGCGATGAAACAGATGAAAAAGATGACGAAAAATGACAAAAGATAACGACAAATGACAAAAGATGGCGAAAAAATGAAAAATGTCGAAGAAGACGATGAACGACAATTCCAGAACTGTAGAATGGCGTTCGACCATCGGAGCGAAAAAAGAAATAGGCCTAATTTCGTAAAGTATGATTGAAATTATCTTGATCATTTTCAACAAATATAAAATATTAATCAGTCGTTAATTAGGTTTAAGGCAGTCTGGTAATGAATTATTACATGAAGAGTTATGCGATAAAAAGAAATTTTGCCCAAATTTGAAGAAGTTTGAAATTATGGCATAACTATAGTATCGGAGAACGTCTCGTTTAGGGTCTGGTTAGGCGTCGTGATTCGTGGAGGTCGGTTAGGGCTCAGGTAGGCGTCGCAAGAGTCGGTTAGAGTTAGGGTTAGGGGTGGGATTAGTGTCGTCATTCAGTCCCCGATACAATAGTTACGCGAAATTATTTATAGGTTACGTTCCCTTCTTTAACTGAATCTAATCGTGATTTTGGTTCGTTGAATATTCATAGCAACATCTCGCATTAGTAGGTAAGTAAGTAAGTAAGTAAGTAAGTAAGTAAGTAAGTAAGTAAGTAAGTATATACTTTATTGAACCGCCTGCAAACGCACTGCGGGAAGTAGAAGAACAAGCAGGCTAGCTGCGATAGGCCTAATTCATAATCCGTTCTTCAAGAAAGTGTCGAATCACCTCGGATACTTATAGTCAAACTAAAATTGTATTTTTTGTCTGTCTGACAGTGTCTGTCTGTCTGTCTGCCTGTCTGCCTGTCTGTCTGTCTGTCATTGTATGTCGCAAACAATGAGACAGACGGAAAGATCAACAGAGAGGAAAGGGAAGGGGAGACAGACAGACAGAGAGACAGACAGACACATACGAAAACCATTATAGGGGTGACCGATGGATAGACTGCAGAGAGATAGGTTGACGACAGAACATAGCCTACATGTAGAAACAGAAGCTGACGGACATTCGATGTGTGGAGTGTGGACCATGAACGCCTGTAAAATAGAGCAGTATAATTTTTTACAATACAGACGTCAATACATGGATAGATGGACGACAGTCAGGGCCAAACAGCGTCTAATATTTATTTTCCTAAGCCTTGCGAGTGCAGTCAACTTTATGACGTCGTTTTCAGTAATAGGACAGGGCTTAAAGTGTGGCTGGACGGTCATGGACGGCGTCCATGCACTTGTTTTGAAATCTGAACGCCGTCCAGCCACTTATTGGCGAGCACAGACTAGGAAGGTAAGGGGCGTCCAGGCACTTCTTTTGGAGAGGTAAGGGGCGTCCAGGCACTTATTTTTCCACACTTTAGGCACTGGTAATAGAAACACTAATATGGCTTCCTTGTAGGAAATCTGATAATTATGACGTCATATTGGACCATAGACGTCGGTTTAACCCTAACCCTAACCCTAACCCTAATCCTCTAAAAATGTTTTGTAAGCCGCTCTGAAGTTGAAGCCCAATTTTTAAGGTCAAATCGACCGGTTAATCAAGCATATAAAATCGACTCACTTAGTTTTGCGTTTGCCAATTCGCCTTTTTCCTTCATCCACTTCAAGCAGATTCAGTCTTATGCAGTAATTCGTCTTCAGCTATTTTTCAAATTGTTTCAGAATGGCTTCTTAACTAAAAATAATACATGTGATGTCATAATGCACGCATTTCAATCTTCTTTACATAGCCTACGAAAAAACCGACGTCTATGGTACAATATGACGTCATAATTATCAGATTTGCCCTCTGGATCCGCCTCTGATTAGGCCTGCTTGTCTGTCATAAATTCCACATAACGTACGTATAGCGAAGGCAAGTTTCTATAGAGAAGGATTCGATACACGAGAAGATACAAAATGAGCTTGATGTATATGTGGTTGCACCACAGCCGGATAATCTTGTACATTTTTATTCTTTCCAATAGTGATACATATTTGTCATTGAGTGAAATAACCTTGTGGTTTTACTGTGTTTCTGTAGGTGGAGCCTAGACCTGTGGTTTGCGGCACTGATTCTGCCGTTTTGGTGAGACGGGGATGGGTGTTGGGGGAGGGGGGGTGGTGATTGTGATGTGTGTTATGGTTGCACTGTGGCTCTGTTCGTCTGGGTTTCTGTTTGTAGTTGTTTGTGAGTAAGCGACCCCATGGGCCTCTGGCGTGGCCTAATATCCCGTAAGCTCGTGGGGTTTGCTCGTTCGTTTTTTGTATTTGTGCGTCAGTAAGTTAGTAGTAGACCTGTCGGGCCTCTGGCGTGGCTTAAAATCCCGTAAGCCCGTTACATGGCAGGGGGCCTCTGGCGGTGCTTAAACTCCCGTAAGCTCTGTTTGTCGGTAGTTCTGTGTTGTTGATTTTCTCGATGTGATGTAAGGAGCCGAGGGATCAGAAGGAGGAGGATGGAAGACGACCAGTTTAGAAGGAAGAAGGAAGAAATGGAGATGGTGACTAGTCAATGTAATGAACTGGATGAAGCTGTATTTTTGAAAAAACCTCAGATATATTATGTCAGCTGCACACTCCTCAAATCGATATGATGTATTGTTATGGACAAGCGCACTGACAGCAGAGGAAAGTGGAAAGACATTTAATTCTAGGGAAGATTGTTTCAAGTCTAACATGCAATGTCGCATTAAAAGACGCTTTGTGTAAAAAGAGCAAATAATAATAATAATAATAATAATAATAATAATATTATTATTATTATTATTATTATTATTATTATTATCTCTTGCGTTATCATTCCTCGTCTTGTTTTTTGTACTTTATATAAATTTAATCATTTATTAAGCGCAGTTCCCGGCATGAGCCTTTCGGCAGCGCTTCCAGTACCGGGAACTTTAAGAGACAAGGAAGATCTTAAGGTGAGAGTTAGAGTTAGAGATGCCATCAGAACGGATGATAGAGCGTAGAAAAGTAGGAAGTCAGTAGATGATGATGATGATGATGATGATGACGACGACGACGATGGTGATGATAGTGATGATGGTGATGATGGTGGTGGTAGTGATGGTGGTGATGATGGCGATGATGGCGATGATGATGACGATGATGATGATGATGATGACGATGACGATGACGATGATGATGATGATGATGATGATGATCATGATGATGATGATCATGATGATCACGATGATCACGATGATGATGATGATGATGATGATGATGATGATGATGATGACGATGATGATGATGATGATGATGATGATGATGATGATGATGATGATGATGATGATGACGACGACGACGATGGTGATGATAGTGATGATGATCATGATGATGATGATCATGATAATGATCATGATGATGATGATGATCATGATGATCACGATCATGATGATCATGATAATGATCATGATGATGATGACGATGACGATGATGTCTATGATGTTGATGATGATGATGACGACGACGACGATTTTGATGATGATAATGATGATGATGATGATGATGATGATGATGATGATGATGATGATGATGATGATGATGATGGTGATGATGGTGATGATGATGATGATGATGATGATGACGACGACGACGATGATGACGACGATGACGATGATGACGACGATGATGATCATGATAATGATGATGATGACACCCACCAGGCGTTCATTCCAAAAGCAATAATAAGTCCCTGGGGAATGGACAAAAAATAATAATATAGACATAATGACTAGGTCTAGTTGATCTAATTAAAGCGCAGAGTTATTATTCCTCTCCTGGAATTAATCACTGAATTCTAAGACGCAGAGTAGACCTACCTGGGAAATACTGTGAAGCCCCGAATGTTACACAGCAGCAGCAGCAGCAGCAGCAGCAGCAGCTGTATCAATTTTGCGGAAGACACGCGGTGTGTGGGCTAATGAATGCGGACAATTATCCCGTCGGCGATGGCGAATACGCATATGGCTATGGCGGTGTCGGCGTCGGCGCAAGCAGCTATCGGGCATTTGCAATTGGAATAGATGGCCTGCAGGTCGGTCAGCGAAGAACATTAAACGCAATGAAGATCGAGTGAAATTGGCTGTCACTAAGACTTAACCGACTGCAACCGAGACGCTGCAGCTGCTGTATAGGACCTACATGATGATATGCTAACGGGCATTATGGGTAGATCGGTATGCTGCCAGTCAATCTCTCAATGGGTATCACGCGGCATTCACGCCTATCACGGAACTTGCAAACCAACTAAATATTGCTGGTTACATAAGCTGCGACATCCTATAGCAGACCAATTAGGCCTATACAAATTTATGTGAACATTATCTATATCTATAAGAAAGGACTTGGCTATGTTTGTATGTATGTTTGTATATTTGTCCAGAATGCACGCTCACAGTTTTTGAGCTTTTCACTCCAAACCTTCACTACTGTGTAGGTCTCGGCATGATACACTAAGTTGAGGGGTTGGCGATTCTCTATCACAATGGGGGCCAGGGTGGGGAGCGAAACCCCCAAATTTTTTTCACAAAAACTCAGCTATTGATTTGAATTTTTTTCCTAGATAGAGGTCCATCAGAACCACCCGGATCAGGGGGTGGAAATTTTCGTCAAACCCAAATTTCTCCGGTGGCGTACTGGTGTAGAGGTCGGAGTGTGGTGGGGTGTTGTGTGGTGGGATTGTGGCCAGAGCGGATCGAATCCTAAATTTCCCGGGCAACGCCGGGTACCCCAGCTAGTAGGCTATATTCCGAGTCGATTGCCTATTGGCCTTTTTTGCCTGACTATAATTATAATTATGACTTCTTATTTTCACCTTTGTAGGAAGTCTGCTTCTGTGTAGGCTATATTAAACAAATACACGATCTGTTTAAGGGAAATCTATCAACGACTGCAGCTCATTTAAACTTTCTATTCAGCTGATGTCGTTTCCTATCAGCTGCCTGCAGGGACCTATAACATAAGAGATAGGCCTAGCTACAGGGTCTGATTAACAATGTGGTGGACCTGTTCAGTAAAATTGTGGGGCCCTTGCAAACGCCATATAGCCCCCATAGAACGACAAAAAAAGGACACAGAACGCATATTAACTTTGTACCATGGACATTCCATTGCGACGACATCTCTTTGTTCTAAAAGCACTGCCATTACCATAGCAATTTTGTGTATGGCAAGCATCAGCATTATTACGATGATAATTGTGGTTCTATGCACTTCGTATACGTCTGTTAATAAATATTGTGACGGCATCTCTTTGTTATGCAGTTGCGTCACTGTAAGCTTTACTTATTACTCCGCTACAGAAAAGTTGCTCCTAGGACAAAATATCTGTATTATGACGACATCTCCTTGTCTACGACGATACTGCCACGTCATTATTATCTAAAGGCCTACGTACAGTGTTACGCGGTTATGATCAAGGATAATTCCGTATTATAATTAAGACACATCTTCTTTGTTCTACAAACACTATTGTTACGTCATTGACTATGGCATGCTTAGTGGTGTCGTGGTAATGACTAATTCCGTATTATGACGCATCTTCTTTGTTCTACACACTATTGTCACGTCATTAGCTTTGTAACTTTGTTCATAGGATGTTGCTGATAATTTCTATTGGGACGATCGCTTTCTGATTACCTTTTTAAATTAATTGTGAGGACAAAGGCCTATTAGGCAATCTTTGCTGCCTAAAAATATAGGCCCTATAAAACGGATAAAATACGTACTCGCGGGCTGTGTGTCGTCCATCTCTGCTGTAATCAGGCCTATATGTGATGCATAGGCCTAATTAGAACAGAGGTGGGCATAGTATCTTTTTAGCCGTGGCTGGGCTGGGAGCGCTTCTGAGTAGGCTTCTTCAAGAGGCGTTATATAAGTTTTCGGAATGAATGAAGTAGACCTAACTATAGGTTCCTGTCAGGCTACGTCTTCGTGACTTCGTCGCGATGCAGAAAAGCGTTTAAATTAGCCAGAAGAATACGTCTCACTAGAATTTCTGACTCATTTTAGATGAATTTACCTCATGATAATGGAAATATAAAAGAAGGCCCATCTACACATGTACGAAAGTTGCGCAAGCTTTTAGGCCTATGGAAGTGAATGGTCTAGAATTTTTTGTTCTAAGTTTGTTTTACTCATGTTTATGACTTGACCTTTGCTTAACCAGTATCAATGATATTACAAACTATCGAAATTTGTTTCATTTCCATGTGTGGGACCCCAAACAGTGGTGTAGTCGATGGTACACGCGGGTGGGCTATAGCATACAGCCTACAGGCCTAAACCTTATACCCTCTGAAAATTATTAGCTAGGTCTACGCCGTTAAGGCCTATAGTCTGGTGAATAACGCCAGTATAGGCCGTCCGTTCTCCGTGATGGGTCCAACAACCTGGAATGGACTTCCCTGGACTAAGCGACACCTCCAAAACCGTTCTCAATTTCACAAACTGTTGAAGACTTTTTTCGCTTGACCTCGGCCGGGAGCGCCTCTGAGTAGGTACCTTGAAATGGCGCTGTATAAATTCTGATTGATTGATTGATATGCTATATTCAAGTGACTTTATTAGCCTACATACTGCTTGTCTTTTCTGTATATCTTCTCTCACCACACAAAAAATGTCTTTCATGTTTTGTAGTCGTAGGCCTATACTATGATTATTGAATTGTATATTTCGTTTTTTTAGATTGTACACGATATAGTCTGTTCTCGTATACAATGTTCCCGCAGTGCGTTTGCAGGTGGTTCAATAAAGTAGCCTACGTAATACTTACTTACTTACTTTGCTTCGAATGTTTGCAAAAATGTTGGTTTACGGCACAGAAATTCTCGTGTTTAAGTGCCATATAAATTTGCTTTGTCAATCCTGTCTGGTAAGGAAAAGGGTTTCCTTGTCTTTCTCTGGCCTCAAATAGACCTATAGTGCCTTTTCACTCGTGGTTGCTCGCAACTGGAGCGCTTCTGAAAGACTCTTGGTGTCACCAAGTTGGTGAGAATGGTTGGTCAACACAATACAATTCCATTGGGCGCTGTGCATCCGAGAACTCAAGTACTAATCTATGCGCCAATCATTGCCAATGGCTCACAACTAACTTTTTCGTTACACTCGACAGTATAGGCCTTAATTATATCCTACTCAATTTTTTTTACCAGAACACCACAGCAAGGCTTTTTTTAACGTGCAGTTGTACACAAAATGTGCAGTTCTAAACGGATTTGTGCAGTTGTCTATAGAAGCACTTTTGTACAGTTAAAACTACCAAAAAGGTCATTGTCCTCCGATTGGAAGTAATTTACCATGCGATTGGAAGTAATTTACCATGGAGGATGTGAACGGAAAGAAGGAGTTGTGCAGTTCTAAAAATTCCTTTAAAATAGCCCTGCACCACAGGAAGGAATCGAATGCAGTATAGGGATATGTATAATGTTTACCATTCATCAAAATCATCTCTAAATGGAAGCTTAGCAAGCACAGCACCATTCTCCTTAAGCAAATAATTCAGATAATGTTAATTCATCTTGATTGTGCATAACATTACATTTCATTCCAGCTGGCATAGGCTACGGTAGCCTACTGTCAGTCCAAATGCATAATAGAGAATGTTGTCGTTAAATAGTAAAACAACAATAATTTCAGTTTCATTGATTTTTTGGACTAAAACATTTCACAGCCATCTAGCTTAGACCAAGAGTGCCACTGCCAGAATCTACTGTGACAAAGTATAACAGAAGTTTAATGCACTATAAGTTACTCTACGTTTATTGCTAGACTACGTTAAGCTACGGTTCATGACATGCATATAATTTTAGTTGGTCTAACATTGTTAACAATGGCCAGCACCTGAATACCGATATAATAATAGTACGCGGTAGGCCTATGTAGGCCTATACGTCCGAATGCCAGACTGGACATAAACAACTATATAGGCCTCTTATTGTTCTTGTCCAGTTTGGCATTCGAACATACCGCGGTAGACGTGGTCTAATGATATAATTATGATGTCTAATAGCGACACAACTAGACCCGTCACATCAGACTTTCCTTAGTCAAAGACTCAAAGTTAATCAAAACTATTTTGCTAATCCCCAGTCGGTCATTTCTGATCAGTAACTTCTAATCAGTCACCTCTACAGCAAAGTCAATCTTTCACTTTTTAATTGTCAATTAAATCTAACGATAATATCTACTGTACATTAATAATATTTATGCCAGCTGAGAGCCCCCGAAAGAACTGGCTTAGTCTGCTTAAAATGATCGCTCTAACTAAAAGTCTATCGTGAAGTCTCTTGCAGAGGGGGGTAGGGCTTTTTTAACGTACAGTTGTACACAAAATGTGCAGTTCTAAATGGATTTGTGCAGTTGTAGAAGCACTTCTGTACAGTTAAAACTAGCAAAAGGTCATTGTCACCCGATTGGAAGCAATTTACCAAGAAGAATGGGAAAGGGAAAGAAAGGGTTGTGCAATTCTAAAAATTCCTTTAAAGCAGCTCTGGAGGGGCTTCATCTGTGTTTCGATGTGACACCCCGACATATATAAACAGATAGGCCTAATGGCTGTCTCTCTTCGTCCCACCGGATGAGTCGCAGGTCTATCATATGTCAGTTTCCGAGTGGCGGCGGAGTAGGGTGTCGCGGTCGAAAGAACAGATGGTGGGTCCTAACGGCGGTCGTTGATGGGGTTGACCGGGCTCAAAGGCCGTGTCGCAGTGCTGGAGGTGTTAACAGGGGAGGGCGCTGACGACTTGGCTTCACTGTCTTCGGATGTCAGAGGTGGGCTCATCGTGCGTGTCGACTGCAGAATCTCTAAACAGACTTTCTTTGTAGACCCGAAATTCTTTACATTGTCTTCTCTCGGAAGAGCTGAGATGAAGGCAATTATTGTCCGATTGGCTTCTTGCATAGTTGTAAAAAGATTTCTTTTCGTGTTTTATTTTACCCTCAACAATTATTTTTTCCGTTTTTTATTTCTCGTCACTCTTCACCAGTTTTAACATTTTTTTAATGTAACCTCTATTTATTGTCCACAATTATTTTCTATAATTCATTATCGTCTGAAATTCCTTACATTGTCTCCGAACTTTCAAGGATTCAGCTATTTACGTCACTATTTAACCGTTTTAATGTCATCATGAATAGCAAACAACAAGAAATTAAATTTACACAAATTAATTGATGTAAAGTTCTTATATAATAAAATAATAGTTTAAATACATTTTTTGTATTAAGTATCTTTCATAGGCACAGTTCATCATTTCATCTTTCTTACAAACTGCACTATGAGAACCTATGTTTAATTAAAATTTAAATGTCAAAATAATTAATCTTTGTAATTAATCATTTTCTTATTGAATCAAAGTCATAAGAAATAAAAGTGATTGTATTTACTAATAAAGTCGTGTTATTTGCTGATTACAATTAAATTATATAAACAAGGTTATTAATTTAGAAATGCAGTACAAGTTGTAACAAAGTCAAATGATTTTAATTTTCCAGTGTTTTGTCTATTTCTCTGTTTTTCAAATTTAAAAAAAAGTTTTACTCCATTCTTTATTTGGTTTTATCGTTTAACATCTATAATATTTACAGTTCTTTGCATGGCTGGACAGAGAACTCTGAGCCACCAAGTCGTTGCAAAATGTTTAGCAGTACATATAATTATCTTCATTAGCAAATCGCCATTAAATTAGCATCGGTAATAAGACCTAAATTCTTTGATTAAGGAGATTAAAAGAATACATGGCTTCTAATGCTGAGAATGGATTTATTCCACTTAATGAGTTTACAACATGGAGTAACTGTACTTAACTGTACTTATTTACTTTGGGCACCATAAGGTCATAAACTAGCAAAAACCACTAGACCCAATTATATTAAAGAAAATGATGGCCCACAATTTAAGGCCAACAGCCATCAAACTATTTTTTTATAAATCGATAATTATCCTATGTGAGCGCCTTTGTCACGCCTTCAAGAAATTCACAAAATTCGGACAACTGAGTGAATTCCTACATCACCAATAACACCATACACAGAAACTTGGCAAGATAGAATTTTGAGATATTTCTTCTTTTGCACAGCTCATCACAAACTCATTAACAGTAATAACTGTCAAAACCTAGCACAATTTCACTAGGTGTGGCCACAGTTCATCATTTATACACAACGTCTGATCGTCGACTAATTTTTCCTGAACAGCTGTTCCTAAACCTCAGCTTTAGCGAGACAGACTATTCTTCGAGGTAAACAAAGGCTTCGCATTTGCCAGCAAACTTCACGCAAATGTCAACAGTCATTGCCAGCGTGAATCTTTTGAGCCAACACCATGTCTCAATTCACATCTGCTGCTGCTGCTTCTTTTGGTCATGTAATGAAGAATGTCCAAATGTACAATTCGCAGAATTTCTGCAGTTTTCGAGTAAAAAAAAAAGTTTTCTCTGCTCGCGAACTAATGTGGTGATCCGTTTCCTCGTTGGTGTAAGTAGCGACAGGCGTTTCCGAATCGACAAAAGCCGTTCATGAAGTGACTACAGACGATCGGAGGACGTGCTCCTATAGAATTACAACAATTTGCCCCGTTAGAACATAGAAACAGATGTCAAAATTAAATTGCTATTTAACAACTGGCACTAAGTCAAGAAATTTTGTTATGTAAAATAGCTGCCACTCACTGTACAGTAACTTTAATTTCTCTGTAGAATGTCAATAACTTTTAGTGAGGCTGAAAATCAAGCAGCTCATTAAATGTCTAGAGGAAGATTTACACATTACGAGATGATAGCATTACTTCAACCTCTAAAACCTTTAAAATCCAGAACCTAATCCAGAATCAATTTAAACCAAAAACTGATCCTCATTCCTCCGTGAACCTCAACTTCTTGCCATTTAACCAGGTATCATTAGTAATTACACTTTAACACATCGTTATTCCAACACACCACTAATGAATGAATGATGACAGAAGAACAAGTTCGACAGTTGTTTACCTCTAGGCGGTTGATTATTCATATCTCTCGGTGGATTCATCATTCGTGGAGGCATGTCCTGTGGGTTCATCATTCGTTCGTTCCGACCTGACATCAGAGGCATCCGGTTCATTTCCATGTCACCACCACCACCTGTTCATTAATTCAATATCAATCTTGAGAAACACAAATCAACTCTACATTCATTCATTCATAATGAACACTTAAGTAGCGCCTCTTCAAGAAAACTACTCAGAGGTGCTTCCGACTCCAGCACAGCTAAAAAAAAGTCTTCAGATTAGGAAAGAAGGCAGGCAAGAGGACCAGCGGAAGAGGCAAAGCTCCAGGGGAGGCCATTCCAGGCTGAGGGACCCAATACCAAGAAACTGGACAAAGAGCAGGCCCTTGGCACAAGAGTGGAGGGATCAAGAACCCTAGTAGCACTGAGGACAGGGCAACTGAGTACTGTACGAAAACAATAAAGGTCGTGTCAATTTCAAATACTATTCACCTCATAATTCTGTTGTTTAAACTTGTACTAAATACACCATGTGTATAATATAAGGATCACTTGCAGCATTCGTATCTCTGAACTCTCCCTCATCCAGATTTAACATAAAATTGGTATGAAAAATTCTTAGTACGCATAATAACATTAAATTGAATGCAACCAATTTTGTTCTACATCAAACTATCATATATTTCATTTCAGCAGACCCAAGCCCATCTCTTAAACCATGGAAACAAAAAATAAGCCACCTGCAAATAAAAAAACTCATGACTGCTAAAAAGATACAATCATAGTTTAATCTTAATTAAACCATTCCTGCAAAAACTAAGAAAAAGCAAATTACCCATCATTGCGGGATGATTCTGCGGACCAGGAGGTCCCATCATGAAGTCAGGCCGCATTTGTGGAAAGCCACCACGCACTCCGCCTTGACCCATGCCAGGTCTTGGTCCCAGCAGCGGCATAATTGGTCCTTGCATGTTGTTCCCTTGGCTTGATATAGACATGTCGAATCCTGGGTTGTTTACACCTGGTCGCCCATCCTGCAGAAAATAAAAACAAAATTGAAATGATTTAATCAGTGGCCGCTGCCTATTAAGTACAAGAAAAAATCAACATTTTAAAACCAGAAATTACAGTAAGTATACTCTAACTTATCATGCAATGCATATTAAGTCACAAACAGATTTATATCATTTCATAAAAGAGCATAAACACTGGAGTTTGGAGAACAGTGCAGATCAGTTAAAGTGCATGCAAAACCACACAAGTGTGTAATACTGAACCGAAAGTTAAGAAGGCCATTTTGAAATGTCCAGACTTTATGAGGTCACGCTGGAAAAAAGTAATGTAAGATTTATGTAAATCTGTGTGTAGCTAGAATGCTCAAAGAAGTGTCTGATGTGAAGACCCTTGCACTGTATCCTGCCACCAGACGATTTTTTTGTACAATTATTTTGAAATGTCCGACTGTTGACAATTTATAAAATGCGTCTTGCTACACAAACACCTTTACCATTGTGAAGATTGGGCAGACGCACTGTAGCACGCAGCAGACTACCTTGCATATCCATGCACAGACAATATCACTTTGTCTTGGACAGTAGTTAAGTTTCTGTCCACATTATGCAATGCCAGGCAAGAGCACAAATAGCAAAATCCCTGAGAGTTCTGTTCATAGTTGTGGACCCTAAATGGTGCTTATGCAGAGGTGATATGCAACAGTATACTTAAGAATTAATAGTTGAGAATCTATTCGATTCCAAAAGACATCACAAGTACCTCAAGCCAGTACACCATGAATATATTGAATTACCAACAATTCCGCTAAGAAGTACAATTCAACAAGTTCCTGTATCAAGTGTCAGCGCATCTTGCAAGTTAAACAGCAGCAAGCAACAGGATACAACACATGCCACCTAAGCAGGTCTGTACATAAAACGGAATTTCATTGTTAGCAACTTAAAATTCAGAACACTACATGTATATACGAACCATCATCGGCATGTTCATGTTTGGTGGCATTTGCTGCATATTGTACATCTGCTGCATGAACGGTGGTGGCACAGGACCTGGCCCTGGTCCTCTCATTTGCGGTGGCATCATTGGCGGCTGCTGTGGTGGCTGGGGTAGGCAGGGATGGTGTTGCATTTCACCTGGACCAGGTGGTCTAAGGTTTCCAAACATGTTGAGCAATGGAGCGCCGACGTCGGGATTGCTGTTCACAACTCCAGGAATGGAATATTGGTCGTAGCAGACTTCAGCACCCGTTCCAGACTCCTGAAATTTAAAATTTAAATCTGCAAGGTCACATCGAAATGTCACTTTTAATAAACTCACAGAAAAAGCTTCTAAGTCATAACATAACAAAAGTAGTTCACCGACAGTTCACCAAATTTTCAGTAATGATCCTTAAATTTTCACCTGACTCTAATGTCTACCGTGTGCGTATGTACGTATGTATGTATGTATGTACGTACGTACGTATGTATATGAACATCTATATAGCGCCTTAAAATAACCTCACAAAGGCACTTAATGTATATATCAGGCAGTTCTGAACAAGTGCAACTTAATTGACTGAGAATGTTTCATGAGATATATGCAATGCAGTATCATGAATTGTTAATGGAAGACTGTTCCGGTATGAAGGTCCAATGCATGAGAAGGTGCAGTGGGCCCGCATCACTGAACGGGAGTGTGGGACTATCGACTTATCAAGTCCCCATGAATAGCAGAGCGCGGACGACCTGGTTGGTTGGAGACAGGACTACAAAGCTCCCTAATGTACTCTGGCACCAGGGTAACCATTGACGCTCGTCCCATGACAATGATCTTCAATATTGTGTTGGACCTATTTACATTAAACTACAATTGGCTGAAATTTTAGAGACAGTATAATTGCCTCACTAAAGCACAAAACAATGCTTATAACTTTCATTGATCAAAGTACACATTTAAACTTGCACACCAATTACATAATCCACAAAACAGATTCAGATTATGTCAATCGATAACTCACATCTGTCAGCGGAATATCTTTCGGTTCAACCAACTCAAAGTATTCCATGTCTGCCTCCCCAGCAGTGTCTGGAATCCTGGCATAAGAGCAAAACATCAGCGGTTCATCAATCAAAAAGTAGTCAAAAGTAAGAGAAATGCATGAAGGAAAGAAATCAATTACATTACATTCAGATGTCCGCCATGCTCAACTATCTGTGTACTGAAGAGTAAACATTTATGCTACGGTTTAAACCTGCACACAGGTCAAGTGATATAGACGCTCTTCACAACAAATCTCAACATTCTATCTATATACTTTTCCACATGAAGTCCCATCTAAGGCCTTATACACCAGTTTCCATAATATAACAAAATCTTACAGCACATCAGCTAAACAAAAGACAAGGCTTCTTAAGAGTAGCATTTCTAACAGTAAGGCCATCAACATATGGCTTTTCAGTGCATTAGAATCAGGGATATTACACTAAAACAGCATCTCTGGCATGAAAAATGTACAACAGGATACTGTTGATCATAACTTATAAAACTCTCAACGTATAACTGACAAAACGTCAAAATATAAACATATAACCTCTGTGCTAGAATCTCAAACGTAAGATTTAAGTTTACATCGGTTTATAAAACGGCAAAGGATTCATTTTAAATTAGGGTTCACAGTTTTTAAACATCGTGATGTCCAAACACAAAACTTAAAATCAGTCTGTACTCTCCAGACTCTCCTAATTTTTATTATTTAACCGTGTCATCTATAAACATCTGATTATCATTCTCTTGTCATACGTAAAACTAGAACTGTTCTTTGTTCTTGGCGAATGAGATTTCAGAACTCTCTTTTGTCTTTCCTGCTGAGTAATTTCGTTCATAACCTAAAAGTTACTTCTTTCAAACTTCTTATCCATCATAAGATGACTTGACTGTATCTCAACACACTCACCATCTGGATATTGACCATTTATAACTTGGTGTTGGTGTGTTTTGTTAATAATGACATGTGTATCAGACACTGGAATCATAGAGGTTACTAATAACAATTATGAGACATAATAATAATGTTTTAGACACTGTATCTGAAGATTCTCAAGCAACTGATGAGACTATTTAAAACATCAATAACTTACATGCTTTTATTGAAGTACAGCACTTGCAACACACTCTGCTCGCGTTCTATCTGCACTTTACGTTCCGTGCTGTTGCACCCAGCAATGACGACGGAAGCAAGTCCAGTAATCAGCGAAGGTTTCCTCCACTGGAAAAAAATAGAGCACATGCTAGCATATAAAAACCTTCGTGAAAGTCTAAATTGATTACGGTTTTATCACTCGCCAGAAGAATCAGCTTGCGCTCCAATATTATGGACAGAAATCAGATTTAACACAGAATTTCAACCAACAATGCTGCAGACACGAAATTTTTTTATGATACATTAAAGTTATTTCAAATGAGAAATATGGTAAATGTTGTTCTAGGTTAGTGTTTAGTAATTAGTGTTAGACTCAAGTTGAGGTGTAGACAGTTGTTATTTTAGTATCTCCATTATGGCTCATTGCAATCTTTGGGGTTGACATAAAGTCATGATATTCATCCTAGCTGAGGTAAGCAAGTACAACGAGAGTCATTATAGTTCAGATGAAGATAAACAGATAAGCAATTTTACTGTAGAGTGATGACACAGTTCAGACCATAGCCAATGCAATGGCTTAAAGTAAGGGCAATTAAAGTACAAATGTTAGTTCTCAATTTACAAATGTTAGTTTTGAATCATCTCCCAGAATATAATGAGCTAAAGTAACATATTATCAAAGTGTTAAAACACTCAAAAAATGTCTTAAGAAAAATATAGTCAAATGTTGCATAATTTTTGCCCACTGCACACATCCTCGTGATTGACATAAAGCCAAAAGATGAAAACTGTTTTGAACTACGCTCCTTGACAGTTCAAATTTAATGAATAAAGATTTTCAGTTTACAAACTGATAAAACAAATGAATAGGTTTATACCTGTGTTTTTGCTGCCATTGTGTCATGTGCCATGCGCTTCACATTTTGAAACATCTGCCTTTCCATTTCCAATTCATGCTTCCTTGTTTCCGCAAAAGTAATCTTGTTCACATTAACTGCGGAATAAATGTAAATAATCAATATTTCTGTGCTTCAAATAAGTAGTTGATGAAATACTATCTGAAGTAAGCTAATAGGCCTAGGATAACTATTGAAAGCAGTTCCTCTGCCAACTTCAAGAGATATCAGCCAACAGAATGAAGTCTCAATAACTTAACTTTTCAATAAAATCCGAAATATTTAAAATTCAGGTTTAATCACTCTTAACGTAGCTAATATCATTCATGAATATTTATATTGCTTGTAAAACACAATGCACACATTACAATAACATTGTTTAAAGATTGCAACATGTTGTCGGCTAAAGCTTAAACCACAGAAATCAACAGCTGGGGAGGGGTTTTTCCCACAGTTCACTAGATTATATGGCAGATGCATCTGGAACATTTCTAAATGCCTATCAGCCCCACACAATCTGTGCACGATTTTAGAAAGTTAAAGTTAATTGATTAGCAGAAAAGTATTTTTACCTCTCTCCGTCTCGTCAAGCTGGAAATAGAAGAAGCTGCAGAGTTTCGACTCGTCTGGCCAAGTGACAGCCTTTTTCTTCTTCTTTAACGGCGGCTCACTCACTTCATCTGCTACAGTAGCGTTGACTCCATTACTGATGGCATCCTCATTAACATGATCTGGAATGGAATTATTAATTATCATTAAGCACTGTAGTTACTGACTCGAGATATACATACGGCAAGGATCACCTGTCAGTTTCTTAGAACAGTCCACTGACTTTAGAAGTCAGTTGCTTATTTAAAGTTCAATAGCTGAAAGCGTCTGTTGACAAAAAAGTAGACAAGTGAAAAGGAAAGGTGGGGAACTGCAATATTCCGAAGCTTTGCAATTTTCAGCATGTTAGAAGGAATGAAAAATAAAACAAAAGAAAGCACAAGTGATGGCTTGTTTGTTCGTTACAAATAAAGAATATGGATAAACATAAATGTGTAAAAAATTAGTTCACGTCAAAATGCAGACATTCTCCAACTTACTTTCCTCAGGTTTTGTCTCTACATCATTAGTCTCCATCTTTTCAACGTCATTCTCAGGTTCTGCTTTTATTCGGTCGACATTCGTTGGGGAAAGACTCCGTTTCACAGTAGTGTCGCCAGACAGTTTAGAAAGTTCCTCGGAACTCATTTCCAAAGTGTCTCGGTAGAACTTTAAAATTCAAAAGAATAATTGCTTTTATAGAAAGATATCAGAGCAACTTTCAACTCCAGATATAACACAAACATCTAGCTCACCATATTTCAAAACTTGCAAACTATGGAGTCAAATAAACTGTAAAAACTAATCAATAAAATTACTTAGCAGTATAAATCACAGAAAAATTTATTTGAGAAATAAAATTGTGAAAATTTAAGATGTAGAAATAAAAATTAGATAAAGACAGAGACGTCAAGGGTTGAAATCAACAGAACTTTAAAACCAGTTGAAAGTCCAGCAAAACATGAACTAAAGCTAAAAAAAACACAAAAACAAGAAAACTAAACAAAACTTACTGAAGGCACCACAGCTTTCTTTTCTTCTGCTATTGATGGTGATATAGAAGCAGCCACTGCAGAAGCATTCTGTGATGACGACGATTTTTGACTTGGTAGAATATTCTGCGACAACTTGCGTTTTTTTATTCTACCAGGAATAACTTCGGTAGTACCAAGTGCATCCATGAAACCAGAACTCTCAAAAATCTCTGGTGCTGTTGGAGACAAAATATTAAAAGGTTTTCAAATAAATCAACTATAAACAAATAGAAACAGTTTTAACTCAGCAATAACTTGAAAGGCTACATTACGAATTTAGTATAGCTTTACAGAGAAGTCACAATAATTCATAAGATTAAACAATTAAAATATCATTTTTATATTCACACAATTTATAATATATTTATAAACACGTTAACGACAAGCATGTTCCAGCAGTAACACATGAACGAACGACAAACGAAACAGAACTGCATAATGCCTCTATAAAAAGAATTATTTTTTCAAAACTGGCATGCATGTCGGACAAAATTGCAGACTTTTTTAGACTTTGATGCTAACATAACAGTATATAGCCCCTGTCCAAATGCTTCAACGCATGTAATCTTGCTTTGACAAATTAGTTCTAATGAAGCACTTAAAAGCGGTCCTTTCCTAAAATACAGCCGAACTCACGTTTTGGTCTTGCCGGAATGATCTTAATCATCTTAGGCTTCAATTCAGTTGGTGACAATGAAGAACTTGATGACGCAGCTGAAGGAGTTGGAATGGTAATGGACGTCTTCTTTTCTGCATTGTTAACGACTGGCTTCTTCACGCTTTATCAAAAAAGAAGTGACAAATTTAGCTAAAATATTCTGAAATAAATTACTAGTTATATATAATTAAATGTAAATTCATATAATTTTAATATATTGTTATCTTGATATATGTGACTAATTTTTTGGAAAAATGTATTTAAATGAATGCCAACCATTATGTGCCATAAATTATAATTATTTAGGCCTGATATCGAAAACTAATATAAATCTTCATTATTTTGCTATCTGTTCAGTCACTTAAAAATTGCAGTGTCTGCCATGTCTTTGTAACTTTACTGATAAATTAAGCCTGTCTATGAAGAAAGCACCTCTATCTAAACATGTTCGAGTGCACAGAGCAATTATTCTCAAGATATCCAGGCCTTTCTAATTAAGCTTTCATCCTTTTGATGGATCACACTTAATGTAATTTATTAGAGATTGTTGTACCCAATAGCAAGTAAAATCGTAAAACAAACACAAACACATCCGTAAAACTTTTTTATTCAATATAGAGCACACAAATTCAAACTATTAAGTTTTATAAGTTTGTAGTACTGCAAACACCGAATTACTTCAATCAACAACTTTTATCTATATTCTGCAAAACTTGTGCATCGATCCTAGAATTAATTTTATGAGTGAAATTTTAAATAACTTTCTTACCATTGACCACAGCATTGTAGAATCAATTATAATGTTTGATCACGACAAATAACTACAAACAACTGTCAGGCCTCTTTGTCAGCTTACCTTGGAACTGTCAGGGAATTACTCTGATTGTTTGTACTCTTCTTCTTAGAATGAGGTAAAGGTGATTCCATTTCTAGTCCTAATTTTCCAAAAAATAAACAAGCAACTGATCATTAATTTTAAATTAGCATGAGTCTTGTAGAACGTATGCATCATCAAATAATTTCAATTTGTCTAAGACATAATTTTATCCGTATGCTAATTTTCATCTGTTCTTGGACATTTAGTTACATCATAACAAGCATGAAAACATGATTTCCCACAAAAATGATCATTGCAACAAATTTACAGCAGTCTTTTGCAGTTGCTCATTGCTCAAGGCATTTAAATTTACTAGTTACATATTTAACTTGTTACAGAGTAGACAGCATGACCAAACAATTAGTAAACATATCTGCGTAGGACATACAAGCTTGTCCTATTATCCACTATCTAAATGCAACCCACCCTAAGAAGAACCGGCCTTTTGTCTTTAAAACTAACCTAGAACTGTTGAACTTTTAGATTAAACATTTTGATAAATCGACATGATTGCTTGCTGCTAAATAGTCCAAGGCAATAAACATTTTCTTAGGGCATTGAGATCGGATTTCTCAGTGGAGAACATAGAATCACTTGAACTTGTAGGATCATGTCAACCCATTGTAAATACAATGGTCCCAAAGGTCAAAGTGGACTATGCGCATAAACTTTCAGTTAACAAATATTGGCACCTAATCTGGCTTCACACATAATGTATGATATAAAAATATTAACTCAGTAAATTTAGAGTTTGATTAAAAATCTCATTAGCAATCCACCATCATCACACTAGTGTATGTGTATGGCAGCCCAGAAGGAACTCAACCAGAAATCTTTTTTACTTGATTTAACAGACTGCGGTCAAAGTAGCATTAACTTGTTCCCATTATTAATGATCAGGACTATATTGTATTAAGGTTTAGTAAATGAGCTTACTGCTCCTCCTGTAACATTACTTCGAAGGTTACCTTGTAAATTATGTGTAGAAAAAGTTTTTAATTTTAAATTTGATTTTCTTTACATAGCCTTGTTGAACTTTTAGGAGTTTTAATATGTGTATTATATCTGCCTCATTTAGTTAGCTTGTTGGCAAACAACGCACTAACGACACTATTGCCCTTTGCACTGCCATTACAGCCTTTTGTTTTTATCAACTTTGTCCTTTAGTATGCAACATCATCCTTGTGAAACCAGAAACACATGTGTCATTGCTTGCAGATGTAACTAAATGACTTCAGAAGAGACCACAAACACAGAACGAATACAATCACACGACCTACAGGCACAACTTCGTTGAACACCCATCATTACTGCTTTAATAGCACGTCTCTTAATAAACCCTAAATGTAGTCTTGTACTTCTTTTCATGCAGTTTTAGGCCTAATATTATAAAACTATAATATAGCTAAAGGAACGTAAATTCTTTTTATGACATGTCAATTAGGAGTTGAGCAACAAACAGCTTGAAGTCAATTAAACTGTATTTGATGTGTCAGAGGAACTCATCAGCACTCAACCTCAGAAACAATCAACAAGTTTGTCTCTGTACACATCAATGATGAACAGCAGCAAATAAGAACATGCTGCTAGACTTTTCGAACTATAAGCACATTTCCGTTGACTAGATGTTGTCACTATAAATATGAAAAACAAGAAAGACACACGGCAGATCTCGCGCGGCTGGCTCAAAATAAAAACACGAATTCGGCAACAAATAAACGCTCTGTTCTTCCGCAAATCCAGCAGCAGCAGAAGCAGTCCAGTCTATACAGATGCCAGAGATATATGCAGTTGTGTAATCAGATGGCACGAGTGTTGTTATTACCTGTTGACCGAAATTTAGATCCGATCATTTTGACAGTTTTTGGTCGTTGGACATTCTCCTTAGTAACTGAAGCACAACTGCTACTGCTACTGTCTTGGTTAGAATTGTCTGGGGCGACTGAACTTCCAGAACTATAATGTGAATTATTTGACAGATTCTTCTCTTCGGAATTTCGAGACTTATGACTAGACTGAAGTGAATGATTTGATGCACTGTCGGTGGCTTTTGTTGAACTTTTCCCGTCCTTGGATGACTTGCTGTTGACGTGATTTGGTGTATGATTTGTCACTTTGTCTAAAAAAACAATTTTTTTATTTAGTCACACTGCTGACTGTGTTTAAAATTTAAAATGCAGACAGTAGCTGATGGTGACAAGCTCCAAAAATTAAATTCAACTAAGTCAGCATTAACATCCAATAGAAACCATCGTTTTGACGTACATCACCCAAGATAAGTTGCTTATCAAAGACCAACATACCAACATATTTAAGAATTTAGATCATTCCATATTGAAAACATTCTGAAATTCAGTTCTAATCTCAGTGGCGGCACTGGGGGGGGTTAAGCCCCCCTAAAAAAGGCCATCCATTTTTTTCCATGTAAAAATAAAAAATTTGGACGATTTACCCCCTTTACCCCCCCCAAAACTGAAATCCTGGCGCCGCCACTGTCTAATCTTGGCTAGATAATAAATTATTCAACTTCCACTGTTATTCTCACCATTCTTTTTACTTGGGTCTGCAGTCTTCTCCTTGACCTGGTGCATCCACTTGTCTACGACATCCTTAGAGAGATTGCTTATTTCTAAAAAATCAAAAAGATCCAAAATGACATTAATAAGATATCAGCCCCTTAATACATTCTTAACTAAGATTTGCTGAACTACATCCCATCGATATCAATTGTGGGGCGCGGAGGTTCAGAGGTATGTTCGGTGCCTTGGAGCCAGAAAGTTGCGGTTCAAATCACCCTCAAGCCGCCGCGTAAGGACCCTGAGCAAGTCTTTCACTCACAATTGCTCATGCACTTCGGCATGAAATGGGGATTCAGTGTCCAAGCAATAGTCAGGAGCACCTCTGAGTGAAAATCCTGAAGGGATGCTATAACAAGTGCTCATACATACAATATAAACATGCTCATAAAAGTGTATTTATATCGGTCTCGATGGAATGTAGTTCAGCAAATCCTAATTAAGAATAGTCATAGATATCAAGCGCCAATGACTTCATATTTCAAGTTGGCAGATTGCCAGTTATTTAATATAAAGTAATTCTAAATCTAATTCCAGCTCAAAACAGAATTTAATATAATAGCAACAATTTATATGACGCCTTAACACGGCCATGCTGCTACAAGGACACTTCACAAAACAAATATACAGACAGAACAAGCTACAGAAAACAAATGAGGTTTTGTAAGCATTTGCCAAGTCAGCTGATTGAATAGTGGGATGAAAACAATTCGAGCATTGAGGACAGGTAGCCAAGAAGCAAGGAGGTCCTTCAGACCTTGCAGGGAATTGGACCTCACATCTCAAAATTTTAAGCATGCCACAATAAACAAATATTGTAACCCATATTATCAAACTTTAACCATGATGATAAATAAAAAATGACAACATACTCAAAAGTTTGCAATGCAGTGCTTCTTACAAAGATATATCCATCAATCAATTACAGGACATTTCATGAAAATAAAAGCAGAAAGAAATGCTAAACCTAAGAAACTAGAAGCGTGGCTTACAAAGACAACTGTCTGTATTAGCTAACCTTGATCGCTACACTTAATGAGATGCTTGATATCCTTGGCACAGCTGTTCTGCTTCAGCAAGCCAACCGTAACCGGCAGATCCCGATACAGCTTCAGCAGCTCAACCAAGAACGATTTGTGCTGTCCTGATTTCGCATCCTGCAACCAGCCATAAAGTGTCTTCCAGGCACCATCGTTAAGAGCTCTTCAACAAAACACAACAAAGAAACAAAAAGAACTTTGTAGATTACAAGTGCAGCAAGTCAATAACTAGAAATCGTTAATAAATAGAATCTGGGCAATAAATTTAACCAGAAACTGCATATTCGAAGTGTAAATTAAAATTTGATTTTCCTCAGCTATATATATAATAAATTAAATAATACATAACTTAAAACATATATTAAAGCAACCATCTTAAAACAATGTAATCGCACAATGTAACTGCTTAAAGATACGACTGTTCAACTCGTATATCATGCCAGTTTTCCTCTACGGCTCTGAAACATGGTCCTTCGGCAGGCGGGATCAGTTGCGCCTAGACGCATTTGGCACTAAGTGCTTGAGGGCCTTATGAGGCATCAAGTGGTCCGACTTCATCACCAACACGGAGGTCTACGCTAGAACTGGACAAACAACGGTATGTGGTACTATTAGATGGAGGCACCTGGGGTTGCTTGGGCACATTGCTCGAATGCCAGCAGGCTCGGATTCTCGACAGGCACTAATGGCGCACGCTCCACCTTCCTGGAAGCGCCCTAGAGGAAGACCTAGAACCACCTGGCTCGGGATGATAGATGAAGACAACAGGGCTGAGTATAGATCTGAACAAGACCTGGGGCTGAGGATCGGACATGTTGGAGACATCTAATCAACTCATTGTGCATTGGTGGAGTAGGCGACGAATGATGATGAATGTAACTGCTTAGGCAAACACAGGCATTAGATTTCTGCTTTAAAATAAACATCATCCTATAATCCAACAATCACTTTATAACAGAGTTCTCAAGAAAAATTGAAAAACAGTCAACTTCAAAAACTTAGTCAATGACCAAACTATCATTTTGTTAGAATAGTTTAATGAGAAGCAACTTACTTTAGGATGATTTCCCTGTCTGTTGTTGCTTGGAGAACATTGATAAACATGCATTGGCTGACCAACTTGTCAGAGTTCATCATCAGCCTACAACAAGAAGACACCGTTAATAAAACAATAGTAACAAGTGGGCTTTATCCCAATCCCAAAATACAAGTGATTACAATAAGATGGAACACCACTATTAGATTGAAGCCAGAACTACCGGTACCATAGGTGTACGAGGCGGGAGTCCAGAGGGGGCAAATGCCCCCCAAATGTGTTTTTCGGGCAAAAGAGGCATGGACGGGGGAAAAAAATTCGGAATTTTTTTTCTGGTAAAACAGGTACGGGAGGATTTTTTCGGGCACGCAGGGGTTTAAAATAAAGTTCGTCAGATTTTTCGTGAAAATTTTTTTTTAGCCTCTAATCAACACCAGCTTCTCATTCTCAGCATTTCATATTACGAACAAATCAATTATATGGCAACACATCATTTTTCTCAAGGGCATCTTCTGCTAGCACTATAAAAAATGGTTTTCAGTTTCAAGCATCAGACACATTTATTTCTATGGCAAGAGAAGCATGTGCAGAATACAGTATAACTAACTAAGATTTATTCTTTCTATTAATAATAAGCCCAGCCGCTGAAATTTAAACACGAGAATAATGAAAATTTATTAACAAAAAAGATGATGCTATAAGTGAAATTCAGGATGTAGAACAACGTGCATCCATTAGTGAAGTGCAAATGATGAGTTTGATTGCACGCTGATGCCTTGCTGACCCTCACTACTGACTCTTCTTGTTCCGTTTCAACTATATTCTTGCTTTTACCACCTTCAAAAAAACTTTCCATACAAAGGTTAGAAGTTCACACCGTGAGTTACTGTCAAATTGTGGTGAGACGATAACTTCAATTCAAAGTTACCTTTGGAAAAAAGAAGCCTCTGTCACATCCTTGATGTTCCCATCTTTCCCGAGCTTCTTGCTGAACAACTTCAAGACATCAAAGGGATCGCCCAACATGTCCAAATTCTCAGACATCTCTTCCGCATCAGAAGCAGGCATTATATCGTAAGCCGTTGTACCAGGAAGCTGAAAACAAACACAGAAATTAAATTATCACATAAAACAATAAATATTAATCAGTTCCATGCATGCAATCTGTTTTCGTCGAAAATCCCTAAAAAACTGAATGGACAAACTACAAGCTGAAACAATAAAGCAACTTGATTAAAATGCCCTGCAACAACACAAACAGATGTTATTTCATACATTTCCAAAAAACTGAGACTCTCATTTCCTGAAAGAGTGAAAAATCCCAGAACAAGACAATCCTCACAGATCTGCAAGAAAATTACACATGAATTTGTAATTGCAAAATCAATCAAATAAACGACAACCGAAAAGTCAAACCAGCAAAATAGTAGATTAGTAGTAATATATAAATATGTATACATACATATAAATAGTACCGGTATATATATATATATAACTATGCACACACACACACACACACACACACACACATGTCCATACACACATTATAAAGAAGTCACTAAGTCCGAATGTATTGTGGTGATGACAATTGTGATGCCAGGGCTCAAAATCCATTGCTTTCTAGTTATTGTGCTAGAAGCTGAAATAAGCAGAGTAGGTCAAAATCATAGAATATTCTTATAGCCGTTGTTTCCGAATTTGGCATAACTTGTACAGTAGTTAACCAGTTTTGATGCCGTTTCCTTTAATTGATTCATAATATATAATTGTATTGCCCAGCAGAAATGCAGAGTAATTAATTAGCGGCTTTTGAGTAATGTGAGGACACGAATAATCTGAAACTTTTTATTCGATTTTCTCACTCTACAACTGAAAGAATCATATCAGTAAAACTTTGGTTATAAAGTTTTAATTCTGTAAAGTATTTTATAGCAGAATAGCTGCAGAATATGACTGAATAAAAAGGTCAAACACCGACATGCCACAGGTTTTAAACCCGTGTCACAAATAAAAAAAAACTTCCCTCTTCACACCGCCCTACACATGGATTGCTTTTGCTTGTAACTCTAATCTTATTCTGAAAATGCTTCAAACATAATCGCACTTTGCTAACCCACCATGGGCGGAGTTTGGTTTCCGTTTTTGGGGGGGCTAAAAAACTTGGTCCAGAACGAGCGGCGCCAACAATAATTTTTCGTGTCAGACCCCGTCAAGTTCAAATCTCATGAAAATTACCATATATTTCCCCGACCAAAAAGTTGATGCCCTTTTTTGTTGAGTCGCTTTGTTGGAAGTTCTTGGAGGGGGGCTAAGCCCGAAAAAAGATATCATTTACACGGTAAGAAACATGAACCTGGGGCTTCTTGGGGGGGCTTAGCCCCCCTTGCCCCTGATAAACTCCGCCCATGTAACCCACAATATCTAATACATCAAATGAAAAGCAAGACTATTTCCTTAGGTTACAGGCAAGCCTAAGTAATTATTTTTAAAAACTGTTGGATATGTTTGTCTTGTAGAATCCAGTACAAAATCATCCACTTTTGATAGATTTTACAACATAAATAACTCATTTGCCCGACCCTTTTTATTACAAACTTCATCATCTCTCAAATTTTAAGTTCTACGCCTTTTTCTTCTTTTTGTACGCCACAATGACTTACGTATCCCAGTTTTAAATCTCCCATTCATTTGAAATGGACAATTGTAATTGACGAGCATGGCTAATTATCCAAAATCTCATTTTTATAGCATGTTTAAAGAACTTTATCTTTAGAATATGCTTCTAAGTAGTACTTGTAGTGCAAGCTATATTCATGTTATTCTAATAACCTCTACAACTACAAGATAGAACAAAACATTCAGTTGAGTTGAAGCCATTTTTAATGTGAATTTTTAATAACATTTCCAACAAGTTTCACATCATTGATGTACAATGGATCAATAGAAAGTAATTGTAATTGTTAACTTCTATCGCAACGTGTCTAATGTACAAGATATCAACTGATGGTTCACTTCAGTCCAAAACATCCAGAACAGCCCGAAAGACAGATACTGCTTGTGGACAAGCAATCTGAATAACCGAAGTGAAGTCTTAAGTAGAGAATGAAATTATATTATTCAGAAGTGAACAAGAAAAACACAAATGCTGGGAGCCGATTCCTAAATTTACGTTCAGCCATCAGAAAAGTTCACCAAGAACAGTTCTAGCTTCGGGTATGTCGGTGACACGAAACGGAGTATCCCCCCTGAAAGCCATCCGGGGGTTGAATTAATCTATCCCCCCGGATAGAATTAACCAGTCTATACTATCCGGGGGGGATAAACCATTCTATCCCCTTTTTTTTAAAATGAGCATAATAAAAAAATTTATGCTTTAATCAAAATTTAAAGAGACTCGAATTGTTTTAAGTGTCCTAAGCAATGCTCAGATAAAGGCAACTCGAATTTATTTAGTGACTCTGAGTGTTTTTAAGTGTTTTAAAATTTTTTAGTGCTCTAAAAACAGGGCAAAAGAAATTATATAGTAAGAATAAACATACTTGTCAGTGTCATTGTTCAACATAAAGCAGATAAAAATTAATTTGCCCAAAAAATACACGCGGAAGCGGTTTTTTCGACTTTTTGTAATTTGGGGGGATACAATTAATACGGGGGATACTCTATTTCGTGACACCGGAAGCAATCAGTCTCATTGAAGGACTAATTGTAAGTATCATGGATGGACAAAGTACTTAGAAACAGTCCATGCTTTCCACTTGCCCCTATTGAATGAGGTCATCTCAATACATTTCTCTGGTCATGCCTATGCTTTAACTCCCTCCCAAGGACAAATAGAGAAATTTTCGAAGGGAGGCAAAATTTAGGGTCCTAGGACAGGGAAAAAATTTCGTCTTGGTCACCGAAAAATCTGACGACCTTTTTTTTTAGTCATTTGTCGAATTCCCAACAAAAAGATACCATTTTATCGCCAAAATAGTTTACCTTTTTTAGTCATTTTATCCACCAAAATAGTTGACCTTTTTTAGTCATTTTATCCACCAAAATAGTTGACCTTTTTACACCAAAATAGTTGACCTTTTTAGTCATTTTATCTGCCAAAATAGTTGACCTTTGTAGTCATTTTATCCGCCAAAATAGTTTACCTTTTTTTAGTCGTACAGTGCTCTTAAGATACTGCATGGACCTCATGGGGGCAAGGCCTACGAAAGTGCTCATGGGGCGAGCCATATCAACTTTCTGAGCCAGAAGCTGGTAAAAAAAGACATTTCTAAATGGGGGGGGGGGGCATGGCCGGATTGGCCCCTTGGATCCCCCCGCTCCTCCTATACCATAACCCCAATTGATCCCGCCTTCTAATTAAAAAATCACTAATTAAACTGTCCAATTGCCTGCCATTAGGTGAATCCAACTACAAAACAATTAGCACGGTCATCCACAGATATTTTGCAGGAGGGGTAAAACAGAATGGTTGCTGTTAATATTTTAGCAAGAGCTTGAAACTAAATTGAATGCAGGAAATTAAAAACATGGATATTTTCATACAGGCTTCTAAATGTTCATTAAGTTTTCTTTTGCATGCCATTAGTATCATTGGTGCTTTAGGGCAGACATTTGTTAGAAATCATAAAGTAGAAGTTTAAAAATTGGTGTCCATTTAACCAATGGGTCAATTGCCAGCAGTGTAAGAATTGTGGAAAAATAACTGGGGGTGGATCATTACCCACTTGTAATTGGGGTGTGAAAAACATACTATGGGGTTCTAAGAAAGACTGGGGGTTGAAACCCCAACTATTCTCACCCTGATTGCCCGTCTTGCAACTATGTGCGGGCACCCATGGCACTAATTGCTAGTCTATAATGGCATGCTGAATAAACAGCGGAGTCCCTTGTAAGTCATTCTAATGATATAGGCTGAAAGCTCGGCAACCCGCGTATTAATTGTAGGCCTATAATATTATGCGCGGCTGAGGTAGTTCTCGCGGATTTTGCTTAGCAACATGCAGTATCTCAAACCAGTCACCCTAAACAGGCTGTAACGTCGGATCAGGCGATTATTAAGGAGTGTGCATTGTTATAACGATGGGAGCCTTTCGCGAACGCACGCAAACGACATCCAGTCATCGGTCGACAGACCGAGGCGGAGCATCGCAGGACTAGCGCCAATTCACCGTTGTCTCCACGATGTAGGCTATCACGCGGGCAACGCGCAGCGTTCAGTCCAGTCCGCTGACTGAAGTTCTTGCTGCAGTATTTAGGTCACCGGTAGGCCTACGCAGTCCACATCCAGTCACTCGCCCGCAGCACGTGTATATATATATATATATACATATCGATATATAGCAGCACATACATTTGTATATATACATACACATATCGATATATAGCAGCACATACATTTGTATATATATATATATATATATATATATATATATACACACACACTAACTTATCCTCAAGTAGCTCTACATTAGCGCTGACAGGCAAGGCCCAACCAGGTGCAATGAAAGCGCCAAAGCAGATGCACACACATCCGTTATGCTAGCCAGCCAGCCAGCCCTCGTAGCTAAACTAGGCCGGTTGAATACAATACGGAGCTAGCCCAGACTGCATGGCCTGTTCAACAGTCGCCTAATCTTTCGTGTTATAGCCTAGGCTACTTGTACTTTTATAAATAGGTCAGACGGGCTTTTGTAGTGATGAGAATGATAAACTATTTTAACGACAAACTAGTACTTTGGTCTGGACAGTATGGGCGCTACATCATGTCAAGACTATTCTGCAGATCAGTAATGAATAAAGGACGTTTTAAACTGCAGTGTTTAATCTAAGCGCCTAAGTAGCTCGGGGGAGGGGGCAAAAATGACATTCCCAGAAAAATTAGGTGTTGTTCATATGCAAATACGAAGTACCCCGCCCCAATATAGGCTACATGTAAATTCCCCACCAAACAGAAGATATATGTAAAATTTCTGCGTCAGAATAATTCCACACAGCACCAACTATGTAATAAAAAAGACATCAAGATTTAAAAATATAGAATTGAAATGCTAAAACAGCAGTCAGAAAAAATTCCGAAATTCCGGTCAAGGTGTGTGGCCGGTGTCTGGCTCAGAGTTAACCGGCCGCCAAAACGGCCGCTTTTCGACCCCACCCCCACAAAGCGGGGACTAGATTGAACACTGTTCGAACTGGAACCGGTACGGAGTGCTCAAAGTGCAAGTCAACGCTCCAATATTCAACCCCAATGATCAATAAATCTAAATCTGTACATCAACAAAGTCAACCAACAATCACAAACCCCTGCGATACATTACGGTCGCCCACCCGAAACCCAAATCACGTGTTCAACAATTACCAAACGACTTCATTCAACCATCACTGATGCGCAGTCTCTTCTTAACTGCGTTATCTAAGTGCGTCTAGAACGCTAGCTTATCCCGATTAACCTAGCAGTTTCTCTCAAGTAAAAACCTGTCCAACTATCTGCATAAATTATTCTTGTACTTTATTTTACTTGACCCATTACCAATTTCACATCCAAAGTTCGCCTTGTGCAATTACTCTAATCAATCACTCAAACTAGGTTGCCGCACAATCCATTCAGCAAGTTCCTCTTTCTGAAAAAAATTCATCCCTTTCATGTTTCTTACTGGACATAATACGAAAGCATATCTTCTATGGAAAGACAGAGCAAGAACTTCTTTACTTACTTGCCAGCGCATGATTTTCAAGGTCTCCATTTCCCGCTAATACACACTATAAACACTTAGAATGAGTGACGGACAGGTGTGCACGGCAAAACGGAATACGCATGTCCACCCACCCACCGATGTATTTATCGAATCGGCCACTCCAATTGTCCATGTTGTAATAAAGATGTGTTGCGCCTACCATGGTCAACGCATTCGCTCGATAGTACAACGTTCAGCCTTTGCGCTAAAGCGAAGCATAAACCTCGGCCAGCAATGAAACCTGACTGCTACAACGTCGGATAGTAATGTCCAAGTTCCCGATTTATTCCGTGAAGAACCTACCGACCGAAGTTCTGGCGTTATTTTCGCTAGGTGGCGTACCAAACTTTCGCTGCAATTTTCGCATGGTTGCAGTGATTTTTTTACGAATTGGAAACCCACACTACCCCTGCCAATAGTTCCTAAACTACATGTAGTCATATATATTTCCTAGAATTTTCTCAAGATTACGATGTCCAGAATCATGTTTAGATTAGAATGTACACACCACATGACACAACTCAACATACACATTTAACAGAACATCAAGTATATACATTGTATTGTGTCAGTTCACCGAAACAAGTGATTCGACATTCGTTTGGAGTCACCACTGTTCACTGCCATCAACGTTCAATAATATGTTTATGGTCAAGTTCACAATTGAAGCAGTTGCGTTCCACAGGTCAGAATCCAACAGAATCGCAACAGTGTGAACTCCAATTGAAGAAAATCCAATCTACAATGACCACTAAGAAAAACATTTATCAATTAGCCTAGAACTGCCAGAAACTCGTCCCATATCAACAAATCGCCATGTTTCATGAAGCCATTTCAATCGAAATATCACGGCTCCTAAAACAAGACAAAAATCCATGATAACGTGACCACTCAGGCAAGACATCAACACCCAATAGCTATAGACCATCAACATATCGCACCCTTTGCAAGCCTGCAAAAGCAGCAAACTAGAACATGGCAATTGTTTGAAAAAAATACATTTGAAATGAAAGCATTAAACCTGAAAAACAAAAAAATAAACATCACCAAAACTTTAATCCCATCCCAATTTAATTCAAAATTTGTGTGGCAATACAATTTTTCAGGTTGCAATTGATACAGTGTCATGGGCATCTTGGTCATGGCCTAGAACTGCAATTTCACACGTCTGCTAATTGTCAAGTTAGCACCTAAATTTATATAATGGATTTAATAGGTGACGTTCATACGAAAATGCACTCAAAACATATACCTGACCTACATCTTCACCAATTTGTTTACAGATGATACATCTCAGCAAGACTCAATTAAGCAGGCACACCCAACTGCTACTACACTTCAATACACTGTTCAATCAATTAATCAATCAATCAACCAACCAGGACTTGCAAAATAAGAGATAAAATAATTCATGCCAATGGAATTAAAATTTTACAAGTATTGCAGTTGTATACAAAGAAAGAAGCTGCAACTACCATCATGGAAACTCAAACGACCAAATAACTTAACATCAGTGGCATAGTCAATTATTTTTAATTTTATTTTGCAAGTCCTGTTGGGGTTTAGGGGGTTAAAAACCCTACAATGGCTTGGGAAAAAGTTTTTTAAAAGGTTAGGAATCCACTTAAATAAGAAAAAACAAAACAATTGTTTTAGTAACAATTGTTTTTCTTACTTTATTCCCTTTGCTACTTTATTCCCTTTTTATTTAGAGTAATACTGTTGGGTTGGTGTCGGGAAGGGCATCCAGCCAGCATATACCCGAATCCCAAGCCTTAGAGCACTTCAGAGAAATTTTATTTCCGTAAACTCGAAGTTGGATGAACGATGAAAACATGACATTACTGTTGACGTATTGCAGTATCATTAGAAGCTGGATGAGCATATTAATTAACAGAAGTAGAAGTTGGATGAGCGACGAAATCATGGTTTTATGCTAAATTGTAACCGTAAAACTAGAGGCTGGATGAACGATCAAAATATTTTTAGTTGAAGTAGAAGTTGGATGAATAACGGAACTGTGATATAGTTGAATTAGAATTTGGATGAGCGATGAAAAAATGACTAAAACATGTTTTAAATAATTTTACTATGCTATACGGCTTGGGATTCGGGTATAGGCATCCAGCCAGGCCATAACATTCCCCCCAATCATAAATTCCTGGTAACACCACTGCTTAACATAATTAAATGTGATATTTCAGCTAATTGTTATTTGACCATTCACTGGACAACCGTAAGTTGATGGGCAGAGGAATAGGAATATCTGTCAAATCGACATTGATGTATATTTTCTAAATTAATTACTTTCATTCAAAGACAGCATGCTAGTACACAATAGAAAGATATCTAGTCACAAAAAGCTTGAAGCTGTGAACAGTAAACAAAGATCACTGCATGCAAGGCATAGAAACTGTGGGTCCTGATGTCAAAGGACACACCAAAAAAAATCAGCACTCAGAAGCAGATCTGCATGCAAGGCCTGAATACCGCAAGATTTACCTTCCAAACTTTCAACATAATTTAAACTGCATAAAACATTGAAAAAACTACTGTAGTGCCAGATATCAGACTTTTGAAATACCTATTATGTCATTTGACAGGTTACACAAAGACTTGCACATATATAGGATCTGAATGTTCCAATAATTTACTTGTAAAGCTTCAATTTAAGAAGCATTGTAGCAAGAAGCATTGTAGCAAGATAGCTCTCGATAAACAGTCCAAAAAGTGGCATATTTTCAAGGAGAATAGGTCCTCAAGCATCACTCTAGTTTACACTAAAAGTAAGTTTGACTGGCCTTCTCTAAATAGTGAACTGAAGCATAGCAGCACAAACAAGGCCACACAGAGGAAACTAGATAGGCAACATCGCAAATATACCAAATTCAAGTTTTTGTCTCCCATGGTGCAATGCCCATTTCCAAAACGAAAGATCAGCATTATTATTGCAAATAATAGTATCGTGCCATTATTACACCTAGCAAATTACACTGACATGGAACTACAATGCACCCCCACAGATTGCCCAAAACGTGGAACAAATAATAGCCTTACATTTAACCAGACCTTCACAAACATATCCTATTCAGAAAAGGGAGAAAGATGTGCTTACCTTAATGAAGACAACAGGTAAACTACGTTAACAGAATCAAGCCGCTTGGTCCAAATCGGTAAATCCAACACAGCAGAACCCCCTTACAATTTGTCTGATATCTGGCACTCTAGCTCCACAACAATATCAATAAAACAGGGCTGAAACTTACACACTGACTGCCAACCTATTCAAACTAAAGAATAATGCCACATCCTAAAATCTAGGATATCACTAAGTACAGCTGCACTGATCAATCCACATACTCATAATTAGAATATCGGCTTTTAAAAATGGTTAACGGTTGCATAAAACCAAATTAAAACGGATTATCAGTTGTATGATTGCCCCTAAAGAAAATCCACTATTCTCAGCTTGGCGATGATAAAGAAGGCAGCTAATGGGATGCATTGATTCATTCATTGAATTTGATTTTTTTACATACAAAATTGCCTAAGATGTTCTGTAATTAACTCATCTCGTTTGCGTACAGCTAATTTTATATTAGTTTCCTCATTACAAAATGCTAAAATTAGATTAAAGGCATGCAATGGTGCATTAGAAGTGCCATCTTATTTATACAATGGGCAATGAGTAATGCAGTTATTTATTGCAATTAAGTTTGTTTTCACAGCAACTTATAAACTTAAAATCAGAACAAATGCATGAATCTCCTATATTTTAAACAATTATTTTAAACAAAATTCGCTTATCATTTTATGAACAGTAAAACCCAGTAATTGTCATCGAAACCGATAATTGGATTTTTGACAACCTTCTAACATCGATACTCATAATCGTGCCAGTTACAAGAAAAATTAATGTAATCGGCACAAATGATAGGTGCCAATATAAAAATTGTGTTGTAAATTGAACTTTTTTCAGTATTACCAAGTCTCTCATTTATTTAAAGCATTGTTTTAGCATCAGTTAAATTATGTACGCATCAAACTTATCATTCAAAACTTTCCAGATTAATTTAAATACCCAATGCCCATTTTTCTAGTTGTGACATTCCCTAATATTTTTATGATAAATAATTCAAAAGAACCAAAAGAAATTATGGAAACAAATTAAATAGAAAACCCAGTCAGCTATGCAACCTAAAGCAAATATTTCAAGTAAAGCGGCTATTACCACATCAATTTAACAACAATGTTCAGAACCTATCAGTCACATAAATTTGGAACACAAAATGGAATTTTATAATGCATATGTAATTTCTATGCCAAGCAACAATTTCACATTTGCAAACGTAGTACTAGGCCAAATTGTGCTCCTGTAAATGCAACATTTAACTAACATGCATTGACCTAGGGAAAAATGCAAGATAAGATGGATCGCATCATTCAGAAGAATCGGAACCTAAAAGTTATCAAGAATGGTATTAGAAGTGTTCATCTTAACTTTGAAAAAAAAAAATTTTAGCCATTGCATGTAATTGTCCTACTGTATTAAATACTTTAACAGTGTCCATTATGCCCACAAATCAGCATCATTATTAACGCAATTCGTGTAGAACCTACAACTTCAGCAATTTTGACAATAAAAAAGTGTTTGTAAGTGTCAATAGCAAAGACTCCTTCATGACCATGTCGAAAATTGCAGTTAATTATCAAGAAGGATGCTGAAAGTATGTAAGTAAATATGTGCAGTGCAGCATAGTTTAAATATTCAAAGTTCTTCAGGTAATCCCCAACTCCTAAAAACATCAGAATAACATGAAATAAAACAGTTATCCTAAAGTTTACGTTGCTAAACTATTTTAATGTCCTCAATGCCATTCTTGATCTCTGTAAATAAGCATTCAACCAATGCTCAGGACAACTTGCATCAATCCAACTTCCGTTTAAGGGGGAAAATTCATCAATCAAAATTCTGTTTCAGCAAGAATAAATGCGATCAATCTAACATCTATTTAAAAACAATAACTTTTTTATCAATCCGACTTCTATTAATACAAAAAATTCTTGCCTGTTAACCTCACTTCAATTTAAGCAAAAAGTTTCAATTTATAACCCAAGAACTTTTCACTCAACCCAACTTTCATAAATGCAAAATCTTTCCCACCAATCCCACTTCAATTAAAGCAAAAATCTTTCTTCTATTCAACTTCTACAGATGCAAAAACTTAATCCAGCTTCTATTTTAAATTGACGACATGAAATAATTTAGCAACATTGTAAACTACAGTTTCACCAAAACAATTAATCAAGTACTAGTGATGGTTGAATTCCTACAAAAATTTGCTTTATGAAACATTTGTACACCTCACCTAAAATAGAACCAAATACTAAAATCAAATTGGAATTTTTTAAATTCTAAAAAATGAAAATTAAGCCTGCTCTGCTAAAACATTCAACTAGAAATCTTGTAAACATGCATTTCATTGTCGTAAATTGTTCGCCATTTCATGAGTTTCAGCATTGGCTGAATACAAGTTGGATTGACCAGAATTCTAGTTAAATAGATGCACGATTGATGAAAATAAGGGTAAATGATGGCTCGGTAGCAAGTAAACATTATGGTCGTCACAGATAGGAGCAGAACAGAGCAGCCTGACCTACGGCAATCTATAGCCCAATGTTGTCGCTAAAAGAAAGTTAATCAAAATACCATGAAAAGGTAAATTTTCTGAAATATTAATACACTTAAATAAGCTAAAGAACACTTGTAACAAAAAATCGATTCACCTTAACACATTGGTTGACAGCTGCGAGATATCTCGTGGTTAAAGAGCTTCCCACACACGCCAGATACGAATAATTTTTTATATATTGTAGCTAAAATGCATAGCAATATACGCAAACACTGAATAGTTTGCGGGTGAACTAACGCAGGGCTCCACCCACCTCACACCACAAAATATTTTACTTATAAAATCCATAGAAAAAATAATGTTTCATTTTGTTTTCATTCCTCCACACTGCACCCTGCCTGATCCCAATAAACCCACCTCTCACTCTCACTACACCCCTACCCCGCTTTGCCCATACCACACCCCTGCCTTAGTTCACCTGCAAACTATTGAGCGTGTGTCAGTGTTTGCGTATATTGCTATGAAATTTAACTATGAGATTAAAAAGATTATATTGTAACTGGCGTGTGCGGGAAGCTTTTTAACCACGAGATAGCTCGTAGCAGGGAGCCAATGTGTTAAGGTCAATCGATTTTGTTGTGTTCTTTAGCTTATTTAAGCGTATTAATATTTTCTGAAAATATACCTTTTCATGGAATTTTGACTTACTTTCGCAAAAACTTTGGGCAATAGATCGCCGTAGGTCAGTGGGCTCACGGAAACATTGGGCTATCGATCGCCGTAGGTCAGGCCGCTCTATTCTGCTCTAATCTGTGACGGCCATAATGTTTATTTGCTACCGAGCCGACATTTACCTCTAAAGAAAATAATTTTACTGAAATATAAGTGGGGTTTATAAAATAAAATCGCCCAAATCGAAGCTGGATTAATCAAAAATAACTTTAATTAAATAGAAGTTACACTGACGAAAAATAATTGCAGAAATAGAAATTGTATGGTGAAACGGATTTTTGCCCACACAGCAGCCCGATAAATGAGGATCTTTGCAAAACAATCGGTTAGATCGATAAAAATAATAATGCTGAAGCGAGCGAACAATTCACGACGCTGAAACACACGTTTACCGAAACCGTCACATATCATAACCATTTTCAATTGATCTGCGTTCATTTTGTTCCTTCACCAGATTTAATCATTTTATAAGTCACATTGCCAATTCACTCAAAACATCGAAAATTCTGTTTCAGATGATCAATTTTAAAACCCTCAAACATTGCAATGAATGCAGTATTTAATCTCCATTTAAATTTCAGCGTACGAAATTTACAATTTCAATTAAAAGCAAATTCAGTCTACTGCGCAGTTAGACAAAATGGCCGGTGACCTCTAGCAAACGACCAAGACAACCAGCATCGGTGGTGTTGATCGAATGCACGATTTTAAAATACCGTAACTTTAATAAAAACACATTTTTATCCTCACCATAGACAGCCTCACTAGTTACAAACTTAAAGTCGATGTTAAATGAGAAGAATTCGTCAATAGGACATCAATTTAACACGAAAATATATTCTACTTTGTACCTCACCAATTCTCTCCCTACAAAAAGATCGACGTGGACAACGACTTCTATTGCTGTGACGTCACAGCGCGAGTCGTCGGAGAAACAGTATTTTAAACAATTCTAGTCAAACGCCTAAACATTATTCAGTATAGCAAATATAAAATTCATGAATACGTTATTTATACAAAAAATACGTATCTTTCTAAACTTTTATAACTTTCAGAAAATATAAATTACGCTTAATTTCCTGAAATCCTAACGAGCTCACTTTGCTTACGCCTATTGGACACCAGTCAATCATGTGATTGAATCTAATTAACGCTAACATGGGATATGATAAGTAAGGAATAAGTAGGCTAAGCGACGAGTTTATTCCAACGACCGGGCTGATTCAGATTTCACATCAAAAATCTTTGGGCAGAGACAAATTTATACTAGCCGCTATAGATTCAACTACATAAGTACTGTATTTGCATTGTAGCCTATTGTATTCAGGCCTGTGTTAAGGTGCTAAGGTACTGTAGCCCCCCGGGCTCGCAGTTTTGAGGGACCCGCATAAGGCCGGATTAACAAACGTGGCGACTCGATCTGTTCTCAGGAAAAAATCGTTCAGAAAAACTGTGGGCGAGGCAACTGAATCACAGCAAAAGGACACATGAAACGTGTAACATTGGCTTTTCAACTATTGTGACGACAGCTCTTGCTTCTAAGCAAACTAGGCTATTATTACGTCACTAATTTGGCTGCACATGCACAATAATGCTACCATCCACGTAGGCTAGCCTACATTATCAATTTCCTACTTCGCATTGCGACGGCTTTTCCTTGTTATACAATTCTTTGTTGCGTCATTAACTGCCATGACAATAGCCCTGCACGCATATTATGACGACATTTTCCTGGTCTACATCTCCATTTAACAATTGTGACGTCATTTAATTTAGCTACGGGTGGACCCCTAGTGTTATGTTAAAGTAAGTAAGTAAGTAAGAATATTCTTTATTATACCACCAGCAAACGCACAGTAGTTTACAGAGGAAATAAATAATAGAAAAATAGAAAACATTTATGCAAAGTTATATAACATTCGCATAATAAAATTGTTTCTGGCAAAAGAATCAACTCTAGGAAGGGTTAGATTATGTGGCCTTGGTCGAGTATTGTATGGAGTGACCTTTATGGGAGGGAGGAGGTCGTGAAGAATGTGACAAGGATTTAAGAGGACAGAGCGGAAAAGAGCAGAGTCAGCTCTAGAGCAGAGAGTATCAAAACTAGGAAAATCGATAGGAAGAAAGCTTGAACGGGTCAATTTTCTTAAAAGACCGTTAAGACGTTTACGTTCCATTGCGTTGGCAAATCCCCACCATACAGAGGAGGCATAAAGTAATCTAGCAATGGTAGTAGCTCTAACAACGTCAAACAGACGTTGACCATGAAGGCCGTGGGCGACTAAAACACGCAGAGCAAACATGGATTGCCGGGCTTTACAGCATATTCTGCTAATGTGAGCCTCAAAGCCAATCCGGTCAGAGATGGTGACACCCAAAACAACCATCTGCTGGACCCTTTGGATGCCCGAGATGGGAGGAGGAAGAGCAATAGCTTTGGACCGAGGTCGCCTGATAATCATTTCACTGGTCTTAGCTTGATTTAGTTTTAGATTGCTAATGGATGCCCACCGAGAAATATGGTCAAGTTCAGAAAGAGTGGTGTCAATGCAAGATGCTGGGATCAGCAAGTAGCTATCATCAGCATATTTAGGGAGACGGTTTCCACTGAATTTAGGTTTGAGACTCGAAATGGCTATGACAAAATCCGTAGGTCCAAGGCCAGAGCCTTGCACAATACTAGCACAATATGTTGTTTTGGATAATGGCTAATTCCGTATTATGAGTATATACCTGTTTGTTCTACAAACACTATTGTTACGTCATTAGCTTTGTTATATGGGTCGACTTTTTGTTAATTGTTAGGGCATTAGCCTAGGCCTATTTTGCAATATAAAATATATAACGGATGTAAAAAGCTCACCGGCCCTATGTTGTCAACCTATATGCTGTTCAGAGTACACAATAAAATTGCGTCATAATTTTTATAAAGCGTCGCATGCAGGTACACTTCAGTTTCGGCTAGGCGACGTAGGCTGGCAAGTGTTTAAACAAGGACGAAAAATAAGTCTATAGAATTTCTTACTTAGAGAGAGATTAATCTCTAAATAATCTACTTGATAAATGATAATTGACACCCAATAGGAGCCCACACGTGTGCGAAAATTGAGTAGGCTTATAGCCACTACAACCACAATGCATTTCTAGGCTAACGAAATTACGAGTAGGCTATATAAGCTATTGAAATTTGTTTCTTTCGCATGAGTGGGCCGTAAAGTGTGGGTCTTGCGTCGCCGAACATGTTGAACATGCCTTAATCCGCCGCTGTAAAAATTATTTGCGTGGTGGACGCTGTAAAAATTATTTGCGTGGTGGACGGGAGGTTATCAGAGTTAAGGGTGGAGGGTGATCACAGCACCCGAGCCCGCATTACCTTAATGAGACCTCGAGGAGTCAAGTGTTAGGCCTACATCCAGGTTGCGAAGAATATGCATAGGCAGGGAAATTCCCAGTCAGTAGCCTATAATTGAAAGCCAAGTTTAGCTAGCTGTTGTCTCGTCCAAAGCCAGATCAAAAATGGGTCTTTGTAGCGTTTAGAGTTTATACAGACAGTCGTTATAGTCGACAACCAAGAACGATCGATTCCACTCATTTGGGTGCAGAGACATGGAATGCACGCGGAGAATAGGCTAAGTACTGTTCTGTATCGGTTGTTATCTAGCGCTATTAGATCTTTAATGCCGCCTATTACTGGTCGTTTGAACTTGTAAGCCTATATGGAAGCCTCAAAATGGCGTGGCACGTACCCCATGATCAATTCATTTTTAAATGAACGGAATTCGCGGCAACACGTACGGTCATTATTTGACAATATTGACGTCACATAGAAATTAGAAAACCAGTAGGCCCTACATTCACATTTTTATGCGAGACAACACAGTCGGTATTCGTGGTAGTTATGAAGGCCCACCGGAGATCGATCGGTAATGGCGTCCGTGTTAACGGACCAATCAGAATGCAGTAGACCTTTTAGTTTATCGATGAACCTGTGGAACATTGCCGAACTCTCCGCTCTCGGTAATATAATCTCCGCAAAGCCCGATTGCCGAATATTGAACTCCGTGTTCACACATAATCGCCATCTGGTGAATACAAAACTACCAATTTGCATGGTGAGCGTCATCTAGCGAATGGAATACAAATCTAATCGTCTGATTGCGTGTACCATAGAAATGTAAATAAGGTATCTGCAAAGCGTGTTCGTCTGTTAACTATTTGTATGGATCATACACTAAAGCGACATCATAGAAACAGAGAATGTACGCAACGAATCAAACGGTGCCACACCGCATAATAATAATCAGCCCTTAAATGCCGCGGCGTCCATTTGATTGGACAGCGCTGATTCAAAAAGGATCATTTTTTGCAGAATTAGGCCTAATTAGCGGAGTTGAAGCCATGCGGTCGCTAAAAATAGAAGTTGCACTTGCACATTTTTCATTTAATCCGTTGTTCTGTGCATCCATGGGTGCATGCAGATACTTTTTGAAGCAGATCTAGGCAACACGTACACGTACAATGGTAACAATAAGGCATACATTTTTGGCGGGACCTTGATAATGTCAATCAGGAAATTAGGAACATATAGCCTAGGGCCTAGGCTTATCTCTTATCCTATGGACATTTATTATACAGGCCTTGAGGATTCTAAATGTAAATTTCGCAGTATAATTTTGTGTGGGTCTATATCGTTAGAATCGTTAGCATAGTAGGCCTACTTTGATTCAAAATTTGAAAACCATGATGCAGTAGGCGGCTGTAGGCCTAGCTTAAAACAATTACTTATAGGACTTTGAATGATGTGCTCAGATATTTTACAGCCAGTGGAGTGATTTTTATATGTAGGCTAAACAGGGTTTAAGGTGTGGACGGTCATGGACGGCGTCCATGCACTATATGAAGAAGTGCCTGGACGCCCCTCACATTTTCAGTGCGTGTTGGCCAAAATAATTGACATGAAAATAAGCGCATGGCCTGCATTTCTAACAACGCCATGAATTACGGACGAACATCCAAGTCCAAAGTCGTAGGCCTATAGTAATCTATTGACTTTTAAGCGTGCATTTTTTATGCAGGTAAATTTTATTTCATCATGAGTGCGACGTACGTTATGTTTTTGAAATGCTTATAAAGTGCGGTTATGATGACTTTTTAGATCTATGGTCTACAAGTATTAATTAATTTATTTATTTTGACAGTCTTAAATATTGATATCACAGCATTTGTTACTTCAGCTGGGACACCTCGATTTGTCAAAGAACAGCTAGACTAATAATTTGTGCAATGGAAAATTCCCCATAGTAAATTTTGCTGTTGCTTGATCTTTTCCTACACGCTACACAAGTGAATAGCATTGTAGCTAAAGTGCATAATTGGTGACCAGTGTTTAATCTAGTCCCCCGACTCTGGGGGGGGGAATTGAGGTTTCTGGGGGGGGGGAGACAATTGAGCGTCCACTCGTGATATGCGTAGCGCCGAGACCGGAAGGGGAGGGGTATGGGGAGGAGATGCGCCCCTCCCCACCAGAAACTTTTTGAATTTTTAAATTACAATGGCAGCATTTTAAGATGTCATCTGAACAAAATAGCTCTACTTTTTCAGTGACCCATCAGAAAAAATTTTAATTTCCAAATTGCAATGGCACCATTTTAAGGTGTCATCTTAACAAAATAGTTGTACTTTCTCAGTGACCCATTAGAAAATTTTTGAATTTCCAAATTGCAATGGCACCATTTTAAGGTGTCATCTTAACAAAATATAGCAGTACTTTTTCAGTGACCCATTAGAAAATTTTTGAATTTCCACATTTCAATGGCACCATTTTAAGGTGTCATCTTAACAAAATAGCTGTACTTTTTCAGTGACCCATTAGAAAAATTTTTAATTTCCAAATTGCAATGGCACCATTTTAAGGTGTCATCTCAACAAAATAGTTGTACTTTCTCAGTGACCCATTAGAAAATTTTTGAATTTCCAAATTGCAATGGCAGCATTTTAAGGTGTCATCTTCACAAAATAGCTGTACTTTTTCAGTGACCCATCAGAAAATTTTTGAATTTCCAAATTGCAATGGCACCATTTTAAGGTGTCATCTTAACAAAATATAGCAGTACTTTTTCAGTGACCCATTAGAAAATTTTTGAATTTCCACATTGCAATGGTACACTTTGAAGATGCCATTTTAGACTTTTAAGCACTTTAATCAACTTATCTCTGTTTCCCAATATGATCCTGAATTGCTGACCAAGTTACACTTTCCGAAATCATATGGTACACAAATCAACCAAGAACTAATAAACTACCGGTACCAAAATCAAGAAGCCATGTGTAGTAATGATGTTGTTTTACTAGGTGTTCAAATAATAGGACTAAAACATTTTGAGATTCGACAGTTTAAAATTTGAAGGATAGCACTGGATTGAAGCCATTCAGTTGTGCAAAAATGGTATTTGTACACAATATTAACAGTAAGTTAAACTCATTTTAGCAGGATTGTGTCATTTATTATAGTAAATAATTACCACAACCATATAGTAGTAAATAATATTACGGTATATTATTATAACAGTTCATGTAATGCAATGATGTACCTAAAAACTATTATCATTTTGACAAATTGTTCTAGAAGGGATGTCATCTTTGCTTTTAGTTAAGAAAAAATAGTGTTTATACAAATATATACAGTAAGTTATACTCATTGCAACATGATAGTATCATATATTATAGTAGTAAATAATGTCATTATAATCATATAATAATAAATAATATTACGGTATATTATAACACTTCATGTAAAACAATGATGAAAACAGTAACTAAAAACCAATATCATTTCGTCAAATTTTTCTGGGGGGGGAAATGTCAATCCTGGGGGGGGAACTTTCCCCCCCCAGGGACGTCTAGATTAAACACTGATTGGTGACGCGTTACAAATATAATTTATATATTAGCCTAACAGGAAAACAAAATCGACTTTTGAAGCAGCGGCGCCCGCAGACGTACGCACGTACACAAGTGCCTACAGCGCGATGACTAAAAAAAAGAGAAAAAAAGGTCATCAGTTTTTTCGGCGGATGGAAAAGGTAAGTTTTTGGGAAAATTTTGGCTGATGACTAAAAAAAGGTCATCAGTTTTTTCGGCGACTTTGACGAAATTTTTTTCCCTGTTCCCCCTCCATCGAAAATTTCTGTGCGTACAAGAAAAAATCCTGCGGGCGCCGCTGTCTTGAAGCACCTCATCGCACTATTTTGTGCTCCGAAAATTTTTGTCATGTGATACATGATACCCGGACCACCACGGACTCCCGGACCACCACGGACTAGGCCTAATTTTACGGACAACCCTTCTAACTCAGCGCAGCGCTCGTGAATAAGCTGGTGACCCGCGCTTGGCTTTCGAGTGGCGCTTTAGAAATTTCGACTTTACGATTACGATTACGACATATTTTTTACAGAATAAATTAGATTCCCATTTTTTTAGCAAGTCCTTAAAATTATGCCTATATGCTCTTAATTGATAAAACTGACAAATAATTATAACAAATGCTGAGCAAATAAATTTACATTATAGTTGGATGCGTGTGCAGGAAATAAAATTCTCAAAATTAAATAAACAAATAGGCCTATTATGCAGCAAAAAACTAGCTGAGATGTAATAAGCGTAGCCTATAGCCATGGGCCTATAGGCTATGGTTATTCTGTTGATGATGATGTAGAATTTGCACTTCCAAGATTTACTCAATAAAATTAAACGAGCTTCAAAGGGTTAAAACACAGTATAAAGTAATACTGCTGTATAGAACTCGAGTTTCTCCATAAACTTAAATTAAAACCAAGTAGTCCAAATCAGTTTGCCATGCAAGAAATGTTGAGATCCAGGACTAGAAGAAGCAATTGTTTACACAGAAGTTAAACATCTAAAATCCTACTCCTATAGCTGGTTCAACAATGCTCTAAATAAATGCACCAGGTAGGCCTAAGTATAGATTTAGTTGGCTTTGTTGACGCGTATTTTCAACGACGGGCGTTCTGTAGAAATAGTTATTACTTCCGGCTAAGAGACTGCAGTCTTGAAGCTTCTCGTTTCGGCTTCTTCTTGGCAATTTCCGCAATCATCACTGAGACTATTATTTAAATGGATTCGCATTTGGTGTTTGACGTGACTGTAAGCACACTGCTCATCATTGTGGCCTTTAACGGTTGAATAACATGACGCACATAATTATTTACTTGAATATCAAGAACTCTCTATCAGAAACGGTCCTTGCTTGACTATGTATGATGGACCTTGAGTTTTTTAGTCCAGGTTTGAAATTTCACAGGCCTTCAGAAATTATTGTTAGAAGCAAATCATATAACAATTTGCTAATAGGCACCTCTAGACAATTTGACTCTCATGGAAACGGAAAATTGCGATTAGCAGCCTTGATTTTTAGCGGTTGCATGGAAAAACAGGATGGCGGTCAAAATTGCGGCCAATATCTTCAAATGGCAATAAGTCGTGTCATGTAGGCTTAATGCGGCCGATTTTAGACTCAAAATAATGATGAAACTAAAAACACACAAGTAGGCTATGCTAAATAACCTTGCACTGTCAAGAGACAGCAATGGCGGACGAAATGGCGGTCTGACGAACTTAAAAGCCTGAGGCAGCATATCGGCAAAAATTTATTGCAAATTTTGTCATTGTTGAGGAGACAGACAGACAGACAGACAGACAGACAGACAGACAGACAGACAGACAGACAGACAGACAGACAGACAGACAGAGTGCAATTTATCTATCTTATTATTAATCGTCTTAACATATATCTCAGCCATACTAATAATTAGCCTATGCATCCCTTGTAACTTCACGCTATTTGCAATAAACTCGAGAGTCGGCATATATACAATGAGCATCATAAATCAGGAGTCAGCAAGATCAGACGTTCTCGAAGAATGGCAATGCTCTTGTACTTCACGACTTGTGCAGGAAGTTTGCTTCAGCCAAGTGCAAGTGCACAGACATATTGCAAATGAAAGTCGTGATATCATTCAGCGACTCAACACAGCACATGAAGTCGGCCTCCCATGAATCAAAAGCAAAAGTGGTGGTTCCCTGGTTCTCACACAGATCACGAGTCTCCTGAACCACCGTAAACCCTGTTATGTTATGCTATATATGTAAATATGGTCATGTCCCAAACTACATGCTTGAGGTACTTCACTGGCTCCCTATTCGCCAGCGTATTGAGTTCAGGGTAGCTGCATTGGTATGGCGATGTTGTCAGGGCCTTGCCCCAACTTACCTCCGAGAGCTATGCAGCTTTACATTGGGTATCCAAGGACGTCGTCAGTTACGCTCTGCTGATAGGGGAGTCCTCTTAGTTCCTTTTGCTCGTACTACTACCATGAAGAATCGAGCCCTTTCTGTGGTTGGACCAGTGGTCTGGAATGGCCTTCTTTTTGAGCTACGCCTACACCCTGGGACTCTGCCAGGATCCTTCCTTACTAAACTTAAAACTATTCTTTTTGTGCGCGCTGGAGTCGGGAGCGCCTCTGAGTAGTTTTTTCTTTAAGGAGCGCTATATAAATGTCCGAATGAATGAATGAATGAATGAATATGTTATGTTATGTTACAACTACCGTGTTAATGAACTTCTATCAAAACCATTGGTGGATCCTGAAGGCAGTGAAGGCAAAACGAGGATAGGTCATAAGCAGTGTTTAATCTAGTCCCTGTGCCTTGAGGGGGGATTCGGGTTTCTGGGGCGTGGGAGTCTGTTTTGGCCGATCATGTTGGGTAGACGGCATGCACAATTTTCCGACAACCTTTTTTAGTCATTTGGTAAAAGTCTGAAAATCTTCCATTTTCGCTACTCAAAAACCTGATGACCATTTTTAGTCTTTCGGTCGAAATCTCATGAAAATATACAGTTTTTCGTTACGAAAATAAGACCTTTTTATTAGTCTTTATTTCTATTTTACCAAATATTGCCAACATTATCCGTACATATATATGCATGGACACAATTAAGCCCCTCGCTTTTTCTGCGAAGGGGATTCCTACACATTGAATTTTCTGGGAGGGGGGGGAATATGTGCGTATTTGCATGTATGCCACACCTCCTCAAGGGAGAAATTTCTCCCCCACCCCCAGAGTCATCTAGATTAAACACTGGGCCATGAAGCCTCATTGCCGCAGACACTCACTTGAAAGCATCATGTCCGTTTTGCGTTTCTCTGGCAGAGGTCCTATTATGTTTAATTATTGATGGACAGGCAATAGTTTCACACGCATTTTCCTACTTGGTAACCTATCAGGGCTGTTTTTAAGGAATTTTTAGAACTGCACAACTCCTTCTTTTCCCTCCCATCCTCCATGGTGATTTACTTCCAATCGGAGGACAATGACCATTTTTGCTAGTTTTAACAGTGCAGAAGTGTTTCTACAACTGCACAAATCCATTTAGAACTGCACATTTTGTGTACAACTGCACGTTAAAAAAGCCCTGTAACCTATAATATCTCAGACACTTTATCTCTACTGCTAGACAAGAATCGCTAAACTTATTTTTTACTATGCGTCACTATATTCACATTGACCCCGATCAAGGTCTCTGATTATTTCTTCTTACTGTCGTTTTAGCCAGGAATCATGGGCGGAGACCTAGGGGGGGGCAGGGGGACGGTCCCCCCCACGGAGGTGTTGTGGGGGACGGCCCATGCATTTGTCCCCCCCCAATCGTTGAACGCCAAGACAAGACTAAAAAAGGTCATCAACTTTTTTGGCGGCGAAAATTGACATTTTTTTCGGTCGTCGGAAATTTTGGCCGGCAAAATATGGAAATTTTTCTGCGACACTCAGCCATTCGTCCATCAAAAATCTTTCCGTCCCCCCCTCCCAAGTCTCCGCCCAGGTCTCCGCCGATGCGAAGAATGCATTTGATACTTTTTTTAAAAGAAATTTTTCCACCAAGGTAGAAAAGCTTTAAGAACGGATAAATTTACCAATAGGGCCTACCAGTTCCGTTAGAGCCTACCAGACAGACTGCTCTAAAATGGTACGGGAAAGTCAGCGGGGGACCGTTCCCCGTGCCCCTACCAATTATTGGCAGAACGCGAGAAGACCTGCAGGGCATGCAGGTTAGACGCGTCCAGAAGTATACGGTACACGTCATCACTGCAGCATGTCAGTTAGGTGCATTGAACAATCGAACAATCGATCGTGCGTGATAAAGGAGTGACGAAAGAAAGCACCAGATGACTCATGGGCGCGGCACTACAATCATTTCCAGCACGAAGACTCTGAGGACTCGTTCAAGCAACGGTGCCTAGTTTTAAACGGTGCTTTTATTTCAAATGCTTAAAAGCTAGTGAATGCCGTTATTACGTGTGTTTGCTGATCTTGTCGACAGAGGCGCGGTAAAAAAATGCAAGGTTAAACTGCGATGGCTAAACTAGTGAAATCTTAATAATATCAGTGTGGATGTCATCAATCTTGTAAGCTTGGTGACACGTGCTTTTCCTGCGGCCTTGTGCATTATAGTCCTATCATAGTAGTGACAGATGGTGCTAATAGGCAAGACATATATTCTTGATGGGAAATTAATCTCTAAGCACCTGCCGTGCGTCGTATTTGCTTTTCCCTCGGTTTTCTCGCCGTCGCAGAAACACTCCGTACGTACATGTATGTGGGATGTTGGTCCTTATTCTTTCTGCCGACGGCCGCTATTTCCCTTAATCGGTCTCTTCCCCTCCACCAAAGGGTCTCTTCCCTCCACCACCACCAAAGGGTCTCTTCCCCTCCACCAAAGGGTCTCTTCCCCTCCACCAAAAGGTCTCTTCCCCTCCACCACCACCAAAGGGTCTCTTCCCCTCCACCACCACCACCAAAGGGTCTCTTCCCCTCCACCACCACCAAAGGGTCTCTTCCCCTCCACCAAAGGGTCTCTTCCCCTCCACCAAAGGGTCTCTTCCCCTCCACCAAAGGGTCTCTTCCCCTCCACCACCACCACCAAAGGGTCTCTTCCCCTCCACCAAAGGGTCTCTTCCCCTCCACCACCACCACCAAAGGGTCTCTTCCCCTCCACCACCACCAAAGGGTCTCTTCCCCTCCACCAAAGGGTCTCTTCCCCTCCACCAAAGGGTCTCTTCCCCTCCACCAAAGGGTCTCTTCCCCTCCACCAAAGGGTCTCTTCCCCTCCACCAAAAGGTCTCTTCCCCTCCACCAAAAGGTCTCTTCCCTCCACCACCACCAAAGGGTCTCTTCCCCTCCACCACCACCAAAGGGTCTCTTCCCCTCCACCAAAAGGTCTCTTCCCCTCCACCACCACCAAAGGGTCTCTTCCCCTCCACCACCACCAAAGGGTCTCTTCCCCTCCACCAAAGGGTCTCTTCCCCTCCACCATAGGGTCTCTTCCCCTCCACCAAAGGGTCTCTTCCCCTCCACCAAAGGGTCTCTTCCCCTCCACCACCACCACCAAAGGGTCTCTTCCCCTCCACCACCACCACCAAAGGGTCTCTTCCCCTCCACCATCACCAAAGGGTCTCTTCCCCTCCACCAAAGGGTCTCTTCCCCTCCACCAAAGGGTCTCTTCCCCTCCATCAAAAGGTCTCTTCCCCTCCACCACCACCACCAAAGGGTCTCTTCCCCTCCACCACCACCAAAGGGTCTCTTCCCCTCCACCAAAGGGTCTCTTCCCCTCCACCACCACCAAAGGGTCTCTTCCCCTCCACCAAAGGGTCTCTTCCCCTCCATCAAAAGGTCTCTTTCCCTCCACCAAAGGGTCTCTTCCCCACCACCAAAGGGTCTCTTCCCCTCCACCACCACCACCAAAGGGTCTCTTCCCCTCCACCAAAGGGTCTCTTCCTCTCCACCAAAAGGTCTCTTCCCCTCCACCAAAGGGTCTCTTCCCCTCCACCAAAGGGTCTCTTCCCCTCCACCACCACCACCAAAGGGTCTCTTCCCCTCCACCACCACCAAAGGGTCTCTTCCCCTCCACCAAAGGGTCTCTTCCCCTCCACCAAAGGGTCTCTTTCCCTCCACCACCACCACCAAAGGGTCTCTTCCCCTCCACCACCACCACCAAAGGGTCTCTTCCCCTCCACCACCACCAAAGGGTCTCTTCCCCTCCACCACCACCAAAGGGTCTCTTCCCCTCCACCAAAGGGTCTCTTCCCCTCCACCACCACCAAAGGGTCTCTTCCCCACCACCAAAGGGTCTCTTCCCCTCCACCAAAGGGTCTCTTCCCCTCCACCACCACCAAAGGGTCTCTTGCCCTCCACCAAAGGGTCTCTTCCCCTCCACCAAAGGGTCTCTTCCCTCCACGAAAAGGCAGAGGCAAACACGGGAAATCTGCAGAGTCTGAGGCAACAACCTGATCTTACCATCAGGCTGCACAGCCCGGGAAGTGCTATGCGTTAGAAGTAGACTACCATCTATTTTCTCTGCCAACCTGGTCCGTTGGGGTCAAGCCACTGATCCCCTTTGCAGCTGTGGGAAAATCCAGACTATGGCGCACATTGTAAATGACTGTGTAACAACTCGCTTTCCGGGCGGAATGCCCGTCCTACACGAGGCCGATGAGGCTGCTGTTGAGTGGCTCTGTGTGAACTGCAAAAGCTAAATAAATAATAATCTATTTTCTGTAAAATTGCGATAACGCAAAACGCAAAACGCAAACAAACGATGGACGGATGTAGTTTACGCATTTTGAGCGTCTATGACTCTATGTTGATGCGCAGAAATTCGGACATCAATGCACCTGCAGCAGGGAACCAGCGCAGCGCTTCTCATTTCCGATTATGTAGACACACGAGATCTAATGCACGAGATAGAAAGACGCCGGATGGAGTCCAGTATATATATGTATATATATATATGTATGTATGCATGCATACATACATACATACAAGATATATATATATATATATATGTATATACTGGACTCCATCCGGCGTCTTTCTATCTCGTGTATATATATATATATATTTATATATATATACGGCGAGGATATCACTTCTGTGTACAGTGAAGCTTTATTAAGATTGGTGTATACATGTAAATCCATACATATGCGACAACTGTGGTCTGTTTATTGAAGATCTTTTCGGAAACAGAAAAGAAGGCTTCTTAAAATAACAGCACATCGCGGTTCTTGGAACGCACGCGCTAACACAGTCGTACACACCCACATATTGACCTACATAATATTATATCCTATAATCCTAATATTATACAAACGCCAACTTAATTAACAACAGCCGAAATTTGTTCTAAAATACAGCTATAGCAGTAAACTCCCATGCTGTTGTTTTGCACTTCGCTTTTGTTATTGAAATCAGGTTTCGAGATCTAGGCTACTTTTGCATCTGCAAGAGCGGTTATGTAGCCCGCCATTTAATTTCTCTGCCTCTCTTTCTGTCTCTCTTGCTAATTCTCTCACATGCTCCCTCCCTCCCTCCCTCCCTCCCTCCCTCCCTCCCTCCCTCCCTCCCTCCCTCCCTCCCTCCCTCCCTCCCTCCCTCCCTCCCTCCCTCCCTCCCTCCCTCCCTCCCTCCCTCCCTCCCTCCCTCCCTCCCTTTCTCTCTCTCTCTCTCTCTCTCTCTCTCTCTCTCTCTCTCTCTCTCTCTCTCTCTCTCTCTCTCTCTTGTTACTGTTTGACGACACTGCCTTATAAAAAATGATTATTGTCGCCCTCCTCCTTTATGGTGCTTGGGACTGTCATTGGCAGAGTGCAACCAGCGACGGAGTTGACTTCTTTCTTTCTTCTTCTTCTTTCGTCTTATATACACACCCTGTTTGTCACATCACTTTCGGTCGCATCTGCTTATTATTTTATTACACCATGTGGACCCACCTCCCGGCCCACAGCATATTCCGGTATCGCCCAACTCTAACTATAAACTGTTTATACAAAGACTATAAGCCTCAGACTCACAGGTCAATCAATACCAATGGCTCCCGGCTCGGCATACTAATGGCCTCCAACTCAGCAGAAGAAGTGCCATTCTATAATATACCATATATATATATATATATATATATATATATATATATATATATATATATATATATATATATATATATACGCCTATAGGCTATAGACCGATTAGTTTGTTCATGCCAAGGGCGTTCCAGGACAGACGTGTTTGTTAAATATCGTCTACCAAGTAACAGAAGGACGTAAGTGAGCCGACATCGATATGGAAATAATTGAAAAAGTAGTTTGACACTTTGTATCAAATCAACGTTATTATACATAATATTCATTTTGGTGGTGAATGGGCTATAAAAACATGCACTTTCAAGAATACAACTTTGATCTTAATAAAACACTGTTTTAGCTGAAATAGAAGTCACTTACGCCCTTTTGTTTGTATAGCACGTCAGGATGAATAGTCACTTACGCCCATTATGTAAGAAACACAACACTGCCAAATTTAAAGTAATTATTTTTACTGAGGTAGGTAAGTAACAGTAAATTAGGCAAAAAAGAAAATATTATGTTTCCAGTAACCCGACCGACCCGCTTTTTTGCCGCGACCCGGATAATTTTGTAAAAAAATTAATTAATTTTTTTAAAATAATGGATTGGGAGGGAGTAAATATTCGTGATTTGCGTCTTCTAAGGCATGGCAATAGATGGACAGTGAACATAAAATTCTTTGTTCACAAAACGTAAGAAAAAAACAAAATTAATACAAGCTCTCTTTAGTGTCTTATTCTTTTAAGATAAGCAGCAGTTACGACGCGTTCCGTCAGCCATTTTTCTTTACTAGCTTCTGTCACTTAGCCTACGCCCATTTCACTGTAGCTATGTCACTTACGCCCTTCTGTTTCTCCATACAATATGTCAGCTGTGTACTTACGCCCTTCTATTACTGCATATAGAACAAATATAAGCCCGTCACTTACGCCCTTCTGTTTCTCCAATCAATGTCAGCTGTGTACTTACGCCCTTCTATTACTGCATATAGAACAGCCATAAGCCCGGCACTTGCGCCCGTCTGTTATTCCACAGATACTATCATACCCGAAGAACACGATAAACATAGAATAGCGATTTTTTGGAAAGCTGTCACTTACGCCCTTCTGTTACTTGGTAGACGATATGCTCGCTCAACCCAATGATACAGACAACCGTCTTTTTCTTGAATTACCATAATTATATTCCACACTGTTTTAGTCGCCCCTAGATCCCCCATGGCCAACCATTGATGTCCACCCTTTTCGATATGTCATTCAACAGTTTTAGTATGGAAAGAAATCCCTTTAGCAATTCGCGCGTCCTTCAACGTTAGCACAATATCGAAAAGAAAATTGCGCATCCACCTATAATAATTTAACGAGAATAAATACTGATTTACTCGCAGTGACGTCTGGAAAACTCTCCAACCTATCATGGTTATGGTTTATTTTGTTTGCTATTTTCTCCCGTCGTTTTTGTGCATGTTTAAGCGTCTTTGCCTTCGTTCTTTCTTATCTGCCAAATGAAATCTCGTCAGTTAAGTTTTTCTCTGTTGCTTGATTGCCATCGAATGATCGCACAATGTTTGACTTAATTTCGTATCAGGGCGTCGCTATAAGTAGCGGGATCCATGGGCGCCCGCAGAAATTTTTGCAGGGGGGCAAAATTTTTAAGTTGGTCACAGTTAAATTTCCTAGTCGCAAGAGCTTAAAAATTGCAAAGCTGGAAAGTGAGAACACGGGTATTTTTCAAAGAGGTTTCTAAATGCATATAATATTATCTCAGTTTCATTTTGTGTAGACCTATATCATTTCAATATGAATAGTTTTCTTAGTGCGGAGAAATTTATTAAAAATCTAAAGTAGAATGTCAAAAAGTAGGTTTTTGAAGGGGCGCTATATAATGAATGAATGAATAAATGAACGAACGAAAAACAGGTATCAGTTTTAAAGAGGCAGGGGCTCCATCAAGTTACTTCAATATTTTAATCGTAATTTCTAAACTTCTAAAGTGCCACTCCAAAGTCAATGTAGGGCGCCAGCTTATTCAGAAGCGCTGCATCGAGTCAGCAGGCTGTTCAAAGGGCAGTCAAGAAAGAGGTTCCAGTCCGGTAGCCAGAGGGTCAGATATTAATGCAGGTGTCGTTTAGGAAGGTGGAGGATGTCGAGGATCAGAAGAATAGGGTATCAGTTATTCTTTTGAACAGACGGGACGTTGGTTTTGGGAGAAAATCTCGAGGCGTGATAACCAGAGCCAATTATCCAAGTTTCTCCAAAGCTTGACCTACCTAAATTCTGTAATCTGTACTGGTAGCATGCAAAATGGACAAAATGCAGCTTGACTTAAAGCAAACTTGATTCCATACCTTTATATAACGCTGGTGAATATGTTGTTCTCTCTGACTTAATTTCAATGGGCTGTTGATAAATTTCAAATTTTTACATTAGTGTAATTTATTGTTAATAAATTTTGTGCAGTTGTTAGATTCCAGACAAGTCGGCCATAATCGATAGGAATACCATTTGCATGGGCACTCGCGGGAGGGTTAAAATTTAAAAGTCATTGTTACCGTTTTCAACAAGAGCTTGAAAAAATTCAAGGCAGAAAATTAAGAGCTACTTTATTTCTAGAGAGATTTCTATACTTTCACTGAAGTGTATCATTCGTAACAATAGTATTTTAATGGGAAGAAATTTCTTAAACCCCAAAAGTAGTAGTTAGAAAAATGGGTGTCAGTTTTCCAGGGGGGCAAGTGCCCCCCCCCCTTGCCCCTATGTGCGGGCGCCCATGGCGGGATCTTCCATCCTTTCTGGGCCCTTCCTTTGTCGTATAACTTGTTCCTATACCTACGGCGAGATACAATAAAATAATATTATTGATAGCTTGATTCATTGATTGATTGATTGATACTTAGTAGTTGATACTATATGCTATTATGCATTCACCTTGTTGTAGTATAGAAGTGAAGATGGTGGTGATGATGGTGATGGTGGTGGTGGTGGTGGTGGTGATGATGATGATGATGATGATGATGATGATGATGATGATGATGATGATGATGATGATGGAGACCTGATATTGTTCTAGCGATGCGTGGAGTAATAAAACTGGTGGTGGTGGTGGTGGTGGTGGTGGTGGTGGTGGTGGTGGTGGTGGTGGTGGTGGTGGTGGTGGTTATGGTGGTGGTGGTGGTAGCAGCAGCAGGAGACCTGATATTGTTTTAGCGATGCGTGGAGTAATAAATATTTTGACAAACCATAAAGCTTTACGACGAAAGATTTTCTTGTAATGAAAGGCGATACTTTCATGGCATCATGGACCTTCTTTAACGGGTTACTTGTCAACGTATAAGCTTACATATAACATTTGCAACCTGTTGGCATTGCTGGAAAATTCCGTCGTTGAATATGACACGTTTTATGCGTCATTTTTTGTGATTCTGCTGCTGTATATGGAGCTGGAACCTCCACAGTTTTACGGAACAGGCCACCACAAGTGTTACTGTGTTAATACGGCCTTGCGCCAGAATATAGCGATTTATTTACTATAGCCAACCTTGATTCGAGTTAGGTAGGCTATATGTGCTGGTCGTCGTACAGAGGCGTCTGCTTAGCGTTGAGAAATTTTGGAAACTTTTCCATTCCACACTCAGTGGCGGCGCCAGGGGGCCATCCTGGGGCTAAGCTCCCCCTAAAAAGGGCCATCCGTTTTTTGTTACATAATACACACATGAGATTTCGACCAAATGACTAAAAATAGGTCGTCAGACTCAGAAATTTTGGCGGATGAAAATGGAAAATTTCCTCCGCGAGGATTCAGCCCCCACCCCAAACTGAAATCCTGGCGCCGCCACTGTTCTACACTTAGTCTAGCCTACTTATTATTTCCAATACAAACCTTCAGAAGCAATGAACGGCTGACTGCAGGATCAGACATGCACGTGGACGCATGTTTATAATCTGGTTGACGCGATTTCGCTTATCATATGAGCGCTGTATAAATTCTGGAGTAGCCTACATGCGACTACGCCTACGATTACGATTACGATTACAGTCTTGACGGTCCAATTTTTACTGTCTGCAGACACGTCATCCGCGGACGACGAAGAGAAGACGGTCCAATTTTTACTGGAGAGGGGTGGTGGGTGCACTGGGTGGGTCTGTCTGTTGAAGCGTTGGATGGTTTGCTCACCTGTCCATCAGTGTCCGTCTAATGCGGTCGACGATTGTAGTCGTGAAGGTAATGGAGATGAATTCGTCTGCGAATTAAGCGATGAGGAGTCTGCAGCGTTGCTTACATTGCTTAGCATCATGCACTCATCCGTTTGTTTAGACGCTGCAAGCTGATAGGTAGAATGGTCGCCTTGTGACGTGAAGTACGTCTAAGTACCGAGAGCAGCGACCTAGAAGGTGCTTAACGTAGAACCTCGTATATATACATAGACCTAGCCCTTCATTCATTAGAAGTATAGCTGCAATTATATATATATATATATATATATATATATATATATATATATAGGCTACAAATATATATAGACACTTTCGAGACACTGCTCAGAGGCTATCCAGACCTATAACAACACAGTAGATCAGGGGTTCTCAAACTGTGGTACGCGTACCCCAGGGGTACGCCAGGCGCCGGTAAGGGGTACGCGAAAAATTCCAGAAATATAAATATTTTCTTTGAGTTTATGGACTTTGTGTCCATCTTTCTTTGATTAGCAGTGATTTCTAACCATGGTCGGAGTTTATCAAGGGTAGGAGGCTAAGCCCCCCAAGAAGACCTAGATTCATTTTTTTACCATGTAAATAGCATCTTTTCCCGAGCTTAGCCCTCCCAAGAAGGCCAAGCCACTCCAATAAAGGAAACCAAACTCCGCCCATATGTTTCTAACGTTAAAGTAACTTAAAACATAATATAACAGCATCGTCATTTCTTTCTTTCTTTCACAGCATACGAATTAGACTCTCATACAATGCAGTGCATGCAACATATTTACAGGCCCGCCGACAGAAATTCCGGGCCCCTGGGCTGAGCCGTCACGGGCCCCAAACTATCTGTAGGCTTTCTGAGCAAATTTATATTAAAAAATAACAATAATATGAGTATGGAACTATGGATGTACGCTAATGCTTACATTTATGATTTCAATGGTAAGAATTTAATTTTCAAATGATATGGTAATCAGCAAGCTGCAAGCAACCCTTCTGGATTTAACTGCAGCAAAGTATTTTAAAATACCATGGTAGTACTCCATTTTGTCTGCGAACCTAAGAAATGCACTTCGGAAATGCTCTTTCTTTATCGCCTGGAAAATTGTCCGAATGTCTTGGAGGACCGTTTCTTATAAGCTTAATTAATAGCAGCCTATATCGTCTCAATCGTTTTGTATAGGCCTAAACGCAGGCCCTGGCGGCAGAGTGCCAACATCAAAACAGAGCCTTTTGACAGTTTCTATAATTTCAGCATTTTCATAATTCTTATTTATAAAGTCTTCTTTTGGAATTAAGATACTATAGATTAGATACTAACACCACAAACATCATTTTCATCCATCAGTTAGGCCTATATACGATCATCATGCATGCATGCACGTTTAATTCACTAGAATCAACCGCTGTATGAGTAGGTCCTAGGCCAAATTACGGGCTGTGATTGCCTTCTTTTGAAATTCTGAATTGATATGGTAAGCTTACCAACGTTTGCCTTTTAAAACTTATTAGCTTTTTGTTTTGGTGCTCCAGGTTTGTGTTTATAAGATATTCCATCGTTGCGAGAGAAATTTATCATTATTTTAGAGTTGTTCACTTATGATTGAAATCTGACAACGCATAATTTAGCAGAAGAGCGTTCTGAGACAAATGTGAGCGTGTTTTTTTTGGCAAAACACTGATAATTGGTAGGCCACAAGGTAGGCTAATGGACAGTTGCTTGAAATTCAAAAGTTGTAGTTATGCAACAGTTATAGCCTATTAGGCTATATTAAAACAACATAAATCACAAACAATAAGTTAAGTAATATAAGTGATTACAGGTAGGGCCCGCGCCCGTAATCAACACAATGAAACACATTTTAATCACTGTTGCCCGGGCCCCCTCCGGGCCCCTAAAAGTCGCCGGGCCCCTGGGCATTTGCCCCCCTGCCCCCCCTCTCGGCGGGCCTGCATATTTATGTTTAGGCCTATTACTATAATTTTGAAACAAATAGGCCTGATGTATAAATGGTTGAAAGTACCAAAGCTAGAATTTCTCAGACTCTATAATATAGAGCTCAAATAACAGAGAGCTGAATTGGCAAAATGATTAATTTTTGGTCGAGCATTAAATGTTGTGATTCCTTTCAGCACGTCATATCTGGGTAAAACTGTTAACTATTCTTGCTATCAAAAACAAACATGCGGTAAATTTGCGTTTGAAATTGACAAAATATTAAACCAGATATTGTAAATCTGTGCTAGTATGAACAAGTCTGTGCACAGCACTATATATGTTGGTTGTTTCCTCTTTCTTACAGGGGTTATAGAACAATTTTTCATTTTAAATTGTTGATAATATTATATGATTCAAAACTAGATTTTGCTTCCTTTTTAGGGGCTTAGGCCTAGACTCTAATAAACGATGTCGCCAATTATTATTAAATGGACCTTTAATTAGTTGTCACTACCACGGGGCATCGCAATGGCATTTTGTTTCTGATCTGACTTTGCTGGGGGTACGCCATCATTCGATATTTTTACTTGGGGGTACAATGAAAATAAAGTTTGAGAACCCCTGCAGTAGATCTAATTATCACCATTGAATAGAAGAAAGCCTGTGGGTCTACATGTATATGTGCTTCATATGTGCAAGAAACTAAAAAGAAATTAATTGAGATTATAAGTTTCTTAGCGATAGCCTACTGGCGTGTATTCATAGGAATGACTTTGGGGAAAAAATCTTAGTCCACCCTGCCTGACGACAATCTGCTGCCATCTTGTTGTTCCACTCAGGAACTAAACAGTAACCTATACCACTTTCGTTCACTTGCTATAGCAACTATACATGAGTTCAATTATTTAAACAGTTGTAGCCAACTCTATATCTGCGCTTGAGAGTAGGCTACAAATGGAAGCTCCAAGTAGGCCTAAGAATCTCTGCAAGTTTTCATTACGCATAATAGCCTATCATCAGTCTAAACACTAGATTCCATGCATAAATGTATATTTCATGGCACACGTGACATAACGCATATATATATATGTAATGTATGTATGTGTATATATACTATATATATATACATTTATACATGCAGGCCTACATAAAAATACCACGTTGAATGGCATCGGCTTGCAAATCCACAGGAGCGCCATGAATCAGGAAGCGAGATGTTTTTGTGAAGCTCGAGCCTCGAGCGCTCTACGCCGCCATCTCTGGCGGCCTTCAAATGATGGATTGTTCTAATATACCGACGAAGTGGGATTAGGACGGCGACCAATCACAGCGAGGCAGGGCTTTGTCTCCGCTGACGTTTAGCTCTGACGTATTGACGGCTGAATGGTGTTCAACCGTATACGTGTTGTGTAGTCGGTGGCTGGGGAGCGAGTATGGTGAGGTCGAGTGAGTTTAACACGATCGATAGCAGACTGCATGCGTGGAGACGGGAGCAGGGAAATCATCGAGCACGCACAAGCTGATCAACGCTTCCATAGAGACGCCCTGGCAGGTTGCATTATTGCATATAATGTAGAGACGCTATATAAATGGACTATTTGCGGGTCTGTTCTAAACGAGGGCGTGAACTGTCAATCTTAGCAACTGATGAACAACTCCTGTCGCCCTCTTGTGAAAGAATTATATTTTCACATGCATGTGGATTGCGGATGTAAGCTATGTATATTTTTTATGTAGACCTAGGTTACTCATATGCTATAATTATGAGCTGCTATAACGTGCTCTACCGAGTACCAACGCCAACGTGTTTATCCGTATACGAGAATAGAATTTCCTATTAAAGTTGATGTTCCGGTGCTTGTTGAGTCATAGAGCTCCTCCATAACAAACGCCTGTAGATGCGTTGCAAAATGACCTGATCGCATGCGTCGTAAGAAATTGCATTGAGCACGTGCACTTGCAACATGCAGCAGATTTCCCTTAATTAGGCCTACTCTGAAAGTGTGAGTGTCAGGATTAAAAACTGACCTAAGTCTACGATCCAGGGCTTTTTTTAACGTGCAGTTGTACCCAAAATGTGCAGTTCTAAACGGATCTGTGCAGCTGTAGAAGCACTTCTGTACAGTTAAAACTAGTAAAAAAGGTCATTGTACTCCGATTGGAAGTAATTTACCATGGGAGATTGGAAAGAAGAGAAGAGGTTGTGCAGTTCTAAAAATTCCTTAAAAACAGCCCTGCTACGATCTGAAAAGTCAAGTCAAACCTAGCCAATCATCATAGTGGAATCGAAGGTAAAGTTGACACTTCGTTAGGTTATTGTAAAGGATCTATATAAACATGGGCGGAGTTTATCAGGGGCTAGAGACTAAGCCCCCACAGCAAGACCCAGAGTCATTTTACCGTGTAAATGGTATCTTTTCTCGGGCTTAGCCCCCACGCGAACCATACGAATGACTAAAAAGATCAACTTTTTTGGCCGTGAAAATTTGTATTTTTCGCTGAGATTTCAGCCCGAGGAATAAAAAAATGTAATCAACTTTTTGGCCCGGAAAAATATATCTCGTTTCCTGGACCGAGTCTCAGCTCCAACAAATTTAGCCCCTCCAAGAACGGAAACCAAACTCCGCCCATGTATATAAATGTCCATAAACATGCATGCATACATACATCGCTCTGCGGCAACGGGGGATATTTTTTCCGCGAGTTGGCACTTCTGTCAGACAGTGCCAAACCTTTTCTAGTGTGCTGTCTGTATGGAATTGCGTCATACTAGCTTGGCGACTCATGCCTAGGCTAAATTCCTTTGCTTTTTAAGCTTTTATAAGTCGCTCAAATCCTACATTTTAGCTGTGGCTAGACTGGGAGCGCCTCTGAGTCGGCTACGTTTCTTGAAGAGGCGCTATATAAAAACTCGAAATGAATGAATGAATGCATGAGCTGTGATATGAGCTGTGAAATAAAAGTAATGAGTTTGTTTAAACGACACTGGGTGATTGATGTGGAGATCGGTTGCTGTGGATTATAAAAATGCCAGTCTTGGGAATTAAAGTGGTAGGGTAGGCTATACGTGTCACAGGCGTAGCCATGGAGTGTTCAAAGCGCAGACAAAGAAATACCCGTATACGTTCCTTGAATTTTCGAGCTGTGCTGGATTCAGGATGGCATTCAGATTTGAAAATAAGTTTTGTTCACGCCGTCGACGACCGAAGTTCAGTTAACTTAGGCCTATTTTATTTAGTCATCGGACTTTTTGTGATTTTTCGTCCGAAAAACCACCACAGCGTGTAATGTTCTAATTTCATAATTTTTGTTCTTCATAAATCGCGATTTTTTTACTTTGGTCTTTGTGAGGGGAGTATACGCTGTATACCAGCGAATACCCTAGACTAGAGTACAGTCCTGCCATAACCCTCAACTACCTACCCTAATGTATTCGAACTCTCGGTAATTATTGTTTGGGCATAACGAATAGCCTACAGCGTGTTGCACAACGTACAATCATGCAATGTGGGATCAATGCTTCCGCAACAAATGTAGAAATAAGGTGTGTCCTTGATTCCTTGAATCTATAGTTAGGCAATGTTTCAACAGTAATTTTCATCTGCCGCCATGTTGTCTGAAGCTGCGAACGTAACGTGAAGGACGCTGCGTTGCGTAAAATTGAACCGCGTCGCAGGAGTTTCGATCACCGATATCTTATCTTATCTTATCTGACCATTTATAAAGCGCTTCTCGCAGCAAGAGCCTTTCAGAAGCGCTCCCAGTGCGTTTAACTCCGAGAAAAAAGACAAGTTTTTAGACGAGAGAAAGACGAGGACACACCACCAGAGAGGATGGCAGAGCGAACTGATGGAGGAAGCCCATTCCATAGGGAGGGACCAATGCAGGCAAATGATCTGGATTGAGCCATGGCAGTCCTGACTCGGGGGACAAAGAGGTCAAGCCGATCAGAGGACCTAAGAGGACGCAGCGAAGTGGCCGAAATGGGGCGAAGTATGAGATCACAAAGATACGTCGGAGCAAGGCCTGACATTTAGCCTATCAGAAAATTCTGCTGGTTTATGCGATGTGCGTCATTCAAAGCTGATATTTATAAGAAGAAGAGGAAGAGGAAGAGGAAGAGGAAGAAGAAGAAGAAGAAGAAGAAGAAGACGAAGAAGAGGAGGAGGAGGAGGAGGAGGAGGAGGAAGAGGAAGAGGAAGAGGAAGAGGAAGAGGAAGAGGAAGAAGAGGAAGAAGAAGAAGAAGAGGAAGAGGAAGAAGAAGAAGAAGAGGAAGAAGAAGAAGAAGAAGAGGAAGAAGAAGAAGAGGAAGAAGAAGAAAAAGAAAAAGAAGAAGAAAAAGAGCAAGAAGAAGAATAAGAAGAAAGAAGAAGAAGAACAAGAAGAAGAACAAGAAGAAGAAAGAAGAAGAAGAAGAACAAGAACAAGAAGAACAAGAAGAAGAAGAGGAGGAAGGAGAACAAGAAGAAGAAAGAAGAAAAGAACAAGAAGAAGAAAAAGAAGAAGAAAGAAAAAGAGCAAGAAGAAGAAGAAGAAGAAGAAGAAGAAGAAGGATTTATCTATGCTATAATCAGCTTTGTACGATCCACTTCATCCATTTCTCATCGATTAATGCGCTCTACCGCACAGAGTGACCTGGTTGTCTCCCACTTCGATCGCACACAGCGCATCGCGGAAACATAGCGTATATTATATCGGCTTAACCTCTGCATGGGATAAGCTGTACCGCAACCTACAAAGATGAGCGCCTAAGTGTTTCCATATGTCTGTTGCGCAAACTCTTCAAAGCACTTATTATATTCATTCATAGTTTTCTATCGCAACTGAAACCGAACTCTTCAGGCTACCATCCCATCCCGATTCTAATCTTACGCCATCGGATTATGCGACCAACATTATCAACGATTTCCACAAGAGAAGCACCAATACTTGACCTATCGCGGATTCTGATCTGGCACCGAAACACATCAAACGACTATAGCATATAGCCTATAAGCAATACTTGAGCTTGATAATTATAGGCACTTCACCCATCGATGCACATGTCCATATCAGATCGTTTCTCAGACGGGGCTTTTGGTGGCGCTCAGAAATTCCCGAGATTTGTATTAGGCCTACATTCACTCGACCAGCATGTGGCCAACACATGAAACATATTCCGAGAAAATTCTGCCGCTGTTTCGCTTCTTGGAACGAACATAAATTTTAGTTTATCAGCTCAACGTAAAAGTTTACATAAAACTATGGGTCGAATAATGGCCCATAGTCTTTTATGCCTATACGACTGTCAAATTGTTTTAGATTCGTTAGAATAACCATGCTTCGCATCAGTGGCGTAGCCAAGAATTTATGATGGGGGGGCTTGTTTTTTGGCCTGGCCGGATGGCGGATGCCCTTTCTGACACCAACCCAACAGTATAACAGTAAATAAAAAGGGAATAAAGTAAAAAAAGGGAGTAAAGTAAAAACAACAATGGTTACTACAAGCAATTGTTTTGTTTTTCTTATTTAAGTGGATGAATAACCTTTAAAAACTTTTTCCCTGGGGGTTTTAACCACCGAAACCCCCTTGTCTACGCCACTGCTTCGCATTCTCTTTGTTTTCTCCAGTCTTTTTGACGTTAGTCTGAAACCAGTCGGAAATTAACATGTAGGTCTATACTGGCCTACAGTCTGCTGGCGAATACTACGCATACAATATATACATGTATGCATAAAATAATCCGATGAATTTTGATCCGCGTTTTGTTGTTTCTATCCAGGACATTCGAAGCAGTCATGAGTTCACACAATAGTCTGCTAACTTAGACGCAACAAAATCGACGAAACACAAAATAATGGGAAACAATGTTTCTGTCGCCATTTATAAATAAAAACACACCAGACGACTTTTTCTGTTTTCAGAGCCTGGATAATAATTGAGACACGATGTTTATCCATATGTAGCTCGTCTCACAGTCCTTCAACAATGACACCGCTATAGTTTCGAGATGATTGCGCCGGTAAACTCCGGAAACGGATGGACGAATGGCACTTTATGGCAGATCCATTGGGAATAAATCGATCCGTCCGTTGCGCTTCATGCTCATTGGTCGTAAAAACGGAACTCACAAACACTATCGCTTACATGTAATTGTTCATTTGCTCGTTCGTTTATTATTCAGTTATTTGTGTGGTGCTTTAATTATAAGAACCGTTCAGGTATTGGTTCACTCTGTCGGTCGTTCATTATGCTATTTACTCATACACTCTCTGCAGTCATGCCGCATGCGAGCTTTCGTTTGTTCATCATTGCACCATCACCAAGTTCTCCTAGATATCAGTTGTTCATCATTGCACCAAGTTCTCCTAGATATCAGTTGTTCATTATTGCACCATGTTCTCCTGTATATCATTATCAGATGTTCAACATTGCACCATGTTCTCCTAGATATCAGTTGTTCATCATTGCACCATGTTCTCCTAGATATCAGTTGTTCATCATTGCACCATGTTCTCCTAGATATCAGTTGTTCATCATTGCACCATGTTCTCCTAGATATCAGTTGTTCATCATTGCACCATGTTCTCCTAGATATCAGTTGTTCATCAGTGCACCGTGTTCTCCTGTATATCAGATGTTCATCATTGAACCATGTTCTCCTGTATATCATTATCAGTTGTTCATCATTGCACCGTTTTCTCATATTATATCAGTTTTTGATGCCTCCGTTCTTTCGCTGATCTGAAGCTCATGCATGGTGTCTCTTTGCTGCTCCTTAGTCAGAGCGCGACGAGTGTCCTGCAGTCAGACACGAGCATCTGATCCTTCGCGCCAGTTTCAGGAAGGCCTGTCTGTACTGCGAGTTGCAAAGGCAGTAGATGATCGGGTTGATTCCGCTGTTGATGTAGTTTATCCAGATAGCAACGTCGAAGGTCCTCTGCGAGAGGCAGTCGGAGCAGAAGGCCTTGATGGCCAGCATGACAGAGAACGGGATCCAGCAGAGCAGAAGGAACCCTGTGATCGCTCCGAGGATCCGTGCAGCCTTGATCTGCTGCCTTAGACGCACTTCCTGTAGGCTGTCCTGACGCTGCGCTCGCAGCTGACTCGCGTAGCGCTTGTACCTCGGCACCACCTCGCAGTGCATGTTGCGCGCCCAGTGCAGCGGTTCGCGCGTCGCGCTGTCGCTGCACGTCGACGAGCCCTCCTTCGACTCGAACGACGTCACTTCCGGATGGTCACGTGGTGCGTAGACGCGCGTCTCCGAGTTGCGAGAGCAGATGCGGATGGCGGGAGTGCCGTCGATGTTCGTCAGTCTCTGTAGGGACGGAGCGCTGCCGCTCCGTCGCTTGTCACACGGTCGCTTCCGGTTGGTTCGAAGACACGAGGTCTTTGTTGGACTGTTCGTCTCCATGGTTACGACATCGACCGCCGCCTGGACGCAGATGGTAGAAGCAGCGGCGGCGGCGGTGGTGGTGGTAGCGGTGGTAGAGGTGGTAGCGGTGGTGGTGGCGCCGGTGGTGGTGGTGGTGGTGGCATTCGCGGTAGTCGCCCGTCGGGTCTTCTCCGTGGAAACGAGAGTCTCTAGATCGTCGCGCTGTCGACAGGTGGCAGAGTCGTCGCTGCTGTTGTCGTTGCCTAGCGACAGCGTCCTTCGTCCTGTCATGGCGATCATGTGACGCCGCAGGACGCACATGATCAGCGCGAACAGGATCAAGATGGCGGCCAGCGGAATGTAGAACATGACGACGACTCCTACGACGGCCAGTTCCGGTGGATCCCAATTGGTGTCGCAGACGACGTCCATGTCGTGGGGCACTTCCGGTTCATCCCTCAACGTCATCGGAGCGTGGCTGTCGTTCCGGTCGACTGGGCGGCGACGACCGGCGATGTCGGTCTTGACACGCATGAGACAGATGACCGAGATCCAGAAGACGGCCGGGATGAGCCAGGCCATGAGTAGGAAGAGGGAGGCCCTCCGTCGCGTCCGGCGCCTGATCGCCTTCAGCGGTTGAGAGACGGATCGGTAGCGATCGACGGCGATGAGAAAGACGTTCGTCAGGGATGCGGTGCAGCTCAGGTAGTCGACGCACGTCCAGACGGTGCAGACGACGGACCCGAACACCCACCGACCGTTGAAGGTGATCGTGTAGAGAAGCATGAACGTCATAACGACGGACCCGACGAGAAGGTCGGCGCCCGCCAGCGACGCGATGTAGAGGCTGCTGACCGGTTGCGATCGGAGTCGCTTGTCTAGCCTCATGACGACGATCGTCAGAAGGTTACCGCCGACGGTGAAGGTAATGACGACGGTAAGGAAAACCATGAGCACGATCCGATGGGCGTAGGAGATCTGAATTCGCTCGTGGGCGCCACCGAAGGAATGGGGCAGCGGAGGCGGTGGCGGGGACGGCAGCGGCGAGGAGTCGTTCAGACGGGGAGCACCTCCGAGCGACATGACTCAGCCCGTGTGGAGGTTGATGACGATGACGATGATGATGAGACGTAAGGATCGTCAATTGTAAGGTTAATACTTACTGAATCATTCCGAATTCTTTCGTGCAGTCCTACCAATCAGCTATGCATCTCACCAACCGAAACTCAATTCGATTCGATTCTTCAATATGAAACGTCAGTGAAATTCATATTTTTCTGTTACAGGTAGGCCTGTCTCCATGGAAAACCTGTTGAAAAGAAATTGTACGTCAGTATTTATTCTCTACCAACTGCATCAAAACATAGAGTTTTCAAACGAAGACTCATGAACTGTTCATTTAAAACATATTTGGTTAAAAAAACCAAAACGCAATAATTCATGAGAGCAGCTGCACCGCCGTTAAAATTTCTGCTTCGCTTTCAATTTCGGCCTAGGCTATAATTGCTAGGGACATAAAATCGTTTGATTTGTAGCCATAGATTGTCGCCCGTGTAACATCACATCCTTGTTGCGCCAATATGTGCGACGCCCAAACAATATGCCCCCTGGACACACACACAGGCCCACACATCAGACGGCCGGATCTATTGTTGAGTAAATCGTTATATGTAATTTATTCGCCTCACTGCAGAACCTGTTTGCCCGCCTTCAGCTGCATTTGGCCTTTAGTGCTTTACTGTTTTTTCGTCTGCTCTCGTGAAGGCCATGTTTTGTGGCCGAGTTTATCAGCAGCAGTTTATGAGCTGCGGTCAATTTCAGGTCACTGTCCAATCGTGATCCAGTCGTGCGTGCAGGCCCCGTATCGATTCCCTGGTTAATTGAGAAGGTCCCTAAAGAAACGGGCCGACTATCTGACCCAGATGAACCGACCGACCGACAGACCGACCGACCGACCGACCGAAGTCAGCCGTATGCAACGCGGACGCAAGTCCTTCACCGGTCTGCTGCTGCTGCAGATGCTGCTGCTTCTGCTGGTCCATTGCGTGTGATGCCAAGAGGTCTGTTCTCGTAATCCGTGTAGATCAGGCGCCGTGACTGGCACGCGCCATTGAATGCATCTGATATACGACGTCTGCTGCAGCTGCTGCTGCATGGGATGCTGAATGTGATGCGAAGTATATAGACGCGCTGCTGCAGCTGGGATCCACTGGCTGTTGCTCTCACAGGTGACGATCATGCATTAACGCTTCATTTCTTTTCAAATGTTCTCTTTCTGTATGCATGGTGCATTCGCAGTCGTCGTCTTCGATGGCCATTGGTTCCTCTGCAGTCGTCCAAAGAATAGGAATTATAAGCAGAAGTGTCCGATCCATCTTGCATTGTCAGCTGAAGAAGTAAGAGAAGAATTAAGAGGCAGATGGAAAGGGAGGGAGAGAGGAGAGGGAGGGAGAGAAGGGAGGGAAGGAGAGAGGGAGGGAGAGAAGGAGGGAGAGAAGAGAGGGAGAGAAGAGAGGGAGGAAGAGAAGGGAGGGAGAGAAGGGAGGGAAGGAGGAAGGGAGTGAGAGAAGAGAAGAAGGGAAAGAAGGGAGGGAGAGAAGAGAGGAAGGGAGGGAGAGAAGGAAGAGAGAGAAGGGATGGAGATAAGGAAGGGGAGAGAAGGAAGGAGGAAAGGAGGGGGAGGAGGGAAGACTGAGTAAAACCTGAGTGACAACGCTTCCAGTGATTACTCATCTCTAGTGCTGGCGTGGTCTGCATGCTGAGCCGGAAACATCACCAAGTAAATGTAATCTAGCATCGTTGATCCATCATCACTCGCTCTACAAACTCCTCCTCCTCCGCCACCGCCGCTTCCTCCTACGCCTATTCCTCCTCCTTCTTCTTCTCTTCCACCTCCTTCTCTTCCTCCTCCTCTTCTTCCCCCTCCTCCTCTTCCTCCTTCTCCTCCTTCTCTTCCTCCTCCGCCGCCGCCTCCTCCTTCTCTTCCTCCTCCTTCTTCTTCTCTCCCTCCTCCTCCTTCTTCTTCTCCTCTTCCTCCTCCTCCTCCTCCTCCTCTTCCTCCTCCTCCTCCTTCTTCTTCTCTTCCTCCTCCTCCTCTTTCTCCTCCTCCTCTTTCCCCTCCTCCTCTTTCTCCTCCTCTTCCTCCTCTTCCTCTTCCTCTTCCTCCTCCTCCTCTTCCTCTTCCTCCTCCTCCCCTCCTCCTCCCCCTCCTCCTCTTCTTCCTCCTCCTCCTCTTCCTTCTCCTCCTCCGCCACCACCTCAACCATATCCTCCTCACTGTGTACGATGAATTGCCTCTGGCTTATATATACAGTTGTAGCATGCGGTGGCTGACAATCTAAGAAGCACTTCAACGAAATGAACATACAAAAGACGATCGCAACGATACATTTGTGCAACAATACATTGTGCAACGATACATTGTGCAAAGATACATTGTGCAACGATACATTGTGCAACGATACATTGTGCAACGATACATTGTGCAAAGATACATTGTGCAAAGATACATTGTGCAAAGATACATTGTGCAAAGATACATTGTGCAAAGATACATTGTACAAAGATACATTGTGCACTGCAGGCACCGCAGCAACGGAGCAAATGCAGACGAATGTAAAGGCAATCATCATCGTCATCTCTACCATGCATGCACAGCAACAGCTGCTGCTGCAGCAGTATTCCAGTAGCTTATGGCCTTTTGCTTCTGCATATGTGTGTATTGTGTAAGTATATACATGCATATGTTTTATGCGATCACAATGGCGATGCATGCATGTAGGCATCCATATTTGTAGATGTGTGGCCTACATGTCATGCATGCATGCATACATGCAGTCATATATTCTTCTTACTTGTCTACACGAAAATAGGAATTATATAAAAATACAAAAATGCAGACGTACGAGCATAATATTAATTTTCTTTTCATAAAACTTCCTTTATTGCAAAGCAGACGCGTCCCTATTCTAACAACAATTGCGAAGAATAATTATCGCTGTTGATCTTTATAATTAATAATAATAATAACAATAATAATAATAATAATAATAATAATAATAATAATAATAATAATAATAATGATAATAATAATAATAATAATGTAATAACAATAAAGATGTATAATTATAATAATAATAATAATAATAATAATAATAATTATAATATAAAAAAGTAATGTAAAAATAATGTCGTTTAACGATTCAGCGCTTCAACTATGTGGCTTTTAGGGGTACCTTTTCCAACTGGAACCTTGACGACTAGGGTCCATTCCAGACAAATCTGCTTTTATCGAGAGTGTTGAAGTCCCCGAGGGATCATGTTTACCTCGGGGCATAAAAAAACAATAATAATAATAATAATCATAATAATAATAATCATAATAACAATTATAATTAATATTTTTAATACTACTACTAATAATAGTAAAAATAAATATAATTATATTTATTATTATTATTATTATTATCATTATTGTTATTATTATTATGATTGCTGTTGTCGTTGTTGCTGTTGCTGTTGTTGCAATGATGTTATCGTCATCAGCATCATCGTCATCATATCATCATCATCATTTTTTACAAGCTTGAAATGCCAAGTTTATACAAATTCATACACCACAAATAGGCCTATCCAAAATAGTAGCTCAGGCACAATAGAACATTTGTAAAGGGCCACTAAGTGATTCGGAAGCGCTCCCGACCCAGACACAGTGTTTTCAATAACAAATTAAATGGTCTTAGGACATAAGCAGGTACAATGTATAAGACTACAGATTCAAGCTGGTATAATGTCAGACTACGGACTTAAGCTGGTACAATGTAAGACTATGCAGTGTTGCTAGAACTTTCGATGGAGAGTTCTGCTTGCATGGTAGCCTATAGACGAGTTTGACGGAGAGAGCGTATACCCTCCAAATCTTTGACTGAGATTCGCCAAGTATTGAGACGCTCCGCTCAGACTGCAGGTTAAGGAATGCAAACAGGTTGGTCTATGCACTATTGCCATAAAAAGATTCTAAAACTAATTAGAGCTAAGCTATACGTCTGGCGCAATACTCTACTATATACAATGTGGGCCACAAAACAAACCTAGGTTTTTTGCCAATATCTTGACCAAAAGGAAGAAATTCAAAATGAAATTTCACAGGCTTATAGACAATTTATATTTACACATGATGGCCAGATTTTTAGCAAAATATTTCAAACAGAACAAAATTTATAGGCCTATCACTTTTAGTGAGGCCACCACCCTGTACATATATAGTACATACATACATATTTAGGCAAGGGAATAGCTATACCATGCATGTGCCCAATGCATTCAAACCGGTCCATAGCAGATGCTTATACATGTTGGTATTTTTTATGGCGCTGTTGTTGCATGGGAACCTACGAACGCACTCTGTGGTATATAGACCACTGAGTGCGGAAGCGTATAACTATAAATATCTGAGCGAATCAATACCTCATATACACCTCTCCTCAGGCAATTGACGATGATTTCTCTTCCATCTCTTCGATGACTGTATAATTATTATGCTCTCCATGCATTGTCCATGAATAATTTAAATCTGCAGCTATTCATCACGTGAATGCGGACTCTTTTATTCAAGCGTATTATACATCTATATAATTAAAATTATGCTCAGACACAACGGCAAACTCGTCTGTAAGTTTACGCCTGTGTTGTTCGTCAGAGTTGGCGGCGGCAAGGGCGGATACAGGAATTTTCGAAGGGGGGGGGCAAAATTTTCGGTCCTGGCAGGGAAATTTTTTTGTCGTGGTCGTCGAAAAATATGATGACCTTTTTTTAAAGTCATTTGTCTCCATTCCCCAAGAAAAAGCTACCATTTTATCCGCCATGACCATTGGTGATTACCTATTTTTTTAGTCTGGGCAGGGCCTACGGAATTACTCATGGGGGAGACACGTCAACTTTCCAAACCAGAATGGCTGGTCAAAAATAAAGAAATTTCTAAATGGGGGCATGGCCGGATTGGCTTCCTGGATCCGCCCCTGGGCGGCGGCATGCATGCTCAAAATTTCTGACTCTCAAGAGACGAACGAACGAATGAAAGACATCGATGAACTCAGAGTCGGTCTACATGCTTTCGCGGTTTAATACTCGGTTTAATCTTCTTGTCGTGCAAGTTGCTGTAGGCCTATACGATACAAATTATTATTATGCTGAAAAGCCGCAGTCGAATTGGTCGCTGATCGTAATGCACTATAAGTTACACCCACGGGGCATTGCATCTCGGAAGAAGTTCCTTAATTCTGACGTATATAATATTATATCATATATGCCTGTATATACAGTCTGACACCTAAGGCGATTCCGTTACTCGGTTCTTGTATATATATATATATATATATATATATATATATATATATATATATATATATATATATATATATATATATGGGTGAGGGATGTCTTGTGCACTCAGAGAACCCTGCGGCGACATATGCTATCCATGGAGTTCTTTTGTTCTCGATTAGGTTATTGACGCTAAATAGATATCGCTAAGAATCATTTCTGCACTCGCGATCAATCTATGCGCCCGAACAAATTGTTTTGCTCGAGATAAAGCCTCTTATATATATAGAATCATTCGATGTAGAATCATTCGATATATAGGCTACTCTGCGAATGTAAATGTAAAATCTTCGAGAATTTCTCAGCGCCCACAAAAGCCACGTCAGGGAGACCAGCTTATTCACCGGCGCAAATAATTCATGGTTGATCCTTTCGCTCTTATCAAGCTCTTCTCTGCAGCCTGCAGGCTCTGCTATACACTGTGCATGCGATTTATATATAAAATTATATATATATAGGCCTATAGAGTCTATGTAAAAATTATGCGTGCACACTTCGTGAGGCACTTTGACAGGTCCACGGTCTTTGCTCAGTTTGCTTGTCTTGAGAAACCAAATGACGTCATTGACTAATCATCAGCTAATAGACAAGCTTGGAATTCTAAAATGGCTCTAAAGATCACAGCAGCTGTTAGAAGCAAACCATGTAACAATTTGCTAACAAGCGTTTCCAGACTAATTTGACACTGCTGAAAACGAAAATCGCGGTTAGCAAGCTTGATTTGCAGCGGTTCCATGCACGAGAAATCAAGATGGCGGATAAAATGGCGAACAATTGCTTTAAATGGCAATAAGTAGGCCCTACAGTACTATATGTGATAGGAACAGGATTGTATGTACATTAAATTGAGACTACAGTGTTCAAGGAATGCAATGGAACCAAAGACACATGTGCAGCACTGCAAGAAAACCAAAAGATATACAAATGCATATAGGTCTTCGTGCGAAAGAGCCATATGCATAAACTTCCTCATGAAGCAGGTTTTTATGAGTCAAAGACTCCTCTGCATCTACATTTGTATGAATGGATAGATCTATGTAGTTATACATATATGCACACTGCATACATGCATAATATTGCATATATATATAGGCATACCTCAAACTTTTGCCAACTATTTTAACACCGGTTCGGCCATTCACTCTTACAGCACTAGAACAGCGTCTAACTATAGACCGGCATTTGCTCACACCAACACCCGCAAGTTTTCAATTAAGATATATCTGGTCCAACTGTTTGGAACAATCTTCCTATCGATATTCATGGTGCACATAATCTCCTCCTCTTTAAAAAACATTTGCGTGCCCACCTACTCACTTTAAATGTATAGCTATTCGCTATATTCTGTTTGTTTACCTAAAATATCCTTACACTATAGACAATATATACGTACAATTTCATTTTGAACTTAGATGACTCCCGCTGCTTATGTTACCAATTTCCACCTATATTTATAATGGTACATAGGTGGCCCTGCTAGCGGGACTTTGGTCCCTTTAGGACTTCCTTTAGGACTTCCTTCATGGGAGCAATAAAAAACCTATGTTATGTTATGTTATATAGGCTAGCCCTATATATATATATATATATATATACGAAGGAGAATGCATGGAGGTAATTTATTTAGCGCTCGGTTTACTTGACTCTGATTCCTTTCCGTTTATCCTTCGTCCTTAATTCTTCCAAACAACCGTTAATCCTGAATTATCTAGATGAGACTTCATGCATGGACGACAATTCCAATTGGGTTTCATTATTAAAGACATATCCAGTATAGCGGCTTTCTAATAATTAACTGACCTTGAAATAAGCTAAGAAATACCATTTCTGTTCTTCACCAGTCATCTCTGCCATTCGCTCTTGTTTAGAACTGTCTGGTAGCTACCGATACGTTAGGCAACCGCCCTCGTGAGGTTATTTATAAGGCGCTATATAAATGTCCATGTGTATACATACATGCATGCATACATACATGCAAAAATACAATACATACATACAATACATACATACATTCAATACATATTACATACATACTTGCATACATACATGTCATACATACATGTATAGTGTATACATACATACATACATACATACATACATACATACATACATACATACATACATACATACATACATACATACATACATACATACATACATACATACATACATACATACATACATACATACATACATACATACATACATACATACATACATACATACATACATACATACATACATACATACATACATACATACATACATACATACATACATACATACATACATACATACATACATACATACATACATACATACATACATTCATTCATACAATACTTATATACATGTATGCATTTTCTTTGACCATATCAGTTGTTAGGCGCTTGTTCGTGTTCATCTGCCTCCTTGCCCTCTCTTCCGCCATGTCTGGTGTTTTCTGGCGTCTTTTCTCTCCTGTGGTGCTTTTATTTATTTTGCTTCTTATTTCCCACGCCCACGCTGTTTCAACGCACCCAAACACGCATGCAAATATGTACTAAGTGTTGCAAAAACGCGTTATTTGCTAAACATGATATTTGCTAAAAGCATGCCTTTGTCAAATGCCTTCCGATTGTTTACTATGCATGTATATTGTATAATGTATACGCCCTACTATCGATATCATGGACGATGGACTAACTATAGGCCTTTTAAAGAAGCACATAATTTTTTTGCAAACTCAATAGAAATCGACGCATGCAATAGTTCGTGCATGCATAAGAAATTAGCGTCTGGTACCATTTTCTATGAACAAGAATATTCTTATCTACATTGTGCGAGTTTAAACAGAACACGTTGATTTATCTTCTCCGTATCTTTGTCGACCACAATAAGCCTGTCGTGCATTGTGCCTCACGGAAGCAACTCTCGCCTTTACTCTACAGTCTACACATCTTCATATACACGTAGCCTATAGTAGCTATTGGCAGGAATGTAGGCTACTCAAGGGTATACGCGGGCATATACGGCGTATACTCACCTCCGGGAAAAAATGACAGCGTATATACTCACCTCAAAAAACGAGGGTACACGCCGGTATACAGCGTATACCCACCTCAGTAAGACCAAGCGGGTATACGCAAGCAAAAATCGCGAATTACCAAGGCAAAAAAATCATGTAACTATAGAGCGTTTTACGCTGTGTGAAAGGTTTTCCGGGGAAAAAATTACGAGAAAAGCTTCGATGACAAAAAAAGGTCGTAAAAAAGGTCGTCAGAAATTTAGATGACTTAAAAGAAGAAAGATGGTCAGAAATTTTGATAACTAAAAAAAGAAGGTCGTCAGAATGCTTTGGCCCAAAAAGTCGATTTTTTTCGGGGCAGCGTGTACTCACCTCAAAAGTTCTGAGTAGCCTACAGCTGCACTGGCTTTTGGTATTGGAAAGACTTTCCTCTCAGTATGCCTCAGTCTTAGTGCATCCTTTGACGCTGCCAACCATTAGCTACTATTCGACTTTCGAGACTGAGCTAAGCTTCAGTGGTCTGCGTTGCTCTGTCACCGCAAGTAGCAAAGGATCAGTCCGGGGACACGAAACGGAGTATCCCCTGAAAGCTATCCGGGGGGATGAATTAATCTATCCCCCGGATGGAATTAACCGGTGTATACTATCCGGGGGGATGAACCAGTCTATCCCCGTTTTTGAAAAATGCGCATAATAATTTTTTTATGCTCTAATCAAAATTTAAAGTGACTCTAATTGTTTTAAGGGACCTAAGCAATGCTCAGATAAAGGCAACTCGAATTTATTTAGTGACTCTGAGTGTTCTCAAGTGTTTTAAATGTTTTAAGTGCTCTAAAAACAGGGCAAAACAAATTATCTAGTAGGAATAAACATACCTGTTAGCGTCATTGTTCAAAACAAAGCAGATGAAAATTAATTTGCCAAAAAAATACACGCGGAAGCGGTTTTTTCAACTTTTTGTAATTTGGGGGGATACAATTAATACGGGGATACTCTATTTCGTGACACCGGTAACGCCATGCTTCTATTCAGTGCATATTATATGGTTCTGCTTGAACTATGTTCCTATTTAAGCGGAATAGCAGATATATAGGTCTGAGGCAATCATATCATGGCTAACACGATTGGCTGCCCTCTTTCAATTCACATTCCGGCGTTGACTTTGCAAGCGGCAGGTCTTCCTCGGCTAAAAAAAACCGTCAAAGAACTTGGGGGGCTCTTTGATCTTACATTCTGATTCACTTAATTGACCTTTGCAAATCTCGTCACGACCATATCAAGACAATGCATCGCATAACGGTTGCTCTTGATAAAGTCATGTCAGAGATTAAAGTTTGCTCTGGTATCCAAAAATTAATGTCAAGTTAGAGACACAATGTCAGGAGACTAAAATAATATCATATGACTCAATGTCATGGGACTAAAATGTCATAGTACTAAATGTCATGGGACTAAAATGTGCATAGTACTAAATGCCATAAAACTCAAGTCGTGTAACTAAATGTCATGGGACCAAATGTTACGGGACTAAAATGTCAGGGGACGAGATATTCTGGAAAAATTGTCAGAACACTAATTTAAAGTCCATTCAAGTTGAGTGAAGTTTGTAGTTTCCATTTTATCAACAAAAAAACTCGAGGCATTCACGATAGTGTGCAGGGCCATGGTTTCTATTTAAATAGTGCACTGACTTTAAATGATATATAAGCAATATCTTCAAAGTATAAGCAATCGGATCTCTACAACTGTATTCAGTCAAAATAGTGTGAAGGACTTCACAGATCATTGCTTATGTCTTTTATTTTTTATTCTTCTCTCACGGTCGCATTCCAAGGTCAAGCAGATTCTATGTGTGACGTGATTTTCAAAGGCCAAAAAATGTTCGCAAATCAATAGCAATAATAAGGGTCCAGTCCAAAATAAATTAATCTTCTTTAATATATATATATATATATTATAATATATATGTTGAAGTCCCTGAGGGATCATGTTTACCTCGGGGGAAAACAATGATAGATATAAATGCATGTTTTTATGCATGTATTGTATATGTTCATACGATATTTCGCTCTTTTTAATTAATGTTTAAGAGATGCTGTGCCCGTCCGTGAATAATAATAATAATAATAATAATAATAATAATAATAATAATAATAATAATAATAATAATAATAATAATAATAATAATAATCATAAAGTCACAACAATTGTAATAACGATGGCGATAATAATGATGACAATAATAATGATAACGATGATGATGAAGATTTGTTGATGATCAAGATGAATGATGATGTTGATGATGACGATGATGATGATGATGATGATGATGATGATGATGATGATGGTGGTGGTGGTAGTGGTTGGTGGTGGTGTGGTGGTGATGATGATGATGATGATGATGATGATTTTTGTACTAATAGCTCAGATCCAATGTCAGACCCTTTCAGAGTTGCACTCCATGACGGCAGACAATGCAAACAATTTACTGCATTCGGTCACATATTCTGGGTCCGTCTATGCATCAATTAACCAGAGAGACGCAGCTTTATTGCTTTCCCTCGGCAAGTTGGTTTCGTTTCGTTTTGCATTGCTATTGCTATTGATCTCAACAATTGAAATGCCTAGATAGAAGATTTAATTAGAGTCTATTATAAACATGACCCTCTAATTATTATTATTATTACTTGTCTACTCCACATGGAAGTGTTGCGTGATGAGTTGAACAGACTTCATTCAAATGCCAGTCTTATCTTAATTATTTCTCATCATTTCTTACACTAAGGTATCGCAACCGGGTCGCGAATCCTGCGTGGTAAGCTCCTTGACCCAGGAGCAAAGGTGACAATTATGGGCGAGCAACTTGTCCAAGGTCTCAATAGATATAATATTATACACAGTGGCTATATAGGTGGATTCGAACCTGCGACCCTCCGGTCACAAGGCACCGATGCGCCACCGCAACCCAACCCTATACATAATAATTATACAAATACACATACTAGGTTATACATCATTCATCATTATTTATATCCTTTATATGCATACATTTATAATATGTAACGATTATATAAAGAAAATGCGACTTGGGTTAAGTTAGACGGAAAAGTATACGCAGGGCCTAGGACAGGATTTGGAGGCCCAGGGCCACAACTAATTTTCAAGGTCTTCTCACTCAAGAATCTACGTCAAAATTCTGGACTGCTATGAGATCCTGTTCCAATGTCAACATATCTCATAATATTTGAAGGATTTAAAAAGAAAATTATTTTAATTATCTAAATCATTTTCAATTGTTAAATGCTGTACAATAATTTCACATTTTCTTGGTTCAAAACTCTATTCTCTGTCAGTCACAGTTGTTACAGTCGTCGAAGTCTCTTCAAGGCTACTTTCCGTTTATGATCAATCTATTTCTCGAAGATCTTCAGTCTGCCTGAGTCTATAACTATTATCAGGATGTGCAATGAAATTTGAATTTTTTTGCTTGCTGAAGCAGCTTCCTTTTGTCGAGCCAGTTTCTTTCGTTTCTCATGTCCACTTTCGAATGATCTCTTCAGCTTTCTGTAAGAGATTAGATTAAAATAATATTTGTATGTAATAGACTATAACAGTTATGGCCCCAGAGGGAATATTTGCTATTTTTTCAATAAAATTGACAATGTGGTCATTTTTGTCAAATTGACTGATATTGTTAAAACTATTTTAATGAATTAATGTAGATTAAATATCAATTTCAAAAGCTAAAAACAAACCCCCTAATCGTGCACTCGTTCTGCTCGAATTCGTCCGCCACCCCATGCAGGGTCTATTCATTTTCTACACTACCCCCAAACTCCAAATCCTGGCTACACCACCACTATAAGAGACTAAGAAAGTAAGAATATATATAGTGTACTGTGTAGGAAACATTATCCACAGCGAATCCGATGATATGAACAATAATTAGGCCTATATTCATGAATTATGAGTATTAAAACATATTTTAGGTTTGAGTGTTTGACTTATGACTTAATTATAGGACCTACGAGTAACGATAGAGTCTATACTGTTGAGTGATGACAACTTTTCAATTTTACAACTAAAAACAGATTTACGAAAAAAATTAGTTTGCAATTATTTAACGTCAATGATTTCGTCACTAAATAATTGGAATTTGGGTAATGGTACATTTCAGTGAACTCGTTAATTCCGTAATTCCCCATTTCAATAAATTATTTATTGACATGGGGAATTACGGAATTAAGGAGTTATTTATTATAAGTCCGTAATTCCGAAATTCCGAGGCCCTTTATCAAGTGAGGCCTGGGGCCAAATGGCCCCAGTGGCCCCCCTGTCCTAGGCCCTGAGTATACGCCCGGAGACCATATGAGTATATAGGCCTAATACCGAATTCAAAGCATGACAGTGCTCGATTTCCTCGTGTTAATGTACGAGCACCAGAGATTTTTTATATCCTCCTCTGACAGACGAAGCCGAATAAAGTGCATTGACTACGAGTCTGCTGGATTCCAATCGATGCAAACAATCCTCGTTTATAGCAATTCCAATGGAGCTATCATGAAATGCGAACCAGGAACAGAATCCGGAATTTGATGCTCTACCGACAGGCGACTGCAGACGAGAGGCAACCAGTACAACATGCTAATAAAAATTAATATGTTCTGAGAATGAATGGATTTCGTCACGGAGTAGGCATCGGTGAAATATATCAGACCGGAAATGACGACTAGACCTCTTCTTAGTTGAGTTTAAGCCCAATGCATGCTTATAAAGTGTAAAAAGAAAAGTGCCTGGACGCCCCTCACCTTTTCAATGTGTGCTGGTCAGATAAGTGGCAGGACGGCATTCAGATTTAAAAATAAGTGCATGGACGCCGTCCATGACCGTTCACCCACTTTAAAAAGAAGTGACCGTCCGCCCACACTTTAAGCCCTGAGTTTAACCTATATGCGCACCTGACGAGTATAGACCCCAAATCAGGAGTGGATCCGTGGGAGAGGTATTCCGGCCATGCCCCTCCCCATTTAAATACAGAACGTGCTTCCTTCATTACTCAACGTGTCGTATGAAAGAAGGCATTGGCGCTGCATGCTTACTCATCTTCTTCTTCAGCTATTAAGGTTTTGAAATCATGTCATGCTGATGCTCTTCCAGCAGTTATTCAGGTTTCCAGTGTGTATATAGTGCTAAAGCCGAAGTGGCTTCATAGGAAGTAGAGCAATCGTTAATTACTCTCTTGATCACAATAATTATAGAAGACCGACTTAACTTAGCGCTCTACGCATGTTGCAGGCTCAGCGAGAAATAATACCAGTTAACGAGCACATAACCAATTATTTTGTCACTGGTGGTCAGTGCTTATTTAAAATAGATATCTTCAGGAAAGGGCAAAGCTTTCATCCAGAAATCGCACATCCCCCAGAAACTTGACTAAATGATAATAGTTTTTAGTTGCTGCTTACATTATTGTACTGTATACAGTAGGTTACATCAACTGTTATAGCCTAATATGCCATGCTATTATTTACGATTATAATTACGATTATAATATGTTAAATTTTTACTATTATAAAATATGATAAGTATACCATTTTATAGTGAGTATAATTTACTGTTATAATTTGCACAAATACTATTTTTACAACTCAATGACTTCTCCAGTCCTATTTTTCAACTTTCAAACTGTCAAATTTCAAAATGTTTTGTTCCTTGAACACTTAGTAAAAACAACATCATTACTACGAAGCTTCTAAATTTTGGTATACTTTGATAGTTCTTGCTTGGTTTCAGTACCATTTATAGCAGTTTGTGCTAATAATGTCCTGGTCAGGAATTCCGGATCGTCCCGTGCAACAAGGGCAAGATTATTTCAATGCTACAAAGCTTATATATATTTTATATATTATATATAATTAGGCCTACAATTCCGTCTGCAGTTATTCTTTGTAATAGTCCGGCAGCAGCAGAACTGAGTTGCAGAACTTTATACATAAGCAAATTATTATTTTAATTATGATCATATTGATTGAAATCTTAAATCACTGTTTTTTTTTATCAGCATTGAAGTAATAGACTACATGTAATTTAGCTAAGAGGACATGTTAAAATGATAGGTCTACCATTACAATGTGGAAACTCAATAAGAAACAGTTATTATTGTAACTTCATTAATTGGAGTCTTCGACTACTCTTTCAGTGCTAGCAATTTTGTTAAGATGGCAGCAGCTCAAAATGCTGCCATTGGAATCTGGAAATTCAAACAAAATCTGCTTGGAGAGGAGCGCATCCCCCTTCCAAAATCTCTCCCCCTCTCGGTGCCCCGAGCCTCGGCGTTTGACCATCGGCCGCTTGTCCTTGCCATCCTATGTACCCTGATTGCCCCTCTCATTTGTCCCACCCCATGTAAACTTTCTGGATCCGTCATTGTCCCATATGATATATTATTGCGTTTGACCTCGATTGAGTCGAGGCTGAATGGCTGATTATATTATATGATATCTATGGAGGATCTATATACCTTCGTAATATCAACGTCACAGTGTTTAGCATTGACGCAATAATAAGCGGATCAGAAGAAGAACAGCTGGACGCCGTTGATGTATTCATGGACACGGGTGGGACCGAGTGCATGATGCCTGGAGATATCTCCATGCAGTCAGATCCACTGCATGCGATGATGGGATAGACCACGTGACCTCCCTGCAGTCGGTCTCCATGATTATTATCATTGTTTGTTCGTCTTATAGGACGCCATAGTGCAGAAGTCCTCATTGCACTTCCCAAGTTGACATAAATCACCGTCTGACCTCCCCCAGTTATTTTTACACAATTCTCATAATAGTCAGACAACGATCGAAGAGTTTTCCGTGACTATGATATGCAAATCCATGTATACGGCTTTCATGTAATCAACATGTCATGTTTAACAGTGCTAAACTCCGACCATTGCTACAGAACCGACCGGCGTCACGTGACCAGAATCGTGCATGTGTTGAAGAAGCCGGACAACAAGCTGCATCGATAAGGCCTTCTCGGTCGACCATGGCCCCTTTTTAACCCTTTTTAAGCCCGATTGTAGTTGCGGAAAAAGGTCGGACATTTCTCATGGACAGAGCAGCACACGTGTTCACCTATTTCTCGACTGCTTTGTAAAAAGTTGTGGTTCGATACAGGTATATATTCTGCATGTATTATAGGCCCTATACCTATACCTATAATTATGATTGTTGAGATCATCAAGTCCATTCTCGGCTTCTTCAGTCGTCGACGCATGAGGCTAATATATTTGTATAGCGCCAGTGCGCCACCCAAAAGTGATCGTAATAGAGGCAAGTGGAAGAGAAATTTTAAAATTCACAAAGAATGCGCTATCTTAAACAATTCGATGTTTAATTTACTTATTTTATTTGTGTATTTCTCGCATTGGCTATCGTCCCTTCAAGCTCCTTGCTCAGAAGCGCTCCCAACTACAGCGCAGACACTGCACATCGGAGTTTCACGCCGAAGCGTATGAGCGATTGCAAGTGAAGGACTTGCTCAAGGCTCGTATTCGCGGCGGCTTGAGGTGGATTCGAATCTGGAACCCTCCGGTTCCAAGGCACCGAGCCCACCACTACATCACCGCGCCCCGTTGTCAGTGTGTTTGTGCGTGCGTGTGTGCGTGTGTGTGTGTGTGTGTGTGTGTGTGTGTGTGTGTGTGTGTGTGTGTGTGTGTGTGTGTGTGTGTGTGTGTGTGTGTGTGTGTGTGTGTGTGTGTGTGTGTGTGTGTGTGTGCAAACAATGAAATAGAATACGATAAGAGCATTGCAATGAACTAGATCTAAATTAGCCTATGGCATGTGTTTTAATGAATGATGTAAAGATCGCTTTCTCCAAACCCCATAATTGGCAGACACGTGTGACGTCTGCAGGCCATATCGACCGACAGTCACAGTAGGCCTAAGTGAGTTTCTATAGGCTTATATCGGCTGAAACAATAATTATTATTCCCCCGTCTATGGTGAACGCTAAAATTTCGGTCTAACAACGAGGCATGCATGTACATGTAGGCTTACAGTTTGATTGATATGAGCAACCAAGTCAAATACATGTAGGTGGCAGATCAGTTTTCTGAATAAAGATAAATACTGATTGTGAATCGCTGTTTTTACCATTCTCTAAGCATATATATGTATAGGTAGAATATATATATATATATACATAGGCGGAGACCTGGGCCGAGAATTGGGGGGGACGGAAAGACGCGAGATTTTCCGGAAAAAATTTCTGACGACCGGCGAAATCTCGAAAAAAAGTTATTTTCGCCGCCAAAAAAGTTGATGACCTTTTTTTTAGTCATCCGGCCAAAATCTCGACGAAATTTTCTATTTTCGCCGCCAAAAAAATTGTTGCCTTTTTTTTTTTTTTTTTTAGTCATCCGGCCAAAATCTCGACGAAATTTAAGTCATCCGGCCAAAATCTCGACGAAATTTTCTATTTTCGCTGCAAAAAAGTCTTGACGCTCAAACATTGGGGGGGACAGATGCATGGGCCGTCCCCCCCCCCAACACTTTGATTGGGGGGGACCGTCCCCCTGTCCCCCCTAGGTCTCCGCCCATGTATATATATATATATATACCCCAGAGCTTTTTTTAACGTGCAGTTGTACACAAGATATGCAGTTGTAGAAGCACTTCTGTACAGTTAAAACCAGCAAAAAGGTCATTGTCCTCCGATTGGAAGTAATTTACCATGGAGGATGGGAAAGGAAAGAAGGAGTTGTGCAGTTCTAAAAATTCCTTAAAAACAGTCCTGATATATCCTACTTATACAAAGCCGTTATCGTTGTTCAGATTATTCGGAAAGGATTTCAGGCGATAGCTATAATTATGTTGGAGAAACAACATTCAAAGTGATTGTTCAATCAATCTAATGCATGGATATTTTGCACGAAGTCAAATAACTTTCTGCAGAGAAGATGATAAAATCTGAAGAAGAAAAAAACAAGAGGGCCGAAGCATCCAAGCATTGCTTAAGATGAGTGGTCGAAATTAAGTCTAGTGCTGAAGACATTGAAATTGTTGCTTTCAAACAGATTAATTTTGAGAACTGGAAGAGGTTGGAAACAGATGGAGGAGAAGGAGAAGGAGAAGGAGGAGGAGGAGGAGGAGGAGGAGGAGGAGGAGGAGGAGGAGGAGGAGGAGGAGGAGGAGGAGGAGGAGGGATAGACCTAATGAAATGAAAATCAGTCTGGAGGAATAATATAGTCCAAACGGAGACAACTGGAAACATTTGAGCACTTCTGTCGTGCCATCGTATTTGAAATTTAAAATAAAGATGAATTTAAAATTCGAACTTTTGCCGGTGACACGAAACGGAGTATCCCCCCTGAAAGCTATCCGGGGGGATGAATTAATCTATCCCCCCGGATGGAATTAGCCGGTCTATACTATCCGGGGGGATAAACCATTCTAACCCCTTTTTGAAAAATGCGCATAATAAAAATCTTTTTGCTGTAATCAAAATTTAAAGTGACTCTTATTGTTTTAAGTGTCCTAAGCAATGCTCAGATAAAGGCAACTCGAATTTATTTAGTGACTTTGAGTGTTCTTAAGTGTTTTAAATGTTTTAAGTGCTCTAAAAACAGGGCAAAACAAATTATCTAGTAGGAATAACCATACCTACTAGTGTCATTATTCAAAACAAATCAGATGAAAATTAATTAGCAAAAAAAATACACGCGGAAGCGGGTTTTTCGACTTTTTTTAATTTGGGGGATACAATTAATACGGGGGATACTCTATTTCGTGACACCGGCAATAATAAGTCATCCCAAACAAATGCAGGCTTATAATTTATTGTCATAGACGCCTAACACTGTGAATAAAAATGATGTTTAATTGATCATAGAGATATCAGTGGCGCAGCCAGGAATTTATGATGGGGGGTTTATGGCCTGGCCGGATGCCCTTCCTGATACCAACCCAACAGTAAGTAAAAAGAGAATAAAGTAACAAAGGGAATAAAGTAATAAAAACAACTGTTACCACAAAACATTTGTTTTGTTTTCCTTATTTAAGTGGATAAATAACCTTCTAAAAAACATTTTCCTAAGCCAATGGGGGTTCTAACCATAGGCGTACGAGGCGGGGTCCAGGGGGGGCAAATGCCCCCCAAATTTCGGGCAAATGTGTTTTTCGGGCAAAAGAGGCATGGTCGGGCAAAAAAAGTTCGGAAATTTTTTCGGGCAAAAGAGGTGCGGGAGGAATTTTTCGAGCACGCAGGGGAAAAATGGCCGTCAGATTTTTCGGACGGGGAAATCCTACAAAAATTTTGAGCGGATGACTAAAAAAAAAGGTCGTCAGATTTTTCGGACGGGAAAATCGTAAGAAAATTTTGGGCGGATGACTAAAAAAATGGTCGTTAGATTTTTCTGGCCCAAAAATTTTTTTGCCCCCCGCTGCCGAAATGTCCCGTACGCCTATGGTTCTAACCCCGAAACCCCCTGTCTACGCCATTGAAAGATATGTTAATCGTATTACCGAAGCCAGGGTCCTAATTGGAGTCTGGATAAGAAATGGTCACAAAAATAAGGTAGGCCTGCCCTGGCCTGGCTATATGAATGCATATTGTGCTAGGGAAAAGGTGGTTCTTCATGACGCATGATAGCAGGGTGATACAATAGCCATTGGTAGGTGCATGGTGTGTGTAGCCTACATGCGGCATAAAATGAGATCCTTCTAAAAGTTGCGCAAACGGTTGATGCAATATTATTTTACAGGCGAATTCGAATCGAAGTCAATTGTAGGTCTACATTAATTAATATGGACATCAGATATCTCCTGTTATCTTATATGCTCACCTTGTGTCCTTCTGCAGTGCGAAGTTCAACGTTGGAACTCAAGCAGCTGCCAATGCAGAACTAACTGCCATAATATTGTGGCTCGTTTCAGCAGTGCACCGCTACTCGACAGACATGCAGGTCGGTCTTGTTGTCATCATCACTCTGTGTCATGGAGATGATAACGGGCACGACGTCCGCCTTATAACGGAAACGAACCATCGGCGTTTCGTTTATTTTATCTGCATGAGTCACTAGATTTTCATCACGAGCCACGGGACAAAGCAATGCTTTAATATTAACAGACTGGATGCCTACCGAAATAAATAATTCACCCTTGTGGGATTGCATGCAATGTGCTCAACTGAAACATACATCTGTAGGTTCAAGACCTCTTTCGTGTTCCATCGTTTCCTATATAATATTATGTCCTGCATCGAGCGAATGATGTGCAATAATTGTTTCGACTGCATGGACGCTGCGTCGGAAACAATGCGATATGAAGAATATCTGTAGATCGTGTCATCACTTCATATCAACTCGCGCATCTGTTTAACGGTCAGCCTGCAGATGCTGCTTCGTTTATAGCGTGCCTTTGTCTCGTTCTTCGCACATATATACTATATACATATATATATATATGTATCAAGGTACCTTCTTGTCGCATACATATATAGTATAAATATATATAATTATATATATCGAGGTACTTTCTTATCGCATACATAAACAATAAAAATATATATAATTATATGTATACTATATCGAGGTACTTTCTTGTCGCATAAATATATAATATAAATATATATAATTATATATATCGAGGCATCTTCTTGTTGCATATATATAATAATAATAATTACGACGATTTATATGGCGCAGTATAGTATATATATATATATATAGCTTATATAGGCCTATATATATATATATATATATATATCGAGGTACTTTCTTGTCTCAGTTTGTCAAACAGTCTGTGTGTCCGTCTGAGTCGTTGTAAGTCTGTATGTCTGTCTAACTCTTTTGGCTTTCTTTTTTTCTTCTGGCTCTTAAAATCGGATAAGCTTAGTCTTGTATATCGCCCGTCAATCGGAAGCAGCACTTGAAGAGTGGAAAAGCATCGCCTTCCGTCAAGGCCTGAGGGGTAGGCATAATGGCAATGGCAATGGCAGAGGAAACGCATTTCATGTTATACTGCAGAAAAAGAAAAAAGACCGGCTCTGAATAGGGCCTACCTAGAGGGTGCTCCGGCAAATGGGACTGAGCATGGAGTTTAAGAGTAGGCCTACGTTTACTCACCGTCCATTATATTGCGTGCACCTGTAATCCTCGTAACAGCATAGATAATAATTAATGGGCGATATGTTTGCACGCTTTAATGTACACACAGACCAAATAATCAACTATCATCTGCATTGTGTCACCTTGATTAATTAATTGTCATCGAACACACGTTTACGCCTACGATCCGTCAAAGCGTTGGCGTCTCTTCTGTGATGTTCCCAATGATTTTACGAATAGTCGATAAAGAATCCGTGTTGTTCTGTCGCTTTCCTATTCTTCTTCTCATCCTGCCAATCACACTTTGTTCGTCATCATCAGTAGGCGCTTGGAAATTCAACTCCACCTATGTCCGACGATGTGCCACCGATGTCAGAGAATGTGCCAACAATGAATGATATTGTGCCATACCTGAGAATATGCCACCGATGTCTGAGAACATGCCACCGATACCCGAGAATATGCCACCGACGCCTGAGAATATGTCACCGATGCCCGAGAATGTCCCACCGATACCTGAAACTTTGCCACTAATGAGTGAGAATGTGCCACCAATAAATGATAATGGGCTGTGCATGCCTGAGAATATGCCATCGATGTCTGAGAATATGTCACCGATGCCTGAGAATATGTCACCTATGCCTGAGAATATGCCAACGACGCCTGAGAATATATAGGCCTATGCCACATGGATGTACCTGGAGCAAACCACTTGCAGTTAACCCGAGTAGCTCCCAGACAGATTCAATTTTGTGAAAGCCTATTAGGCTACTTTGGTAAGAAACGCTACGTGAAAATTTAGTTTTACATTTCAGTTTTATTAATATTTCATTTTCCATTTAGAACGATTATTATTTATGTCATTCGTTTGAAATACAGGCATAGCTAACAAAAATATTCCATGTTTCATTTTAGTTTGTAGTAGTCACAAAAGCAAAATGCTTAAGCGATAAAGAAACGATAAAGAAAACATCCAATTTTCATAGTTCTTTGTCAATTGTCATAGTTTTAGGTTTCCTCGTAAGAACACAGGCCTAATTCTCATTTTTAAGAAGCACGAAAATGCATTCAAAGCACTTCAAAGTCTTAGAAACCTTACTGTACGCGGTTCCATAAATGCTTAAAGCAGTAAAAGTTCTTTATATAACAAATTGCTTGTTGCTGCTTAACGAGACTGCGTCATGTCAAAGAGGATTAGCGTCGCCCTCCCCTTTTCTCAAGACTTGGGACTGGCACTGCCAAAGTATTCGAGCAGTGGCAGTGCAGAGTGGGATAATAAATTGTGTTACCCTCCCATCTTTCCTTTCGCCCATTCATCTATCAAGCCACTCATTCATCGTCCATATGAACCACGTACAGGCCGCCGAAAGGGAGGGGCAAAGGGGGCAAATGCCCAGGGGCCCGGCGACGTTTAGGGGCGCGGGCTACACTGATTATATTATTTTTCATATGTTAATTACAGGCGGCGGACCTATGATCACTTATGTGACTTAGTCTATGTAGCCTATACACAGGCTTGCTCGGCTATAACATATGAAACGGTCCTTCAAGACATCCGAACAATTTTCCAGGCCATAAAGAAAGAGTATTTCCGGAGACGCAGACAAAATGGAGACTATACCAGGATTATCATAAACTATTTCCGGCAGTTAAATCCAGAAATGGTTGCTTGTTGATTAGACTAGCCTACCATATAGATCTAATATAATTTGAAAATCAAACTCTTAACAGTATAAGAACTTATTAAAATCGTAAATGAAATAATTATTGCGAGTGAAGGACTTGCCCAAGGTCCCTACGCGACGACTTGAGATGGATTCGAACCTGCAACCATCCGGCTGCAAGGCAACGAACATACCCACTACACCACCGCGCCCCATGTGTTCCCTATCAATCATCAATCAATCAATCATTTATTTTGTAACCAATCACTTCTTAAAGTTATAAATTGCAAGTCACATGTTCAAAGAGGAATGGCCACAACTTCCCCACAAGTATAGGTCCTGAAGAGATCACTGACCCCGCTATGTTCCAAGTTACCTGATGTTCCTATGATATTCCGTTGTTCCCTATTCCTTATGTTCCATGTTCTCTGTTCTGTGTTCCTATGCTCTAGTTCTATGTTCTACCTTCCCCTTCATGAAGTCCTTAAGACTTTAAGTCCTAGACACTGCTCGTCGACGGGCCTACGCATTTTCCTGTTGTCCTGCATATTGAGATTGCATCTGGAGATACATTGGCAGATGGCCAAAGACTCTTCTTATCCACAAACCATAAATAGCGCATGATTTGGTCATGTTTGATCAATTTTTACTTGAACTTATCGGCTTGGTTTAATAGATAATATAAGTGTGCTGCGCTAAGCTTTCTCAACGATAGCAGACGATAAGTCGATAATGATGATTGCAAGCGAAGCTTTCTGAGTCGTAGGACGACGTAGGCCTATATTTAGACAAATGTGACGTCATTTGCACAGAATTATCTTTGCGTATCTCCACTTTTGTGAATTCCGAGAAAAACGATGTAGAAGTTTCGGAACTTTGGACGCAAAAAAATATTCAGCAAGGTCGTCGCCAGGATTTGATTTCGGGGGTTGTTTCTGTCCCGGCCGAAAACTTGATGACATTTTTAGTCATCCGGCCAAAATCTTCAGAAAATGTCAAAAATTTCCCTTCCAAAAAACCTGATGACCTTTTTAAATGTTGTTAGTCATCCGGCCGAGATCTTCAAGACATGCCCCAAATCTCCCTTCCTGAGAAACTGATGACCTTTTTAGTCATCCGGCCGAGAAATCGAAATGTCACCAATTAATTCAATATTTTACATTTTTCCGGCGCTTAAAGTGCAACAAAAGAAGTGCCTGGACGCTCCTTGACTTTCCAGTGTGTGTGTGCTGGCGAAGTAAGTGGCAGATCGGAGTTCAGATTTGATTTGATAAGTGCCTGGACGCCGTTCATGACCGTTCAGGGCTCCAGGCACATGTTAATCCCTGATGCCGTTGTTATCTTCCCGCTCTTTTCGAACTTATTTATTTCTACAGCGCCCCTCAAGCTCGAGATCTCTACTCAGTGGCTCTCCCGACTACAGCGCAGACACTGAATCGGAGTTTCACACCGAAGCGCCCGAGCAGTTGTAGGGCCAGGATTTCAGTTTGGGGCGGGGGGCTGAATTTTGCGGCGAAAATTTTCCGTTTTCAGTCGCCAAAACTTCTGATGACCTTTTTCCCATTTCGCCCGTCAAAATTTCTGATGATTTCTAATTTTTTTAGTCATTTGGTCTAAATCTTCGAAAACTGGTCCTTTTCCGTGACGGCTGTCTGCCAAACCTCGTGCGTGCCTTTACGGTTATTGGGGGGGGGGGGGAGCTAAAGGGGTTAACCGTTTTCTACATGGGAAAAAAATGGATGACCCTTTTTAGGAGGGCTTAGCCCCCCCTAGCGCCGCTACTGGGGTCGTCCATCTGAAATGACCTCCCTTCAAATCTGCACTTATTAATCCTACCAGAAAACTTTTCGTCTTAAATCTCTCAAGTCTCAAGTCTTTTTTCTTTCGCCGTGGCTGGGCTGGGAGCGCCTCTGAGTAAATTTCTTAAAGGGGCGCTATAAATTCCGAGAATGAATGAATTAACACGGCAACGTCATAATCAGTGATTCCGTTAAGGTGTGAATTCTTGGAGTCATGGACGCATCACATCAAAAAAATTGAAGTCCACACCAAATGGATAAGAGTCATGGACTCCACACCCATCCATTTTTGGAGTCCCATCGGGCCATAGTAGGCCAAATGTAAAAAATTCCGAACTTCTTATATTACAGCATAGGCGACAAAGGGCCCAACCATTAGGCTTATTATTACGTAACCTACGCAAAAATTCATACTTTTGACCCTCTCATTCTGTTGCAACTCGTACATTTTGCGAACAGGCACATGCGTACGTAAAAATTAGCTCTAACCCTCCTCCGTTTACAAAAGTTCATTTAGGCTATATAGCTAAAGTCAGCTATAAAATTCATTTTACCGTTGGCTATTTTGTGTGTGTTAAAATCTGAAGTTGTCGATACCAATAGGTCCAATACAGAAAATACCAAGTCATAAACTCATAAATTATTGCCAGCTTCTCCAGAGGTAGGCTGAATTGGAATGAAATATAGGCCTGTATATCGTGGAATCGTGAAAGGTCAAGTAGGCCATAGGCCTATAGGCTATAGCCTAAGCCAACGATAAGTAGAAGTTTTTAGTTTTTAAAATTTGAGAACAAATTAACAGCCATTTAGAAGCAACAGCTGGTGTTAGTTCACAATCAGATTGCATCGTATTGCATTAACATTGACTGGAGAGTGCCTCTGAGAGGGCTTCTTGTAACTTATTGAAATAAATGAATGAGGGCAGAGTCTGAGAGAGCTAAAATGCGATTGTCGTTAGCAAGGACATCATTTAAAAAAAGGAAATTTTAGGACACTATAGGCTATAGCCTATAACTATATAGTACCAATCTACCCGACGATAATAACTTTTTATACTTTCCAAGAAAAATATTTTAGCATTGTTGTACTTCTTTTAGTTTTCTTGATTTTAGGAGCTATCCGACGACGGTTATTACTTTTAAGCCAGTTCATGGGAATGGCTGATCGCTATAATATTGCTCACATGTCGATGGTTTAGGTCTAGGACTGCATGTAGGCTACCGTATGTAGCATTTGTAAGTAACTTACAAAGAAATGAAATATTCATAAATAGGTCATTGCATAAATTATTCACCACTAACCAGTCAGTTAATACGCAATGCATAAACTGAGACAGTTTCACATATATGGACCCCACGGTATTTCTTATTGGTGTCCCACGGACGCATCGTTAATTTATTTGTGCGTCCATCCACAACTTCAGTGCGTCCATGGACGCACCGCCTTTATTTTTGTGCGTCCGGCGTCAAAATTTGTGCGTCCGGGACGCACGGACGCACGTTAACGGAATCACTGGTCATAATCCAATAAATATTTCTCTATCGCGAGTGACGTCATCGTTTTTGTCTTGCTTACGCTGTTACGTCATTTTGTGAAGAGTTGCTCTACTTGCTTGATATTTTCGAGAGCAAATTTTTAAGAGATTCTCTTGTGCTAGTATTGCGATGTGAGAGTATGCGTCGGTTAATTGAGCCGGGTGCTGCCTGGCACCAAGCAGAGGAAGACCGGGTCGGCGCTGGAGCGTACGGATGGGAAGCTGCAGAGGAATAAGTCTGCAGAGACGTCCAGAGAAGCAGCTGGCAAGGACCGCGAGACCTTCGATCATCGCCGAGTGATCTGCTGGAGCTGAATCTGCAGCCATCGTGGTAGATGTTGGAGGAACCGAGTTGCCGGTGGTGGATACACGAAATAACGAGGAGAGTGAGCGACAGTCGGAGATGATCCTTGTCAATGACGACGACGTCGACGACGCCTTCTTCATCAAGGTCATTCCCGCCTCAGCCTCCAAATTCCTCCCCGCGACGTGCTGTGAATGTGACCCTGGGGAGGGGGAGGGGCAGACGACGATAACGATGACGAGGTTATGTCGACATACGCTTTCGGCATCCCGTCATCCGATTCATTGAGATTTCCTGACGGTGAACGACCACGATGACTCGGATGGTCATGAGGAGGCGGTTTCAGTTGGCTAATTCAAGAGAAGGTCCGTGGCCTCCTCCTCCTCCCCCTCCCTCGTAGCCATGGCAGCAGCGAGATTCCTGCATGAAGAGTCCGTCAAGTCAGAGTATCGTCTGCAGAGGGAATCGGAAGCACCGAGAAAGAACTGCTGCTCGATGGTTGATCCGAATTAAGATACACTGAAATTGACCCGCTATATTAAGAGCTTCGAGGATCTGCGACACATCGAAATTGAACTGAACGCTGCAGTAATTAACTGACTTCGTGAAGTTGACTCTCCTTCGGAATGTGTAATCCCTGCTGGAGATGAGACAAGAATCGCTCAAACGATCGGAAAAGAGTCGCCCCAAGAACTGAACACATAAGATAATTAGTGTCACCCGTGACAACAGACTGGCATGGGTCAATACAGACGATTGGTAAGAAAACATTTCATATTAGCCATTCCTTGAGTTTCTTTCACTTAAGGGTCAGTCTTTGTGAAATTCGAGGTTTTGTAACAGACCTTCTTTATTAGTGTTCTACCATTAGACATGCAGGTCCAAGATTCCAACGACACCATTCTTGTCTATTCTGTGTTTTTTTCTTTGATATCTTTATATCCTCGCCCATTTTCTCTGTCCATCAACCAGTCCATCATAATCTTTCTTGGTCTTCCTGGTACTCTCTTTCCCTCCATTCTTCCCCCGAGTTCCGTCCTCAAGAGCGAGTCTCCCTCAACATGTGCCCCAGCCAGTTCATCTAGCTGCCTCTTCCGTAGTGTACCAATCAGCGATATTTTTCTTGCACCAGCTGCAGCACCTCTTCTTTGGTTTTGTAGTCCTTACAATTATTCAACAGACCTATCTGAATCTTGTAACTGTAATTTTGCAATTTTGTAGCTTCATACGCGAGTTCGAAGCTATGAGGTTGAGGACGCAGACTGTGTGCCCTGTGGACCATTATTGGTCGCGAAACAGTCTAAAATAATAAGGTCACATATATCACAGCTCGCAACAGCCTGCATTCAGTGTCACCTACATGTATATATAAGCGCCACAACGCTTACCAATAATTATTGTCTGGCAGCAGAAAGTTCAACCGTTGCATCGTACAATGAAATCGTTCAAGTTTTGAAAGTAGCCTACGCTAGCTGCAGCTGTTACTAAGCTCTTAATAGCCTGATCTTAACCTGCTTCTAATCTAATACCCCGGTACTTGAGCCTGGATAACAATATTTGTCTTTCCTTATTTTGATAGCCTATATGATATGCTATCAAAATAGGGTAGGTTAGCCCTATATCAGTTAAACTCAACTTCAGTTTTTGTCAGCAAGGCACGAGAGAAATTCAGTATGTTCGAATTATTTTGTTGCAGACCATAGCGCGATTTGTGTTTGTCAAAACGAACGATCGTCAGCGCAAAAGAACAAGCAGCCGTTCGATAAAAGATGAACGAATGACTGCACAAAGAACATGGTGTCTGATTAAAAAGAACAATTGAGAATGCAAAGAACCTGCTAGAAAAAGAACGAAACACAGAAAACCTGCACACTGCTAAAAAGGAACAATTGACAGCGCAAAAAGCTCTTCTATCTGATTTTAAAAAGACTAAACATAGGCTATTACCCTCACTGCTACTCAAAGGACTGCCGACTAGTGCATTGATTCTTTTATATATATATATATATATATATATATATATATATATATTGATTCTCTTACATTTATTCCTTTATACACTTCTTCTTTTACACTTATTCTTTTACATTAATACTTTTGCACTTATTTTTTACATTTATTCTTTTACACTTTTTTGCATTGATTTTTACAATTTTTACATTAATACTTTTACACTTTTTACATTGATACTTTTACATTTTTTACATTAATACTTTTACACTCTTTTTGCATTGATACTTTTACACTTATTTTTTACATTAATACTTTTACACTTATTCTTTTGCATTGATACTTTTACACTTATTCTTTTATAGTAACACTTTTACACTTATTCTTTTACATTGATCCTTTTACATTTTTTACAATAATAGTTTTACATTTTTTATATTAATACTTTATTCTTTTACAGCAAAACTTTTACACTTATTCTTTTACATTTGCACTTTTACTTTTTTATTACTCCTTTTACACTTATTTTTTTACATTAATATTTTTACACTTATTCTTTTACATTGATACCTTTACACTTATTTTTTACATTGATACTTTTACACTTATTTTTTACATTAATACTTTTACACTTATTCTTTTACATTGATAATTTTACATTTTTTATTAATCCTTTTACACTTATTTTTTATATTGATGTTTTTACACTTATTTTTATATTTATTCATTTACACTTGTTCTTTACATTAATAGGCCTACTTTTACACTCATTCCTTTACATTTATTCTTTTACACTTATTCTTTGCATTAATGTTTTTACACTTATTTTTATATTTATTCATTTACACTTGTTTTTTACATTAATACTTTTACACTTATTCTTTTACACTTATTCTTTTACATTAATTCTTTTACACTTATTCTTTGCATTAATGTTTTTACACTTATTTTTTATACTTATTCATTCACACTTGTTTTTTTAACATTAATACTTTTACACTTATTCTTTTACATTTATTCTTTTACACTTATTCTTTGCATTAATGTTCTTACACTTATTTTTATATTTATGCATTTACACTTGTTTTCTACATTACTTAATTTTAAACTTATCCTTTTGCACAATCAGCTGTTTTATTGACTTAACAGCGAGTTTTAATACACTCTTGTTATGTGGTGTGGACCTCTTCCTCTAGGAATTTATATGCTTAAAGCCTGTTTTTAAACGTCTAATTATATACGACTTCCAAGGGGAGTAGAGTCCCGGATAGCACCTCCCCACATATCGAAATGTTTTTGAATTTCCACGCTGCAATGGTAGCATTTTGGACTGTCATTATGACGAAAATGCTCCTCATTTCAGTGCTGATAGTCGTGGTTTTCGACTTCAAAAGTGTCTCCTGCAGAGTCCTGCTGTTGTTTAAATCTGTCAAATTTCTTGACTGCAAAATCCCTCATAATTTCGTTGCTGAACGATGTGGTTTCAGAGTTCAAGAAATGTTTTCTCCTCCATTGTTCAAATTTGACGAATTTCCACATTGCAAGAATAGCATTTTAGGTTGTCATTTTAACTAAATGGCTCATCACTTCAGTGCCGATAGTGGAGGTTTATGGCTTCAAAAGTGTCTCTTCAGCTGTTTAAATGTTTGTTAAATCTTCAAACTGTAATGGTAACCAATTTCTCATAATTTCATTGATGGAAGACACGTACAGTTTATGAGTTCAGTAAATGTCCTCTCCACGTTGTTTGCATGTTTGAATTTCCTCACTGCAATGGTGGCATTTTAAAAGTCATCTTAATAAAATTGCTCATTATGGATAGACAATGGATAACACTCTAGAAATCTAAAATGATATATCTGAAATATTTGTGAAATATTTGGGCATAAAACGCAACGTCCTATAGAAACCTGTTGCCATGCACTGTCGTCTATGGCTGTCTGGACGGTCGTCCATGCAGTCATGGACGGTCGTCCGTAACTGCATGGACGCCATCCATGCAGTCATGGACGACCGTCCTGGCAGTGCTGGCCAATAAGTGATAGGACGGCGTCCAGCCTAGAAAATAAGTGCCAGGACGCCGTCGATGACCGTCCTGGCACACTTTAAGCCCTGCATTTTTTCATATCGGTTTTTTTCTATCAAGTTCATTAAACACAAGTTTTGAAGCACTATCAAGTTCATTCACAACAGTTATTTGAGATATGACTTAATAAAATCGTTTATGCTACTTTTTTTTATTGCTTTACGTTTTTGAATCGTCAAAAAACGGTGGGTGGTTTCACTAAAAGGGGTATAGTTTTTGTTCTGTTTGAAATATTTTATTGAAATCTGGCCATCGTGTGTAAATATGAATTGTCTCTAAGCCTGTAAAATTTCACTTCAAAATTCATACTTCTGGCCAAGATATTGGCAAAATACCTAGGGGGTCTTTTTTGGCCCACCCTGTATATATATGCTTATAATGAGCATGATCGGGTGGTTTTAAGTTCTGAAGGCATGCGCATGGTCTGAGGACTGAGGCAGTGCTTAAAGTGTGGAAAAATAAGTGACTGGACACCCCTTACCTTTCCAAAAGAAGTGCCTGGATGCCCCTTACCTTTCCAGGTCAATTGTGCTGGCCAATAAGTGGCAGGACGGCGATCAGATTTTAAAATAAGTGCATGGACGTCGTCCATGACCGTCCAGCCACACTTTAAGCCCTGATCTGAGGTCTCAATTGGTAGGGACGATCAACAACCGGTGGGAAAAACGGACGAAGAACATGGAAGTAATTTCTGGAGACAGCAACCAAAATGTCAACATCAGCAAGATCTACCATATTAAGTCGCAGCAGGCGAGTCATCAAGCAATTGAAGTAGGCTAGCTCTGATCGACGGACCCTGACCTGACCCTCGGTCGTGCCCTGACCGGCTGACCCGGTCCTGGGCGGTAGTAAAGGTTGTATGACTAAATTGACTATGTTCGTTCCCATAAAGTACAATCTATTAGGCATGAATCTAGCTGCAACCTCAGAGTCCTCAGTACAGTCACATGGAAGTAATTAAGTGAGCTTACCGAAAATAAATCGTAGGCCTATCTGCGCACCATAGACATAGTACATTAATTTTGCTATCTACGCAGAATCGGGAGCCAGACTAATCGTGGGCAGGATTAATAATAAGCACGTGACTGCAACGATTGACAGCTTGCTCACATGATGCGTTTGTAAATAGGGAAGAATTCAGCTTCAAAGAAGTCGTTGTTAATAATTTCTTTGTCAAAAATCTGTCAACATGTACGCCATTCTTCAGCGATTTCTTGTCTGGATCAAGAGTCTCTTCTGGAAAGAGGAGATGGAACTGACGCTGATTGGTCTCCAGTATTCGGGAAAGACGACATTCGTAAATGTTATTTCGGTTGGTTGAGTGATACTACCCTCCAAATTTATTCTGTTGTACCTTAATTCCTGGAAATTTTCTATATACGTGTGAAACGTAGTAACTTACTCATTGCACTTATGACTGTTTGATAACTCAATTCTTGATTAGTTGGGAACTAGTAATGAAGTCACCAACGTTTAGCGGCGTTTGTTCCTCAATACTCTGACCGTAGGCGTCCTGTCCAGTTTCTGATTTGCACGCAGTTCCTATTGTATGCACGTCCTGTCAAATAGGAAATGATATTTTACACAACTTGGCCACTTAACAATAGGATCGAATTTTAATAAAATAGCAGTAAATTTTTTGCTGTCACACGAATCACTTTATGAACTGAAACCAACTACGCAAATTATAGATGTGACAGATTTGGTGGGATTGAAGTAGCTTTTGCCACCCATGGACAAAGTACCCAAAATTATATTAAATAAAACTCTTGCCACAAAGATAGAAGATGCAGCTGTAGGTGAAATTCTTTTGTTTTGTTTCTTGCTTTCCAACTGGCAAGTGACATCATCTTTAGCTTACAGTACTTAGAATCACATGCCAATTTCTCACAACACAGGGTGAACTGTAACAAAGAGGCTTACAAGTACAAGGCCAGTTTATTGGAGATGATTCTGTAGTGTTTAATTGGCAGGCTTATCAGTGATAGGTTGTAAAAAATTTGGCTACAAATTTGTCCCCGTTCTTGGCTAGTCAATTTTTGTAGCTGATTATTTGCTCACCCTAATGTCCTAGAAGCAGAACTGAACAAAATATAGAAACAAGCTCTGTTGATGTGTTTATTGAAGTAGTCAGGCCTCTGCAAATTTATTTGTTGGATTTGGTGTAAGAATGCTATGGATTTGCAATAGCCCATTATTCTTAGAAGCAGATACAAACATAGTGATGATTGATTAATTATTATTTTAAATTAGGTTACAGAAGTATGCCTGCTGGCTACTTATTAACTAGTAGCTTTTACTGTGACAGTATCAAAAGCGCAAGAAATCAATGGATGGTGCTTACAACCAAGACATAATAAATAGAATCAGATCAGCATTCAGAAACTCCTTTAGCTATGAGAGATACAGAATGCCTACGATGGACAGCGATCTGAAAAATACATCTTAAGTAGAGAATGAAATGACTCAAAGTGTCTTAGCCAGGTACACATCTGGCGTGAATTCCAAATTCTGCGACCAGCAACTGAACTGCTCACTACTGACATTATTCGGTGTAAGCCACAACGCCGGTTTATAAGCTGGTCTCCCTGACGTGGCTTTTGTGGGTGCTGAGAAATTCTCGAAGATATACATTACATTACATTACAAGCATTCGTGCATGAGGATTTACACATAGATTTGACATATAGTCAGAGGCATGTACAGTTTAAAAAGCCACCCAAGTTATCAGCCAACTCAGTTAGTGAGTCACCATGTTCTAATGAATTTTTGATTATCATTTTGTAAATTATGGTAAAGCCAATTATTGTTTTCAGAACCGATCTAATCAAATTTCTTTTTACCATTTAGCATCCCTACTAAACTTGCAATCTCTATTCTTTTTACACCAGTTGCTTACTGTTGCTTACACCTAGTGTTATCTGAGGGAAGATTGGAGTGGTGCCACCACACTGCTCCAAATGACTTGTGATACCTGACATTGGACCTGTTGTAGCCAGACCACAGCTGTGGTGTGCACTCTACTACTGTCCCAATTCTAAGAGGAAGTCACTTAAAGAAAGTTAAAGTAGATTGGAACTGCATGGCCAGCTCATAAGCTGCATCAATCGCTATTTTATTTATATCAATTTTATATCTTGGGCAAAAGTTAGTCACTTTTAGTTTCTGATGACAGTTTAACTGGGAAATGAAGTTTTAGGAAGATGGTAAGATGTTCATAAAGATATGATTGAACAGGAATGACAGAAAGATGGTGAATCAGAGCAGGTCGTTGGGACATTTATGTGTTGCCTCTGTCTGTGTAGGGTGGAAAATAAGCTGTTGCATCGGATACTTTTCCAGCAATTCAAGAAATACTGAAGAATGTCAACATGAATGTTGAAGTTATCGATAATACCCAGGGCTGTAGTCGAGGGTATATGTGGGTATACTGAGTGTACTCGCTTCACAAAATTAATTTGCTTTTAGTATATGAAAAAATGACCTGCAAACATGACAAGTTTAGGCAAGTTTAGCATGTTCTCACCTCTAATTTTGCCTCTATAATAACTAAAATATTGTAAAATGAGAGGAAATCTAATACCAGTTTGCTTGAGATAAATGATATTTTGTCAGAAAGTAGGTCAAAGAGACGGATGATGGGGTGATAAAATATTTATTCAAATAGGCTACCAGAAAGGAGAGTAGCAGCTGCATCTCACATGATTCGGGTGCTAGAATAGGTTAAATGACCTTTTGCAATCGGGAAGATGACTTGAATAAGTTCCCACCCAGTACAGTACCATTGCACCACATCTCATTAATTTTGCAATAGAAAGGCTTGTGGAACAGTGACTAATGGAATATTGTGAGTTCAGAAATGAATGCATTATCATTGGGTTGCAACCAGATTTTATTAAGAGCAAGTATGTATACAAATAATGCTTACAAGGAAATCTGTACAAATAATTTGCAACCATATTTTTTAGGGAACAAATATTTTATTGACCAACAACCAGAGTCTGAATTCTGACTGATCCAGTATTTATTTTAATGTTGCCATCCAAGATAAACGGTAGAGGTAGATAAAGTAGATTGACACATTCGTGACATGAAGTTGAAGGCGGTTTACAATGCTAATTACCCTACAACGAAGAGATTCTGAAATGTTCCTTTTATATGCTACTAGCTGTGCTACACGACGTTGCCCGGGAAATTTTTATATATTATTTTAATCATACCTGATAATTAATTGACCAGCCTTAATGGTCACAAAATATTGGGACTATACTAATCCAAGCAGCACATACATGGAAGCATTATGAACACTCGAATGTGTTGCTCTCAACTGGAAGCCTAATTCACAACTTCATTACATGAACTTGACCAGGGACACTGCTTCAGCCTTGGGTTGCCCTTGTATGTATCTGCATGGGACTTCTGGCAGGGACTTTTTTAGACCTAAATACCATTGGATATGCTGAGAAATATTTAGATCTTGAGCTACATAAACATTTAAATGACTGCTTGTTTTTTATATTTATTAGGTAAGGTTCCCTGTACAAGTTTGCAAATGTAGAAGTAGACACATTTCTGTATAATAAATCTATTTTTCTGTTGTTTCAGTCAGGAAAGTTCAATGAAGACATGATACCAACGGTTGGTTTTAACATGCGAAAGGTAACCAAAGGAAACGTTGTGATCAAGGTAGTTACAGTTTTTTTTCATTAACTAAATCTATACCAAGGTGTGATATTTAGGTTTCTGGTCCCTTATTGATTTTTTCTTATGTACGTCATTATAATTTTCTTGTTGCTGACTTCCATAGATCTTGCTTGTTCAGGATCATGATGCAGGATGGCAACTTTTCCAGGACCTAATTAAAATAACATGATGCTGGCTATTCCAGTGTTTCAAATATTCCTTTGGATCTTAATTCATTTTGCACTGAACATTAAACAGTCTCTTTTGCCATTCACCTGTAAAGTGGTGAATGTATCACATTCCTTGAGTTACTGTAGCATTATATGCGACATTCGTGCGATATTCATGACATTCTAGCTTCTGCATTTAATTTCTACAAAGAGAGTTGCTACTTTTCAAAGGCACAGTTTCTTAAGGTCAGAGTTCAGGTGTTCAGATCATCTCTGATGTCATCATAGTAAAAACTGAGGCAGTTTCCAACATGAACGAACCATCAGTAGCTGTTCTTGTCTTTAGCGTGAAATATTAGTAACACATAGCAAAATAGAATCGACAAGTAAGACATTGTTTGCCTAGAATCCGGGATACAGTACCAGTACACAGAAAACATGATGACTTCCCTGTTGTTCCTGAACATTGTGAACATTTTGATTTGTCTTCCAATTTGTCTAGTGCCTGTAGATCAGGTTTAAAGTGCTGCACGCAAATGTATGAACAGATTGATGAAATACATATGAAGTCAGTCATGCTTGTTTCCATGAGCAGCTATGAAAAAATTGAAATGCTTGTTAAGTTGCAACTTTACATGGCAACCTTTTGTACATGAAGACATAATGTACTGGACATAAGTGCTTTCTTTTCTCAGGTTTGGGACATTGGTGGACAGCCTAGATTCCGGAGTATGTGGGAGAGATACTGTCGAGGGGTGAATTGTATTGTGTGAGTGGTTACTTCATATATATCATAAAGCTGATACCAGTTGCAGTGGTCGTAGCGGTCCTGTATTTCCTGTAATGTCCTGTATTTTTTTGCTTGTCCTGTAAAATCCTGTATATTTACAAAAGTGTCATGTATTTCCTGTATTTTTGCAAGCCAGATTTCACGCTCTTTTTGTCTGAAATTATTATTGCCGTGGTTATTTATAATTTTTTATATTACAATTTAGTGTGGTATATGTTATAAACAGGCTGATTCAATATTTACTAGCAATCAGTGATTCCGTTAACGTGCGTCCCGGATGCACAAATTCTGACGCCGGACGCACAAAAATAAAGGCGGTGCGTCCATGGACGCACTGAAGTTGTGAATGGACGCACAAATAAATTAACGATGCGTCCATGGGACACCAATAAGAAATACCGTGGGGTCCATTATGTGTAACTGTCTCAGTTTATGCATTGCGTATTAACTGACTGGTTAGTGATGAACAGTGCCGGCGCCAGGATTTCAGTTTCGGGGGGGCTGAGCCCCGCGGCGAAAATTTTCCATTTTTGCCGCCAAAATTTCTGACGACCTTTTTTTTTTTTTTAGTCATCGACCGAAATCTCATTAAAATTTTCAAAAATCTTGGATATTTCAATTAAAAAAAATTCGGATGGCCCTTTTTTAGGGGGGGCTGAGCCTCTTGTAAAGGGGGGGCTTAGCCCCCCCCCAGACCCCCTAGCGCCGCCACTGGTGATGAATAATTTATGCAATGACCTATTTATGAATATTTCATTTCTTTGTGAGTGACGTATTTATAGACCTAAACCATCGACATGTCAGCAATATTACAGCGCTCAACCGTTCGCAATGAGCTGGCTTAAAAAGTAGCCTAATGATCGTCGTCGGATAGAACTTAAAATCAAGAAAATTAAAAGAAGTAAAACAATGCTAAAATATTTTTTCTTGGAAAGTATAAAATTTGTTATCGTCGGGAAGATTGGTACTAGTTTTAGGCTATAGTGTCCTAAAATTTCCCTGTTTATTTTTTAAATGATGTCATTGCTAACGACAATCGCATTTTAGATCTCTCAGGCTCTGCCTTCATTCATTGATTTCAATAAGTTACATAACGCCTCTACAAGAAGCCCTCTCAGAGGCGCTCTCCAGTCAATATTAATGCAATATGATGCAATCTGATTGTGCTCTAACACCAGCTTTTGCTTCTAAATGGCTGCTAATTTGTTCTAAAATTTTAGAAACTAAAAATTTCTACTATTATCGCTGGCTTAGGCTATAGCTTATAGGCCTATGACCTACTTGACCTTTCACGATTCCACGATAGAGGTCTATATTTCATTCCAATTCAGTTACCTCTGGAGATTCTGGCTGTAGGCTAATTTATGAGTTTATGACTTGGTATTTTCTGTATTGGTATCGACAACTTCAGATTTTAACACACACAAAATAGCCAACGGTAAAATGAATTTTATAGCTGACTTTAGCTATATAGCCTAAATGAACTTTTTTAAACGGAGGAGGGTTAGAGCTAATTTTTACGTACGCATGTGGCTGTTCGCAAAATGTACGAGTTGCAACAGAATTAGAGGGCCAAAAATACGAATTTTGCGTAGGTTACGTAATAATAGGCCTAATGGTTGGGCCCTTTGTCGCCTGTAATATAAGAAGTTCGGAATTTTTTACATTTGGCCTACTATGGTCCGATGGGACTCCAAAAATGGATGGGTGTGGAGTCCATGACTCTTATCCATTTGGTGTGGACTCCAATTTTTTTGATGTGATGCGTCCATGACTCCAAGAATTCAGACCTTAACGGAATCACTGCTAGCAATATTTGTTCAGCTTTGTATCATATTTTTTGGCTTTAAATGACTGGTTTCTATTTAATACAAAGAAGTTGCATGACAATCCACGATTTATCATTCAACGGCACTTCATTGCCGATGTTAAGTCATATTTTTGATGGTTTTCTTCAGTTGTTTCAATTTCCACTGGTTGTGACAACTTGAAAAATGTTATGGCATTCTAATAATAGTTTCCAAATGATGTCTATGTGGACTGCAGAGTAATAATTATTTTAGCACATGTTTAACCTGATTAAATGCCTGTTAATTAGTTTATTATCGATTTATCCCTATTATCTTAGCTCAAGAAAAAGTTTACAAAGCAGAATTAAAGTTTGACAGTAACCTATTTTGACGATGTGGAAACGCTACTGACTGACTGCCACTATATGGTAGAATGAAAACAAATCTGTACTGGATATTTTTTAATTATGAATGTCCTGTAAAATGTCCTGTATTTTTATTTTTTGTGTCCTGTAAAATGTCCTGTATTTTTATGACAACCTGCTATGACCACTGCAGTTGAAACCAGGTGGTCTCACAAAAGAATTACGATTTACAAGTGACACCTGTAGATTAAGTTTTTTGCATTCGGTCATGCCGAAAATCATAATGATCGGATGTTTTTTTATACAATGCTGTTTTATCAATATGGACATTGTTTCTGAGAGAGTATCATTACTAATTAGTATTAAAGACATTAAGAGTGCTTTAATATTAGCAGAGGTCTATTTGTGACATTAAGAAACCAGACAAGACTTGTGAGCCAGAGGCTGCAGAGTCACCTGGGTCAGTTACTTTGGAGAAACGTGTTGTGAATGGGGAATTGGTAAATTGTTTGATTGCTGTTGCTTCTTCTTTCTTGTTTAGCCAAAACATCTCTCATTGTTAAATAGGATATGTGCTGACTGTTGAGAGGTAGATGTACCCGGTAATGATTAATTAATTTCTCTAATATTAGCAGAGGTCTATTTGAGACACTATATCCTGTATTAACTTTGATATTTTATTTTAATTCCATTTGACATTGATCAGGTGATTGTATGGATTCTATTTTCTGCTAGGTATATGGTGGATGCAGCCGATCATGAGAAAGTTGAGGCATCTCGAAATGAGTTTCACAACCTGCTGGACAAGCCGCAGCTGGCTGGTATTCCTGTCTTGGTTCTTGCCAATAAGAGAGATGTCGCTGGCGCTATGGACGAAAGAGAGGTCATCGATAAAATGTGAGTCTTCCTTTGAGTCTTGCAGCATAAATTTTTAACAGATTCAGATCATTTGGCACGACTTATCCTTTCTTATTAAATAAGAAAATGTCAGACAAATTTTGTGTGACATTTTCTGTGATCTTACAGTTAGTTGTTTGTCCACAAGGACATGAGACATGACTGTGTTGTAAAAATCTGTGCCAAAATCGTGAAAGTTGATGATTGATAAAATTTTGCACTTTTGTTTTCTGTAACTTCCTTCAAAATTTTCCTTATTTAATCAGAGCATACATGGTAATGGATATGGCAGCATTAGTCGAGCAGTGCCTTTTTGAGACCGGAAGCTGTTGGCTAACTAGGCTGTGTGTTTGTTAGACTGTCTTCTTGTTAGAATATATGTATTGAATGTTTTCACTATCTATCTAGCTGTTGGCTTTGTTGTTAAATATATATACTGGTGCATAGAACTGGTATTATACATAGGGCGTTCAATTACATGAACAGTGACCTAATGTGATAATTTTTGGGCCATCTGGAGTGAATGTAAACAGGATGTTAACAATAAACTTTACATAGAAATGATCATTTCAGCATTCTTGTATCTATTGTGAATTATGAATGTATTGTCAGTTGCTGGTTTATTCTTTTCCTACATACGATGCGTTTAATAAGCAGACCCATACTCACATTCTCAGTTCAAATATACCCTGCTGACATTGCAACAAGTTGAGCTCAGATGCCATCTTTGATACACAACTCTATGTACATAACTACTACATATGCGACTATATTAAGTGGTAGTATAGATGTGTTGTCCGTTATAGATCATGTAGTATTAAGTGGATAAGCTGGCAACTGATGATATTTTCATAGTTAATGAAATGTTTTTAAGAAGGCTGCAATGATTATTTCTGTGTGATCATATTAAAGTAAAAGTAAGAAATGTGGAAGTGATTATTTCCCCTTAACCATCAGTATGATGTGAACAACATACATCTTCAGAAATGTCAGCCATTTTCGAACTTAGCATAAATGGCACTGATGAAGCGATGAAAACAGTGATCCCGAGTTAATTGCCAAGTTTCATCATGGGTGTGAAATTTTAGATAAGTAGCAATACATGTCCGTTGTCTATACCAGTGAACTTTGTTTTTTAACTTTCAGTTTCTGTCTTTCATCTTTCAGGAATTTGTCTAGCGTGCAAGATCGTGAAATCTGTTGCTATTCGATTTCCTGCAAAGAGCAGCATAATATAGGTATGGGTCAGAGTTAGAAAAGTTTCAACTGTTGTCAACTCTGTTTGTCTGAACATGGGAATGTTTAAAAAATTTGGTTGGACTTGTCTCAGCTGTGACTCTCTCCAGAGCTTGTTATAATGATCTTGACTTCAATTTCTAAAGTAATACTTTAAGGCTAAGCGCAGGGCATTAGCTTATTTGCAAGTGCTGCATCATGTAAGAGTGTTGGTCCAGAAATGTCATGTTAAGTATACAAATCCAGTTGACTCTAGGGAATGTAATCCAGGTAATCTTGGAGCCTTTTAAAGTTCCATAATCCTGGGATTGACAAACAGGAAATCCCGTATTTTTGGGACTATAGATTCGGGAATTTGAATTAAATTACTTGACCCACTGTGTAATTCTTCCTTTAGATGACAATATATTTCAGAGAAGCAGAGGCCCTAGTGCACACTGCAGACTAATATATTGATTTTACTATGTATCGAAAATGGTTGGCATCATAACAAAGAACATAATTATACCTGCAAAGTATTCTAAGCTGTGGTGTCCAAGACAGCTTAGATGTTGGCCAGATACCCAACTAGAAACCCAGCTGAATAAATATAACTAGAAACCCCAGATGAATAAATGTAGCTGGAAACCCCAGATGAATAAATGTAGCTAGAAACCCCAGCTGAATAAATGTAGCTAGAAACCCCAGCTGAATAAATGTAGTTGGAAACCCCAGCTGAATAAATGTGGCTAGAAACCCCAGCTGAATAAATGTAGCTAGAAACCCCAGCTGAATAAATGTAGTTGGATTTTCCCATTGTTCGAGCACTTGGTGTTTGATTTGCTCCCCTCCCATCTCGGTTCATGCAGATTACAGACAGATTCTTGCAGCTTTACCGGGTAATTTCAGGGGACAGCAGGCTGTTGCAGTGCTGATGGTAGGCTAGCCTGCTACTGCTTGGGTTCTTCACGCAGCCATGTTTCGATCAGTCAGTGCTGTCATCACCTTGTGTTCTTGAACCCGATTTCGGGCCGTGGTATCACTGTCAAGCATCAAGCAAGTCCATCTGCTGCCTGGTGCCACTGCCTAATGCTTCTGCTCTGAGTTATTGCTCGAGTTCCGAATCGAGGTTGAAGTACCGTAGATGAAGCGTATTGCATTACTGTACTTGACGTACTGCTGTACTACATCTGGTATTGACTCGCTTGTAAACCTGCGATTGGCAGAATACTCCGAGATTACATTCCTAGTTGTCTCGTTAAATAGCATAGGAACTGCAGCTTTTCTGTTTAGCTTTTCAGGTGTTAAAAGCCACATGACCATGTATATTCCTAGATGTTTTGTTGTCTTCACTTTCTCTAATGACGTTATAAGAAGATGTTGTATGGCAGTGGTTCCCAAACTTCAGCAGGCCGCGGACCGGCAATAATTTTTGGTGAAGCTCGCGGACCGCTAACTATTGCCTTATAATGGCGATGGCAAATAAAGGCGACCTAAATTATAAAAAATATTAAAATAATAATAATAATAATCTCTTCTTTAATTGAGCGCCTGCAAGACGCACTGCGCTTTACATTTACAAGTTATGCAGTAATCTTAATTAAACTTAACTACTAACTGAACAGACAGCTTTGCAATTACAACGGCGCTAATAGCAGCCTACAAAGCATATCCGCCCAACGGGGGCTCGAACCTGCTACCTCTCGCACTCTTGGCCAGCGTGTTAACCATTACTCTACCGGCCCCCCCCACAAGGCTATTTACAATTAACTTACATTTGCATGTCCTTGAAGCTTTTATTTGTTTAAATTTTATTATGAGTAGGATATTTTCGCCTGAACTGTCGGTTATTTTTCACCTTGGACGTATTGTTCGAACAATTAAGAAGCCATTTCTGAATCATTACGCCTATAGATCATCTTAGCTCTGAGTTTCTGAGCAATCACGTTTATTCGCTGTTTTTTATATTAAAACCCTGTCCAGATTTGTTTGCTTACGGTACGTTTGCTCAGTTTTTATTCAAAGGCATTTGTTTATATTTAAACTAAAAGTTTTTTACTCTGTTAGAATTTTTTTCCGGTCACCATAAACATAAATTAGCTCGAAGCTGACTGAAGTCATCGATGTAGTAGGCCTAGCCCAAATTTAGAATAAATTTAAATTGTTTGAATTCAAGTTAAAATAAGGCGCGTTGATTCATTTCAAATTTTTAAATAGAAAAACAGAAATTTGAATAAATTTTGGATAACAATTCGAATAATTCACAATTTCAAACAAATAAACTAATAATTACAGTTTAGTTTGTTTATGTTTGACTCTTCTCCGCGGACCGGCGATTATACCTTCGCGGACCGGCACCGGTCCGCGGACCACCACTTTGGGAACCACTGTTGTATGGGATAATGTCCTTGATGTGTGGTACTTTGCTTCTGGATTGTGGCTTGGACTTCAAGAGGTTCTTAAAAGGCAGTGCTTAAATTTCAAGAGCCACATGATCATTTATATGATAGAACATTGCCAATTATTCATATTTGAATGTGCATGGAATTATACTGCAATAGTTTATGAGCATGGTAATAGTTCAAGAATCCATGTATTCTAAACTACTGTGTTGTTGATGTATTGTAGACATTACACTCCAGTGGCTGATTCAGCATTCAAAGTCCAAAGGCCATTGATCAAGTCATTCGGAAGAATCCATAGATGTGTGCATAAGCAGGAGGATGACAATTGGGCTTTCGTTGTGTGCAGCGAAATCCCGCTGTGGTTCAATGTTTATGAAACAATGCAGAATTTCGCATGAAAAAGGCTCTTGACGTTGTTGTTCTGTGACTTTTATTAATGACAACCTACACATGAATGCTGACGATGTTATCACTTGCTTTGCTTCAGAGTGGAGGACTTACTTTCAGTTTTGGTCTTAATAGCTGCAGCTTACTGTGTTGTGGCAGCGCCTGACTGAGAGCTTTGTTCCTAGTGTAGACTAATTATTATTATTTAATTACTTAACGAATTAAATTGGAGCTCTTCTGGATCAGCATGGTAATGTATTCATCATTTATTTGGTCTAATATAAATTGGAGAGCATTAGTTGAACAGTCGGATATTTTTTGCATCTGTGCTTTGTTTTGTGAGGTTTTCTTTCCGAAAACAAGTCTTTCTTACATAAATTGTAAATCGTTCTGTTTCAATTCAAGCAGTTCAATTGACAAACATTTAAAAACTTCTGTTCCTCACCCACCAGCAATACTTACATGTCAGCTATTGCTTTGGTTGCATTAGGAGTTGTTCAATAATTTCTCTTCCTATAAATCATCATACATAGATTGTCGCTTTATGATAATTTTATATAATTATAGCTAAGCAGTTAGTTTGCAAAGAGAAAATACTATTAGCTGTCTCCAGTTGTTTGGAATTTCCCTCTGCAGGTGTCTAGAATGAGCTAAGTTAACAGCTACCCACACCACATGAAGTTATTCCAGGTTTAAATTTGTTTGTCCACGTTATGTTGGGCTTAAAATCTCTCCATAGAGTCCATACCTTTGTATGTATCTGGATGGTCCCAGGATGCAGAGATTTGAATCCATAACCGTGGGATGATAGTCCATCACACTAACTACTTTGCTATCATGCTAGCCATTCCATAAGTCTAGCTATATCTACTTTGATCTCTACACAGGCTTATATTAAAGTATATCTGCACCAACTTTATGCCTTTGTCCCATTTATAAGTTTGCACTTTCAACATTTCATTGATGGCATTTGTAACATGGTGTAGAGAGCAAGTGTATTCTACTTGCTACTTATTCTGCTTCTACTCTGCCTAGTATAGGCTATAGCCTAATATGGTTAGCCCAGAAGTTTAATTTTGTAGTCACCTATATTTGGTAGGCCTATTACAGAAACATTAGGCAGGGTTAGTAAGTGGCTAAATTGCTGACGAATGGGATCATGCTATAGTTGCACCAGTACAGCAACTATGTTGTTTACTGTAAAGGTGGCTCTAATTAGAAACTTGGTGCATCCTGTAGAAAACTGGACTTAGTTATAGTTTGATTAAACACTGGTCTGCAATTAACCTTATTACTCAGCTAAAATATTCACCTAATCACAATATAAATGCTGTGGGGGGTGGGGTGGTGGACAATTATGCTGCATGTATAACTATACAATACTCTCATTATCATCGTTTATGGTCAACCAACTACACTGGTTTCCTCTCTCTGCCCCACATACAATATAAAGTCCTTTCCCTTTTACTGAAGTCCAAACTGGGTCTTGCACCAAAATATCTCAGTGATCTCATTCGTTCTCCTCTTTCTGCATTTTCTCATCGATCTTCCCATTCTCTGGACAGAGCTGACCTGCGAGCTAGGATCACTATTGCTCAAACTTCAGCCTTTACCATCATTGGGCCCTCGTTATGGAACTTCCTTTCCCCACTCTGCGTGGAACTCTACTTTCAGGATCACTATCTCCATTTCTATCTCTTCGTAAGACGCATTTTTTCTCTAGGTGTTATCGCAATGGTAGCGCTGCCAATGGCCTCGGCTGTGAGCGACGCTATAGAAATTACTAACTACATCACATTACGATGTATACTTGTAGATTTAAATGGAGGCTTACGTCTTAAGAAAGCTGCATTTGGACCTAGACTAATGGGCCTTCAACTGAAGCAAGTGCATCATGAGCAACTCTGAATGTTTGAATTTTTTCTCTAAATTGCCCTAATAATTATTTATCGCTTTGAGATCCACATATAATTTCATATATTGAAAATAGTAAGTAAGTTGGCAGACTGCAACCTAATAGCGACTCTGAGTAGGCCCCTGAAGAGGCACTATATAAATGCATCTAATGAATAATGAATGAATAATTATTACATTAAAGACACGATCACACGAAATGATTTAACCAAGGATTGGCATGATAGCAGTTTACAAGAGTGATTAATACGCGTCTGGCATAGTGGTGCCCTCTAACGCTGCTGGCTGCTGAAGCTGGTCATGTCTTCAGAATATTAATTTATTGCTTAGACGTGATGTCTACACACACACGCACACCTACCTACAAGCAAGCACGCACACACCCACACGCACACACACGCAAGCACGCACATACCCACCTACAAACACACACGGCCGCAATCAAGGCTAGTGCGGACCCGGGTGCTGTGATTGATGTGTCATTGTGGCCCATTAATTCTGAGAACCAACCGGTCCACCATGCACATATTTATTACAGCGGCGAGTTCAGCATGTTCAGCCGGACAGGACCCACAATTAATTTAGAGCCGCACTTATGCAAAAGAAACAATTTCAAAAGCATATCATTGTAATTTAATTCTATTCGTAAGAAGGCATTTTGGTGTAGGCTACTCAATTTTCGCACATGTATGGACCCCTCGTTTTTTTCATATATTCAGATTCATCTATCTAAATCAGTAAGAAATTCTAGTGATAGGGCCTACTCACTTTTTCTTCGATTCTTGTTTAAATAGCCTATATACTTATAGTAGCCTACCTCACCTGACCGGAATTCAAGTGCTATACGCTTGATAAAATGACGCAATTTTATTGTGTACACTGTACAACAGAAATATTATTGGCAACATAAGGCTCGTCAAGCTTTATCCCTTTTTATATTTTATATAGCGAATAATGTCCTAATAATTAGCAAAAAGTCAATGTAACAAAGCTAATGACAATTATGACATAATGGTAACAATAGTGGTTGTAGTAAAAAGAGAGATCGTCATAATACGGAATCATCCATTATCCGAACAACGTGACACTAGGGGTCCTATACATAGCTATGACGTACCAATAGTACTGTAGATCATGAAGATGACGTCATAATAGTTCAGGACTATTGTCATAGCAGCAACTTAATAATTGTCCATAACGAAGTTAGTGACAATAAAATTGCTTATCAAGGAAAATAAAGCCATCACAATCCTAAATCCATAGAAGAAATAATTGATGACGTTGCATCATCAAGTGCAACAAAATTGTGACGTAATAATAGTGCGTATAGAACAATTAAAGAGCTGTCGTCACAATGAAATGAAAGCCAATTGATATCACGCGCTTCATGGCCTAGGATCGTATAGCCTAGGCATATAAACATCCGACTTCAGCATCTTCATTGATTTTGTGCTATCGTTTATTTTGTAAGTGCATTATGAGACTGAAAATAGGACTAATCTAATCATGCCTGTAACCGTATACTCATAGGATATAGTCTATATTGCGCAATGTATGCGCAATTGCGCATGGCTGTAATATTGCTGCTGAAGAGTGAAGATAATTTTGCGTCTATTGCGATATATATATTTATGGGCCTATAATTATATGCTTGAAGTCTTGCACTAGCTTCCTATCGATGTTTGCATTCAATAGGCCTCAGGGTAAGGTCCAGGGGGTAATCCGGTCATGGTCCCCCCTCATTTAAAAATTGCATGGGACGTGCCCACCATTTGGTTTCAACAAGCCATTAAATAAATGCAGCGGGAGAGAAAAGCAGGATATGATGACTGACGACTAAAAAAAGGTCATCAACTATTTTGTCGTCTAAAATGGTAGCCTATATTTTTCCTGGAAATTGGACCAATGTTTAATTGGCAACGAAGAAGACGAAATTTTTCCCCTGTCCCATCAACAAGACCGAAAACTTTGCCCCCTCCTTCGAAAATTTCTGTATCCGCTCTTGATAGGCATATTAAAAATAGGCTTACTTGTGGTCTCTAAAGGGCAGCTGGGAAATGCCCACAAATATCTCCATATGCAAAGGACGTCTATTCGCATACTCATCTCGCTCATCGTGATCTGCTGATCGATAGTCTTGATCTCCTTGTTTCCGTGACTATAAGCCTGCAGCTTTTGCTCAACATCGGGTGTTTGCTGTGGTTGGTCCATCGACTCCATCCATGTGGAATGACACTCCTACCGCACGAAGGGCTAAACTGGTGCACGTGTTTTTCTTCACCAGCGTTTCATTCTTTAAATGCACCCTCCCCCCGTTTTCTAGCTTAGACCTACTGCACCCTGAATTGTCCTTCTGCAAAAGGTGATTATATATAATTATATAATAATAAATTATATATAGGCCTATATATATAATACATATTATATATTATATATTGGACCATATATATATATAATATATATATATATATATTATGCCGATATAGACCTACACGATTTCATGATAGGCTGTGGAATAGCATAAAAACAGGACTCGAATCGTTGTTATCATTACAAGCTAATAATGATTTGTTAATATATTCTCACTATGTTGATGCTTGATAAACGGAGAAGACCTACTGTGATTCTGAATAAGTGTCTACAGCTGGGTTTCAAGTTTCCATGTGCCCACTTAAAGACGGCTGTGCTCTTCTTTATATTACAATATAACATTCAAACACACACTCTAGCGGCGCTAGGGGGTTAGGGGGGGCTAAGCTCCCCCCTATAAAAGGCTGTAAACCCCCCTAAAAAAGGTCATCCGGTTTTTTACATGCTAAACTGAAATAATAACTGAAAATATTTCGACGATTTTCGACCGATGACTAAAAAAGGTCGTCAGAAATTTTGGTGGATGAAAATGGAAAATTTCCTTTCAGCCCCCCCAAACTGAAATCCTGGCGCCGCCACTGCAGACACATTGGAGAGATGCCGGTACAGACCTATGGGTATATGATATATCAGAATGAAAGCCGATAGTATTCCTACGTACTCGTCTGATTGTATGACTGTGTAATAATTATCCTCAGTGTCCAGCGAACGTAGAAAAGGGACATTGAAACGACGAGAATGGGTCTGTGTGCATTGAAACGACGAGAATGGGTCTGTGTGAGCATCTGGGAACTCGATCTGTCCATCAAAGTACGTTACCAAGAACGAATAGCAGCCATCTGTCGAACGATTTCAATGACGATTTCTTAACTTTGTAAATCGATATCAAACCAATTCATCTCATCAGCGCAGAATGAACCACACAATGTACGTGCAGCCTTTCTTTTTCTCAATTTACTTTCCTGTGTTTAGTGCGTTTGTCTGTCTGCTCGGTATATATATACGCCTTCATGTTGTTTGATTTTGATCAGTTTTCCTGTCTGACTGTCTGTATTTTGCTTTAGACATAGTCAATGTCTGTGTCTGTCCTTTTATTTGCATCTGATTTGTCTGTGTATATAGGCCTACGTTCCTCCGTTTCAGTGTCAGTTTCTGCGTCATTCATTTGTATTATTCTGTATTCTGTATAGGTCCACGTCCTTTTGCACATGGCTGTTCATTTTAGTGTCTATGTGACTATATATGTCCTTCCATTTCGTTTACTATAGGCCAATTATTTAAATCTTTTCGTATCTGTGAGCGATCTTGCAGTAACAACAATTGCCTATAGGCCTAATGTCTTCGAAGTTCGCCACTCTCTGTCACTTCGAAACGTGCTGTAGCCTGTTGGATCCTCTGATCCGCTTGACCTATTTGTTCCCTACTCAAGACCGCCATAGCTCAATCCAGATGCTTTGCCCGCACGGACCCTCTCTATGGAAGGGACTTTCCCCATCAGGTCGCTCCATCATCGCTAGTAGTCTTTCCTCACCTTTCTCTCGTCTCAAATCAACTGCCTTTTCTCTCGGAGTCGACCGCTGTATAGATCTAGCGCTCTTGCTGAAAGAAAAGCTTTATAAAATGGTCAAATAGAATACAATTCAATCCGTTCAACTGTACTGTAATTATTTTCTTATTTCCAGAGATGTTTTAAGCAGGCCTATACTCTGATCTAAAATACAAGCACTTGGTATGGTATCAAGACTAGTAGCCTATATCATTATTGCAAGTCACCATGTATACAGGTTCGGCTGCATGGTCTTTTCATGACAAACCTTGCACATAGCCTAATTAATTACAGAACTGACATTTTATTTTAATTCTCTCTACAGTAGAATCGTCATAACCAAACTAAGAACGCTCGGAATATTAATAGTTTTTAGTGTGAACACTCTAGCGCTTGTGTGCTCCAGGCATGTTAGCAAGACAGTCGAAAGGAAATTCTGATAAGGAAGTGCTTCATGTAAACAATCTGCTCTGCTCTTGTGGAACCGGTTTACACCAACTTCATCTGGTCTGATGCTGCCTTCCTGAAAACGCCTATGCAACGTTTCAACCAAAACCTAACATTCCTAATGAATTTGATAATTTTTCTAGAGGTTTTTCCAGCTTATCGAATACTTTGCAGATGACATCGACATATAATCATCATAAAATCACTCTTATCTTTAACATAGCTTAATCGGACAGTTTGTGAGTAACCCAGTTGAGCTACATACACAACTCGACCCGGACCACCACGGACTATTCTCACGGACAACCCTTCTGACTCAACGCAGCGCTCGTGAATAAGCTGGTGCCCCGCGCTTGGCTTTCGAGTAGCGCCTTAGAAATTTCGATATTACGATACGATTACGATTACACAGGTTTATTGACACAAAACGCCGCTTGAAACGTACGTGAATCTGCAACGGCCAATGAAGGAAAATAAAATGTGATTGCTGAGGTAGTAGTAGTACTCGTTCGACCATGTCGATAGATCTAATATAGATGACAGATAATGTAGAGCATGCAACGCGTGCAGTTATCATTCGCACCTTCTTTCCCAGGCTCCTCCATCGCTCAGGATATTAATCCCAGGCGACGTATATTCCCTGCATCGTCAGATGAGGCTTTGATGCCTGCGTTGCCTGTTCGTCTGATGTGTAAGTTGTCAGGTCGTTTAGAATCCGCGTCTACCGTCTAGCAACGACAACGATGGCGAATCGTTCCATGCGGAATCAGGGGATGGCCTGGAATTGCCCATAAACAGTCTTCCCTCAAATCCCCTGTAGGAAGGATTCCGTCCGTCTACTAATGTCACCGAACGACGTGTGTAGGTGGAGACCGCGAAATGACCGTCCGGAAGTATACGTCATGTAGGCCTACGTCAATGTTATGTCACTGCATTTCTCGCGCTTCGATTAGGGTTAGGTGTATGGTAGGGTAGACCCTACATGTAGGCATATGCAATCGATGGTTCATTTTGCCCCTCCCATCAAAATCGACCACATAATTATTATTGAATAGGACATTTTCTCAAAAGTAAGCTATTGCTCCTTGAATTTTGTTGGTGATGATGGACGAATTCAAGCTCAGAATAGACTCTAATACAATACAATAGGACTACAATAACCAGATATTAACTTATATACAAGTCTGTTTTATGACGTCAGCAATTGACCGCTACGGTAGTGACGTTTTGGCGCCAAAACGTCCGCTCCAAAAACAGTAGGCTATTAGTCTATAATTGTATGTTAGTTTTTGTGACGTCAACAATAGACCTGTAATTAACTAATATAGCGGGATGCGTAATGTCTAGACTCGAGAGAGAGGACAGCCTAACTTATTCAATGGTATGTAGCATAAAGTCAATAGTATATGCTAGAATAAGAATACTCCTCTTATGTGACGTCAACAAAGGCCACGTTTAACGTACTCACTATAGTCTATGATTATTATGACGCCAACAATAGACCAGGCTTCGAACTGTCTGTATTATGACGTCAAACTTAAGCCACGCTTAACGACCAAGTTAGTCTGCATTGTGACGTCAACAAAAAAGATTTGACAACTCATATTTTAGTATGTATGACGACGTTAGTAAGTAAGTAAGTATATTATAAGTAAGTAAGTAAGTAAGTATATTCTTTAATATAACCAGCTGTAAAACAGCACTCTGGTGTGATAGACTTGGCTTAACTTATCAAATGTTCTGTACAAAGTCATATACCAGAATGTAGCCAGGATTTTGTATAAACCTTGACCAATTTAAAAAGCAACCGAGTCAATGCGTACACTACAATGTACATACTTTATGGCTCCATATGGACGCATAGCCATAAGACAGAATATGGCTTTCTCGATCGATTATGGGTCCCCTGTTTAGATCGATATGATAAATCATCATGATCCAGTCCATTGTAAAATGTCACATAGAAATGAGAGTCTCAACATTAAATTCCCTTATAGTTCTTACATTGTGTGTTAAGAAATGCGTGTATTTAATTTTCACACCATTTCATTTCGGGGAGTGTTCAACCCCCATCCCCCATAGCAACGGCCTTTGCTTACGAATCTGCCAATTCTTTTTAACGCAATAAAACTTTACACGGATGTCCTGTTCTGTCCTGTTCTGTCCTGTTCTGAAATGAAACAGCAGCATTAATTTGGCATAACCGAAATGCCTTCTAAACCGTAAGAGCGTTTTCTAGGGCGAACTGTTATGGACTCGACCCCCATATTTTTCAGTGAATTGATCGGGCTAGATCCTACACCACCGCTCGTCAATTTTAATAGACGCCAAGCAAGTTTAAGGTCCCGTGTAGGTCTAGCACGAAATTTGAATCTCATAAATATGGTGTACTACCGCGGGGTGGAGGAACCCCAGTAGTAAACATATACAGATATGACCCTCAATCGTGACGTCATCGGGGTCAAGGTCAAGGTCATGGCCAAGGTCAAGGTCATCTTAATTAGGTCACACTACAAGGTCATCTTAATTAGGTCACACTAATTAGGGCATATTAATTAGGTCACATTAATTAGGTCATGTTAATTGGGTCACGCTAATTAGCTAAAATTAATTAGGTCATATCAATTATATTATATTAATTAATAATAATTAGAATTTATTAATTATATCAATTATCGAACCCTAATTAGCAGCGCAAGCCCCACTCCGACCAGAAATGACTCATCGGAAGTGCCGCAGGGCATTATGGGAGCTGCACTGGCTTCCACTCCTCGGCACCCTCCCCACAATTCATTCAAATTTCATATCCGCACTTGTAAATTGTACCCTACTTAGCCGCGCAAGGCCCACATCAGCCCTAAATGACTCAGCATATACTCTCACCCTCCACAACCTTCAACCTCACCCGCCTTTCCACCCCTCCCCCACCCACAATTAATCATTTTACACACAAGGCCGGATCAAGCAGACAGCAGCGAACCCTAGAGAGCGAGCAATCAGAAGGATAGATCCCATTATACTCTCACCCTCCACAGCCTGCCACCTCACCCTCCAACCCTCCATTCCACCCCTCCCCACCCACAAATATGCATTTTACCAACAAGGACTGGACAAGCATGAAGCTTCGAACCCTAGAGAGCGACCAATCAGAAGGATAGAACCCATAGGCATGGCATCTTTCACCATCCCCAGCATTCAACCTCACCCTCCAACCCTCCATTCCACCCCTCCCCACCCACAAATATGCATTTTACACACAAGGACTGGACAAGCATGAAACTTCGAACCCTAGAGAGCGACCAATCAGAAGGATAGATCCCATAGGCATGGCATCTTTCACCCTCCACAGCATTCAACCTCACCCACCAACCCGCCATTCAACCCCTCCCCACCCACAAATATTCATTTTACACACAAGAGCTGAACATTATGGAAGCGAGAAACTTAGAGATGCTGCAAACAGGAGGATAGGCCCCATAGGCATGGCATCTCTCAGCCTCCACAGCATTCAACCTCACCCTCCAACCCTCCATTCCACCCCGCTCCAATCACAATTATTCATTTTACACACAAGAACTGGCCAATCAGAAAGCGAGAAACCTAGTGAGCGACCAATCAGAAGGCGAGAAATCCTACACACACACCACCTCACCCTCCAAACTTCCACGCCTTCCCTCCACACACACACAAATTTGGCATACATATATAAAATTTAAGCATCTAGCAACTGAGAAATCCTTAACATGACCCACTCAGAAGAATATAAATCATACATATTTACCAAAAATATCCCCAATATTCGGAATTTTATTCGAAAATATACATATAATGAGAATATATACAATTAAATTATACTAAATTATGACAACTATTCAGCATTTCTTACAATACTAAGCAAACTATCGCAGACAAGCGCCATTTTTCTTCTATATTTCTTCTATATTTCTTACATTTCAAGCAAGTACAATCCCAAAAACCGAAGAAACGCTCAATCAGCCTTCGTCAATATAGCATCCTTTCTACATTTCAAGCACACACAATCTTAGAAACCAACGAATACTTCAATCTTCCACTCCAAAGATCTTGACATTTCTTATTTCCTTGAACACACAATCTTAGAAACCAACGAATACTTCAACCTTCCACTCCCAAGATGGTGACATTTCTTATTTCCTTGCACACACAATCTTAGAAACCAACGAATACTTCAACCTTTCACTCCCAAGACGGTGGCATTTCTTATTTTCACGCACACTCAAACTCAAAAACCGACGAATCGCTCAGTCTTCCTTTCGGAAGATGGTGCCATTTCTAACTTTCTTGCATACACGAACTCAAAAACCGACGAATACTTCAACCTTCCAGTCCCAAGATGGTGATATTTCTCAATTCCTTGTACACGAAAACTCAAAAACTTAAGAACTTTGCAACATTTCACTCCCAAGATGGCGAAATTTCTAACTTTCTTGCACATACGAACTCAAAAACCGACGAATACTTCAACCTTCCACTCCCAAGATGGTGCCATTTCTAACTTTCTTGCATACACGAACACAAAAACCGAAGAATACTTCATCCTTCCACTCCCAAGATGGTGACATTTCTCAATTCCTTGCACACGAAAACTCAAAAACTTAAGAACCTTGCAACATTTCACACCCCAGATGGCAAAATTTCTAACTTTCTTGCACACACGAACTCAAAAACCGACAAATACTTCAACCTTCCAATCCCAAAATGACGATATTTCTAACTTTCTTGCGAACACAAACTCAAAAACCGACAAATACTTCAACCTTTCGCATCCAAGATGGCGTCATTTCTTACTTCCTTGCACACAGAAACTCAAAAATCGATGAATCGGGCAGCAGAGCTATCAGCCGGATGCAACATGGCCACCTTTCTACATCATACACACATACCCACAAACAAACACACACACACACACACACATACACATACACAGCCTTTCTCGCGAGGCTAAGTCCAAATATCCCATATATGCACCCTTCAACTCTCAAGATGTAGCATCTTCGCCCTTTCACACACACAGGAATCCAAAAGACATGGAAACACACAATCTTCAAATCCCTAGGTGGCGCACTTGCAGCATTTATCAAAAATGAACAAACTTCTGCTCCCATGGTGGCGCCTGCGCAACTTTTCCTGCTTGGGCATACCCAAATAACGAACACATAATGCATTTCTCATACGCGTAAGGCCATCTATCACACACAGTCAATTTTTCCACTACAAGGCAATACACAGACAGTCTTTTACACTCACTCACTCACACTCACACACACACACACACACACACACACACAAACACACACAAACACACACACACACACACACACGCACACAGACAACTTTCCCACTACAAGGCAATGCACATGCAGGCTTTTAAACACACACGTGAACTCTTAAAATTTCTAAGTTACAGATATATACTTTGTACAATTTTTCTAAATTAAGGTAGTAAGGACATATGAAACAACGAAGTATGTAATCTGTATAAGGCAATTGCACGAAATTCACAGCTGCAAAGTAGCAGGAATTGAACATTGGCACAGGCAAAATGATAAGTATGATAGTTGTGCGAGCGAATAGGACTTGAATTTTTCGACTTATTTCAAACTCAGACGCGGGATATTACCAATGTACGAATTCAAACAGGCAAATTTACTAAGTATGAAATGCAGGAATTACATGGGGAATGATGTAAGATGCAAAGCGTGGGATGGGGAGAGGGACACATTCTTCAGTTTGTGGAAACAAAGGTGTTCATTGTTTGCAATATGACAGCAATTTTGGTAAAGTTAGGTTTGCAGGAAGTGTATTGCATGGCTTTTTAGAGTTGAGTGTGTTAAGTTGGCGAAATATGGGGTGAGGGTGAGTGTACAGGCTTAGATTTTGCGGAAACAAAAGCTGTGACGCACATGTGATGAGTCATCGTTTTCAGCAAAGTACGATTATAGCGAGCGAAGAATGCAAGTTAGGGTTGCGAGCGGCATATTACAAGTTGAATTAGGTGTAGCGAACACGCGATACTTGACCGAAACCTGCGTTCGACAAGTCGAAAACGCTAAGGTCCAAAATTTTTGCAGGGCAAATTCGCGCGGCGGCGACTCCCTTCGTGCGCTGCTGCGGCGGCGGCGCTGCACCCCGGCCCACTCGGGCGACTTCGGCTCCAGCGGCGAGGTGACGGCCGCGGCATGCACGCCCAATCGATCGTGCTTTGACTCGTATGAAGCTAAAGTCTCATGCGTATTGCGGGTTATGGAAAATATTGAAAGATCTGTGCCGGGGCGTATTCGACTTTAGCTTGTACGAATCAAAACCTGATATATTTGGGCGTGCATGTCGCAGCCGACGCCTCGCCACAGGAGCCGAAGTCGCCCGAGAGGACCGGGGTGCAGCGCCGCCGCCGCCGCAGCGCACGAAGGGAGTCGCCGCCGCGCGAATTTGCCCTGCAAAAATTTTGGACCTTAGCGTTTTCGACTTGTCGAACGCAGGTTTCGGTTAAGTATCGCGTGTTCGCTACACCTAATTCAACTTGTAATATGCCGCTCGCAACCCTAACTTGCATTCTTCGCTCGCTATAATCGTACTTTGCTGAAAACGATGACTCATCACATGTGCGTCACAGCTTTTGTTTCCGCAAAATCTAAGCCTGTACACTCACCCTCACCCCATATTTCGCCAACTTAACACACTCAACTCTAAAAAGCCATGTAATACACTTCCTGCAAACCTAACTTTACCAAAATTGCTGTCATATTGCAAACAATGAACACCTTTGTTTCCACAAACTGAAGAATGTGTCCATCTCCCCATCCCACGCTTTGCATCTTACATCATTCCCCATGTAATTCCTGCATTTCATACTTAGTAAATTTGCCTGTTTGAATTCGTACATTGGTAATATCCCGCGTCTGAGTTTGAAATAAGTCGAAAAATTCAAGTCCTATTCGCTCGCACAACTATCATACTTATCATTTTGCCTGTGCCAATGTTCAATTCCTGCTACTTTGCAGCTGTGAATTTCGTGCAATTGCCTTATACAGATTACATACTTCGTTGTTTCATATGTCCTTACTACCTTAATTTAGAAAAATTGTACAAAGTATATATCTGTAACTTAGAAATTTTAAGAGTTCACGTGTGTGTTTAAAAGCCTGCATGTGCATTGCCTTGTAGTGGGAAAGTTGTCTGTGTGCGTGTGTGTGTGTGTGTGTGTTTGTGTGTGTTTGTGTGTGTGTGTGTGTGTGTGTGTGTGTGAGTGTGAGTGAGTGAGTGTAAAAGACTGTCTGTGTATTGCCTTGTAGTGGAAAAATTGACTGTGTGTGATAGATGGCCTTACGCGTATGAGAAATGCATTATGTGTTCGTTATTTGGGTATGCCCAAGCAGGAAAAGTTGCGCAGGCGCCACCATGGGAGCAGAAGTTTGTTCATTTTTGATAAATGCTGCAAGTGCGCCACCTAGGGATTTGAAGATTGTGTGTTTCCATGTCTTTTGGATTCCTGTGTGTGTGAAAGGGCGAAGATGCTACATCTTGAGAGTTGAAGGGTGCATATATGGGATATTTGGACTTAGCCTCGCGAGAAAGGCTGTGTATGTGTATGTGTGTGTGTGTGTGTGTTTGTTTGTGGGTATGTGTGTATGATGTAGAAAGGTGGCCATGTTGCATCCGGCTGATAGCTCTGCTGCCCGATTCATCGATTTTTGAGTTTCTGTGTGCAAGGAAGTAAGAAATGACGCCATCTTGGATGCGAAAGGTTGAAGTATTTGTCGGTTTTTGAGTTTGTGTTCGCAAGAAAGTTAGAAATATCGTCATTTTGGGATTGGAAGGTTGAAGTATTTGTCGGTTTTTGAGTTCGTGTGTGCAAGAAAGTTAGAAATTTTGCCATCTGGGGTGTGAAATGTTGCAAGGTTCTTAAGTTTTTGAGTTTTCGTGTGCAAGGAATTGAGAAATGTCACCATCTTGGGAGTGGAAGGATGAAGTATTCTTCGGTTTTTGTGTTCGTGTATGCAAGAAAGTTAGAAATGGCACCATCTTGGGAGTGGAAGGTTGAAGTATTCGTCGGTTTTTGAGTTCGTATGTGCAAGAAAGTTAGAAATTTCGCCATCTTGGGAGTGAAATGTTGCAAAGTTCTTAAGTTTTTGAGTTTTCGTGTACAAGGAATTGAGAAATATCACCATCTTGGGACTGGAAGGTTGAAGTATTCGTCGGTTTTTGAGTTCGTGTATGCAAGAAAGTTAGAAATGGCACCATCTTCCGAAAGGAAGACTGAGCGATTCGTCGGTTTTTGAGTTTGAGTGTGCGTGAAAATAAGAAATGCCACCGTCTTGGGAGTGAAAGGTTGAAGTATTCGTTGGTTTCTAAGATTGTGTGTGCAAGGAAATAAGAAATGTCACCATCTTGGGAGTGGAAGGTTGAAGTATTCGTTGGTTTCTAAGATTGTGTGTTCAAGGAAATAAGAAATGTCAAGATCTTTGGAGTGGAAGATTGAAGTATTCGTTGGTTTCTAAGATTGTGTGTGCTTGAAATGTAGAAAGGATGCTATATTGACGAAGGCTGATTGAGCGTTTCTTCGGTTTTTGGGATTGTACTTGCTTGAAATGTAAGAAATATAGAAGAAATATAGAAGAAAAATGGCGCTTGTCTGCGATAGTTTGCTTAGTATTGTAAGAAATGCTGAATAGTTGTCATAATTTAGTATAATTTAATTGTATATATTCTCATTATATGTATATTTTCGAATAAAATTCCGAATATTGGGGATATTTTTGGTAAATATGTATGATTTATATTCTTCTGAGTGGGTCATGTTAAGGATTTCTCAGTTGCTAGATGCTTAAATTTTATATATGTATGCCAAATTTGTGTGTGTGTGGAGGGAAGGCGTGGAAGTTTGGAGGGTGAGGTGGTGTGTGTGTAGGATTTCTCGCCTTCTGATTGGTCGCTCACTAGGTTTCTCGCTTTCTGATTGGCCAGTTCTTGTGTGTAAAATGAATAATTGTGATTGGAGCGGGGTGGAATGGAGGGTTGGAGGGTGAGGTTGAATGCTGTGGAGGCTGAGAGATGCCATGCCTATGGGGCCTATCCTCCTGTTTGCAGCATCTCTAAGTTTCTCGCTTCCATAATGTTCAGCTCTTGTGTGTAAAATGAATATTTGTGGGTGGGGAGGGGTTGAATGGCGGGTTGGTGGGTGAGGTTGAATGCTGTGGAGGGTGAAAGATGCCATGCCTATGGGATCTATCCTTCTGATTGGTCGCTCTCTAGGGTTCGAAGTTTCATGCTTGTCCAGTCCTTGTGTGTAAAATGCATATTTGTGGGTGGGGAGGGGTGGAATGGAGGGTTGGAGGGTGAGGTTGAATGCTGGGGATGGTGAAAGATGCCATGCCTATGGGTTCTATCCTTCTGATTGGTCGCTCTCTAGGGTTCGAAGCTTCATGCTTGTCCAGTCCTTGTTGGTAAAATGCATATTTGTGGGTGGGGAGGGGTGGAATGGAGGGTTGGAGGGTGAGGTGGCAGGCTGTGGAGGGTGAGAGTATAATGGGATCTATCCTTCTGATTGCTCGCTCTCTAGGGTTCGCTGCTGTCTGCTTGATCCGGCCTTGTGTGTAAAATGATTAATTGTGGGTGGGGGAGGGGTGGAAAGGCGGGTGAGGTTGAAGGTTGTGGAGGGTGAGAGTATATGCTGAGTCATTTAGGGCTGATGTGGGCCTTGCGCGGCTAAGTAGGGTACAATTTACAAGTGCGGATATGAAATTTGAATGAATTGTGGGGAGGGTGCCGAGGAGTGGAAGCCAGTGCAGCTCCCATAATGCCCTGCGGCACTTCCGATGAGTCATTTCTGGTCGGAGTGGGGCTTGCGCTGCTAATTAGGGTTCGATAATTGATATAATTAATAAATTCTAATTATTATTAATTAATATAATATAATTGATATGACCTAATTAATTTTAGCTAATTAGCGTGACCCAATTAACATGACCTAATTAATGTGACCTAATTAATATGCCCTAATTAGTGTGACCTAATTAAGATGACCTTGTAGTGTGACCTAATTAAGATGACCTTGACCTTGGCCATGACCTTGACCTTGACCCCGATGACGTCACGATTGAGGGTCATATCTGTATATGTTTCCTTGGAATTTCTCTCTCGATTTCTCTTCAAATGACTTTCCATTACCTCGGTCATTATTGAATCTCCCTTGAGGTTTTACAGAATTCTCTGCATATCTGTACCCATGAGCTTCGATGTAAGATTCTGCACACGTCAATGTGTCTTTTAAGCTCATTTTTCCTTTCTCTTTAATAAACATCCTCAACTCATTACTACAAGTGAGGAAAAATTGATCCTTTAGCAGTAGGTCCTCGATTCCTTCGTAGGTCTGCTCAAATCCAGCTTGTAGCAACCATTGCTGCAAATATCGTTGTAATCTGTAAATGAAATTTGAAGGAGTTTCTCCTTGTTCCATCTTGCTAGTCTTAAACTTGTTACGATACCCTCCTTCTGTCAATTGGAATCTTTTCAAGAGATGTTTCTTTAAACAATCGTAGTCTTGTGTTTCCTCAGCCGACAAACGCTGGTACACTTCTAATGCTTTTGATTCTAGATGTCGCGCTAGCATCAGCGACCACACATCTCTCGGTATCTCGTATGTCGTACATGTCCTCTCAAATCTGAGTAGGTACGCATCAAGACAATCTTTAGCCTCGTTAAATATTGGGAATTTAATATTCTTCATTCCCTTATGACTTTGGTTTCCTTGGTGGTTGTCACCCATCGTCATATAAGAATCTCCATCATCTCTGTTTCGTCCATCTCTCGATTCTATTTCTCTCATTCTCGCTTGAATCTCGAGTCTCTTATGCTCTAAAGCTTCATTCGCTTCTCTTGCAAGCCTCGCCTCGTTCATCTCTGCTTCACGTATAAGCCTTGCCTCGGTTGCTTCTCTTTCAAGCCTAACGTCAGCCATCCTCGCCATTTCCATTTCGTTTTCTCTAACTGCTTTTGCTTCTGCAGTTTTAGCCGCCTCTCGCGCTAGTTCCAACTCACTCTCTCTGGCTGCTTTGGCTTCTTCTCGTTCATCCGCTCTCTGCTGTCTAAATTCGTTTTGTCTGTCTCTGACAAATGCCTTCAGCTCTTCACCTTCCAATGAGAATGAACGTCCCATATCCAACCACTGTTGCCAGTCCGTGATCGACATTCTTACTTACTCACTTTTGTCAAGTAGTAATAAATTTAACGCTCTAATATGCGCTATACAATTTCACACTCGCTTATAATAATTATTAAAATTATTAAGTGTCACACTAGTGCGCCCTCTTAACGTAATACAATCTCTGGTGTATGTTACGCAATAAGGATTATCGCACCGACTCTAATGCTTAAATCTATACACGCGCTGCGCTGGCGTTGCGCTGTGCTTAACAATTTCCAAATAGATCGTCATTTTAATTAGCTTTGTCTCTTCAATATAAATGTCAGTAAAGTTCAATCTAATCAACAATAATATTGTCAATTTTATCCCGACGCGAGCATCCCATTTGTAACGTCTCCGTTTTTATGCTTATTTTAGCGGGTAATTGAAAATGTACTGCATTTAAATGATCTGTTCAAAAAGACACCAATTCTTTATAAATGTATGATATAATTGAAACTATTAAATACACAATACAATTACGCAATATTCCTATTTACTTATTTGGCGTATCACTAATTATAATTAACTAAATGCTTATCTGTACTCCACAGTTGAGATATATGACATGTCGTTTCTGTAGTGTAAAACGGCCTTGAAATAGTTCTGCAGATTCTCTGTAGATTCACTGAATGAAGATAAGCAACCTCGTGCTATATTTGAAGAAATAGTTCTGCAGGTTCTCCGTAGATTCACTGAATGAAGATAAGCAACCTCGTGCTATATTTGAAGAAGGATAATGAGATACTGTCAAGCTGTGGAATCCAGATCGAATACCAGACAAGACAATATTCAATACTTCCGTAGCATCAAATTATCACACTCCAACCAATGAGAATTTCCTTCCCAATTGAAAATGACCTTGAAATGTCAACCAGAGACAACGAGCCCAAAATCGTTTCTCAACACACGAATATCGTCGCACCAACCGTCACGATCACAATGTAGACTTCACGGACGTTAGAATTCGCAACTTCGAATTTCTAAATCGCCTCTACTCTCACACGAATGCCTCGTACTGTTTTACGACCAGATACGAGCATAATCCTCATCCTCACCATTGAATAAACTTCAAATGAATTGCCAGACACAACTGAGCAACCATCTTTCTCAATGTTCATGTAAGGAATCACCGTTTTATATTGAATTTCAATGACGTGGCTATTTCCATTCAATTCTGTCCGTTACGCTCATTTCGATGCTTTTTATTGGTTACGCGTCGATGCAAATGTTTTCGCTTACGTAAGCGTCCGTAGTTACCACTTGACGTCACCATGACTGCCTCACTCATGTACGCAAGATTCGTGGTCTCCTAGTTACTAATCCACTAGACGCCAAATTATTAATCTAGATACGCCGACTAAATTATCTAGCTTAACTCCTACTTAGAATTAACATATAATATCAGACAAGTTAGTTTGATAGATAATAGCGATTTAATGCGCTACAAATACCCCTCCTTCAAAAGTCTGTAATCAGGCTTTACAATCTCACCTAATTATCTATCAACTAAATTTCTATCAACTTCCTTATTCTATCTTACACAACAATACAACATTACTGAACTTCTTATCTACATTATTATAATACATTACTGATATATTTAAGTACTATGTAATTCCTCTACTCAAATAATCAGACATAACATTATTGCTTCCCTTGATATATCGTATCGTAAAGCAATAATTTTGAAGTGCTAGACTCCACCTCATGACTCTCGCATTTCTCATCCTTCCTTCCTTCATGTACTGTAGTCCGCAGTGGTCCGTCTCTATCACAAACTGCTTTCCATACAAGTACCTGTCAAACCGACTAATTCCCCACATTATCGCTAGACATTCTCTCTCCTCAACTGAATATCTCGTCTCTCTTTCCAATAATTTCCTACTCGCATATGCAATCGGGTGGTTTATCCCTTCATACTGCTGTATCAGGACGCAACCTATTCCTCTTCCTGATGCGTCTGTCTGAATCACGAACTCCTTTTCCAAGTTTGGTAACTTCAGTATCGGTGTTTTAGCCAGTGCTGCTTTCAGCTTACTAAAACTCTCATCTAATTCTTCGTTCCAATCAACATTATTAGCTGCTGACTTCTTTGTCAAATCACTTAATGGTGCCATCAGTTCAGCACAATGAGGAATAAATTTTCTGTAGTAATTTATCGCTCCCAAAAAGCTTCTTATTTGTTTCTTAGTTTTCGGTTGTGGCATCTCCACAATCTTATCTATCGATTCTCCTTTAGGACTAATGTCGTCGTTGTTTAACGTGTGACCCAAGAAATCTATGCGACCATAGCCTAATGAACATTTCTTTGGTTTCAAAGTCAGGTGAGCATCTCTCACTCTTTGAAAAAATTCTCGTAAAATCTTCATATGTTTAGTCCATCCTTCTGTATGAGCTAGTATGTCATCAACATAACTCTCCAGATTCTCGGTTCCATGCAAAATCTTTCTTATCAGTCTATTATAGCTTGAAGCACTATTTACCAATCCAAATGGTAGAACGTTGAATTTATACAACCCACTCGCACAAATGAAAGTCGTATAATCTTTTGATTCTTCGCTCATTGGAATTTGCCAATACCCTTTGCAAAAATCAAACTTGCTATATATTTTGCTGCCACTCAGTTTATTGAAGATATCCTCGTTTGACATCATCGGCTCTGGATCAAAAACTGTCACTTTGTTCAATTGCTTATAGTTGCAGCAAAGTCTATTGCTTCCATCAGCCTTCTTAACAACAACAAGCGGTGCTGCGTATGCTGCTTCTGATCTTTCTATTATCCCATTCTCTAACATTATCTCAATTTCCTTATCAATTTCAGACTGTAGATGATACGGTGTTGGATATGCTTTCATCCTAACAGGTTCATCACTCGTAAGATGAATCTCGTGTTTCACCATGTCAGTTCTTCCTGGTTTATCTGTAAATATGTCTTGATATTCTCTCAGTAATTTCTCTAATTCACCTCTCTGTTCATCTTCTAATTGTGGATTAATATCAACATCCTTGTAAGTCTCAGTTTGCTTACTGACATACAGGTTTAATATCTCCTCCTCTTCGTCTTCACCTTCTCTACCATCATGTACAATAGCTGACACATATGCTATTGTCTCAGAACCTGACAATTCTTCTTCACTCCTCTCGTAATATCTCTTTAGTATGTTGATGTGGTATGTTTTCAGTTTTCCACCATCAACCTCAACTTTATAATCGTAATCGCCGATTTTCCCTCTGACTACAAATGGTCCTTGCCATTTAACAAGCATCTTATTATTACAACTCGGCAGTAACAATAGGACTTTATCACCTATCTCCAGTTTTCTATATCGTGCCTTTTTATCGTAGTACTTCTTGTTCTTCGCATTAGCTTTGTGAATTGCTTTCTGCGCCATGTTACACGTTTCCTCTATACGTTCTCGTAGATCCGTCATATATGTGTACACATCCTTCACCTCGTCTTCCACTTTTTCATTTGTCCACAGTTCCTTCAATATCTGTACCGGACCTCTACATGATCTTCCGAAGATTAATTCGAAAGGCGTGTATCCGTGGCTCTCGTGTACAGTATCTCGTAATGCGAAAAGTAGTGGTGCCAAGTACCTGTCCCACTCTTTTACTTGTTCACCTATCAGTTTTCTCAGTGTAGTCTTAATCGTTCCATTAAGACGTTCTACACAACCGTTTCCCATCGCGTGGTATGGACTTGTCATCGTATGCTTGATTAATAACATCTTGTTTACTTCGGCCATTAGTTCTGACGTAAACTGGCTTCCTCTATCTGTATGAATTCTTTCTGGTACGCCCATCCGACAGTAAAAGTTAAACAAGGCTTCCGCCACTTCCTCGGTACTTATTCCTTTCAACGGTATCGCTTCAGGATACCTGGTGCTTAAGTCGATAATCGTTAATACATAACGATATCCTCTCATAGACATTGGCTCTATGGCTCCTATGATGTCCACACAGACATGCTTGAACGGCACATCCAGCACTGGAAGATGTCCCATCGGTGCCTTGTAATTCACTTTCTTATCTACTGCTTTCTGGCATACATCACAACTTAATATATATCGCCGAACTTCTTGATTTATCCCTGGCCAATAAAATTCATTCACAATTTTATCGTGAGTCTTCTTCATGCCTAGATGAGCTGACAGTAGCGAGTTATGTGCTACAGCTAGAACTTTGTTTCTCAACTGTTTCGGAACCATCAACTGCCACTTCGCTTCATCTTTCAATACTTCCTTCCATCTCCGGTACAACAATCCATCTTTCTTTACGTACAGCACTTTTTCTGTACTCTTCTCATCGCCATTCCACTCAGATGCTTTATTCCAGTAACTCTTCAATGTTTCATCTGTCTTCTGTAATTCCTTTATTTCTTTTGTGGTTATATTCAGGTCGGGCATTTCTGTGACCTTGAGTGGTTTATATTTCACCACTTTCTTCGACTCAGCTCTCGTTTCTATCGCTGCTGTCGTTTGATGTGCGTCACTGTTCATGACGTCATCACTTCTAACTTTCTCTATTACGTCATCATATTCCGTGCTCATTTCATCACTCTCAAATCTTACTGTCTTCTTGGCATCTTGCCAACGTGAATTAGCATTCACATTTCTCTTGAGTATTCCTTTATACTCAACTTTTTCTTGTTTCTCACTCATAATCGTCTCATTCACTTTCTCTCCTTTGTCACAATTAATTATATTTTCATCCGTGTTCTCATTCGTTACTGTATATTTTAACCCTCTCACGCGTCCAATAATTATCGGCTTTACTGGTTCGTCCATAACCATTGCCTCAACTTCACCAGTAAAATACTCACTCTCAATGTTTACATGGGCTGTAGGAAAACACCTTAAGCTCCCATCAACTAGGATGCAGTGCGTTTCCTTCCCAGTCAAATCACTATCCTTGATTAGCGATCTCCTCACAATGCATGTACTCGCTCCAGAATCGTAAAGACAATTGGCGTCTACGCCATTGACCTTCGCTTGACATTCGTCTATACTTTCAATGTCAATGCAACCATCTTTCCGTTCTGTAACTACCGTACTTGCTGCCATGTGTTTCGGTACTTCTTCTTTACCTTTCCTATCCTGGCGTTCTACTGTTCTGTCAATTTCATTCGATTTCGTATTTTCATTCGTCTGTACAGCCCTGTACGCCCTATTCTCGTAAATCTGTACTGCTGCAGCTGTGTGTTTAACAAACCCTTTACTTTTGTTCACACAATCAAATGCTTTATGACCCACCTTACCGCATGCAAAACAAGTTATCTTGTGTTCCGCTGCCTGCTCTCTATCTCTGCTAAATCCTCTATTCACATTTCCACTGTGATTTGTCTCTTTGTTCTGTCGCGTTTCGACTCTTCCTCTGTTCATGTTTCCTTGGAATTTCTCTCTCGATTTCTCTTCAAATGACTTTCCATTACCTCGGTCATTATTGAATCTCCCTTGAGGTTTTACAGAATTCTCTGCATATCTGTACCCATGAGCTTCGATGTAAGATTCTGCACACGTCAATGTGTCTTTTAAGCTCATTTTTCCTTTCTCTTTAATAAACATCCTCAACTCATTACTACAAGTGAGGAAAAATTGATCCTTTAGCAGTAGGTCCTCGATTCCTTCGTAGGTCTGCTCAAATCCAGCTTGTAGCAACCATTGCTGCAAATATCGTTGTAATCTGTAAATGAAATTTGAAGGAGTTTCTCCTTGTTCCATCTTGCTAGTCTTAAACTTGTTACGATACCCTCCTTCTGTCAATTGGAATCTTTTCAAGAGATGTTTCTTTAAACAATCGTAGTCTTGTGTTTCCTCAGCCGACAAACGCTGGTACACTTCTAATGCTTTTGATTCTAGATGTCGCGCTAGCATCAGCGACCACACATCTCTCGGTATCTCGTATGTCGTACATGTCCTCTCAAATCTGAGTAGGTACGCATCAAGACAATCTTTAGCCTCGTTAAATATTGGGAATTTAATATTCTTCATTCCCTTATGACTTTGGTTTCCTTGGTGGTTGTCACCCATCGTCATATAAGAATCTCCATCATCTCTGTTTCGTCCATCTCTCGATTCTATTTCTCTCATTCTCGCTTGAATCTCGAGTCTCTTATGCTCTAAAGCTTCATTCGCTTCTCTTGCAAGCCTCGCCTCGTTCATCTCTGCTTCACGTATAAGCCTTGCCTCGGTTGCTTCTCTTTCAAGCCTAACGTCAGCCATCCTCGCCATTTCCATTTCGTTTTCTCTAACTGCTTTTGCTTCTGCAGTTTTAGCCGCCTCTCGCGCTAGTTCCAACTCACTCTCTCTGGCTGCTTTGGCTTCTTCTCGTTCATCCGCTCTCTGCTGTCTAAATTCGTTTTGTCTGTCTCTGACAAATGCCTTCAGCTCTTCACCTTCCAATGAGAATGAACGTCCCATATCCAACCACTGTTGCCAGTCCGTGATCGACATTCTTACTTACTCACTTTTGTCAAGTAGTAATAAATTTAACGCTCTAATATGCGCTATACAATTTCACACTCGCTTATAATAATTATTAAAATTATTAAGTGTCACACTAGTGCGCCCTCTTAACGTAATACAATCTCTGGTGTATGTTACGCAATAAGGATTATCGCACCGACTCTAATGCTTAAATCTATACACGCGCTGCGCTGGCGTTGCGCTGTGCTTAACAATTTCCAAATAGATCGTCATTTTAATTAGCTTTGTCTCTTCAATATAAATGTCAGTAAAGTTCAATCTAATCAACAATAATATTGTCAATTTTATCCCGACGCGAGCATCCCATTTGTAACGTCTCCGTTTTTATGCTTATTTTAGCGGGTAATTGAAAATGTACTGCATTTAAATGATCTGTTCAAAAAGACACCAATTCTTTATAAATGTATGATATAATTGAAACTATTAAATACACAATACAATTACGCAATATTCCTATTTACTTATTTGGCGTATCACTAATTATAATTAACTAAATGCTTATCTGTACTCCACAGTTGAGATATATGACATGTCGTTTCTGTAGTGTAAAACGGCCTTGAAATAGTTCTGCAGATTCTCTGTAGATTCACTGAATGAAGATAAGCAACCTCGTGCTATATTTGAAGAAATAGTTCTGCAGGTTCTCCGTAGATTCACTGAATGAAGATAAGCAACCTCGTGCTATATTTGAAGAAGGATAATGAGATACTGTCAAGCTGTGGAATCCAGATCGAATACCAGACAAGACAATATTCAATACTTCCGTAGCATCAAATTATCACACTCCAACCAATGAGAATTTCCTTCCCAATTGAAAATGACCTTGAAATGTCAACCAGAGACAACGAGCCCAAAATCGTTTCTCAACACACGAATATCGTCGCACCAACCGTCACGATCACAATGTAGACTTCACGGACGTTAGAATTCGCAACTTCGAATTTCTAAATCGCCTCTACTCTCACACGAATGCCTCGTACTGTTTTACGACCAGATACGAGCATAATCCTCATCCTCACCATTGAATAAACTTCAAATGAATTGCCAGACACAACTGAGCAACCATCTTTCTCAATGTTCATGTAAGGAATCACCGTTTTATATTGAATTTCAATGACGTGGCTATTTCCATTCAATTCTGTCCGTTACGCTCATTTCGATGCTTTTTATTGGTTACGCGTCGATGCAAATGTTTTCGCTTACGTAAGCGTCCGTAGTTACCACTTGACGTCACCATGACTGCCTCACTCATGTACGCAAGATTCGTGGTCTCCTAGTTACTAATCCACTAGACGCCAAATTATTAATCTAGATACGCCGACTAAATTATCTAGCTTAACTCCTACTTAGAATTAACATATAATATCAGACAAGTTAGTTTGATAGATAATAGCGATTTAATGCGCTACAAACGCGTTAAAAAATTTTGCGATTAAAAATTTTAAAGCATTAATCGTACGCGTTAATTAGATCTGATTAAAATGGAATCAGAGGCAGAAAAACCCGTTTTAAACGGAAGGCTCATACTTAATTAGCCTAAAGCTAGTGATACATTCTTTGGCAAATATTCCAATAAAGAATTTGAGTATTTTCTTAGCAATTCGTCGCTCAATAATATCGCCTGCATGCGAACCAAAACATGCGTTTAACGCTAACGATGAACCGTCGACATCGGCCGCATCGCATCGTCCACTAAGGTTGTTTCCGTCAGACTATGTTGGTTGAACTCCATGAGATCGCAAGACCAATGGATTTCAGGTTTAATTGGTCAATGTTTACAGAAGGACAACTGAGACGAGGTTTGGCAAGAACCGCAACCTCTTGAGAAAAATTGTGAGGTTCAATAGCAGACCTACTATCGTTGATTAATAAGAGCATCCGACCAATGTAAATAAACTGGTCTGCATACAATTGGCTGAATAAATAATTAATCTGGATAGCCAGAAAACGGTTGTCTAATTTCACATTTAGGCCTATGGTCATTTTAATTAAAGGTGGCTCAAATGAAACAAAATTAACGGATTTTGTGTAGTTGACTGATTTGAACAGTGTTTCAATTCTGTCTGTCGTACAAAACTGTTCAATAAACTAAATGCAGAAATTTAATAGGCCTAAGCCAAAGGTTATTAAATATGTTTGCAATAGAAAGAATGCATTCAGTCATTAAAATTTTATGCTTCAGGGGTCCTTAGAAAATAGTAAGATTAATATATTTGAAGGAAATGCATTGCGATTAATTTGCAGTTAATTGCGATTACAAAAATTAATCGCGCGATTAATTTCGATTACAATTTTTAATCGAACAACAGCCCTATTCGAAACCACTCATTTTAGTATAGGTTACTCAACTTTTGCACATGTGTGGGTCCCTATTGGGTTTAAATAATCAGGCAGATTAATATCTAATTCAACCAGAAATTCTAGTGAGACTTATTTTTCTCCTGCTTGTTTATTACTTGTCACTTAGTCGCCTACCTCATCTGTAGGCCTACGAAGACCGGAACTCAAGTGCTATGTGGCGCAATTTAAGATGTCACAATTTATTCTGTACATTTTGCAACATAGACGCCATGGCATCATACGCCACATACGGTGTGAGGCTTTTATCCGTGTTATATATTTTTAAATAGTAAATATAACATGTCCTATTACAATGAAATGAAAAGTCTACGTAACAAAGCTCTCGTCCTTTCAGCAAGTCAGCAACATGTTATCATAACGCAGGTCAAAAGTCAAGTATAGGCAAGTAAAACTGCTGTGACCTATTAAGGCGCTATAGTTAATGACGTAACAATAAGGTTTGTAGAACAAGGTGAGGTTGACGTCATAATACGGAATTATGATAACAGCGTGACACTATAGATATAGCTAATGACGTAACAACAGTGTATAGTAGACAAAAAGATGTCGTCACAATAGCTCAGAGCTGTTGTCGCATCAGCAACGACATTAGTGACGCAACAAAGCTGTCACAATACGAAGTCCATGGAATGAATTATTGATAACATAACATCATCATGTTCAATAAAATTAGTGACGTAATAGCAGTGTTCTTGGAACAAAGAGATGTCGTCACAATAAGATACCGGCATATATAGTGCAAAGCCAATATAATAATTATGTTTCTTGCGTCCTTTTGTTGTTATTCTGGGCCAATTGTTTTCTTAACAGGAACAGGGTTAAAACAACATTTGTTTATTCGGCCTTTTGCGGGCCCCAGAACTGCGGACTCTGGCGCTGCCTTGACACCCGTCCTATTTTAATGCAGGCCTGCTTAGGCTGCTCTGGCGGCTTCGGTATTGACAAAAAATCGTCATGCGGCATGGGCATAATAATTATACTTGGACGAAGAATATATTACATGGAGTATTCAACAGCAATTTTGGAACTATTGAGCATGGGCGGAGTTTATCAGGGGCTAGGTGGCTAAGCGCCCCAAGAAGTCCCAGATTCATGGTTTTTACCGTGTCAGATCGATTACACATGGTCACAGAAGTCTTCTCGGCCACCTACTTTATTGACTCACGTGACCTTATACGTTTGCAATTTAAAGTTCAATAAATTTAAATTGTTCAATTTCACAATTTCTCATTAAACCAAACTTAAAAGAAATAAAATAATGCTTTATGGCATCGTTGCTACAGTGTTCACTAATTATGCTATTATTTGCTGATTAAAATTAAATTGCGTTTACACGGTTTCTTAATTTATAAATAGGCCTACAGCAGCAGGCCCAGGGTTTAAGGTGGGTGGGAACGCGTGGGAACGGCGTTCCCTCTGCTCTGAAAATTCTTGGCTTGGGCTCCCACTGCGCATCATGATGAAACCCTGCAACACAGTCGTTCCATTAAAACTCTTCATCAGCGTTCCCACTGCTCACTCAAGTTGACACTCAACCACTTTAACCACTGAGCAGCCCTATAGAGGATGACTTGGGAACAAAGTTTCTTTAAAAAATTTCCGTTTTCAGCATTTCACTATTGAGTCTATGCTCCAAACGCTAACACATGTATCGCGTAGAACTCTCACTCACCATCCTCCTCTCGAGTCTCGACTCTCTTCATCGTCGGCGCTTAGGATCTTAGAACCATCTCTGGCTCAACACTTTCTTTGAATTTTCAAGCCGCTGCCAGAGCTTAAAGTGTGACTGGACGGTCATGGACGGCGTCCATACACTTATTTTAAAATCTTATTTCTCCACACTTTAAGCACTGGCCGCTGCCATTTCATTGGGCCTACTTTGGATGTTGGTCTACTATAATGGTGACCATCGCTAAATGTGGGCTTTGCGAAAGTTGACTGTCTTCAAGGTAGAAGAAGAGAAGATGGATTGCACAGGGGACTTCTTAGCTGGTCTTAGAGACAGAAATTTTCGTACCCATTAAGTCTATTACACCGAGTTCTAATGCATAATTTTATATTCATGTGCGTTACGTAACGCCTAACGACTCCTATAATAATATAGTATGAACAATGTTTGCATGTATGCATGTATGCATGCCTATGCATGCATAATAATTCTAAGCACTTATAAATAGCGACTTAATGGAACCCGTCAAAGGCGCTAAGAACGTTGTTCGTCATATGCCGCCGTCCGTGCAAGGCAGATACCCGGCCACCACCACCAGTGCAAATCATCCCCTGCTGAAGACCCGGATGACGGTCCCACGAGGAAAATAAACGGATCATATCCGTCGGTGGCGTCGTCGGCGCGTATACCGAGTCTGCGTCGACATCAGAGTCCGGCTTCGATCAAAGAGTATGTATATTTAAATATATAGGCTATATATGTATATATGCATATATATGTGTGTGTATATATATGTGTATATATATATATGTGTGTGTGTATATATGTATATATATATGTATATATATGTATATATATATGTATATATATATATATGTATGTATGTATATGTATATGTATGTATACGGAGCTGACGATGATAATTCATCTGCAATGGATCTCCATATTATATTAGAATTTACAGAGGGACAATGCTCTGCTGTGCAATGTGCATCGAACATTTACGAGGCACTAATTCAGTTCTCGGCCGTTCAGTTCGTTCACATTTGTCGACGCATGAATATTTGTCATGTCATGTTTGACGACGTCGTCAGTCGTCCAGCTCGATGGGTGATGTCCAGTTCTGCAGCAGCAGCAGCAGCAGCAGCAGCAGCAGCAGCAGCAGCAGCAGCAGCAGCAGCAGCAGCACTCTGTTAATCTCTGCAGTCACGTCTTGCTCTTCTTCGTTCGTGTGATGCTGGCCGAAATCATTAACTGGTCATTTGGGGATCGGTCGAAAGTCGAAACCTACACGTGACGTTCCGTACTACACTCGCGTCTCTATTCTGATAAATATCTGTAATAAAATGGTGTATTAATCTGTAGGTTGGATGATTTTCCATCTGAAACTAATGTCGAAGTGCATTGGTCTAAGAACTTGGCTTTTCTTCTTGCCAAACTCAGTATCGCTATGTAGCCTAAAGCTGTAAAGCCTGTTATGTAGAAACCAATTGTGTCCTACGTAACCTTTGTGCATTTATTATTTTTACTTTATCACTTATTAGGCGTTCGGGAGCGATAGGGGAGTGGGTTATGACGGAGACATTCTGAAAAAAAACAATGTTTAATAGTTAGTCATGATATTCGGTAACGAGTTTACAAGTGGAGAACATTTTGTGGCAGACGATTCCACATTTTAGCAAACGAGGAGAACAGCAGACATAAGAGTATATTTGTCGGAATCAACAGCGGCGTCATAGGCAACTTCACATAAGAGTCGGCAGTGAATATTCAACCAACTTTATTACCACACAATAGGTAACGGAATGCAGTACGGTACCAGCATAAAAATGAGCAACAGAGAGGAGGCTATATCGCACTGACATCTGCAGAAAAATACCCATAATAATCGCATTAGACTTTTTGCTATGACGTTTTCCAGCGTGCTGTCTGCAGTACTATTGACTTAGTGCAAGTCCGACACCTTTGATATAAATAATCCCTCTGCACAATAATTTGTCGGCTTTGCATTGCATTTGCATAAGATAACATCCATCACCAGTCGGATAAACGCCCGATTGGCCGCTGATTTAGGGTCAATAGTTCAAAAGGGGCAGCGTGCAGGTTGCATACAAATCATAGACACTGGCGTCCACCGCATCGGTCACACAGCTGATTAGCTGGATCACAGTTTCGTGCCTCAAATGCGGATCAGAAACCAGATGCTGAATAGTAATCGTCTGCACGGAAAATAAGGTTATGAAAAATGGCATACGATACTGCATGGGGATGCTTATAGATCACGTACTCAGGGAGGGAGGTAGGGATGATTGCATTGAAGCCATTGTGCGTGGCAGGGCTGTTTTTAAGGAATTTTTAGAACTGCACATCCTCTTCTCTCCTTTCTCATCCTCCATGTTTAATTACTCAGAATCTAAGGAAAATGACCTATTTTTAATAGTTTTAACTGCACGGAACGTGACGGAAGTGCTTCTACAACTGCACGAATCCATTTAGAGCTGCACATTTGGTGTAGAACTGCACGTTAAAAAAGCCCTGTTGCGTGGCCTGCATTGGGTATGGCACGAGGGGTTCGCGCAAAATGTAGCCTACGAAGTGAAGCAGAGGGGAGAATGGGTGTTAAAACTTTATTCTATATGGCCCAGAATATGTCAATATTTCAAGGTATATATATATATAGAACTTTGGTTTTGCAACATCAACTTATTGTAAGATCCATTATCATTTGAAAAATTTGCAAGCGCCTGTGAATCGTCGTGGCAAAATGCACCGATTCCAAGGAAAAATTATTCATAGCGAAGGTTTTGACAGAGATTGATCACCAAACAGGGAGTGACGACGATACCACGGGGCAAGACAGGGCAATTGCCTTGGTAAGAAGCTTTCGCCCTGGTCGTTGCCCCGCCAGGATTTCTGTCGATCCGAGTGTTTATTTGTGGGCGCAAATCGTCCCCTACGCTGCATTGTTACTTAGGCCTACTTGTACAACTGCTCTGACTGTATACGCTATGGTTACAAGAAAATGCCTGGCGCCGCCGATGCAAACCATTCAATGGAAGCAGCATTCGCAGTTTTTGAAAGCCGTACCAGGTTTCCTCGTGACCACAGCATTCATCAAGCGTATTACAGAGCAGCCCCAACCGGTCGTTAAGTGGCCTAAAGCCCTTTAGTCTGTCGTCAAGTGGCCTAAGCAGCATAGATTCATCGTTTGGGAATTGGTTTTCTCCCCCTCCATCTGTTTTAATGTGCGCAACTCTTCAGCGCAAGTGTTGATAAAGACCATGCGTGTACCCTGCGCGTCCGACCACTGGGATCGGTCATTCGGAGGAATTTGCTGAGAGTCCTGGCAACAGCTGTTACCATATTATGCTGCCGTTGAAGAGAAGATAATATACATGTACTACATGTATGACATTGTATGTATGTATGTATGTATGCATGTATGCATGCATGTATGTATGTATGTATGTATGTATGTATGTATGTATGTATGCATGCATGTATGTATGTATGCATGTATGTATGTATGTATGTATGTATGTATGTATGTATGTATGTATGTATGTATGTATGTATGTATGTATGTATGTATGTATGTATGTATGTATGTATGTATGTATGTATGTATGTATGTATGTATGTATGTATGTATGTATGTATGTATGTATGCATGCATGCATGCATGCATGCATGTATGTATGTATGTATGTATGTATGTATGTATGTATGTATGTATGTATGTATGTATGTATGCATGCATGCATGTATGTATGTATGTATGTATGTATGTATGTATGTATGTATGTATGTATGTATGTATGTATGTATGTATGTATGTATGTATGTATGTATGTATGTATGTATGTGTGTATGCGAGGGAGCCACTAAAGTTCAATCGCACGTGACCCCGTCGCTCCCTCTGACGATAATATCTTAGATCCCTACATCCGCTCGTTCACTATAGGATGCCGCTGGTTGATGCCCTACAATTCCGACTATGCCAGACTTGCTGATGCTGCTGATGCTGCTGATGCGGTTGATGCTTAGTCTGGTTAGAGCGACGATACCATGTCCTACTGACCGCACAGTCGACGCTCGGCTTAAGCCACGAAATCGGAGAGTCATGGTAACAGCATCAGCAGCATCAGCGGCAGTAGCATCAGCAGTAGCAGTAGCATCAGTGGGGCCAGCGGGAAAGAGACAATGACCGATGCCGGCTGTTTGACTAACAGCATCCATGAACGCAGGCGATCAACCATTAAATCACAGACGACGAGGATGAGGATGAGGATGAGGAGGATAAGGAGGAGGATGCGTTCGAGTCCACATCGTTCTCTCTGTAGAAAGGCGTAAGACGACGACGACCGATCCACTGTCCGATCGGTGGGCGTCGGGGTCGCTCTCTGCTTCTGATCAAGCGCGACAGACGTTTACTCAGCCGGTCTGCGTACCATCCGACGTTATAGGAAGAGGAGGAACGGAGGATTAAGGAAGTTCCATGTTCCGACTGATTTAGAACCGGAAAAGGATGTCTCGCTCGGCAGGATCATCGCCGCCGCCGCCGTTTTATTCTTCGACCGCATTCTGACGGGGAGCCAGTGCAACGACGACGACGACGATGAAGATGAAGCAGACGAAGAACGTCGCAGTCGAACGAAGACGATGCAGCGACGCCGTTTGAATTATCGAAATATAATGGAAGTCAACGACGATTGAGTTGCACGAGTTAGTTTCTACCTCTCTGTCTGTGTGTTTGTTTGTCCGTCTGTCTGTATGTATGTCTGTTTGTCTGCGTGAAATCAATTCGTTGTGTAAATCATTGACGTCTGATGCAATGAGCTGCCCCTATTGATGTTATTTCTATCGAACATATTATAGGGTAACCCGTTTGCGGTACGTCGTTATAAGGGTGGGTCAAAAGTCCGGTGTTGCTGACACCAGATGGCCTCCACATAACTTCGTCTGACGCCTCTCTCTGTCTGTCTGTCTGTCTCTCTGTCTGTCTGTCTGTCTGTCTGTCTGCCTGTGTTACTCTCACTCTCTCCCACACACACCCCCACAAACACACACTCTCTCTGTCTCTGCCTCTCTCTTTCTCTCTGTCTCTCTGTCTCTGTCTCTCTCTCCCTCCCTCCCTCCCTCTCCCCCTCTCTCTCTCTCTTTCTCTCTCTGCTGGTCGGTGGTCCGACGCAGCTGCCACTCTCTGCTTTGCCATCGTCATTTCTCGTTCGTCTAAAACTGACGACACGATTTGAAATAAGAAACAAATGGCGACGATGAGCGAAAACGGATGATTGCAACAGACGAACGAACGAACGAACAGCCGTATATATATATATATACGAACGGAATCACCAGTTGTCGTTGTTGTTGTAGTTGCTAGGTGAGTACAATTTTTATTTCTCCGGTTCATTTTATGTCCTCTCCCCACTCGGATGCAGCGGCATGACGACAAGGCAGACGCAAATGCGACAATTCTCATCTCGACACCCTCCCTTATCCTCCCTCCCTTATCCTCCCTCCCTTATCCTCCCTCCCTTATCCTCCCTCCCTTATCCTCCCTCCCTTATCCTCCCTCCCTTATCCTCCCTCCCTTATCCTCCCTCCCATTTCCTCCCTTTCTTATCCTCCCTCCCATCTCCCGACGTGACATTACACTGCTGCCCTATCCTCGATCTCTACCCTGTCTAGATTAAACACCTTGTTCTCCATATCCTCCCTTATCCGCCCTCCCTTCTCTCCCGATGTGGCAGCTTATTCTACCTCATCCACCCTCCGCTCCCTTTCCTCTCTTTCCCTCCCGTCTCCCGATGGAACACACCTCCCCCATCCTTCCTTATCCTCCTTCCCCTCACGGATATAACACCGTGATTACGTCACTTCGCAGTGTGTGCATCGTACACTGACGTCGTCAACAGTTGGCGGGATTCCACGGCTATAAATAGATACTTTAATTTACAAACGCAATTTCGTCGAAATGGCACCGTCAGCCGAACCAAACATACAATCAGAGACACGCAGACGGACAAACACACAGACGTTGTGTCCTATATTTTCGTCGAAAAGCTTTGGCCGTAGATCTAGGCGCAAATGGCTACAAGTTACATTTATTGCGTTTCATCCCGCAGTATAAACGACCTTATCGCAATGCCAATCTGTATACACGCAAATTTACAGAGCAGATAATTATTATGAGGACGACGGCGGTCTGCAAAGCTCTCGAGAAGAAGATTACGCGGACGTTGAACGACTTGTACTGACCAAGACATGATAGTCGGTACTTGTCTTATCATGATCAAAACACAGCAGCAGCAGAATTCCCATGCATGCATCCGTACAGTCCTCCTTGACCTAATATAGGCACAAAGTCCATTGGCCAATACCATATGGATGTGATTTCTAAAATATGCTACGTACACGAATGTATAGTCTGTTAGAAACATATTTGTCGGAAAAAATCCCTCTTGATTCTGGACATTCTGCAAAAGAATAAAATTAACGCTGATGTTAAATTTTAGGCCCTAGCAAGATCAGTTCAAAATGGCACTGGATGTAGTGAACCTGATATCGCATTAGGATATAGGCCTAATGAGCGATGGGCTACTTTGCTTTGTACAGTAGGCTTAAAGTGTGTTGTTCCAATGCTTCTGATTTTTATTGAAACTTGCGGATATGTGTCGCGTTCCTATATATATAGGGCTCATTGGTGATAATAGCTAGGCTAATCGCTTCTAAGATAAATAATTTGCCCTAATAAAGTAGGACTCCAGCCCATTCTTTTATGCTTTGTCGATTTCAATATAATTATCTGCATGGATCAATAAATGATTGACTGAATGGGATCATAAAATCTGACAATACAAGAATTTTTCAACATCAAAAAATATGTATTTGAAAAATATGTATAGGCCTATACAACTGTTCATGTATATATCAATAGGCATGAATTTACATGTGGTCTACGTAGGCCTCAGGGCTTTTTTTAATGTGCAGCTGTACACAAAATGTGCAGTACTAAACGGATTTGTGCAGTTGTAGAAGCACTTCTGTACAGTTAAAAATTGGCAAAAGAGGTCATTCTCCTCCGATTGGAAGTAATTTACCATGAAGGATGGGAAAGGAAAGAAGGAGTTGTGCAGTTCTAAAAATTCCTTAAAAACAGCCCTGGTAGGCCTACTATTCAAGTTTGCCTGCGCGTGGTTCTATATTACAGACTCTGAGCTAATGTTGTGTACATGCTCGTATCTATGTACCTATTTGCATGCTTTATCCATAGGGTCTATACATGTATATGTATACAGGAAGTGTATGCATACGCATATATGCATGTATGTATCTGTTAAATATTTCTATGTACATTTAAGCATGTAAGTTGGAATGTGTGTGTGCGTGTGACAGTGTGCGTGCGTGTGTGTGTGTGTGTGTGTGTTGTGTTCGTATACATTATATAGACGTGTGTTCATGTACGCATGTACGTATTATATAAATGTGTGCTCTTATGTATGTATAATATAATATATATGAGCAGTTTTACTTTCACGGTCCTTAGAGCCGGTGCTGTCACGGATTCGCTCAGTCATGTGGATACGCTTCAAGGAACATTGCCGTTTTGAGTCCTATACAATGTATACGTATATTCTGAATCGATCGATATATATATATATACAGGGTGCGCCAAAAAAAAGTAATCCCCTACGGTTTTTTGCCCATATCTTGACCCAACATACGAATTTTTAAATGAAACTTTACAGTCTTAAAGGCAATTCATATTTACGTACAATGGTCAAATTACAAACAAATATTTCAAACAGAACAAAAGTTATAGTCTATCACTTTTAGTGAGGCCACCCACCGTTTTTTGACGATTCAAAAACGAAACGCAAAAAATTTAGTTTTTTTTGCTAATATCATGGCCAGAAGTAAGAATTTCGAAATGAAATTTTACAGGCTGAAAGACAATTCCTATTTACACATGATGGCCAGACTTCATCAAAATATTTCAAACACAACAAAAGTTACACCACTTTTAGTGAGGCCACCAACCTTTTTGGACGATTAAAAAGCGTAACGCAGCAAAAAGTAACAAAAACGTGATTTTATCAAGTCATATCTCAAATAACTGTTTGGAACTGAACTTGATAGTCATTCACAACTTGTGTTCAGTGTGCCGGGTGTGCCCACCACCCGTGCCAAAACTTCTTTTGAGTCTCTTTGCAAAGTTCTTGATGGACCTGTTGATTAATCTGACAGATTTCTTATTTACCAATTTGATTGCCATCTTGCTAAGTGACTTCTCAGTGACGTGCAGCTACGCTGGTACCCTGTTCCTTTTTTAAATAGTAATAATAATGATCATCTGGCATTATCAAAGCCTATTTGATAACAATTATTTGAGATGAGACTTAATAAAATCGTGTTTTTGCTACTTTTTGCTGCGTTACGTCTTTGAGTCGTCAAAAAACGGTGGGCGGCCTCCTTAAAAGTGCCATAACTTTTATTCTGTTTGAAATATTTTGCTGAAATCTGGCCATCATGTGTAGATATGAATTGTCTTTAAGCCTGTAAAATTTCATTTCGAAATTCTTACTTCCGGCCAAGATATTGACCAGAATAATTAGATTGGTTTTTTGTTACTTTTTGTTGCGTCGCGTTTTTGAATCGTCAAAAACCTTTGGGTGGCCTCACTAAAAGCGATATAACTTTTGTTCTGTTTGAGATATTTTGTTGTAATTTGACCATTGTACGTAAATATGAATTGCCTTTAAGGCAGTAAAGTTTCATTTAAAAATTCATATGTTTGGCCAAGATATGGGCTGAAATCCGTAGGGGATTACTTTTTTTGGCGCACCCTGTATATATATATATATATATATTTGCCGGTGGTTGCGGATGAGCCAAGCGGTGGTATAGATGGTTCCAGACAGATGGTTCAACAACATCCAAACTCTTTCAGCCATATAGGACTCCTTCAGCCATATCTCGTCTTCTTTGCGTTGCTGGAAATGTGCAGATCGTCGTGTGTTTCCTGGCTCAGATGACGACGAATTAGGAAATCTAGGTGCATAATTTAACCAGATAGTCTTGGGCCAAGCTCAGCCAGTTTTCGATAAGTATAGAATTATTCTTATGCACGCATTCTCTTGTTAATGCTCAACCTGTACTGTGGTATTCATCACTCATTAGCTGCAGTGATCTGGTCGCACTTCCACTCACGAAGCGATTCGAGAGAACGGTGGCTTCAGAAAGGACTGTGATTTTTACAGTGTGATGTGGAGAGTGGAGAGTGAAGATGCCGAACAGGACAGCGTTACAGTAATCAAGACGATTTGAACCGATGACATAGATGAGCGCATCAGCAGCAGCGTGCAATTGACGTACATGTATATGCAGATGTTATACATGTAGATGGCATAGTTTACTGATGTGTGGACAAAGACAGCAATCTGTGTGTGCTGATGCTGATGCCATCTACTATAGTGCCACTGACGTCGTACAAGGATGGCATCAATCATCAATATTGGATTGGACAAAAAAAAGGAAGACAACTTAATTAGCGTGTGGCCATGGCATTCATATCAGTTGCCTATAGAGTATATAGGAAGAGAATTGGTCCCAGCACATTATCTTGTGAGACGTCGCTGGCGACAGGCGCTATAGCATATAGACCTCTTGCAATTAGAAATTCTCAACAGAATCTTCTTAATCGAGATACCACTGAAGCATCGGAAACTCTTGTCAATCTGTTGTGTATAGGACAATATCAACTTTGTTAAATGCTGTTGAGTGATCAAGAATGTACATGATAGGCTAGACGACTGTGTGTCGTTGACTTCGGACAGCATGCATTGAGCAAGGATGCTTTACACGGATCTGTTAATGTTAAACTGTTTTAGCGGAATTTCTTTAGAATAATAGCCTAGTAGGCAGCCTATAGTGGGTCAAGAAGGTCAGAGGACGTTAGATGTGTCTTATTGGTAATCATCTTGAATAATCGACTGCAGGTGAGTTTGGTTGGAACTCTTTACAAATGCAGATAATTATACAGTTGAAAGATTAAAAAATCGATCTGAGATTATGGCTGAAGTGGTGAAGTGGTGGTGCACGTTCTGATGATTTCCTTGTCTTGTTGACTTGTGACGAAGAAAGTCAGTAAGTAAGTCAACGATTACTTCTGTTGATAGAACTATTCACGCAGATTATTTCCCGATTGGTTTTCCAAGGCTTCTCAGGTCGTTTGTTTGCGTTTGTGTGCAGTTCGTTCCAGTATTCAGGGTCCTTATGACCAGGGCTGTGCTGGTAAATTTTGAGGCGAGTATAGGCCTACACGCTGACCGGGAGAAAACCCGACTTTTTCGGGTCCGAAATTTCTGACGATCTTTAAAAATTTTTTTTAGTCATGCACCCTCTGTGACTCTCATCTATACTTGCGTATACCCGCATGTACCCTGCATTTTACCGCGTATACCCTGGTTTTCGTGAGACATGCCGTTTTTCGCCGGAGGTGAGTACACGCTGTATGCCCGCGTATACCCTCGTGTACAGCCCTGCTTATGACAGTATGGACCTATAGATGGGACATTCTTCTGCGGTTAATCGGGCAAAAGAATATTCCTACGAAACCGTTTTTCAGGCGAATAAGTGCATGACGCTAGACTATATTCATCAACATTCACTGTCAATCTATCCATCCATCACATCGATCACTATTATATAAATCTTCGGGCGCCAATATTTGTGCATACATGCGCAAGCATGTGTGTTTGTGTGTGTATTTATGTGTTTATTTAAAAATTATATAGGCCTAATTGCATCTTGCCTATCTATACTCAGAAACGCTGCTAGTAAGTCTGAACATATAGGCCTACGTGTATAATACGTATATGTGTATATAGACCGGGAGACCCACGTGTACAAATGAGCATAATTTTTTTATATGTATCTGGTTATGTCTGGTATAGAGTAGCTTTTATAGCAACTATCTGGACCAAGAGCACAGAGTGTGTGTTCTGTGCACTGCGCACATTTCTATTGAAACTAGATCATGGCTGTGCACATTAAGCGGTGAATGTTATTATTCTGTTGCTATCGGTCTGGACTTCCTCAATGTACAGTCCGCAGTGAATGCAAAGGTGAGAAACTTCGCTACATTATAGGATTCGTGGTGAATGGACTTTATGCAAATGCAGTCCTACATCAACCCGAAGTACGCTCTAAATATTTCCTTAATGAAGGCATTTAAACCGTGTGCATATATACATGTAGAATTCCACATGCTGGCATTCATATATAATTATATAATATATATATATATAATATGTGCATATATTTATCTGCGTGTCTGTCATATGGGTGTGAGTGTGTTTGATGTGTGTGTGTGTGTGTGTGTGATGTGTGTGTGTGTGTGTGTGTGTGTGATATGTGCTTATGATGTGTGTGTGTGTGTCAGTGTGTGCGGGCGCGATATGTGTATAGGACACTGTATATAGGTGTGTGTAGACTGTAGGGATGTGTGTGTGTGTGTGATGTGTGATATATACATGTATATACATTTATGTGTGTGTGTGTGTTTCTATGTCTGCGTGTGTGCGTGTGTAGTTGATCGGGCATCAAAACAAACACCGTTGACTATGGAGACCTCTATAATAGGATGGGTGATGATCTGAGGACAAGCGTTTGCTTGCTGCGGCTGTTGTTGTCGGTGAAACAGAGTCAAAGGAATTGCTTCTGCAATGTATACGTGTAAGACCCGGTCCGCCATAATCGCTACCGATTGGTGCGTTATAACACAGCCAATGCAGTCATACATGTATATGTATATGCCGGCGGTTACTGCCATCCTCCCATCCTCCCCCATCTTCCTCCAATCCTCATCTCATCCTCATTCCATACTCATCTCATCCTCCTTCCATCCTCCTCCCATCTTCCCATCCTCCTCCCATCCCCTTCCAATCTATTATCTTCCAGTCATCTTCCCATCATCATATCATCATCTCATCCTCCTCCCATCCTACCATCCTCCTCCCATCCCCTTCCCATCTATTCTCTTCCAATCATCTTCTCATCAACATATCATCATCATTCCATCCTCATTCCATCCTCATTTCATCCTCTTTCTATCCTTCCATCCCCACCCTCATCCCTCCTACCATCTTCATCCAGCGATCGTCTTGTCAAATAAACGCTGCATTTTAGGCTGTCTTCTTAACAAAATTGCTCTATAGTAGCGGCGTCTGGCTCAGATATATCTAGTTAACGCTTTCATTCTGCTTCCTCCCACCGTCCACTTCGTTATTCTAATAGATTTGACTTCCTGGTTCCTCCCCTCCCTCCTATAGGCTGCTAGGACAGACATACATGGCTCAGTCTCAATCATTTGCTCCAATCGGTGCCTCTCCTTCAAAACGACCTGCTACACGACATCCTTGGAACTACTCTTTTGGACAACCCTTCTGATTAGACACAGCGCTCGTGAATGAGCTGGTGCCCTGCGCTTGGTTTTCGAGTGGCGCTGTTGAAATTTGGAGATTACGATTGCGATCTCTTTCTTCCTCTGTTCGCTTTGCAATTATTTCTGACAATATCTTAATTCTTTCTTCCCTCTTCTCAAAACCTGCAGAGAAGGGACCAGGGTCTGCTATTGGATGCGTCTATTAATATATATATATTATATATATATTATATATATATATATATATATATATATAGGACCAGTATACTGGGTTTCCATGTTACGCAACAGTCTTTGCACCATAGCCATCTTGCAAATAGAAAAGTCATCCATCATCAACCAGTTGCTTTTGATGCAACATGTCATAGACTTTGAAATTAGCCTGTCATCCCATCATCTCAAGCGCTGGAACAAACAGGAACCCTCCTCCATGAGGTTAATCCCGTTCTGTCAACAGAGCAAGAAAACAGTTTCATTGTCTGAATATGTTGCACCTGCTCGAGACAATATCCGCGCAGTCGATGATGGATTATCGAAAAATAAGTGACGTACCCTGCAACCATAACTATATTGGATATCTGTATAGTTATGATGCCTACTGCGCCGTTCTACGTTTAACGCAAAGCTGATGGTCTGTATATTTCCTTGAAGTGTGTGTGTGTGTGTGTGTGTGTGCGTGTGTGTGTGTATGTGTGTGCGTGTGATCAGTCTAGTTACTGACTTGGATTCAATTCAAATTTTAAAAGTAAATCTTTTATATTAAGTCTATTGCTATAATAATTATGATCCTATATATACATGTATGGTAACTCGACCCGGACCACCATGGACTATTCTTACGGACAACCCTGTTGACTCAAGGCAGCGCTCGTGAATAAGCTTGTGCCCCGCGCTTGGCTTTCGAGTGGCGCTTTAGACATTTGGAGATTACGATTACGATTACGTTGGTTGCAAGTCTTCATTGCTGCATATATGCGAGAATAAACACTTGCATGTATGTATTCATTGCTACATGCATGGATGAATGTATATAGATCTATGTATTTATAAATCACTGGATGAATGAAAGTATGCAATGCATACTAATACTATATATATATATATATACGCATACAATATACACACACGCACGTATGCAATCTTATTAGAGCCTCGGCCATCTGGATATGTACTATTTGTCGCTCTTTGTACAGCCTTCGATTCTATTAGATTATCTTACTTACTCGGACTGTTTTGGGTTCTGATGCTATGCAGTGTCTAAAGCAAAAACAAATCCCGTCGTGCATTTGCAATCTTACAAATTCAGTTCCTACTGCTCTCAAGTTTTTATTTAACGTCTAAATACATTCGCATGCGTTATAAATAGAAGTTCTTATAGAGGTTTGCCTGATTTTATATATAGCACCATTATTTTATGGTTAAAAGAATTTATCACTTATATAGGTTAAAAGATCACTACATTTTTGTTGTGATCTGTAGCTTACATCTATAGGCTATCTGAATGTAGAAAATAGTAGAAACCTGAGTGTAGGCCTAAGCTTTTACAGAATCCACAAATCCAGAGATTTTTGCAACTGCGCTATCAGCTGAACTTATTTTCCGCCTTATAGAGTTCGTCTGTTTTACCCACTCGCCCGTTTAATTTTCTTAAGCGCCTCTGAGTAATTTCCTTGAAGGGGCGCAATACAGATTTCCAAAAGTGTATTTGTGAGGTTTCTATGAGAAAAGCTAAAGCTACATGCAGTGGATGCAGTCTTCTATGGTCTGGCATTTGTCTCGATCGGATTCCTGCAGTATCTTCAGGAGCAGAAAATAATTTACAGATAGGTCACGTGTCTGGTGGGTCACGAGTTGACTGCCTCTGTAGAATGTCCATTGATAATTGAATCTCACATGATGCAACATAATGATTTATTTCATACGGTCTAATTTAGTCCATATTCATCTGAACTTATAACCTATAAGAGCATGTGATACACATTGCATGGTTTCACATGTCTGACGTTTATTAAGGACCTACTCACAACCTCAGTCAAAGAAGTCAAGCCAAGAGACTAGTAATTTTGTTTAAAAATAAAAGCTCTCTCAGTGTCAGTGATGCACACATGCTGATTATACAATGGACAACAAATTTTGGTAAGAGTCATGCCTCTTATATAAATATGGACATTCTGCCATTTCATACAAATCTTAGGATGTTGGACATGAATATGACAATGAAATCAAGGAATTGGGTTCAATTTCTAGGAAAGCATCAATAGCTTTTTTTTTATAGAACAATACATACATAATTATGACATAATATATATGATGAAGTAAAGGTCCGCTTAGAACTAGCCTATCCCAACGTTGCTTTGAAGGTTTGACTGTCTCTTGTGTAGCTGCTCAGGATCGATAATATCTCTGCATCTCTGGCGAGCGTCCAAGTATAGTCAGCCAACATCATGGAAGTGGACCAGTTTCTCTGATTATCGTTTTACATGACTACAATGTCTTGATGAAAACGTTCACCGTGCTCGTCACTAACCATGCTGCAGTTGTCGGGACGGGGGTGTGTAGAGTCCAAGTGGGAATGTAGAAAGTGGATGTTTAAGGACATAATGTGCAACCAAGTTTAAACTGAGAACCCACAAAGATTAATTCCCTATATTTTAAGTTTTGCTTCGCTGAGTCCAGGGAATTTGACGGCCAACTACCAAGTAGCTGATTCAGTCCGGTCCATGGATTTTACGAAGGTTTCATCACACCAAGTTTGATGTGTAGTGACGGTAGCATAATTTTCTGAGTTTCAACCAGTCCTATATTGGCATTGCACATTTTTCTCGCCGACGCTCAGAGATTTCCTCTCAGGCAAGTGTCTCCTCATGTAGACTGTAGAGCAAAGTCTGTGTTCGATCATTCACATAGAAAACAGCAGTAATTATCCATTGTCCAAAAATTTACGCAACGTTCATTGTGCATCTATACTTATTTTAAGCAATTATTGAAAAAACTTGTTATCTTCGCTGAATTTTTTTTGTCCAGAGGTGTTTAGGATCCCTCACGGACTTATTTTTTGCCCTGAAGTACTTTATTCCCACACGGACTCCGTGGAGGAGATTACTATTGTTCCTGAATAAAATAATAATAATAATTATTATTCAAATATGGTAGTAGCAGTAGTAGTAGTAGTAGTAGTAGTAGTAGCAGCAGCAGCAGCAGCAGCAGCAGCAGCAGCAGCAGCAGCAGCAGCAGCAGCAACAACATCAGCAGCAGTAAGCAGCAGTTGTAATTGTTGTCTTTGTTGTTGTTGCCACTGTGGTGGCAAAACAGGGATGAACTACATCATTTGCATTGAAAGGAATAGACTTCGCTGCTGTTGCATGAAAGACAGTTATTGCTTAAGATGAGGAAGAAAGACTTCATATGCACATAATGAACTGGAAAAGTTACACAAAATAATGCATATCACTAATCATTCGAATGAATAAACTATAAACGGAAAGTTACTTCCGCCATATTGAGCAGCTGCGTGTGCTTTGTTATTCGCAGATAAAAAGACCAAACATGGTCAATACTTTGAGAAGCAAAAATCACGTAGCCTATATGTCTAGACCTATGATATGTTACTTGAAGATGTTTTAATGCCTCAAAGCCTTTGGAGGAGATGTGCAAAGTATGTCTAGAGACTCTAGACCTATGATATGTTACTTGAAGATGTTTTAATGCCTCAAAGCCTTTGGAGGAGATGCGCAAAGTATTCGTGCGACATTTAGGAGATGCTTTAATACCTCAGCAGCGTTCAACGAAGCATTATCATTGGCAGCAGCATCAGCATCAGCAGCATCAGCAGCAGCAGCAGCAGCAGCAGGAACCCATCGGTCAACCGATTTCAGTTGTCGTCGTCGTGTGATTAATTTATCACAAAAACTAAGATGAATTATTTTGTACATCTGATACGACCGCCAAAAGCTAACGCGGCCGTCGTATATTATGCAGAAATCGTTCAGAGCCGACTCGTTTGAAATTGGCTTCATATTCGCCGTATATTGCGTATTACAGATAGCCATTCACTATAATTAGCGCATATATATTATGCATATGTACATGTATATGCGTCTATGTGATATATTCGTGTTTGCGTGTGTATGTATATATGCATATATGTACACGCAATGACTGATGTCATATATATATAGACTATATATAATTATATATATGCATATATACATGTATGATATCAGTCATTTGTGGTCGAACAACGTTGCACTTTTGACTTAACTCAGTCGGTCATTTTCATTGATCAAGAAGCAGTCTGCGATTTTCATCTCTTGGCGTCTAATCACCAATGACAAACTCATCCTCCTCTTCCTCCTCTTCCTCCTCTTCCTCCTCCTATTCCCCCTCTTCCTCCTCTTCCTCCTCCTCTTCCCCCTCTTCCTCCTCTTCCTCCTCATCCTCCTCTTCCTCCTCTGCGCGGCGTCTGCGTCTGTCTCTGAAGCTACAGTGTACCTACTTAATTAAATTGCTTCCCTATAACTCCTTTGCTGCTGCTGCTGAGGCAGATTGCAATATGTCACGTTAGCTGTTGTTTATTGAGTGGACAAATTTGCTACAACATCGTGTCCAACCTTCGTTCGATGGCGCTTGGCTTATGTAGCTATAGATATGTGTGTGGCGCGGTGGTGTAGTGGTGGCGTCGTTGCCTTGAAGCCGGAAGGTTCGAGGTTCGAATCCACCTCAAATCGCCGCGCAGGGACCTTGGGCAAGTCCTTCACTCGCAATTGCTCAGCGCTTCGGCGTGAAACTCTGATGCAGTGTCCGCTCTGCATTCGGGAGCGCCTCTGAGTAGGGAGCCTGAAGGGGCGCTATAATAAGTGCACATACATACATACATACATACATACATACATACATACATACATACATACATACATACAAACATACATACATACATACATACATACATACATACATACATACATACATACATACATACATACATACATACAAACATACATACATACATACATACATACATACATACATACATACATACATACATACATACATACATACATACATACATACATACATACATACATACATACATACAAACATACATACATACATACATACATACATACATACATACATACATACATACATACATACATACATACATACATACATACATACATACATACATACATACAAACATACATACATACATACATACATACATACATACATACATACATACATACATACATACATACATACATACATACATGTAGTATGGTCTGAGTAGACAGTCGTTCAATGATCCGGGGTTTCGTTTAGTCTACATATCATAGTGTGGAGCTGTGGATTGATAGTGGCATTACAGTGTGGTTTAATCCTAGTGTTCTATACTCGTAGTGTGTATTGATCATGGTATGAGGCTGTACATACATGTAGTGTGGATTAATCCTAGTATTACAATGTGGATTAATCCTAATCCTGATTTGAAATTGTATCATGTTATGTTTTCATGGGAGCAATAAAAAACCTATGTTATGTTATGTTATGTTATGTTATGTTAGTATTACAGTATGGATTAATCCTAGTATTACAGTGTGGATTAATACAAGCATTACAGTGTGGATTAGCCCCATTTATGTTAACTTTACATCAGCATATAGCTTGGGCTGCTGCATGACCTAAATGATTGGCCTCGGGCGTTTAGTGCATGTGATAGAATTTGTGAGTATTCTAAGCATTCCGTATACTCAGTGACGGCGCCAGGATTTCAGTTTTGGGGGGGGCTGAACTTACGCGGAAAATTGCCATCTGCGTATACTGTCCTCTGTCCGTTGTTCTGAGTCAATGGTCGAGTTGCAGGTGTTGACAGGTGATTGCCTATTCTTATGCAGTGTAGGCTATGCATACATGTAGTACAGTGAACGAATTTTGTTCCTCTGTTTGCCTTGTCTGCCGCCGTCTAAGAATTTTTTCTCGTTCACAGCAGCATTATCATGACTGGAGTTCGTATCTAAACGTCTTTTCCATCGGAAGGAGAAATTATTACTTAGGATCAACTTAGGTCGTCCTCCTTGCGGAGCATCTGGTTAATGTACCAGTAGATAATGAATGATCATGGAGAGGAGCTTGGCTATCAGTGCATGTGTCTACGGGATTACTTAACGATTCAACGGAGCTTTTCAGCACAAATAATTCAGCCTTACAAAACCTCATCTAGGTTGCGGAAAAATAGATCAGTCCAATCAGCATCAGCTGTCGACAGGGGCGGATCCTGCAGGGGGGCTTCCCCTCCCATTCCCCTCTTTCTTTCTGGGTCCGTAACTGTGTCGGCTATTACTTTTATGCTCCAAGTGAACTAGTGTTGAAATACGTAAAGACAATCTGACATAATGAACATTCAGTGCTTAGAAGGATCTGTTGCTCCGAGCCTATTTTGGTCTCAAATCTGTAAAGACTACGCAAAAGCACATTAAAATGCTTTTCTGCATTCCTGAAATGTCTTTTAGAAGTTGCCCTAACCTGATCAAAAAAGCTTAATTAGCATTTCTAAATTGTTTAACCAACACGTTAATAAAGAATTTAGTCGTGTATGACAAGATAGATAAATTATGCCGAAGAATTGTTATTTAAGCGACACTTTCATTGTACAAAAATAGGCTACTAATTTTCTCACTGCACGCAGGTTTCCGTGACGGTCTTAATGCGCTTAAGTGGCCAGGTAGGCTACACAATGTAGCCTACACATGCTCAGGCTTTTGAAGAGTGCTTAATATGGACTGTAGTCACTGTACAATATGTAGGGCCTACACTGTACATGCAGCCTTCGTTCAATATGTTTCATCGATTAATCGGTTTCGGTGCAAAATCCAGCGATTGATTCGTCAAAGAAGATGAAGAATTATATTGATAAATCGCCCGCAACCGCTGCACCCCCTCGTCTCTTTATCACCAAACGATGACTGACCCTCCCCCTTTCGCAACCCCCACCCACCCCTCTTTCGCACACCTCCCCCTTTCGCGCACACCCATCGACACCGACGACCTGATTACATCACGACAACTGACCTCTCAGTCATAACAACGACGACTGTCACAGCTTGTTTCCATAATCTGCATTTCTGCTGGCCACCCGATCATAACCCAGTAATGGAAGACGGTTGTTCCTAGAAATCCGTTTGACAAGAGTCGTTCTGCACATTACGCGTCCACTGCATGGTATACCCGATTCTATTTCTCTTCCTCTTCGTCCGATCCTCTGTACCCGCCCTCCGTTAAACCATTTGTACGTCGATCACTCCCTGTGTTTCTTCGTATATCTCTCTTCGTCACAGCATATACGGCCTTTTGTCCGTTCCTTGCTCTCTCTACCCATCCACCTCTTCGTATGTCTTGCTATTCTTCCGTCCTCACTTTCGTCTCTTAGTGCATCCCGCTGTCCTTTAGTCTGTTCTTACGCCCCTCTGTCCTTTAGTCTGTCCGTATGCCCCTTTGTCTTTTATTCTGTCCTTATGCCCTCTGTCCTTTAGTGTGTCCTTATGCCCCTCTGCCTTTTATTCTGTCCTTATGCCTCTGTTCTTTAGCCTGTCCTTATGCCCCTCTGCCTTTTATTATGTGTTTGTGCCCTTCTGACCTTTAGTCTGTCCGTGTGCCCCTCTGTCTATTATTTTGTCCTTATGATTTTCTGTCCTTTAGTGTGTCCTTATGCCCCTTTGTCCTTTGTTCTCTCCTTTTGCTCCTCTGCCTTTTATTATGATTTTATACCCCGTGTCCTTTAGTCTCTCTTTACGCCCTCTGTCCTTTAGTCCGTCCTTACGTCTGTCTGTCCTTTAGTCCGTTCTTTTGTCCGTCCTTATGTCCGTCCACCGTTCGTTCATTGCCATCCGGATGTATTAGCCGCTAAATTAGCCGAACACCTCATCTGGCTGCACGTTGCAAATTCGCCAGCAGACTCACTCGAGTGGCTCGACTGAATTTATTGACCCGTGTACACATTGTACCGGATGTAGGATTCGTTTGTTGCAAGTCCTTCCTCTGCGACATCCAGAAACACAATCCACCGAAATATTCCGGCTGCAGAGCGGAAACCCATTCGGACAAATATCTGCATAATTTAATCGCTGCAGTCGTTAAGAAAACGAAATGCTTCGTCCGTTTTTCTCGTTAGCAGACAAGAGAAAGCATAGAATACATTGCTACCCGACGATAATCATGCATGTACGAAAGTTTAATTTCAAGTTTGTTCTACTATTTTGTAGCTATTGCAATTGTTATATGGGCCTCAAGTCATAATTCGAATGTGACTATGGTGGGGCGCGGTGGTGTAGTGGTGCCGTCGCTGCCTTGGAGCCGAAGGGTCCCATGTTTGAATCCATCTCAAGCCGCCGCGTAGGGACCTTGAGCAAGTCCTTCACTCGCAATTGTTTGGGCGCTTCGGCGTGAAACTCCGATGCAGTGTCCGCGCTGTAGTCGGGAGCGCCTCTGTGTTGAAAGCTTGAAGAGGCACTACAGAAATGAATACATATATTATAGAGTAGACTCACGCTACTACTACAGAAGCGTATTGGCCGCATATATTATTTGCGGAGTTATACATATAGATCTAATCAAAGTATGCTTCCACACACTTTAAGAAACTTATTGTCATTGTATTGTCATTGTATTGTATTGTATTGGATTGTATATGACCATCTACAAAAACGCTTCTATCAATATACAGAGGCCCTTTAGAAGCGCTCCCAGTGCAATCGACCCCGAGAGAAAAGGCAGAATTTGAGGCGAGAGAAAGACGAGGAAAGAGTATTCTAGCGATAAAAAGTGAAACCAAATTTATGGAGAGGAAGTTCATTCCGTAGAGAGGGACAGATGCATGGCTGGGTTGAGTCATGTCGGTCCTGACGCGGTGAACAAAGAGGCAAAGCTGATCAGAGGACCTAAGACAGCTACATGTAGGAGTCAGTAGGACGCGGTGAAGTGGCAGAGAAGGTAGAAGTATTAAGATCACAACAATACTTCTAAGCAAGACCCGATTGAGACTTTAGGTCCAAAATATGAAGTTTGAATTGTGTATACGGCAGAGAGAGAGAGAGGGACCCAGTGCAGTTATTGATGAAGTGATATCTCACTTCTCAGACGAGTTGTCTCATTCCTATAGATCCTCTTCCCCTCCACTAAAGCCACACGTCAATAGTGAGGACGATTAATTATAAGGTCGTGCACATGTACATGTAAATAGTGAGGACGATTATAAGGTCGTGCATTGTGCAAACATTATGGCGCAGTGGAGTCAGCCAAGATGGAGGGCATAGATACTATAGATAGCGTGCGCTAAATTCCTCATCGATCTAAAGAACAAGACGCCTCTATATACCGTGCAGCAGTTCATGTTTGTACTTGAGTCGCAGTTTCCGGTAACTAAACGTTGATGCAGAAGTCATGCTCCGGATGACGTCATATCCGCCGCCGGGCACGAAAACCCTCAGGCAAAGGAAATCTAGGTCATGTATAGGGGGGCATGCTCTACTTTTCGATGGCGTTGTATTGCATGAAAAGCCGTTTGTCTCTCTCTATCAGTCTATGATTATGAACATGTGCTGACTGTATGTTTTGTCTGGTTCCCTGCTTGTGCCTAACTGTCTGTTTTCTCTGACCGTCTAACAATCAGTCCTACTGTCTGCCCAAGTGTAGCCTATGTGCCTTTAACTTCCTTAGAGTTTCTCTGTCTCTGTGTCCCTGCGACAAAAGCAAAACCGGGTGATCGTGCCTTTCGGGTAGCTGGCTCATGCGCCTGGAACAGTATTCCAGCACCCATCCAGAAAATCAAAACTCAATCTGCTTTTTAAAGAAGTATATAATGTACAGAGAAGTATGAATATTAATCTATGAGTAAATCGCATTAATGAGTAAGCTGTATGCACTGTATGTATAATGTACTCGATGCGACCCGATGTAACCTAATGTAAAAAACGTGATGATAGACTGTATAGTGTATACCGCTAATGAAAATAATGAACGTTGGTCAGTGGATCAGTGGATCAGTGATGGGGCAATTGTTGTGGTAGCCTTCCTTTGGCCATGATTATGATTCAACGAAACAATTCTAGGCCTTCATTCCAAGTCGTTTCGCCTTAAATTATACTATACCTTCATTAGTTTAAGTCTATAACACCAGTTGCTTAATGAAACTCTCTCAGTGGTGAAGGAAAATGGCCATGCCAAGAAGAGAAAAAGAAGAAGATCGAATTGATGAATCATGTCGTCGAGAAGGGGGAGGAACAGGAGTAGGAGGAGCAGGAGGAGGAGGAGCAGGAGGAGGAGGAGCAGGAGGAGGAGGAGGAGCAGGAGGAGGAGGAGCAGGAGGAGGAGGAGCAGGAGGAGGAGCAGGAGGAGGAGGAGCAGGAGGAGGAGGAGCAGGAGGAGGAGCAGGAGGAGGAGGAGCAGGAGGAGGAGGAGGAGCAGGAGGAGGAGGAGCAGGATGAGGAGGAGCAGGAGGAGGAGCAGGAGGAGGAGGAGCAGGAGGAGGAGGAGCAGGAGGAGGAGGAGGAGCAGGAGGAGGAGGAGCAGGAGGAGGAGGAGCAGGAGGAGGAGCAGGATGAGGAGGAGCAGGAGGAGGAGCAGGAGGAGGGCAGGAGGAGTGGCAGGAAGAGGAGCAGGAGGAGGAGGAGCAGGAGGAGGAGGAGGAGCAGGAGGAGGAGCAGGAGGAGGAGCAGGAGGAGGAGGAGCAGGAGGAGGAGGAGCAGGAGGAGGAGGAGCAGGAGGAGGAGCAGGAGGAGGGCAGGAGGAGTGGCAGGAGGAGGAGCAGGAGGAGGAGGAGCAGGAGGAGGAGGAACAGGATGAGGAGGAGCAGGAGGAGGAGCAGGAGGAGTTCAGGAGGAGTGGCAGGAGGAGGAGCAGGAGTAGGAGTAGGAGGAGGAGGAGCAGGAGGATGGGCAGGAGGAAGGGTAGAAGGAGGGCAGGAGGAACAGGTGCGTGAGGAAGAGAAGTTTAGATCAGCGGTTGACGGATAGCTATCAGCGTTGATAGGAGATATCTCGCCGGAGATAAGTGAGTGGGAGAACGCGGGGTCTGAAGGCTGAAGCGACTGTGAGGGAGAGAGTGAGAGGGGAGTATGGCGTCTTCTGTGCACTGAACCGCGATCATCGTCCCATCCATCTCTATCCTCCTACTCTTCCTCCTGCATCCTTCTCTTCCTTCTCCATCCTTTTCCTTCTTCTCTTCCTGCTCCTCCTCCTTCCTCACTTCCTCCTCCCTCCTTCTCCTTCTTCACTTCCTCCTCCTTCTTCTCTTTCTCTTCCTCCTTCTTCTCTTTCTCCTCCTCCTCCTCCTCCTTCTCCTCCTCGTCCCTCCTTCTCCTCCTCCTCCTCCTCCTCCTGTGTTGCACTCTTTTCATTCTTCTCTTCACATGCATAGGTCTACATATATATAGATATATCAGCGACATGCAGCGACAAAGCCTCGCTTTTATCTCCATATTCTCAGTGCATTGTCCTCTTCGTCGTTCGCCCATCTTCTCTTTACTTATCTTTCTCCTCGAAAACAAATGTTTGTCTTTGTCTCCTCTCTGCTTTATCGGCGACAATTAACTGAGGCACTTAATTAGAAGAGCGCTTTTGTCATATAGAATCTCGCGGCATTGATATGCCTATGCTATTATATTGGTTTCTTTTGCAAAATTCCTGTCGTCTTCGCCGCTATCTGCAGGTCTAAAACGCCGGAAGCATGTTTTTATCTGCAAATGAACAGAGGTCTGTCTTCTCTTGTATGCTATACTGTACATTTGCACTGTGTATGGTTGTGTTGTGAGTAGATCAATAGCAAGTAGAAAATTATCGCATAAAATATTTTTCAAAAATCTTTATTCTTTTTAAACTCCAAATAGCATTCTATGTCATAGACTATGTAGTCTATCAGCTAAAATCATTCATTTGAACTCACAAATCTCAATATCTTGCAATTAAATTCCATGTGTAAAACTAATGAATAACTCTTTAACCTATATTATCGCGAGTAGCTGATGGATTAAAATCCATCTCAATACACGAACTGAAACCGTAATAGATTCGCGTTCTCCAATGTTCACCGCTTTCTGCATGTAGTGAGCCTGGATGTTTCTGTGGATCTCTGTTTTCTTGCTCTTCTGCTTTTGCCATCCAATTATAGACGAAGAGGGAATAAATCAAATAAGCTTTGCTTATAATTGGAAAGCGCGTTGGATCTTAGCTGCCGAGACGGAGCAAAATGCAAGTCATGTAGAGCTGTACTTAAACGGTTAAAGCTGCTTATTCTGCTGCCACGTTTTGTTCTGATGGCGATGGTGATGGCCAGGGCTGTACTCTAGGGTATACCCGGTACGCGATATATACAGCGTATACTTATGCACCTCCGGGGGAAAATGACAGCGTGTACTCACCTCTGAAATCGAGGGTACACGCGGTATACAGCGTATACTCGCATCACAATGACCAAGTGGGTATACGCAGGAAAGAAATCGCGATTTACGAAGATAAAATTAAGAAAACAAAGAGTTTTACGCCGAGATGAAAGTTTTTTGGGCGAAAAGTCCGATGACTTAAAGAAAAAAGGTCGGTAGAAATTTTGATGACTAAAAAAGGTCCTCAGAAATTGTTTGTCCAAAAAGTCGATTTTTTTCGGCGGCAGCGTGTATTCACCTAAAACATTCAGAATAGTCTAATACATCCCTGGTGATGACCACATAATAATGTAATATATCGCCACCGTCACCATCGTCGGCTGAAATAATTATTATTTCGGTGGAAGACAGGGAAGTTCGGACATGACGACTAGGTCCTATAGTCGCATTAAACGTTCGACGGCCAAAAACGCCAATGACCAAAGTCTTTAATTATTTTCATAATTTAATAATGTAGGCCTATAGATATCTGTGTCAGACTGTGTGTGGGTGTGCGCGTGTGTGTGTGTATGTGTGTGTGTGTGTGCGCGCTCGATACTCTAAAAAAGCGAAACATGTTAGGGTCATAGGACTAATTTCTTTAATAGATGGGAGCGGCATGTTGTTTTATTACGGAAGAGTGCGAAACTTGATTCGAGATTTCGGCGCCACTTGCGACCCCTAGTGAATTCTGTTCTCTGATGAGTACATTGACCGATGTACCGTATGCGGAAAATTGGACGACGAGTGACGAAGTGGACTCACCCACTCCTCTCCATGAACTCTCCTGTCCACTCCACTCCTCTCTACTCCTCTCTATTCCTCTCCTCTCCACTCCTCTCCACTCTCCTCCACTCCTCTCCACTCCTCTCCACTCCTCTCCACTCCCCTCCACTCCTCTCCACTCCTCTCCACTCCTCTCCACTCCTCTCCACTCCTCTCCACTCCCCTCCACTCCTCTCCACTCCTCTCCACTCCTCTCCACTCTCCTCCACTCCTCTCCACTCCTCTCCACTCCTCTCCACTCCTCTCCACTCCCCTCCACTCCTCTCCACTCCTCTCCACTCCTCTCCACTCCCCTCCACTCCTCTCCACTCCTCTCCACTCCTCTCCACTCTCCTCCACTCCTCTCCACTCCTCTCCACTCCTCTCCACTCCCCTCCACTCCTCTCCACTCCTCTCCACTCCTCTCCACTCCCCTCCACTCCTCTCCACTCCTCTCCACTCCTCTCCACTCCTCTCCACTCCTCTCCACTCCTCTCCACTCCTCTCCACTCTCTACTTGCTGTGTTGTATCGGAGGCTAAGAAAGAAGTCACAAACACTTCAAACTCATGAATTATAATTCTAAGACTGACTCAGTTGATTTCTTCTAATCACGATGATATCTCGTTGAAATTTGAAAAGTTAAACGAGGTTTAAGCCTTAAAATTCGAAGTCTATTATAAAATTATGTCCCTATAGGTCTACCTATTGATATCTGCAAATGACTTGTAATTGTAAAGTTCAAAGCATGAAACACAAGCGACGTTTTTCACATCGTCATCGTTTCGTGGAAAAAAGAACTCGCTTCAGTTGATTATCCAAACTTGAGACTATTTCGAGGCTGGTGTTACTTATTCTGCCGTACATGGCCGGATTAAGAAATGTGGGGGTCCTGTTCGGGAAATATTTTGCGGATCTTCAGCCGAAAATTCTTATGACTTTTTTAGTCGTTTGGTCAAAAATTTCGTAGAATATACCGATTATTTCCCTCCAAAAAAGTTGATGAGCTTTTTTAATCGTTTGGTTGAAATTTGGCTTTAAAAAATCTAAAAACTGTCGGAATTTTTTCCCCATATGTGTGGGGCCCCCTAAAGTGTGGGGCCCCTGTTCGGCCCAACATGTTGAACAATGAACATGCCTTAATCCGGCCCTGCTCCCGCATATAGTACATGGTCGCCACACGCCCATCTTTCAATGCACGCATTCACTGTATCCACCAATCCACTGTATTCAGTCTACGACAGAATATGTGTTGGAGCCAAAAAAATTCTCCTTTTATAGATCATATGGAAATTTTGACGGAGATGAAGCGCGGACGTCGTCTCCATAATCGGTTTGTCGACTATAATGCAATATAGATCTACATGTATTCGGGTGCATGGTGACATGATGGTGAGGAGAACAGCATTGGTCATCGGACGACTAATCAAATCAAATCTTTTGATCGGTGGAGCGAAATGAACACGAAAACATTGACATCTTACTGACAACTGCGTCCAAAGTGATTTGTCGATGAACCGATTCACTGACTTCACTACACTATAGGCTATGCTACATCATGAACACCATGACATGCAGGCAGGTCTCATGTATAGTGGAGAACGACATATTCGTTGAACTATCTAGCAACCAATTCAGTCACGTCTAGGCTATACACGGAATCCATAACATGATTTTTTTTATCCAACCCAAATCCATCCTATTGAAATCCAATTTAACAAAATGCAATCCAATCTGATTTAAAATCATCTGCCAGCAGCCAACTTAACTTTAACTTTTCAGAGTTAATCTTATTGTATATCGTAATCGCTTCTCGCAGCAAGAACCTCTTAGAAGCGCTAACAATGCAAGCGAACCTGAGAGACAAAGCAGGCTCTGAGGTGAAAAAAGTACGAGAGCAAAACTGCCAGAGAGGATGACATAGTGAACTGATGGGGAAGTACATTCCATAGAGAGGGATCTACGCAGGTAAATGATCTGGATTGCAACATGATTATCATAGCTGACGCGGGGATCAAAGAGGTCAAGCCGATGAGAGGACCTGAGGACTCAGGGACGTGGAAGAAAGTTTGAATAGCATTATTCCCTCTGTTCGTTTCTCTGATAAAATTCAATTACTCTCTTTTACTTGATGGCATATTAATTCATGACCTTTTTTATTCAGTACAAAACAATTACTTTCCATTTTTCGCCATTTCCATTTTTCTTCTTTGATTTAATCTTGTTTATTATCCATTTACAAAATTCACGCCCATGCAAACGTTTCTTCATTTAGTCTCTGCCCTTAATCCCTGTCCTTAATCTCTGCCCTTAACCTCTGCCCTTAATCTCTGCCCTTAATCTCTGCCCTTAATCTCTGCCCTTAATCTCTGTCCTTAATCCACGCGATTCCGTTCCGGGATCCTATTTTCGCCCGGATCAATCCATTCCTTTAATCCCATCCGATCGCACCGACCGATAGACTCTCTCTTTTTATCTGCTGCTCTTATGATGACGATGCTTACTGCAGTGTGCATGGCGTCTGAAGACATCATCTGCAGCAGCAGCAGCAGCAGCTACTACTGATGGAGCAGCTGTAGTAGCTGCTACTGCTGCTGCTGCTGGTGGTGGTGGACGTGCATCGGTGAATGGTGATGGCTCAAACCTTATCGACTTCCGACCAAAATCGAAAGAATTCTGCGCTGCCGCCATCGTATCATCGTATCGTCCATCCTTGCTCGTCGAACTTCTGTCATTTCCGATCTTGTCTCCGTTTCGCAATCAACGCAGATCAATACATTGACTTTACTTCTCCACCTCAAGATCAACTCAGACCGATCACCATATATCTACTGAAATCCATAGACGTAGGTATATATACGCGTCTACAGTATCGCATCGTCGATAAATATCACATGCTACGTAGATCATAATATGAGATATTATAGCCTATATGTATATATATATATATATATATATATATATATATATGATACGCTAGCTGTTGTGCATTTAATGGCCGGTGGCTTATGTTTAATAAATCGCAGCATTTTTCACTACCTTCGTTTGGCCATCGAATATAGCACCTTTAAAAGTTTGACTTAATAACTACCATTACATAGTTGGTTGCTTTGGGGGGGTGGGGTGACTCTAATGTCCAAATTGACGCTCTTGAACAATAAGCTTACGATTGGGCCCAGGTCCACTTATATATACTTCATTTGAGAGGTTATGATGCCTGGCGCTATACAAATGCCTAGAATCGAACAACATAAATAATTAGCATAAGATGAGCATAAGATACCTTATACGGTTTGTCGTCGCCTGCGTCAGAGGAGGCTCCTAGTGAAATCGTCGGGTAATCGCAGCGATTCGTCTGATCAAAAGTCGACAGAAATTGCACGTAATTGACTTTTAGTTGGAACCCGAGGATAGACTGTTAGACGTCGGCAAATTGTGCGCCAATAAATTCATTTAGCGCCACGCCTTAATTCTCTTCGACGCCTAATAAGTGCTAAGAAGGATGGCGTTGAAGGTTTGCGCTGATTGCAAACGATGCACATCCCCTCGAGAAAGATCATAACTCGAATTGCCAATTCAGTTTTGAAGTGTTGGGGTCTGATGCAGAGGATGGGCGCTGAAAATCGTTAGCGTTAACGAGAAGACGAAAAGTTATAAATGCAAAGCCTCTGGCGAAGCGTCGTCTTCGGCTGGTTCCCTGTTCAGACAATCAGCGCATATGCTTGACTGTTATAGCTCCGAAGAAGCACTCGATGAATAATTGTTTGCAGTATACTCAGCTTTTAAAAGGAACGCGCTTGAAGCATTCAAGGACAGACCTCTCAGATCTTGTAGTCCAACATTGCCTGTTATATTATTTATTTGTTCTAGGCCTACTATTGTTGTTGTTGTTATAATCATCGTTGTCGTTATTTCATTAATACTATTTATTATTAATTTTTTTTATTAATATCATTTTAACAAATCAGGAAATTTGAGAGGAAGACTAAAAAGTGATCACTTTTCAAAGTAGCGACAATGGCATATTTTTCGGAAATTTTCAAAATATAACTAATAAAGGCTTTGCATTTCAGAAAAATTTATCGATGAGAGGAAAACGTCGGTGGCTCATCCTCCGCCCAAAATGCCCCCCCCAAAAAAACAACTCGGACTTTTCTCGACCCCTCCAGAAATCCGAATTCTCCTCACCCCTCCCCCCAAGAAAAGATTGCAGAGGGGCTAGATGAGCATCATTGCCTTGACCTTCCCCGACGCGAGTTTTGCATATTGGATTCGCTCATGCATGGTCATACATCACTGTACATGGTGTCTTCATGCATAATATATGCATAGACAGAAACATCCATCAACCAATCACAGTCGTCTTTTCCATTGATGCATAATATATGCATAGACAGAGCATTCGTCAACCAATCACAGTCGTCTCCTCCATTGATACATAATATATGCATAGACAGAACATTCATCAACCAATCACAGTCGTCTCTTGTATTGATACATAATATATGCATAGACAGAAACATTCATCATCCAATCACAGTCGTCTCCTCCATTGATACATAATATATGCATAGACAGAACATTCGTCAACCAATCACAGTCGTCTCCTGTATTGATACATAATATATGCATAGACAGCAACATTCATCAACCAATCACAGTCGTCTTTTCCATTGATACATAATATATGCATAGAACATTCGTCAACCAATCACAGTCGTCTCCTCCATCTATACCGTTAAATCGTTCATACGTAACACTTAGCAAAACTCTCGACTCTCTTCACTTCGACCAACGACCGGAAATTGAACCTGCTCGGATCGCTTCAATCTGTAATGCAGGATCGGTGACTCTCTCTCTCTCTTTATCTCTCTCTATCTCTCTGTCTCTCTCTCTCTTTCTATCTCTCTCCCTCTCTTTTCCTCTCTCTCTCTCTCTCTCTCTCTCTCTCTCTCTCTCTCTCTCTCTCTCTCTCTCTCTCTCTCTCTCTCTCTCTCTCTCTCTCTCTCTTTCTATCTCTCTCTCTCTCTCTTTCTATCTCCCTCCCTCTCTTTTCCTCTCTCTCTCTTTCTATCTCTCTCTCTCTTTCTATCTCTCTCTCTCTTTCTATCTCCCTCCCTCTCTTTTCCTCTCTCTCTCACTCTCTGACTCTCTGACTCTCTCTCCCTCTCTCTCTCACTCTCCCTCTCACTCTCTCTCTCTCTCTCTCTCTCTCTCTCTCTCTCTCTCTATATATATATATATATATATTTGTTATATACATGTACATATCTGTATATCTGTTCCTCCTTCGTCTGTGGTCTGTGCCACTCTGGTGGAGAGGCAAGTGGCACTTTGCCTCTGCAGAGAGCGACCATTATTTGGTGGCAGGGTCGAAATGAAGACGCATATCGGATGGTATGGTGTCTACGTAAATCTATCACCACAGCAACAGACAGCCGTACAGGCAGAAGGACAGAGAAGCATACATGCAGGCGCAGAAAGAAAGACACAACTACGCATATACGCACACGCACTCATAGGTACATTCACACAAATAGGAAGGAGACTACATAATTATACAGACTGACACACAGAGTATACATAAATGCAGACAGCCAGGAGGAAAAACATCAAGATCTTCAACTGCTTCGTGGACTTCAAAAAGGCCTTCGACAGTATAGACCAGAGTGTAACATGGGCGGCCATAGAATCCTACGGCGTAGACAAGAAGCTAACGCGTCTGCTGGAGGAAATAAATGGCAATGCAATAGCAGCAGTGAAAATAGGTGGTGACCTGGGAGAATGGTTCGCAACAAACAGAGGAACAAGGCAGGGAGACCCGATATCGCCAACCACCTTCATCTTGGTACTGGAAAGAGTACTGGACAAGATTCGGGATAAAGAGGGAGGAGTAGTCATAAGTGGCACAACAATTAATAACCTCGCGTTTGCCGACGACATCGACCTGTTAGACAGAGATGCGAAGAGATTGGAAGAAACAACTCGAGAGCTGAATGACGAGAGTAAGAGATACGGCCTCAATATGAACTTCGAGAAAACGAAAACGCTAGCATTTGGCGCAGAAAACCCCACCGAGGTACTAGTCATAGACGGAAACCCGCTGGAGAACGTTGAACATTTCACATACCTCGGGAGCAACACGACATATGACCTAGACGCCAGAAGGGAAGTGCAAACTAGGTTGGCGAAGGCAGCAACAGCACTGAAGGCAATGGAGAAGGTGTGGAGAAGCAAAGCCATAGGGACAGAAACGAAAAAGAAGGTACTACAGACATGCATTTTCAGCACTCTGTTATACGGGTGCGAGGCCTGGGTGGTAACGAAGTACATTGAACAAAGACTTATGGCCTTCGAAAGAAAGTGCTACAGGAAAATACTAAGAATAGGGTGGATGCAGAAGGTAAACAACACAGAACTATACAAGCGAGTGCAGTTAAAACAAAACATCATGCAGAAGCTGATCAGAAGGAAACTAGGATTGTTCGGGCACATCTGCAGAATGGATAACAGCAGGAAGATCAAAGCACTGATGTTCGGACGAATGGATGGGACAAACAAGAGAGGAAGGCCTCATAGGGAATGGCTCGACGACATATCCGATTGGGGCAAGGCCCCGCTTCAGGAGCTGAGCGGAACGGCGCTGGATAGGAGAAAGTGGAAGGACCTGGTGAAGAAGGCATCGGACACCTACGGGCGCTGAGCCCACGGTTGCTGATGATGATGATGAGACAGGCAGGCAGATAGGAAAGCAGACAGGTAGGCAAATAGGAAGAGATATATATATATGGGAAGGCAGACAAGTATATATAGGCACATAGGAAGGCCGACAGGCAGGCAAATAGGAAAGCAGACAAGTAGACAAATAGGAAGGCATGCAGACAGACAAGCAAATAGAAGGGCAAAGAAGCATGCAGGCAAATAGGAAGGTAGACAAGTAGGCAGATAGGAAAGCAGACAGGCAGGCAAATAGGAGGGCAGACAAGTAGGCAAATAGGAAGGCAGATAGGAAGGCAAAATAGGAAGGCACACAAGTAGACAAATAGGAAGGCAGACAGGAAGACAGATATGTAGGAAGACAGATAGACAGACCACGGATGGCTGCAGCAGACGGAATAGAATGATAGATTAGACGCGCGACTAGAGTGCATTAAAACGTTACATATACATGTACTGCGACCTTTAAGGACGATGGCATTTCTTTCCAGCAATTTCACCCTCACGTCGATCGGGTCTTCGTCCGTTAGATCGAATTTAAACACAGATCATACGTAATATGATGGCTACACATAATATGATGGCTTTGCACGCAAGGAATGACATCGTCCCATCACGCATGCCCGATTCTTCCTCTCTGTTCTGCCTATCTGTTCTGCCTATCTGTTCTGTCTATCCGTATACAATGTACATTCTGCTACCTCTTTCTTACTAACTCCTTCTCTTGCTATAGCTCCCTTAGACATTTGCCCACTCGCTCGCTCACTTATTCATTCAATCAATCATTGACATATCTAGACACATGTCTTGCCTTTATCCATCCATCCATCCATCCATCCATCCATCCATCCATCCATCCATCCATCCATCCATCCATCCATCCATCCATCCATCCATCCATCCATCCATCCATCCATCCATCCATCCATCCATCCATCCATCCATCCATCCATCCATCCATCCATCCATCCATCCATCCATCCATCCATCCATCCATCCATCCATCCATCCATCCATCCATCCATCCATCCATCCATCCATCCATCCATCCATCCATCCATCCATCTATCTATCTATCTATCTATCTATCTATCTATCTATCTATCTATCTATCTATCTATCTATCTATCTATCTATCTATCTATCTATCTATCTATCTACCGGCCTGCCTACCTACCTACCTACCCATCTACCCACCTACCTATCCATCGATCTATCTAGCTATCTTTCTCGCTATCTAGGATTCTGGCTAGCTATTTCTTACTTTATATCTTTCTATGTGGCTAGCTATCTAGCTATCTATCTGTCCATCCATCCATCTACCGAACTATCCATCCATTCATCCAACCATCTATCTATCCATCTATCGCTCTGTCTGTCTGTCCGTCTATCCGTCCGTTCGTCCATCCATCCAGCTGTCCATCCATCCATCTATCCATCCATCCATCTATCCATCCATCCATCCATCTATCCATCCATCCATCCATCTATCCATCCATCCATCTATCCATCCATCCATCCATCCATCCATCTATCCATCCATCCATCCATCTATCCATCTATCCATCTATCCATCCATCCATCTATCCATCCATCCATCTATCCATCCATCCATCTATCCATCCATCCATCTATCCGTCTGTAAGGAAGTTGAGTCCGCGTCAGCTTGTCTCTGTTGAATGAACGAATTATGATTGATTGATTGATTCGTCTATTTATCTATCTATCCATCTTTTAATCTGCATCACAGGAAGCGCTGAACGAGTGGACGTTTATCTATCTGTCCATAAGCATTCCGAAATAAATCAAAGTTTCTGCAGGTTCTGTCGTTTGTTGTGACTGCCTGTGTCTCCGAGCGACAACAGACAACATATAACAGACAACAGACAACATATAACAGAAAATATACTACAGACAACATGTAACAGACAACAGATAACATATAACAGACAACATGTAACAGACAACAGACAACAGACAACAGATAACAGACAACATGTAACAGACAACAGACAACAGATAACAGATAACATACAACATGCAACAGACAACAGACAACAGACAACGTCTGATGACCACATCCAGTGTTTGATCGCTATATACATGTAGGCCTGTAAATAATAAGTCTGCTTTATTAGACCCATGAGCAAGAAAGATTGACTTCGCTCGGCTAATGCTTTAACAAATCGGTTTAACCTTGAATTTGCAATGTACAAATAAATATTAAACTGCTTTGATGATTTCTAAGAATTAATTGAACTGCTTTTTTGCTATAAAATAACACGGGTAACAAAGCGATGTGCACTTGTAACAGCTGTTCCATTTTTACTGGACACTTTGCTTCTGTCAGAGGCATTTCTGATGCATGGAAAGATCAATATTAAATCTGAAGTGTAGGCGTAGGACAGGACGGTATATACGTATATAGTCAAAGAACGATAAACGACGGTTCAAGGGTAGATCACGGATCATTAAAGATGGAGGAAATTAGTGGTTACTGTCAGAGAAGCTTTCACCATTTGTAGTCATGTATATCTCAATGGCACTACCAGTGAGAGATGAGTTGTAGCCCCAATTGCGAGACAACAAGCAACGTATACTGCAGTTGAAAGTTGTGGGACTAAGACATCTTGTGGCATGTATACGATTGAATTCAGCTCATATCCTGCCTGTAAAAGTTTGCTCATATGTAGACCTACAATGTACAAGCGCGGTTTTGACATGGTCAGATCCAGATTGGAGTTAAAAGCTACATGTACATGTATGCTCAGTGCGATTACATTACATAGTAACATAGACCTACATGTACATAGACACTCAGTCGACTTAACTGAACAGACATCAGCCAATCAAAATTGAGAAGTTGTTGACGTTTGCGTTTAGTATATATGAATTCAGACTATATTTGAAGAGGAGCTACATAATAAAAGGTACATAAAAAGTATCAGTCAGATATAATATCCTCTCTTTAACTGAGTAGGCTAAGTTCCTTGACTTATTGAAGTGGTGTGCAGTGCAAACAGGAGTGGCTAAGAACCGAACGTTGTGAGCGACGATGAAGACACTCGGCCCTTAAGACTTAAGTAGCTGCTTCGGACTGACAGACAATGACGGTGCAAGATGCGGACTAAGTGAAAGGAAGTTGTAGCCTTTGCATTGCATACAGCTACATGGCCATTTACATTGTATACTGTATCAATAAATAATAAAGCGCTTCTCACAGTGCACAATAAATCAGAGGCGAAAAGAAGGTGGCTTTGAGACAGCGGAAGGACGTACTTGGGGTACCAGGCACAGATTGAAAATAGTGATGCAACCATAATGCGACTAAAGTTCACTAAAAATAAAAAATCAACCAGTTCACGATTACAATTTTTAGGGTTTCGGAGATTAAATTTAGAGTCAATACGAGGCGATAGTGTACGATAGATCATCAAAAGAAAGAGATGGCTCTTTAAGCATAGGGCAAGCTGTTGCATATAGACATTACAATTGTAGGGCCTACAAAGTAGCCTATACATGCATAAAAGAAGCCGACACGAGAAAGAACCTTCACGAGATAGATACTGACGATGGTTGTGATAATTGTACAGTTGAAATTAGTCTTTTAGAAGAGCGTTAGGATTAGACTAAGGAATCATGTAGATCTATAACATGCAATCGACCATTGCAATTAGAATCGTCCAGAACTTTGCAATCAGACCAATCGGCGGCTATAGTCCTGTAGTCTCACGATCATCAGCAAGCATCATATAGTTACATCACTGTTTTAATTAAATTTTAACAATTAAATTAAGTTCAGTTCACTCCTCCTCTGCTGTTGCAAAGAAACATTTGATTACTTCAGGAACGTTGGCAGACCAACAACATCACTAAAATTCAATAGAACATGACACATAGAAACATTAACAACGCCACAGGACATGGAGAGACCCTTTAAGAAGCACATGAAGACAATAGGCATAAAAGACATAAACTTTGCAAGCATGTAAGTAACGCTATAGTTATCAGAAGAAGATAAACAAAAAATGTTACCGCACAGATTGTCTTGGCTATATAAGAGGCAGCAACTTACTGTGACCCAGCGCCAGACACTAGTGTGTCTGGCGCTGGGCCCAGTCGGTATATTATTGGACGTACACGGACTTCGGTTGATTGGTGAGCATCGTCATGATGACTGTGGCGTCGTTTCAGCGCAATTAGTGTTTGCTGTGAGTCGACACTACAGCTGATGGCAAGAGGGGCAAGACGGAGGCAAGACAGGCAAGACGGAGGCAAGACAGGCAAGACGGAGGCAAGACGGAGGCTAGACAGGCAAGACGGAGGCAAGGCGAAGGCGAAGGCAAGACGGAGGCAAGACGGAGGCAAGACGGAGGCAAGACGGAGGCAAGACGGAGGCAAGACGGAGGCATGGCGAAGGCAAGGCGTTGAAAGAGACGTGTAAATGGAGATGGTCCATGGCTGATGAATACTGACGGCCTCATTATGTTCCGTGATTACCCCGAAACGTCAGCGCAAACGCCAACCGAAGCTACTCCCGAAAGTTAATGCCTGGCCTCGATCTCCATGCCAACCGCCGCCATGGTAACCAACGGCCGCAGCAGACTGCTCGCGAGCCTACACGCATGCCACTTCGTCATAATCGGAAGTGCTTTCTGTTTTTCAGCTCAGAAATCAAAGTTCACTGTATACGACGGCTAATCCTACATATATACATATATATATCCTATATATATATATAATTGTATATATACGACGCAAACGATGGACAGAGATCCCATCGGTGTAATTGTGATTCATTGGCGATGTCTGATTGCGCATGCGCTCGATTGAAGGCTGCTGCAGTACGTGTTGTGCCCAGATTGCAGGTTCATGCAAACGATGAACAAGATGTCATAAGATTGCGCTTAGTATGTACAAAGCTCGAGTGAATGCATGACTAAACTTAACGGGCACCGGGTGGAAGTTGCCGTTGCGGATTATTGGCAAGGACCTGATCTTTAATTTTATTGAAACGAAAACTAGAATCACAGCATCGCAAAAATATATAGTAGACAATTCGCTGTTAGGTCATGTAACCTGGACGTACAGGCAGCACATGAGGTTAGTGCAAGGCGCCACAGAAATTGGCATTTACTTTAAATGCGTAAAGTCTGCGAGTTATGCAATATATATGTTTGCATGCGTGTGTATATATATATAATATATATATAGTGCGTGAACCTTTGAAGACTGTCACAGACGATAACAATAATTGCACTTTACATTATTATTATTGACTTAACTTTTCAGAGTCACATAGAGGTGCTGTATATATAATATATAGGGATAGGCCCTATACAACTTTTAGTGCATTATCGTTCCTATTCTGCCAGGCTTAAATCAACGTACATTATACCTTACCATCACATTAGCTTACTTTATAATTATTAGATTAAATTGCGTTGAACTGCAGATATAATCATAAACGTTACGTCACCGTATATTACATACATTCCTCTTTGACCTTGTGCTCATCATTACGATTTTAGAATCTCATTCGTTGACTGATCCGTAAGAGAGAGAGATGCCCGTCCTGCCAGCGTCCGCATCCGTCACGATCCCTCAGCCTCTGGAGCCGGACATCGAGGTCCTGCGACAGTCGGGTAACCTGTCGTCAGTGCTCTTCCTTCGGCCGGATCTCCTCCACTTCCCATCATCGTTGTCCAACTGCTCCTCCACCCTCATCGTCTCCACTTCCCTCCTCTGCTTCAACTCCAGCGACGACCGAGCCGCTGCCGCCGCCGACGACACGGACCCCATCGGCGGCGGCGGCGGCCACCCTGGGCAACCCCAGTGGGCCGGCCTTGTCAGCCAGGGCCTCATCTTCTACGTCTTTCCCACGATGGTAGCCTTCGGGGTCGTCGGTGGCCTCGTCAGCGTCTATGTCCTCGTCCGTCAGACCAGCAGGTCCTCCTACGACGCCTACCTCGTCTGGATCGTCTCCCTCGGGGTCATCCTGCTGCTATGCGGCGCCACGCTACGGCTCCCTGACTACACGGGGCACAGCAACACGTACCAGTACGTGTACGGGTACGTGCGCAGCGTCAACGAGTGGCTGTGGTACTCGAGCGTCTGGACGCTCGTCATGATGACGCTCGAGAACATCCTCGCGACCCGCTTCCGGTGGCGCAACCTGGCGCGAACGGTGACTTCCGGTTGGCGCCAGGCATGCGCAGTGAGCTGCATCGTCTGCGTCGTCTGCCTCGTCAGCTCACTTCCGCATTTCTTCGAGTACGAGGTCACGGAGACGTTCGACTACGTCTCGAATCAGACGCTCGTCCTCTGCCAGCTGAGCGACGAGGCGAGGACCTACGAGTACGCGACGATCTACTACTGGTACATCATCACCCTCACCATCTTCTTTCCACTTCCGCTTCTCGTCACCATCCTCTTCCACCTCGTTCGTGGACAGCTGCGTCGACGACGTGCTCGGACTTGCTCGTCCTCCAACGGAACCCTACCACCACCGGTGAAACATGCATCCGACCAGTCGTCGATGATCGGCAACAGCATCCTCATTCGAAAGGTGACCGAGGACACGATGATGGACCGTCTGTTCGTCGTCCTCATCGTCCTCTACGTTCTTCTCACTGGTCCGCTGGCACTCCTCAACTGCCTCAACGGACTTAATGTACCGCAGTGGACGTGGACGCAGGATGAGGTTCAGTCGGTCGTCTACCCGCTCTCGGAGTTCGCCTTCTACTGCTACTTCGTGACGTTTCTTCCGCTGCTCTACTCCTACAACGATCGCTTCCACGGGGCTCTTCTGAGGACGCTCTGCTGTCGTCGATGCACGAAGGTCAAGCCACAGAAGAGCGTCAAGTTCGACGTACAGACGATCGAAATTGAGATACGCTGTTGACGGCCGACATGATCTGACATTTATCCAACATCTAATCCTACTTTCTGACGCTGCATCTCATATCTCAACACCTGCTAACTCGCTCGCTCCCACCATCCCCGCGCGACCTCAAACATGGCGGGTCGATGCGCTGGTTAGAAATTTTCTACACGCTAATTTTGCCTCGTATTCAGCTGGATCGATGGATCTAGTCTTCACGAAGCTTTGGATATTGAGGTATGTTGCAATGCGTTGAGAAGACTATAGTATACAGTGCGAGCTGCAATCATAATAGGCTTGCTAAAATTAATTGTCACGCATGTCGACTGGAGTTCTGCCATTTTTAATTGCTGCGAATTGCGTGTAAAATTGATAGATGACTTTAATGTAAGAAAGCGTCAATGGCAAATACTCACTAGACTTTCTGTAGACCTCTACCGATGGAAAACTGAGTTCCGTAGTGGATGGTCTATGAACACTCGAATAGGGAATTTAATTAGGCCATGCGAGACTTAGCTAGACTATTATCAAATAGACCATAATACATGCATTTTTATATTTGAATTCACGCCTATAGTTAATAGCGTCTTTCAGAAGCAAGTCGGTGTTTCCATTAATTCCGAAAGGTCGATTTACGTCAAACCGAGATTGCAGCTTATAAGGTAAGTTTCATCGATGGATTTAAGAAGAATCGATAAATCAATATTGTGAGTATTGAAAGAGGTGCATTTCATTGTCATAAGGGATGAGACCCTCGCAAGTTTGTATAAAATTTATGTATTTTATGGTAGTTATTTATTGACTTTGAGTTCATGCATTTCTGGTTCTGTGAAATCAACGAACAAAGCGAATTGCAGTACTCAAGGCAACTGGAGACTAATGAGTTTGTCAAAGACGTATTTGAAGATATTAAGGAACACAAACCGAATGTTGCGTAGATCTATAGTACAGTCAGCGAGAGAAATAATTAAATTAAAATTGATTAATAAATCACATCACGTGATCGTGAGATTATGACGTTGATAATTATGACGATGATGATGATGATGATGATGATAATAAAAAATAATACTACTAATAATAGGAATAATAATGATAATAATTTTAATAATAGTAGTAGTAGCAGTGTTAGTATTAGTAGTATAGTAATAATAATGATGGACACGACGTTAAACTGCATCCATCCTGCGCCACAGGGAACCAACAACGTCCCTGTGCCGGTCCTAAGCCCGGACAAAGGAGGAAGGTTTGCCAGATGGGTGGCGATACGCTGGCAGTAAAAGACCAAGACGATTGAAATCCGCAAAAACCACGACACAAGTGACAGCGACCCAGATGCTTCAAGGTGTCATAATGTGGAGCAGACATGCACAGGTCAGTCTGCAGGACAGAGTCCGACAGACAGGTGGAGAGAATCGGGGGAGAGCGTGGGACACATACGGGCATTGATCCAGGTTGTCCTTCATGCCTCTCTACCAAGTCCCAATATTCTCTTCAATCAGACAAGGTGGTGTCAATGGTATGGAGCAGACCTGCTGACCGGACCTGTTGAAGCTGGGCAGCATGACGCGAGACAGACTCAGACAGTGAGTGGCGTCGGACTCTTACGGGCATTGAGCCCAATGATATTGATTGAATAATAATAACAACAACAACAACAACAACAACAACAACAACAACAACAATAATAATAATAATAATAATAATAATAATAATAATAATAATAATAATAATAATAATAATAACAGGAATAATAATAATAACAACAACAGCAATTGTAATAATATTAGCAGCAACAATTGTAATATTAATAAATAATAATAACAGAACAAAGTAGCTTTTACTGTAGTTTTTTGTAAAAAAAAGTGCGGCGTTTAATACATGTTTATAAATAATAAAAAATATAAAACAATAATAATAATAACTGCAACATCAATAAATTTCAACAATTATGATAATAATCTTCGCTCATTGTTTCAAGCTAACATGAACGCCGTGTGATTAAAAGTCATAGCATGTACAAAGTTTTATTGATCACAAGTGAATATACTGCAGGAGGCGAATTTAACTGTAGGCCTATGCGTCAACCGACCAGCCGTGCTAGGTGCACATACGTTCTTCTGCTCATTTTCCATTCCTACTCTTCGTGCTAGAGTGTTACCACTGCCCTGATCCCTCTCAAACGTGACCTGGACTTCCCATAATTCATGAACCGCATTTCAAAGTATTGCGAGCAGCGCTGTGTACGCGAATAAACTGCGATTCAGCCTTTGCTCCTGCGTCAGGTGACTAAATATAATAAAATCAATGTGGCTAATGTCTGGTGAGACGTAATGCGACGAAGGTGAAAGAATCGACGGCGACCATAATCATCGCCATGGCACAACACGAAACACGACGATAATGACGCGCTTGGATCAAACGGCAACGAGCATATAGAGGCGGCGGTAAATCTGAGGGTAATAAAAGAGGGCGCGCGCGTGGTCTACGTGCTCCGCAGGGCAGACCTTCTGACAGGCGTCACGTCGCCCGGTGTCGCAGCCTCAGCAGCGTGCGTTGCCTGCCGCCGCCTCACAAGTGATTTACAAAGGCAAATCGATAGATATGGCAGCCAGAAGTCAATATTGGTATCGCCATTGGTCAAGCGCAGACCACGACGGTTAGCGTATAATCTAAGCTGACCCCAAAGGCCACAGACGAACTGGGGCTAATGCAGTAGTACAGCAGACTTTACAGCAGGTTACAGAACAGACGAAACCATGGGTCTCTCAGTAGACTACAGACTACACAATAGGCCATGGAATATATCACCAGGATCATTCCAATCACGATCTTGGTAGACCACACATAATATGTGTGTAGCATATATTATATGCTGCACAGTAGTTTGGGCATATATATAGTATTAGGATGCATGATGATTGTAGTGTTGAAACGACAGCTTGCCTGCTTTGCGACGAAGAAAATTATTGGGACCAGTAATAAAGTAGGCCTAATTTCACCAAAGAAACGTGAACTATAAAGAATCATGGAATTAACAGAGTTCATGCATGAAAATCTGTCTCTCACTGCATGGTTATAGCTGTGATGTTCTGTATACATTACATTGGGACTTGTTTCCCTCACTGCTTCCAGCAATAAATCCCATCATCAAGCTTACCACAACTATTGCTATCATTAAGCGCATAGCAGATGCAAGAGTCTGCGTTTAGACTGTTTATTCGTAGAGAATTCTTGTGTCTATTCATACAGCTATAGTCTAACAGTGTAGGGTTAAGCTCTTTCTATTTAGGGCCAATCGTATTTTGATGGAGAGGTCGACAACTCAAGGTCAACGCTGGACCGATTGCTGACAGTGAGCAGTTGTGGATTCAATGTCGATGATGACAGAAGAAGTCTTAACGGAGAGATGGAAGGAGGAGGGACGGAGGGATGGAGGGAGGGATGGATGGACGGAGGGACGGAGGAGTGAAGGGAGGGAGGGAGGGAGGGAGGGAGGGAGGGAGGGAGGGAGGGAGGGAGGGAGGGAGGGAGGGAGGGAGGGAGGGAGGGAGGGAGGGAGGGAGGGAGGGAGGGAGGGAGGGAGGGAGGGACCGATTATCCCATGATTCAATCATCCGATGTCCAGTGCGTCCCTCGATTTTGATCGATCCGTTGCTTGCAAACACTATCCGAGACAAGTCTTTACTTTGATTGAAGTAGATCGGTCTCGAATAAAGGTGCTAGATTGCTTATTTGTCAGTTCTGCGTTTATCTGTTTTTGCAGTCTATTGATTTTCCACGCGCCACTCCCTGATGAGATTTCGAACGGACAGACGGACTGACGGACCACAAGAGGCAGGGAACGGACCGCCAAGGGGGGGAGGGATCCCTCTGCAGACCAGGAGCCAACTGGATCCACTGCGACCCACAATCAATCAATTACGCTTCACAGATTGACCGTCGATCGACCCCCACACCCACACACACACAACGAACACCACGCACCCCTTCCCTCCCTCCCTTCCACCCTCCCTCCCTCCCTCCCTTCCTCCCTCCCTCCCTCCCTCCCTCCCTTCCTCCCTCCCTCCGTCCCTCCGTCCCTCCATCCCTCCCTCGCTCCCTCCCTCCCTCTCTCTTTCCCTCCGTCTCTCCCTCCGTCCCTCGGACGGCAGGGCCAATCATGTTCCAGTCTTCCTTCTCCGTTGTCACCGCCTGATGGAACAACATCGTTACTAGTATATCTCGTCGTGTTATTATATTTAATTGTCCTTCTTCTGTATACGGTCGTTCTAGATCGAGTTGTCCTCGTCTTTCCATCCTTCCCTTACACTCCTCCTATTCCTCCCATTTTCCTGATTTTCTTCAGCGTCCTCCACTTCGTCGTCGTCGTCGTCGTCGTCGTCGTCGTTGTCCAGTTCCTCCTTTTCTTCGGACTGCATGAGAACCCCATGCGACTTGAATTCGTGGTTCGACGATGTGGAAACACGGATATGCTAAGCTCTGCGGATCTGCGCTTCATGCAACGCCACCGACGTTCATTGGCCGAATGCAGCAAGGGCATACAGGGACAGACAGCAACATATAGTGACACACAGGGCCAACTAAGAACAGACAGGGACAGACAGAGACCGACAATGACATGCAGGGACAGACAGGACAATGACAGTGACAGACAGGAACAGACAGGTACAGACAGGGACATACGAGGACAGACAGAGATATACAGGGACATACAAGGATAGACAGGGACATACAGGGACATACAGGAACAGACAGGGACAGACAGAGACTGCATGACAGACAGTGATATACAGGGACATACAGGGACAGACAGGTACATACAGGGACATACAGTGACACATAGGGACAGACAGGGACAGACAGAGACTGACATACAGTGATATACAGGGACACAAGGGACAGACAGGGACATACAGAGACTGACATACAGTGATATGCAGGGACACAAGGGACATACAGCTACAGACAGAGACAGACAGCGATATGCAGGGAGAGATAGGAACAGACAGGGACATACAGCTACAGACAGGGATAGACAGTGACAGAAAGGGACAGACAGGGCCAATGGACCATCGCATAACAAAGCAATTCACCGGACAGAGATAGATAATCATGCACAATTGACGGACTGACGATCAGGCTGGAAGATGGAAGATGGAATTAAGATGGAAGATGATGGAAGATTGAAGGCCATGGATGATACAACGGAAATCTGGTGACTTCTATAGCGTCGTCATCTTCCACCTTCCAATTCTCGACTCAAACTTCACCCTCTTTTACAGCTACTTTGCAACCTCCGATTCTTTGGCAACCGGACCATGACCTACTTAGGACAACTCTTTTTGGACTTCTCTGTCTAGGCACAGTGCTCGTGAATAAGCTGATGCCCTGCACTTGACTTTCGAGTGGAGCTTTAGGAATTTGGAAATTTCGATCACGATTATCGATGGGCGAAATTGCAGTCAGTTCATGATCTCTTGCAGAAGCCCCGTAGAAAATCGAAAAACGATACGTCAGGAAAACCAGACGCGAGGTTTCCGTTATAGTAAACAAGGCAAAGCAGAAAGTGAATAGAGATTAAGTTGAAAGAGATGAACGGTAATTGAGATATATGATAGAGAACTGAGAGAGGACGCTTGCAACTGGGAAGTGACAGTGAAAGTTTTAGATCATCTGCTGAGAGGGTCTGAGCGCCCAAAATGGCAATGGGATCCTAGCAAAGAGTCGAATGTGTCCGTTTGTCGAGTATAAGGGCCGCATCTGCAATATGTCTTAATAGTCTGAAGTAACAGATTGATTCAAATCTAATGCCTCTTAGAGTAGGCCTACAAGACACTTACTGAACAGTTCATAGAGTAGCATGTGTATTGAACGCGGAATCAGTGTAACAATTATTATGTGGACATTCGGGTATTGGTATAGCTAGTCCCCCGGGGCATAATCTAGGCCAACTGCCCACCAGCTTATGTGGCTTGCGTGGAGTCATGGGGCAGATTAGCAAGTTGGTGTACAATTGACCTAGATTCTTCTCCCCTTGGGACACACCAACGGTCGGTCATCCCTGTGTTCATTAGTGAAATGATCTTGGGACCTGTCGGCCAAACCTGAACAGACCCTCATTGGTTCTATAAGCCACGCCCTAAATCTTCACCGGAGAGAATGTGGAATGTCGAGCTTGGCCTTTAATAAGTTTTGATAGTTCTGTTCAGGACAGAACAGAACAGAAGGAAAGCCACAGAAGTTGAATGGCAGACGGACGAACAAACAGAAAGTGGCAGAAGCAGTTAAACACACAACGGAAGACACTTTTGCACTTGGCCAGTATAAGCAGAAGCAGAAGCAGAAGCAGAAGCAGAAGCAGAAGCAGAAGAAACATAAGTATACAGCAGAAGAAGCAGCTGAAGCAGAAGCAGAAGCAGAAGCAAAAGAAACATAAGTATACAGCAGAAGTAGCAGCTGAAGCAGAAGCAGAAGCAGAAGAAACATAAGTATACAGCAGAAGTAGCAGCTGAAGCAGAAGCAGAAGCAGAAGAAGCAGAAGTATACAGCAGAAGTAGCAGCTGAAGCAGAAGCAGAAGCAGAAGAACCATAAGTATACAGCAGAAGTAGCAGCTGAAGCAGAAGCAGAAGCAGAAGAAGCATAAGTATACAGCAGAAGTAGCAGCTGAAGCAGAAGCAGAAGCAGAAGAAGCAGAAGTATACAGCAGAAGTAGCAGCTGAAGCAGAAGCAGAAGCAGAAGCAGAAGCAGAAGAACCATAAGTATACAGCAGAAGTAGCAGCTGAAGCAGAAGCAGAAGCAGAAGCAGAAGCAGAAGAAGCATAAGTATACAGCAGAAGTAGCAGCTGAAGCAGAAGCAGAAGCAGAAGAAGCAGAAGTATACAGCAGAAGTAGCAGCTGAAGCAGAAGCAGAAGCAGAAGCAGAAGCAGAAGAACCATAAGTATACAGCAGAAGTAGCAGCTGAAGCAGAAGCAGAAGAAGCAGAAGTATACAGCAGAAGTAGCAGCTGAAGCAGAAGCAGAAGCAGAAGCAGAAGAACCATAAGTATATATACAGCAGAAGTAGCAGCTGAAGCAGAAGCAGAAGCAGAAGAAGCATAGGTATACAGCAGAAGTAGCAGCTGAAGCAGAAGCAGAAGCAGAAGCAGAAGAACCATAAGTATACAGCAGAAGTAGCAGCTGAAGCAGAAGCAGAAGCAGAAGAAGCATAAGTATACAGCAGAAGTAGCAGCTGAAGCAGAAGCAGAAGCAGAAGAAGCAGAAGTATACAGCAGAAGTAGCAGCTGAAGCAGAAGCAGAAGCAGAAGCAGAAGCAGAAGCAGAAGAACCATAAGTATACAGCAGAAGTAGCAGCTGAAGCAGAAGCAGAAGAAGCAGAAGTATACAGCAGAAGTAGCAGCTGAAGCAGAAGCAGAAGCAGAAGCAGAAGCAGAAGAACCATAAGTATATATACAGCAGAAGTAGCAGCTGAAGCAGAAGCAGAAGCAGAAGAAGCATAAGTATACAGCAGAAGTAGCAGCTGAAGCAGAAGCAGAAGCAGAAGCAGAAGAAGCATAAGTATACAGCAGAAGTAGCAGCTGAAGCAGAAGCAGAAGCAGAAGAAGCATAAGTATACAGCAGAAGTAGCAGCAGAAACATAAGCAGAAGCATAAGTATACACAGCAGAAGCAGAAGCATAAGCAGCAGCAGAAGTGTTGAACAGAGTCTGTTCGAAATGAAAGACCGGCGGATTGAATAACGAAGTTAGGACGATGACCGCCGCCATTCGACTGTTGCCCCTCCCCTCCGTCTGCATGGATGGACCGTTGGACTGGCCCTCCCCTCCGTGTGCATGGACGGACTGTTGGACTGGCCCTCCCCTCCGTGTGCATGGACTGGCGCCAACAGCTTCGCTTTCTATTAATCGTTTAATTGAGTTGTCTGGCGATCAAGCCAATTATCTGGATTGGCGATTGTCATAACTCAATTCGACGACCTCTGTAGTCGGCGAAATTGAATTACTGACATTAGCCGAATGAGGTCATTGGGAACGAATGGATCCGCTACTTTTCCTTCTTCTTCCTATATGCTACATGTGTACAACAGTGGAATTGAGTCATAACGTTGTCAGAACGACGGCGTCGTCGACGTCGAACCGTCGTGCTAAGCGAGTTGCTGATGATGTAGCCAATAACAGTTTATTAGCAGTTCGCATAAACTTCATGTGAACGCAATTTTCTTCGGGCGATTCAACCGCAGAGTAATAATAAGAAGAAGAGCGTCGCTTTCGTGGGATTTCCGTAACAGAGACATCATCGGATTGTTGACTCTTTGTGATTGGCTGGCGTCGAGACGACCTGACGACGTCAGCAGTGATTAGTAACGTCGGGGGATGATTGTTTGCATATTCTAGATATTTCTGATTGGTGGACATTCATAGCCCGCATCAGGGCCGTATGTGACGTTAGTAGGCTATTGTCAGAAAGTTAGCTCTATAAAGAGACATCCAATATATCAGAGAAAGAGAGAGAGAGAGAGAGAGAGAGAGAGAGAGGGAGAGAGAGAGAGATGAGAGAGAGAGAGAGAGAGAGAGAGAGAGAGAGAGAGAGAGAGAGAGAGACAGAGACAGAGACAGAGACAGAGACAGAGACAGAGACAGACAGACAGATAGACAGAAAGACAGACAGACATGACTGACTGACTGACTGACTGACTGACTGACTGACTGACTGACTGACTGACTGACTGGCTGACTGACTGACTGACTGACTGATTGACTGACTGACTGACTGACTGATTGACTGACTGTGACTGAACTGACTGACTGGCCAGCTGACTGATTGACTGGCTGGCTGACTGGCCAGCTGACTGACTGACTGACTGACTGACTGTGACTGAACTGACTGAACTGACTGACTGACTGACTGACTGACAATAATTATTAGATAGAGAGCGAGACAGAAACAGAAACAGAGACGGAGATTGGCATATAATAGTCGTGTATTCAGCTGATAAAGTTACATGGTTGTGTCGTTGATTTTTTTCTGACTCGGGCGACTTAGACGTCAGCAAGTGAGTCCCGAACCTCTTTGGTGGCGATTATAACTTAGTTTAAATACATTAATATAGACTACACTTGAAACTAAAGAGTGTGTTTAAGAGCTCGATCAATCTAACTGTGACATTTACATGTAGAAGGTCGCCGATAAAGCAATTGGGAAAGATGCAGATTTAATTATTGCCATATATAGACTCGTCGTTTGCATGCTATGTCGGGTCTACCACTTTAATGCAATCAAATGCCATTGCCACGAAAGAAACAATCTGCAGTGATGCAATATCTTAATAGGCCTACAATCAAAGGGGAAAGAAGAAATTTTGAATCGTTAAACGGTGACATGAAGATCAGGAAGACTCGCCAATATCCCATTGCCCTTTTTACAGGTTGACAGAACCTCTGACTCAAACTCTGTCTTAACCTCAGGTTTCAACTTCCTGGAGGTACTACTAAGTGATCAGTGGAACAGGCTTACAGGCTGCATGCAGTTAAATTCGACTTCTGTTAGACTTATTTTCATCTTCTGCTATATATACCAGAGCATGTGATCTTGGACCTACCATATAGTCTTGTCAGACGATGACGTCAACTACTATTACTACTGCTACTACTTCTATTACCAATACACCCATGGGCTGAGTTTGGTTCCGTTCTTGGAGGGGCTAAAGCCTTCTGGGGGGAGGCAAGCCCGGAAAAAGAAACCATTTACACGGTAAAATATTGACTCTGGGTCTTCTTGGGAGGCTTAGCCCCTAGCCCCTGATAAACTCCGCCCATGCTACTACCACACTACTACTACCACTACTGCTGCTGCTGCTGCTGCTGCTGTTGCTGCTGCTGCTGCTGCTGCTGCTGCTGCTGCTGCTGCTGCTAGTGTCATAGAAAGAAGCAAGCTGTGAGGTTTAAATTTTATTTCTCAAAGCAGATTTCAAATTTCTAAAAATTCCACAATTTTCAAAACATTTCCACTGAACATTCAAGTTTCTATTTACATCTGTGTATTTGTTCATTAATACATTTAGGCAGCGCCTTTTAAGAGCGTATGCAGATTGCAGAATTAAGACGACCGAATTATGTTTAGCTTCTGCCTAATTTACTTATATAGGCGACGTATAGACTAGGTCTATATAGGTTATGAACATATTCCTAATAGATTCTTAATTCGGTTAAAAGCCTAGAGATTTCATCAGAACTGTTATTGCTATGATTCATTGCTAAGTCTGGCATGCGAAGAGCACTTTGGTAAGGGGACCTCACATAAAACGCTAATAATTCCTAGAATAAAACAAGAACAGCCATACAAAATCATCAAGCATGAGATTCGAATGGTAAAGAGAGGGTAAGGAGGAGGAAGAGTAGGACGAGGAGGAGGAGGAGCAATGTGGGAATGCAAGGAGAAGAAGACACAAAGACAAACTCAGAGAGAGAGAGCAAGAGGCAGTGGCGTAGCCAGTTATTTTTTCATGGGGTGGCAGTGGGGTGGCAGCTTAAAATGATGGGGTGGCTACCGTTGGCAATTAAAGCGTGCATCGGCATCGGTATATTGCCATAGACTATGTATTTTTTAGATTTTGGATGTATTACAGTATTGGACATAATACGCATGCAAGCCTCACTAGCTTGTCTGTCCCACAGTGCACTATATAGTGGCCTGTCCCACTTTCCCATCACCCACCCTATAAGAAGTTGTACAGGAAGTTGTATAAAAAATAAAATAAGTCAGAAATTATATAACATTCTTTAATTCATTATCACTCGTAACAAGTAAAAAGTAAAACAAACGCAGGGATTGGGGGGGGCAGCTGGGGGGCAGCCCTTTCATTTGGGGGGCGGCTGCCCCTTGCCCCCCCGTAGTTACGCCACTGGCAAGAGGAACAAGAGCGAGAGATCTGGAATGCAACGACGATGATGAATGGAAGCCATGCGCTTAAGCTGATAATCAAAGGCCATCAAGGACCTCGTGCGGTTTGACCCTTGATCCGGATTTTATTACGGTGCAAAAACGGAGGTGCGCATGCGTGCGAATATTCCTCGACATGGCCGTCGTCGAGAGTGCCTGCAGAGGTTGGTCTGTGCGTGACGGGTCGGATGCCCAGTGATCAGGGCGACGGCGGCGGCGGCGGCGGCGGCGGCGGCGGCGACGGTGACGTGGAAGCCGCCGCGATGGCGACGTCGCGTGGTCCGCTCTCGGCTCTGGCCTCTGAAGATTAGACCCGGCGGCAAAAGGCAAAGTGTGACCGAAATATTGCATACGCCAAGCCGAGAAAGGATACTCTCTGTTATATAGGCATATATATATATATATATATATATATATATATATATATATATATAATGATACTCTGTAATATATATACACATAAACACACACACACATATATATATATATATATAATTATATATGTCTCACAAGAGATGCATATAAGACAACGTCGTATGCTTTGTACAACGCAACGCTTTTCATCCACAGCAGCTTTATAGCGCTGTGTACTGGCAGACCTTCGCGTCAAAGAGAAGTCCGTGATGCAAAGCTGCATTTTATTCGTCCTCCATGGCTCCTTCCTTCACCGCTTCGTCTCTAAACAACTCTCCGCAGCTGCCGCAGCAGGTTCGTTGGTCGTTTTCTTAGAAGCTTACACTCACCAATACACGACTGCTGCTGCCACCGTCTCCAGGAAATTTATACCGTCTTTTAGCATGTGCATTAAACCTCTCGGGTCTAGCGTTAGAATTCCTGTGCAAATATGAAATTTATTGTTGACGCGTGCAACCTCCGGACTCCAGTACATGTAAGGTAAAAATGACCCGCATTTCCTGTCTGTCGACTTTGTCTGGACTGTGCGCCTGTGAATAAGACTTACTTGCGCGCAGTTGACATCTCGACCTTACAATCACATTATTTTGCCATCATTGTAACATACATGTAGTCTGAGCAAGACCCAAAAAATAAAAATAAAAAACATACGACTTTTTGGAACATAATAAAAAACGAAAAAACCGGTTTGTTTGTCACTATGGGGAAAACATAGAAACAGATATACAAAGCAGCAAGAATTGTCAAGAAATAAAACTTGTTTGCTAAGATCCGAACAAACAATTACATGTCAAATAGATTAGAAACGATGCTTTTCGAATCGGTTTTCTGCGTAAATGTTAGTGTTAACCTTTTGCAAATAACGTTTATAGGCCTAGGCCTATTTACTCAGATCTAATCAATCTTGACCTACACATGTAATATAGCGATGCGTTGCTGCGTGCTGTACATGTAATATCACGCTGTGTCGGTAGGCCTGTAATTTGCTTCTGCAAATATTGGCGACCTTTTCATGTAGGCATATAGCACCAAATTCTCGTCTGTAAAACTGCTATGCAACTTTCATAAGATGTGCCAAAAAATCATGACAATTCATGACATTTGAGGATATTTACGCGGCGAACATCACGGAATTTAGGCGTATACGACTTTCATGACTTCGTGAATTCTCTAACAATTATGCAAAAAGGTCTCAATAATCGTGCGATTTTATTTTCAGTATTGAACGTAAATTATGGACCTCTACAACGGAATGTGAAAGACATTATTGAGATGTTTGGTAGACGCAAGAACAGAGACCCCTTGTTGTTCTACGCCAGGGGCGGATCCAGGGTGCCAATCCGGCCATGGCCCCCATTTAAAAATCGCATGGGATGTGGCCCCCATCTGGTTTCAACAGGCCATTAAATAAATGTAGTGGGAGATAAAAACAGGACATCAGGGCCCCCCTATTAGAAAATCGTACGGGACGTGGCCCCCCGTCGATTCAGCGGCGGTTGAGATGGTATCTTTTTCCGGAAAATTGGTCAATGACTGAAAAAAGGTCATCAGTTTCTTCGACGGTTGAAATGGTATCTTTTTCCCGAAAAAATTGGTCGATGACTAAAAAAAAAGTCATCAGTGTTTTCAGCGGCACAACGAAATTTTTCCTCTGTCCAACCAAGACCCAAAATTTTGGCCCCCTTCGAAAATTTTTGTATCCGCCCTTGTTCTACGCGAGTGACTAAGAACGCACGAAGTCAGCTATTTCGGATTTCTTCAGTCAGAATTATAATCTTGTCCTTCCACCACTGACATTTCTCCTATGCCCATGCGTGTCCGCCGAAATGTTTGCAGCAGGGTCAAAACACAAAGATCACGAATAGCATTGGTAGCAAGAGCCTGAAATATGCAACAGCAGGAAATTAAGAACATGGGTGTGTTTCGTAGAGTTCTCTAAATGTCAATGTCTCAATTTCACTTTGTGCTTCAGTAGTATCATTAGTATCATTGGTATCATTAGTATCATAAGTTTTATTTGTATCATTAGTATCATTTGTATCATTAGTATCATTAGTTTCATTTGTATCATTAGTTTCATTTGTATCATTAGTAGCCTATCATTTGTATCGTTATTTGCATCATCATTAGTATCATTAGTATCACTAGAATCGTTAGTATCATTAATGTCATTAGTTCATTAGTATCATTAGTATCATTAGTATCTTTAGTATCATTAGTTTCATTGGTATCATTAGTGCTTCAGTGCGAAGAAATAAGTTATAAACCAAAAAGTTGTAGTTAGAAATAGGTGTTAATTTTCCAGAGGAAATAGTTTGCAAAGTGGATGTGGATCATCTTGCCAAGGGTCAGGCGACAGGCGTGGGCTCTAAGACTAGACCCCTAATGTCCCCTATATATAACATGGCATAGATCTACTACTTATCATCCCAGCGTAAACCCTCCAAGTAAGATTGTTTCTTTTGAGAGAATTTTGATAAATAAGATCAATAGTTTGCAAAGTGGATTATCATTGAAGCATGAACAGTTGGATAATGCATGGGATCCGATTTTATTCTCAAACATACTGAATGATTCGGTTCATTCGGCTGAACCACGACGCTGACGGTATACCAGACCATCAGATGTCACTGGCCGGCGCGTCTGAATCTCAAAACCGATGTCTATTACGATGCCTGCAATACTCAGTACTTGGTATAATGCAGAGGGGTCTTTTCTATTCACCTGTCAATACCATCAGCGCTCAGATAAGTGTTTCATTTGCAGAAAAGACATACATGCATGTACGTCATAGTGATGCTGCTCTATTGCGTACCCAATCAATATCTCTATGCATGGTTGCATTCGTCATGAACCGCATCATAGGCCTAACAGTTTCCGGTCGTTCTCTGTGCATATACTTCGAAACATTCGGAATCGCGAAGATAAGGATTAGGTAGAAGACAGGTGGAGGGCGAGCGAGACGCGGAATACTTCAATCAATTAAACGGATTGTCTTTGGTCTCAGATAATGAATTGTCAATCGATTGCACTCTGCGTTCGGATTCAAAAAGGCGAACACCAGACCGCTATAGGCTACGCCTGTTACAGTTATACAGAAAACCTAATTACGCTACCGCAATATCTCTCTTCTTTTTAATTAACTGATCGGTTGCTCTGCGTTGTTAAAAATCGACGAATTTAGTCAGCGCTGCACAAAAGTTCACTAACGAGGACCAACTGTTGATTGATGCTTTTAATTGCTAAATAAAAAATAATCCCCAAGAGTCGAGTAGTTTGGTCCATTTAACCGCTTTGCTAAACGAGTTTGTAATGGCACGGACGAAGCAATTCCTTGCCATTAAGCCTTAAACAACTGAACATAACTTTCATGCAAGATTATCAAAATGTTCTATTGACAATATTCGTTGATTGATTAATAATATTTATAAAGTAAATGTACAATATACAATGTACATGTACAACATACAATGTACATGTACAATATACAATGTACATGTACAATATACAATGTACATGTACAATATACAATGTACATGTGCGGTCGTTGATTGATTAGTTTCTCAAGTTCTTATGCAATGGACGAGAAAATAAATTCATAATTTTTGTTTATTCAACAATCAGGTTGACAGATCGCAAGCGGTTACAGTACATACAGTCCTGCAGATATATTTTAGTTAGCATCAATCTTAACTACTAGAAGAACAAGAACAGGCAGCCTGCAAAATAGCAAGCTAGAAGGGCGCTAATAGCTATAGTAGGCTATACAAAGCACGTCTATCCTACGTACAGGTCCTCGTGAATCGCACTCAGCTCTGCTGATCTTCATGCCAGTGTATCAGGCTCAATGTGCCACCGGGTCCATCTGGTGAGATCAGATCTAGGCTTAGTCAAAATAGAAATGTTCAACTTCAACAAAACACGCAATCAGGCAATGTGTGAGCAAGCGAGGGAAGATCTATCTGCAAGCAATCGAACAATGTTCGAAAGGTTAAGTCAGGGCTTTTTTAGCGTGCAGTTGTACACTAAATGTGCAGTTATAAGTGGATTTGTGCAGTTGTAGAAGCACTTCTGTACAGTTAAAACTAACAAAAAATGGTCATTGTCCCCCCGATTGGAAGTAATTTACCATGGAGGATGGGAGGGAAAGGAAGGAGTTGTGCAGTTCTAAAAATTCCTTTAAAACAACCCTGGGTTAAGTAAGCGAATTCCAAATTATTTTACAGTTAGAAAGACTCAGAGACGAAGACACAGAATAAAGGGCAGAATGAAGCAGGGGCTGTTGTTACGTAAAGCCTATAGGCCTATACATACATAGAGGAATAGAAGAATAGAAAAATACAGTGGCAGTAGAACAGACATAGATAGAGGCACATAGAGAAACTAAGTCGGGCAGAAATTTTAAAAAATACCTGAAGGATATCTGATATTAACGTTAAGAGCGCGCCGGTGTCTTTTCTTCCTATTGGCATTGGAGCTGGGAACGAGCAAGAAAGCAGTTTCTTGCCATGCGTCTAACGAGCAATTTATGGCTCGGGCGAAATGGCAATCGAAAGAAAGAGCGCCGCGATATTGCGATGATTTTCACGTCCTTCGATAAGGAATGACTTAATCAAATGACTTCCGGACGTCTAACATAAATTAACGTTTTCATATAGCGCTCTTCATTGTGTTCATTCTGCATAATAGTGTCTACTGCTAGACGTATGCTATTTTTTGATCAAAGCACCTCACGCTCTAAATAAATGATTAGCCTACTAGCAAGCAGTGGGCGGGGGCGCTAGGGTAGGGTTAGGGGCATGGGCGCCCGCATAAATTTTTGCAGGGGGGCAAACTTTTTCGATGATCGTGGTTAAATGTTTTAGTAGCAATTTAAGAGCTTGAAAAACGCAAAGCTGGAAATTAAGAACACGAGTATGTTTCAATGGGGTTTCTTAATGCAAATTTTTCAGTTTCATTTTGTGTATCAGCTTTAATATGAATAGTTTCTTTAGTGCGAAGAAATTTGTTAACAATCAAAAAGTAAATGTTAAAAGTGGATTCCTGAAGCGGCGCTGTAATATTATAAGTCCATTGAATGAATGAATAAATGAACGAAAAATAGGTGTCAGTTTCAAGATGCAAGTGTTCCTCTAGCTACTTTTATATTGTAATAATTTCTAAACTTCTTAAGCGCCACTCGAGGGCCGATCACAGGGCTCCAGAGTCAGAATGCTGTTCAAGGGGTAGTTAGAAAAGGTACGAGTCTGGTAGCCAAAGCAGTAGCTGATACTGTGGGTGTCGTTAAGAAAGGTGCATGGATGATCCGAGGATCAGATGAGTGGGTGGGTAGTATCAATTCTTTTGAGCAGTTTTGGGTGGAACTCCTGAGGGTTATAACCAGAGGCCTTTATCCAAGGTTCTCTACAGTTTGACCTCCCTATAGATTCTGTACTGGCAGCATGCAAAATGGACAAACTGCAGCCTGGCTTCTAGCAGACTCAATTTATATAATACTGATGAATAAGCAGATCTCCCTGACGTAGGGTCTAATTGAATTCGGTGTACTGTTGAGAAATTTCAAATGTTGACATTGGTATTTATACTAAGTCTTAATTTTATGCAATTGTGAAAGGTTGCATGACAGCGAAATTCCAATCAAGTAGGCCAAAATCGATAGGCCTACTATTTGCATGGGTGCCTGCCGGAGGATTAAAAGTCAATGGTCATTGTTACAGCTGTTAGCAAGATGTTGATAATGCAAGGCAAAAAATTAAGAGCATGTCTATTTCTACAGAGATTTCTAAACATAGATTTCTGACTTTCAATGTGTGTATCGTTCGTATTATTAGTGCTTTAATGCGAAGAAATTTGTTAAAAACACAAAAGTAGCAGTTGGAAAAATATTTGTCAATTATTTGCCCCTATGTGCGGGCGCCCATGGTTAGGGGCTAGGCAGCCTAGGCCCCCTATAAAAGGCTGAGCCCCTTTAAAAAAGGCTATCCGGATTTTTAAATCATGCAATACTAAAATGTTTCCACGATTTTCAACCGGATGACTAAAATAAAAAAAAGTCGTCAGAAATTTTGGCGGATGAAAATGAAAAATTTCCTCCGGAAGGCTTCATCCCCCCCAAAACTGAAATCCTGGCGCCGCCACTGCTAGCAAGTCATGCAACGTCATGTAGAAAAGGTATCGTATCCTCATCGTCTCACATTTGTATACAGTCGTTTACTGCTTCTTTCGATAATTTCATTTTTTATATATTAATAGTCAAATAGTACGTTTGCCTGTTGTGGCATAACCAAAAATTACATGAACAGTTCCGAATGATTATCTCATTGCTTCTTGCTATAACAATGCTAGGAAACGTTTTGGTAACCTGACAATAAAATAAGGATCATAGCCATGCTTTATCGCGCATTCGGACAGCACAACAAGACAAAAGTCATATCAACTCGTTAATTTCCATTTAATAAAACTTGGCCAATGCAATCCTTTGAATTGGTAGGAAATACGAATACAGGCAGTACCTATAGGTCTAGTGTCCCGAGAATAATGTATTTCTGTTGGTAAATTTTTTTACTGTGCTGCTGATACTTTGCGTATAAAGATTAATGTCCGACACCCGAAACGAACCCCTTGAGATTGCAACCTCATGCAATTCAGCGTAATCATCAGTAGCTATATTTCAGTCAATGACAACAACAGACGTCTCAGTCTTGCTACAGCTGAATCTTGCAGTAGCAAAACTGCCTCAGATGTGGAAGTTCATCCATGATACAATGAGGCTGGCTGCCGTATTTGTTGATACGGCTCACTGACTTCGGATCCACAAAGAAAACATCCTCATGCAGTCGGTAGGTGGCCGAGGCCTCAAATACCCCGTCGCCAGGAGTCGTAACCAAGGTCACAAGATACCAGAGAACGGCAGCCTGAGGGGCGCCACTCAAGTCTGGTTTTCGACCGTGCACGTCAAGACTTTTCCGAAACTTGAGTACGTTGTCGTTTGCGCTGTATTTCACAGCAGATTTGATCGTTTTAAGCGATAGTTTCTCACATCTGTTTTCTTCGCTTAGTGTCATATTGTTGAATTGCTTGACGATTTCATGAGCCGCTCTTAAGACTAGAGGATCGCTGAGTGGCAACGGAGTCCACGAAAGACAAGCACACCAGTGAGGTTCGATTCCAGCATCCTGGCACGTTCGCTGCTTTGGTATTTCCTTGAGCAGACTGATGCCTCGCCCACTCAGGTCCTCTCCAAGTGCGGTCCCTGTAAAGCCGATGACATCTCGCAACGTGGCATGCAGGTCAAATGGTGTTGACAGACGGTGCACATTCCTTCTTAAATTAGCGTCAGCTTCCGGATTCTGGGCGTTAAACCGGGGCGGAAGTCGGATACCGATATATGGATTTCGTTCCTCCAACCTTCCTTCAGTCGTGTTTCTGAGTCCTGTGAATCGAGCGCCGTGGTCGGACATCGTAATGAGCAGAGCGTTGTCTAGATGCCCAGAATCGTCTAGATGCTTCAGAAGGTGAAAAAAGTCATCGTCTGCCAACGATAGGAACCGACTGGAACCATGACTCAGTTCGGCGTCAAAGACAAATGAGAACTTCGGTTGAGTGGGATAGACGTCGATGAACTGGCGCATCCAGTTCATCATTTCCAGATGCTCTGGCATCGATCCATTCATGCAGAATTTCGCTCGCTTGTCACTTTTAACGGACAGGTGGAATGGTCTCATGTAGTGGTCCGTCGGTTGGTCTTTAAATCCCAACAAACGATACGTGAAGGTCGCGCAAGTCGGCTGATCTTCACCGAATTGTGTGACGTATCCGAGTTCGTGGAGGCCATTCCAGATCCAGGGAAAGCCATCAACCGTTTTGGCTCCGTCGAAGCCCCGACGACTCTCCGGCAGTTCAGTCTCCGTCCGTCCTGTGAGTATTGGAAGGATGGCCTGGGTGGTGCCGTCCCCAACGATGTTATAACCTTCGAGAACAACCCCTCCGAGATGGTTGACGAAATACAAGTGCGTCTTCGGTAAGCTACGCATCCACGACAATCGCGACACTGAGTCGAATCCGAAAATGAAAATATCCAACGATCTGACTCCTGATTGCCCTCTCGTTGTTTTACTTCTGTTCACGATCGTCTGGTTAAAAGCAATACCGGAATGTTTGTTGCGATACGAATAGCCTTTCGATGATCGACATTTCGCCTCAAAGAAATCAGTCGGCAGTCTATCGCCGTCTTTAATGACGACCGGAGAACCAGTCTCGATTTTGAAATCATCCGGACCGCGTAATATCGGAATATATTCGCATTCGATAGATCCATACTTGGCCACGGCCTCCGTAGATATTCGGAAGTTTCCGTCCAGCGTATACACCCAGTTCTTCTCCGGTCGAACACTACAGTCCAGAGGCTTAGGTTTAATCGCAAATTCCGCTCGAAGTTCCGGGGTCCAGAGGGACAGCGATGGGTGAATACACTTCTGGTCCGCCTGGGTTTTCATGGAAATTAGGTCTAAAATGCCGGTCGAGTCGCTATGAGATGTTATCTCCATGCAAACGAAGAGCAGAAGGAAGCAGATCCCCACTATGGCAATCAACCGTCGAACTCTTTTTTGACGGCATGGTCTTTGAAAGCAATGTGAAGCGAAGAGCGCAAAGTCTCTTAGCCAATCCATTCGAATAGCGGATTAAGTCGCTAGGCAAAGCTCCAAGGCTCACCTTGATTCACACTGCTGACAACCGCCGATCTGAAACATGGATTAGAATAGAACCATTAAAAGACGCTGACTAAGTCGTTCGTTCAGCCATATAGTCTAGGCAGACATGGCTGTTTTCCTGCATAGTTTTATTATGCCCTGTACTTCCACTTCAAAAATGGACTTAAGTGGTTGACGTTGTCGCTGTTTAACGACTCTGTTTTTCAGCGTAGTTCACTAGCGTTGCCTTCCTCGTTCTCGTTGATGTATAGGATAGATTCGTGAGCATCGATAAACCTAAAATCAAGTGCCATTCAACGCAACGTTTTATAGGTTACTGCCATATTCTTCAGGTGTGTGCCGAAAATGAAGTTTGTTTACAAGACGACTTCATTTCGTTATGTCGGCCTGTCTGATATTGTACGGGGAAGTTCTTGTGTCCTTTTCTTGCACTGTTCGATCTTGCCACACGTGGCTGTGACATCATGGAAAGAACAAAGCGATTGTGGAAATGTTCCAAATCCGTGTCCACTTGAAGAGCAAAATGATGTTGCCTGTTGATCAATTGATGGAGCGTAAAAGGTGCAATTACAAAAGACCTTTACAATGAAACTTCAACAAGGTCTATAAAAGACGATAAATACTTTTGAAAAACTCATATTTTTATGTAACAATGAAGCATAATTAATGCATTCATGATAGTAAATGTTGAGAAATTCCTTGTTCTATCACTGTAATTATTTTATAAACGGAGTAGAATGTCAAATAAATAGCCTACCATACCAATCACAGTTATAAGATCAGTCAATTATTGTAGCCTATAAACATATTTACACTAATTCATACCCAAATATAGTACGGTACGCAATACGAGATTTCCACTGTAACTCTATAAGCAGAAATAAACTTGAACGAGTAATTTATGATTGTCGGTTCTTTAGAGTAAAGTAAACCAATCAATTCAATTGATTTTTGTGTACCTCTTGTCAACCTCGTGGGTAGTCTGTTATGGTATTCTAAATCGAATAATTCCTCGGTTCCCTCATTAGTCTACATGTATTTTATATATCGTCAAGCCTCTTGAAACCGCTTTCAAGTGGTCCGATAGTGCACGCTAAAGTCTCGCACGTTGTTTGTAGGCCTAAGATGAAAAGTCGTCTGTCGACTTTAACGTTTGTTTTACTGATCGTTCCCGTGGTTTGGACAGCAACCCGCAAGGATAATTAATCCGACAACTTACATCTTCCTACCGGGGTTAGGTTCCCGTAGTCTGTCAGAAGACTGACTCGCATAGGCCTTCTTCTAGGTAAAGCATATTATTTTTTATTTCTGTAGGCTTACTCGATTCGACCGACCTCGTATGCCGTTTAAAACCGCTGACTTCTTGTCAGTGCCTGAGATGTGGGCAAAGTTCCAGCACGTCTGCATAACTGGCTGAAACCGTGTCTTTGGAGAAATAGTCCTGTCCTATAGACTATAGTCCTGAGTGTTCGAAGGAAAAAGGTCACAAATAGTCCCCATGGGCCGAATAATGGAAAATGAAAAGCCGGAGAATGAAATTTTCACTCAGACGGAATATGGCCAAGTCGACCAATGTGAGGTTGGGCGGAACAAACGGACTATTCCGTTTCGATGTTGGGCCAGCCAAATCAAGCCTGGGTGACAAAGAATTGACGAGGCAAAGCGACCCAGACTGTGGCTTAACCAGGGCGAGAATTGCCGGAGGGGGGTTGAGGTTTCAACCCCAGTCTTTCTCAGAGCCACCATAGTAAAGTCAACTCAGTTTTTTTCACACTGTCTGTCTGTTTTCACACCTCAATTCCAAGTGGATTATGGTCCAAACTCCAGTTATTTTTGCACAATTCTCACACTGCGCGACATGGGCGACGAATCAAAGAGTCGCGAGTATAGGCAACAAAACTGTGACTGGGCGACGAAATGAAGAATTGAGGTGACCAGACTGTGACTGGGAAAAGACTGAAGCACAAACGTAGGCGCTATTAATAGTGCACGCCAGTGATAACCTCCACCTTATACTTCTTGGTGCTGAACTGTTATAAAACACGCCAAACACACATGCTAATGTACGTTATTCATCAGGCATAATAATCGTTCCATAATAAATTTCAATACAGTTGATAGGCCTAATTATAAACAAATTTTAGTCGCTGCTTTTGAGTTTACTGTCGCGACCTTAGACTTCAAGAATCGCTAAGAATCCATCTTCGGCCCGTAAGCCAGTGTCAAATAGGTTGAACAACACTGCAGCTGTTAGTCCTATTTTCTGTCATTGGCATTAGTCTATCGAAAACATATTTGTAAAACATGTTTTTTCATTTTTAGTTTTCCCCAAAAACCCACTCTTACCAGTCCAGTCTTTTTCGTTTATTTTTGGTCAAGCTTTTCTGGGCTTTTTTTATTTTAACTTTTTTATTTACTCTATGCAATTAGCCTACTGTTTTTTAAATTATTTTTTTTCGTATGATGCCCCTTACGTTGTCTCCGTGGGGCTACTTACACAAATTCAGCTGATTTGTGTCACTATTAAACCGTAGAGACACCATCATATATTCGAAATCCATAGCGCAGTAGACTATAAGAAATTTCGCCATTTTCAACGCTGTTAAATCCTATTAAAATTATTTTGGAAATAAACCTAAAATATAGAATGCGATTCTAGTAGGGAGACTTTGTCTTAGATGGAGAGATTGATCTTCAATCAGGGTAGACTTTCCTCCGATAGAGTGGCGCGTGGTGGTGTTGGGATATGTTCGGTGCCTAGGAGCCGGAAGGTTGCGGGTTCGAATCCACCTCAAGCCGCCGCGTATGGACCATGAGCAATAGGGTGGAGTGAAAAACACGAATATTAGAAATCGAAAATCCGATAGCAATAAAAAGTTGTCTTATGGTATGGGGTCAAGAAATATCAAAAAAGTTGTGAAAAATATTAATGTCTTCCTTTGCCCCCAGAGGGCCAAAGTTTCGAAAAATTGGAGTTTTTTGAGAAAATTGCAGGTTTTCTTATGAAATATTTTTAGTGTAAAATAATTAACCACCAAGCAATACATCGCTGGAAAGAGCTCTTTAAACTGAGTAAAATCATATCTTAATTTCAAGAATATTCGCATATTTGTAGGAGATATTAACTTTTTAAGATACCCCACGTTCGCGACATGTCGCTATGCCTGAAAATGGTAAAACACTAATAACTTTTTTATCCTTTGCGATATTTCAACTTGTAATATGTCATTCTATTCAGTTTATGACAGTCTATCTGACGGTGCATTTAAACTTATAAGAACCTTCCATTAAGAATTTCAAAGCTCATGAAACCCTACAAAAAAGAGGAAAACTAAAGGAAATGTCCTCAGAAATTGCAAAACTTTGAAAAAAGTGTAGATAATTTTTTACATTGCAGCCTGCAAATGCACCACTGACAATTGCAAATGTACCAAAGCCAGAAAGGTTCCAAGAGAGGAACAAGAGTCCTACATGATCAACAGACAATTAGAGTTATGACGATTAGCCGTCAGGATAAGATTATATCAACTTCACTAAAGAAGCAGCATGATAGAAAGAGAAAGGAGACCATGCGCCTATAATATATGTCGTAAACGTCTAGATTTCGTCAACGAACAAGCATTAGCAGACAGCAGTGTTCAAAATAATGAAATGGACAGTGAAGTAAATCCAGTAAAGTGTTAAATCTTGCCAGAAGATGAATCCAAGGGTGTATCAGAAAAGTCAAGACGTATAGTAGTAGTAGTAGTAGTAGTAGTAGTAGTAGTAGTAGTAGTAGTAGTAGTAGTAGTAGTAGTAGTAGTAGTAGTAGTAGTAGCAGTAGCAGTAGCAGTAGCAGCAGCAGCAGCTGCAGCAGCAGTAGCAGTAGCAGCAGTTGCAGTAGCAGTAATAATAATAATAATAATAGTAATAATAATAATAATAATAATAACAATAACAATAATAATAATAATAATAATAATAATAATAATAACAATAATAATTTTCGTTTAATCAACCATCCGGTTGACAGAACGTAACTGGTTGCAGTGTACACTTTATATGCAGTTGAAACAATAATATTTACAGCAACTCAGATTACAGAATACACAAATATTAACTATACTGACCAGACAGCTTGCAATAATCGGCGCTAATAGCACCTACAAAGCTGTCGTCCCAGCGGGGGCTCGAATTCGTTACCTCTCGCACTCTTGGCCAGGGTGTTATCCATTACTCTATCGGGTATAGGCCTACTTAACAAAATATATTAAACTAAGCAAATGAGAAAGAGATTGTCAAAGCTGTCACGACTCTGTGACCGATATGAAACATCGGATAGAGCAGATGCGGTTATTCCAAATGCTGTACTAGAAGACCTTGGTATTCTTTCACACATCGAATCAAAACATGTGATCGATCGCTATGAGCTTCGACGTGTGAAAGAATCACTAGACAGAATGCAATGCAGGAAGTTGAAATAAGGGATTCAACTGAAACATTGTACTTTGATGGTCGCAAAGATAGAACACTGAAATTAGAAAAAGAGCACTCGTTGGAATACCAAGGTCTTCTAATATCCGATGTTCCATATCGGTCACAGAGTCGTGACAGCTTCGACAATCTCTTTCTCATTTGCTTAGTTTCATTACGGTAGGTATGCCTATACTATAGGTCTTGAGTCTTGACTTTTCTGACACATCCATGGTTTCATCTTCTGGCAAGATTTTACACTTTACTGGATAAATTTACCTCACTGTCCGTTTCATTATTTTGAACACTGCTGTCTGCTAATGCTTGTTCGTTGACGAAATCCAGACGTTTACGACATATTATAGGCGCATGGTCTCCTTTCTCTTTCTATCATGCTGCTTCTTTAGTGAAGTTGATATAATCTTATCCTGACGGCTAATCGTCATAACTCTAATTGTCTGTTGATCATGTAGGACTCTTGTTCCTCTCTTGGAACCTTTCTGGCTTTGGTACATTTGCAATTGTCAGTGGTGCATTTGCAGGCTGCAACGTAAAATTATCTACACCTTTTTCAAAGTTTTGCAATTTCTGAGGACATTTCCTTTAGTTGTCCTCTTTTTTGTAGGGTTTCATGAGCTTTGAAATTCTTAATGGAAGGTTCTTATAAGTTTAAATGCACCGTCAGATAGACTGTCATAAACTGAATAGAATGACATATTACAAGTTGAAATATCGCAAAGGATAAAAAAGTTATTAGTGTTTTACCATTTTCAGGCATAGCGACATGTCGCGAACGTGGGGTATCTTAAAAAGTTAATATCTCCTACAAATATGCGAATATTCTTGAAATTAAGATATGATTTTACTCAGTTTAAAGAGCTCTTTCCAGCGATGTATTGCTTGGTGGTTAATTATTTTACACTAAAAATATTTCATAAGAAAACCTGCAATTTTCTCAAAAAACTCCAATTTTTCGAAACTTTGGCCCTCTGGGGGCAAAGGAAGACATTAATATTTTTCACAACTTTTTTGATATTTCTTGACCCCATACCATAAGACAACTTTTTATTGCTATCGGATTTTCGATTTCTAATATTCGTGTTTTTCACTCCACCCTAATGAGCAAGTCCTTCACTCTCAATTGCTCATGCGCTTTGCCGTGAAGTTCCGATTCAGTGTCCGCGCTGTAGTCGGCAGCGCCCCCGAGTATAAATCTTGAAGGAGTGCTCATGTTTCGGTGGAAGAGACTTTATACTGCTATACTGGCAACACAGCAGATATCTGGAGGTTCGTCTATGGAGTTACTGTTCACTGAAACTTTGATAGGCTAACCTCGTGCGACATTCATCGATCTGCTTTTCATTGTTTTTTAGTACTCACGTTTGATGAGAAATCACACATAACCTGCGATGTTTCTGTCAAACATCTTAATGCATAATCTACATTCAGACATTGACTTTGGCCATACATATGTCACTTTCATAGTCACTAACTGGTTTAGAGTCGGGAAAGATGGCTTATAGGCTACATCTGCTGCAGCTATAGAGTATATTAACTCCAAGTAAAATGTAAAGTAAGTTGCTAAGGAAAGAATAGCAAGTCCATTGAGATATTTATTTGTTTTATTTCTCGCATTTGCTGTGGCGCCCCTTCAGATAGTCAGGCAGGGTGGGGTGGGGAGTGGGTGGTTGGGGGAGCCGTCAGTGATGGTAGGGTAATAAGGAATTGACCGGGGCGGGGCGGGGCGGGGCGGGGCGAATCCTAAATTTCCCGGGCAACGCCGGGTGCCTCAGCTAGTTAACAATAATTGTCGGACGCTTTTCATCTATAACATGCATCATTCGTGAAGTTTGACGTCGTGGCACCTTTCGCGCGACACTATGAATCAAATATGAACTACCTATAATAGAGGTTGAAATGAAGCAAATGGCTAGAATCATAGAAGGGAGAGCCGATGGTTCACTATACCTACTATGTAATTATTGTAATACCTCTTATAAAGACTCTGCAACGCCTTGAATTTCAGAATTTTTGTACGACGCATAAGCAAAAGATTAATTATATGAAATGTAGGCCTACAAGTTGTCCCAGATAGGATGCACTCTTCCAGTTGCACTGTAGCCTACCGTCCTCTCGTCATCGGAAGCAGAAAGAATCTTCAGCTGCTTGAAACTAATGGGAGGTAGAATATTTCGTGACACCGGCCGCCAGCTGCATTTCGAAAGTTCTAAATCGACAATGACATGCAGCAGTCATGGTAGCCTTGGTAGGCTATAGAGACTATAGACGGCTCTCAGAATTCTATATAGGCCTACAGTTGACGATTTCTATATAATATCGTAGGACTCGTGCGTCTTAATACCAAACATGTTCTTGATTTTATGAGTAGGTTATCAGTAGACCTAGTCCTACATCGAAATCACTAAAGATTACAGTAAAGCAACTAATGTGTGAATATGCTACAATAATTGGGTTGCAAGCGTTCAACAATAGTTTTCTTCGTTTTGTATATAGGCCTACCTAGGTTAAGCTGCTTATGCTGTTGTTTCATTGTTCAATCATCAATTTTAGTCTCCTCTTCTCCTAACCTTTTAAGCAAAACGGGGCGCGGCTTATTTACCAGCGCACATGTTTGCGATTGACAAAGGGAATGGAGGATCATTTCCAAAAGTTCCAGCAGTACCTGTAGACCTGTTCGTGAACAATCATGGGTTCAAACTGAATAAATATTTTATATGCTTTCAAGATTCAAAGGCCTAATAAAGTCACAATTTTATACGATAGGCTATATTTACTTGTGATAAACCAGACCCCGAAGTTATAAACTTCTAGCCTTCTCAAAAATTATTCAACTTGGTTTTTAAAACACTCTCCACAGGCAAGAATCTGTGCATATATATTTGAAATACTTATACATTTCTACTTGTACCTTAATTACTTTGGTGAATTGCAGTGGCGGCGCCAGGATTTCAGTTTCGGGGGGCTGAACCCTCGCGACGAAATCTCATGAAAATTTTCCATTTTCGCCGCCAAAATTTCTGACGACCTTTTTTTTTTAGTCGTGGACCAAAATCTCATGAAAATTTTCCATTTTCGCCGCCAAAATTTCTGACGACCTCTTTTTTGTCGTCAGCCGAAAATCGTGGATATTTCAATGTAAAAAAATTCGGATGGCCCTTTTTTAGGGGGGGCTGAGCCTCTTGTAGTCCTCAGCCCCCCCTAGCGCCGCCACTGGTGAATTGGTAGTCGGTATAGGCCTACTTGTATTGAAAATACTTTTTAAAAATAATTTCCCAATCACTGCATATATCCTGTCGACGGAGATGTCAGAGAAAATACGCTAGCTTAAATGGATGCCACTACTACTACTACTTCAAGTAGCATGCTCCTGTTCTCTCTAAGCCTTGTGGTACTCTTGTGTTAGGCCTACTATTTTCGCAATATTCGCTGGCTGCTTCTTGTCACAGCATCCCAACAGCATCCGCTTGAAGTAAATGCATCAAGGTTCCGCAAGCAACAAAATTGAAATTGTAGCCATGTCCTTCAAGGCTTAAAGTGTGGCTGGAAGGTCATGGACGGTGTCTATGTAGGCTACTTATTTAAAAGTTGAACGCCGTCCTGCCACTTATTGGCCATCACACCCTGGAAAGGAAAGGGGCGTACAGGCACTTCTTTTGGAAAGGTAAGAGGCGTCCATGCAGTCACTTCTTTTGGAAATGTAAGGGGCATCCAGGCACTTCTTTTGAAAAGGTAAGGGGAGTCCAGGCACTTATTTGTCCACACTTAAAGAACTGTCATTAGGGGATCGACGCTCAAAGAGAGCGCGTGGTAATCGCAAGTATTCGCAACTTTATGCTTTTCAGCGCAACGATTCGTAGGCACTTTCAGTCAAAGGCAACAACAAAGGTCTCAGTCTTGTTGCAGCTGAACTCTGCAGTAGCAAAACTGCCTCAGATGTGGAAGTTCATCCATGATACAATGAGGCTGGCTGCCGTATTTGTTGGTACGACTCACGGACTTCGCATCCACAAAGAAAACATCGTCATGCAGTCGGTAGGTGGCCGAGGCCTCAAATACCCCGTCGCCAGGAGTCGTAACTAAAGTCACAAGATACAAAAGAATTGCCGCCTCTCGGGCGTCGCTTAAGTCTGGTTCTCGACCGTGCATGTCAAGGCTTTTCTTAAACTTGAGTACGTTGTCGTTTGCACTGTATCTCACAGCAGATTTGATCGTTTTAAGCGACAGTTTTTCACATCTGTTTTCTTCGCTTAGTGTCATATTGTTGAATTGCCTGACGATTTCATGAGCCGCTCTTAAGACAAGAGGATCGCTGAGTGGTAACGGAGTCCACGAAAGACAAGCACACCAGTGAGGTTCGATTCCAGCATCCTGGCACGTTCGCTGCTTTGGTATTTCCTTGAGCAGACTGATGCCTCGCCCACTCAGGTCCTCTCCAAGTGCGGTCCCTGTAAAGCCGATGACATCTCGCAACGTGGCATGCAGGTCAAATGGTGTTGACAGACGGTGCACATTCCTTCTTAAATTAGCGTCAGCTTCCGGATTCTGGGCGTTAAACCGGGGCGGAAGTCGGATACCGATATATGGATTTCGTTCCTCCAACCTTCCTTCTGTCGTGTTTCTGAGTCCTGTGAATCGAGCGCCGTGGTCAGACATCGTGATGAGCAAAGCGTTGTCCAGATGACCAGAATCGTCTAAATGCTTCAGAAGCTTAAAAAAGTCATCGTCTGCCAACGATAGGAACCGACTGGAACCATGACTCAGTTCGGCGTCAAAGACAAATGAGAACTTCGGTTGAGTGGGATAGACGTCGATGAACTGTCGCATCCAGTTCATCATTTCGAGATGCTCTGGCATCGATCCATTCATGCAGAATTTTGCTCGCTTGTCACTTTTAACGGCCAGATGGAATGGTCTCATGTAATGGTCCGTCGGTTGGTCTTTGAACCCCAACAGACGATACGTGAAGGTCGCGCAAGTCGGCTGATCTTCCCCGAATTGTGTGACGTATCCGAGTTCGTGGAGGTCATTCCAGATCCATGGAAAGCCATCAACCGTTTTGGCTCCGTCGAAGCCCCGACGACTCTCCGGCAGTTCAGTCTCCGTCCGTCCTGTGAGTATTGGAAGGATGGCCTGGGTGGTGCCGTCCCCAACGATGTTATATCCTTCGAGAACAACCCCTCCGAGATGGTTGACGAAATACAAGTGCGTCTTCGGTAAGCTACGCATCCACGACATTCGAGACACTGAGTCAAATCCGAATATGAAAATATCCAACGAATGCAGCGATCTGACTCCTGATTGCCCTCTCGTTGTTTTACTTCTGTTCACGATCGTCTGGTTAAAAGCAATACCTGAATGTTTGTTGCGATACGAATAGCCTTTCGATGATCGACATTTCGCTTCAAAGAAATCGGTCAGCAGTCTATTGCCGTCTTTAACGCCGACCGGAGAACCAGTCTCGATTTTGAAATCATCCGGACCGCGTATTATCGGAATATATTCGCATTCGATAGATCCATACTTGGCCACGGCTTCCGAAGATATTCGGAAATTTCCGTTCAGCGTATACACCCAGTTCTTCTCCGGTCGAACACTACTAACAGTCCAGGGGCTTAGGTTTAATCGCAAATTCCGCTCGAAGTTCCGGGGTCCAGAGGGACAGCGATGGGTGAATACACTTCTGGTCCGCCTCGGTCTTCATGGACAATAAGTCTAAAATGCCGGTCGAGTCGCTATGAGATGTTATCTCCATGCAAACGAAGACCAGCAGGAAGCAGATTCCCACTATGGCAATCAACCGTCGAACTCTTTTTTGACGGCATGGTCTTTGAAAGCAACGTGAAACGAAGAGTGCAAAGTCTCTTAGCCAATCCATTCCAACAGCGTATGAAGACGTTCGACAAAGCTCCGAAGCTCACCTTAATTCACACTGTTGACAACCGCCGATCTGAAACATGGATTAGAATAGAACCATTAAAAGACGCTGACTATGTCGTTCATTCAGCCATATAGTCTAGGCAGACATGGCTGTTTTCCTGCATAGTTTTATTATGCCCTGTACTTCCACTTCAAACATGGACTTAAGTGGTTGACTCCTCGTCGTTTAACGACTCTGTTTTTCAGCGTAGTTCACTAACGTTGCTTTCCCTGTTCTCGTTAATGTAGGATAGATTCGTGAGCATCGATAAACCTAAAATCAAGTGCCATTCAACGTAACGTTTTATAGGTTACTGCCATATTCTTCAGGTGTGTGCCGAAGATGAAGTTTGTTTACAAGACGATATTGTACGTGGTACTACGGTGGTAGTTCTCGTGTCCTTGTCTTGCACTGTTCGATCTTGCCACACGTGGCTGTGACGTCATGGAAAGAACAAAGCGATTGTGGAAATGTTCCAAATCCGTGTCCACTTGAAGAGCAAAATGATGTTGCCTGTTGATCAATTGTTGGAACGTATAAAAAGGTGTGATCGCAAAAGACCTCTTTACAATGAAACTTCAACAAGGTCTATAAAAGACGATAAACACTTTTTGAAAAACTCATTTTATGTAACAATGATGCATAATTACTGCATTCATGATAGAAAATGTTGAGAAATTCTTTGTTCTATCACTATAATTATTTTATAAACAGAGTAAAATATCAAAAATTAGCCTACCATACCAATTGTAGTTATAAAATCAGTCAACTGTATAAACATATTTACACTAATTCGTATTCCCAAATATAATACGGTACACAATACGAGATTTCCACTGTAACTCTAAGCAGAAAATAATAAACTTGAACGAGTAATTTATGATGGTCGGTTCTTTAGAGCAAAGTAAACCAATCAATTCAATTGATTGTGTACCTCTTGTCAACCTCGTGGGTAGCCTATTATGGTATTCTAAATCGAATAATTCCTCGGTTCATTCATTAGTTTATATATTTTGAAGCCACTTGAAGCCGCTTTAAAGTGGACCGACAATGCACGCTAAAGTCTAGCACGTTGTGTATAGGCCTAAGATGAAAAGTCATCTGTCGACTTGAACGTTTGTTTCATTGATCGCTCCCGTGGTTTGGACAGCAACCCGTAAGGATAATTAATCCGACAACTAACATCTTCCTCCCGGGGTTAGGTTCCCGTAGTCTATCAGGAGACTGACTCGCAAACTTCTGGGTAAAGCATATTATTTTCATTCCTGTCGGCCTACTCAATTCGACCGACCTCGTATGCCGTCTAAAACCCTTCACTTCTAGTCAGTGCCTGAGATGTGGGCAAAGCTCCAGCACGTCTGCATAACTGGCTACGACCGTGTCTTTGAAGAAAAAATCCTACTCTATAGTCCTGAGTGTTCGAAGGGAAAAGGTTAAAAAAAATAGTCTCCATGGGGCCGACGAATAGAAAATGAAAAGCCAGAGAATGAAATTCTCACTCAGACGGAATATGGCCAAGTCGACCAATGTGAGGTTGGGCGGAACAAACGGACTATGCCGTTTCGATGTTGGGCCAACCAAATCAAGTCTGAGTGACAAAGAATTGACGAGGCAAAGCGACCCAGACTGTGGCTGAACCAGGGCGAGAATTGCCGGTGGGGGTTGGGGTTTCAACCCCAGTCTTTCTCAGAGCCCCATAGTAAAGTCAACTCAATTTTTTCACACTGTTTGTCTGTTTTCACACCTCAATTCCAAGTGGATTATGGTCCAACCTCCAGTTATTTGTACACAATTCTCACACTGCGCTGCATGGGCGACGAATCAAAGAGTCGCGAGTATAGGCAACAAAACTGTGACTGGGCGACGAAATGAAGAATTGAATTGACCAGACTGTGACTGGGAAAGATTGAAGCACAAACGTAGGCGCTATAGTGCACGCCAGTGATAACCTCCACCGTATACTTCTTAATTCTTGGTGCTGAACTGTTATAAAGTACGCCAAACACACATGCTAATGTACATAATTCATCAGGCGACCTTAGACTTCAAGAATCGCTAAAAATCCATCTTCGATCCGTAAGCTAGTGCCACTAAGGTTGAACAACACTGCAGCTGTTAGTCCTATTTTCTTTCATTGGCATTAGTCTATTGAAAACATATTTGTAAAACATGTTTTTTCATTTTTTGTTTTCCCCCAAAACCCACTCTTACCAGTCCAGTCTTTTTCGTTTATTTTTGGTCATGCTTTTCGGGGCTTTTTTATTTTAACTATTTTATTTACTCTATGCAATTATTATTTTTTAAATATTTTTTTCGTATGATGCCCCTTACGTTGTCTCCGTGGGGATATACTTACACAAATTCAGCTGATTTGTGTCACTATTAAACCGTTGAGACGCCATCATATATTCGAAATCCATAGCGCAGTAGACTATAAGAAATTTCGCCATTTTCAACGCTGTTAAATCCTATAAAAAATTTTTTGAAACAAACCTAAAATATAGAATGCGATTTTAGTAGGGAGATTTTGTCGTAGATGGGGAGATGATCTTCAATCAGTGTAGACTTTCCTCCGACAGAGTGGTGCGTGATGGTGTTGGGATATGTTCGGTGCCTATAGGAGCCGGAAGGTTGCGGATTCGAATCCACCTTAAGCTGCTGCGTTTGGACCATGAGCAATAAGTCCTTTACTCTCAATTGCTCATGCGCTTTGGCGTGAAGTTCCGATTCAGTGTCCGCGCTGTAGCCGGCAGCGCCTCCGAGTATAAATCTTGAAGGAGTGCTCATGTTTCGGTGGAAGAGACTTTATATTGCTATACTGGCACCACAGCAGATATCTGGAGGTTCGTCTATGGAGTTACTGTGCACTGAAACTTTGATAGGCGAACCTCGTGCGACATTCATCGATCTGCTTTTCATTGTTTTGTAATATTCACGTTTGATGAGAAATCACACATACGATGTTTCTGTCAAATGTGCATATCTATATTCAGACATTGACCCTTGGCCACACAAATATCACTTTCATAGTCACTAACTGGTTTGGAGTCTGGGTAGATGGCTTATAGGCTACATCTGCTGCAGCTATAGAGTATAATAATTCCAAGTAAAATGTAGAGTAGATCTAAGTTGCTAAGGAAAGAACAGCAAAAGTCGGTTGAGATATTTATTTATTTTATTTCTCGCATTTGCTATGGTGCCCCTTCAGATAGTCAGGCAGGGTGGGGTGGGGAGCGGGCGGTTGGGGAGCCGTCAGCGAGGGTAGGGTAGAAAGGAATTGGCCGGGGGCGGGGCGAATCCTAAATTTTCCGGGCAACGCCGGGTGCCCCAGCTATATATTTAACAATAATTTGCTTTTCGTCCATAACATGCATCATTCGTCAAGTTTGACGCCGTGGCACCTTTCGCGCGGCACTTTGAATCAAATATGAACTACCTGTAGAGGTTGAAATGATGCAAGTGGCTAAAATAATTATCGAAGGGAGAGCCGATGGTTCGCTACCTGCTATGTAATGTCTCTTAGAGACTCTGCACCGACTCTTCTTGAATTTCACAATTTTTGTACGAGTACGACGCATAAGCAAAATATTAATTATATAAAATGTAGGCCTAGCCTACAAGTTGTCCCAGATAGGATGCACTATTCCAGTTGCACCGCAGCCTACCGTCCTATCGTCATCGGAAGCAGAAAGAATCTTCAGCTGCTTGAAACTAATGGGAGGATAGAATATCTCGTGACACCGGCCGCCAACTGCATTTCGAAAGTTCTAAATCGACAATGGCGGTCATGGTAGACTATAGAGACTATGGACGGCTCTCAGAGGTCTATATACAGTTGACGATTTCTATAATATCGTAGGACTCGTGCGTCTTAATACCAAACATGTTCTTGATTTTATGAGTAGGTTATCAGTAGACCTAGTCCTACATCGAAATCACTAAAGATTACAGTAAAACAACTAATGTGTGAATATGCTACAATAATTGGGCTGCAAGCGTTCAACAATAGTTTTCTTCGTTTTGTATATTTAGGCCTACCTAGGTTAAGCTGCTTATGCTGTTGTTTCATTATTCAAGCATCAATTTTAGTCGCCTCTTCGCCTATCCTTTTAAACAAAACGGGGCGCGGCTTATTTACCAGCGCACATGTTTGCGATTGACAAAGGGAATGGAGGATCATTTCCAAAAGTTCCAGCAATACCTGTAGACCTGTTCGTGAACAATCATGGGTTCAAACTGAATAAATATTTTATATGCCTTCAAAATTCAAAGGCCTATTAAAGTCACAATTTTATACGATAGGCTATATTTACTTGTGATAAACCAGACCCCGAAGTTATAAACTTTTAGCCTTCTCAAAGATTATTCAACGTGGTTTTTAAAACACTCTCCACAGGCAAGAATCTGTGCATATATATTTGAAATACATGTACTTATACATTTCTACTTGTACCTTAATTACTTTGGTGAATTGCAGTGGCGGCGCCAGGATTTCAGTTTCGGGGGGGCTGAACCCTCGCGACGAAATCTCATGAAAATTTTCCATTTTCGCCGCCAAAATTTCTGACGACCTTTTTTTTTTAGTCGTGAACCAAAATCTCATGAAAAATTTCCATTTTCGCCGCCAAAATTTCTGACGACCTCTTTTTTGTCGTCAGCCGAAAATCGTGGATATTTCAATGTAAACAAATTCGGATGGCCCTTTTTTAGGGGGGCTGAGCCTCTTGTAGAGGGGCTTAGCCCCCTCCAGCCCCCTAGCGCCGCCACTGGTGAATTGGTAGTCGGTATAGGTCTACTTGTATTGAAAATACTTTTTTAAAATAATTTTCCAATCACTGCATATATCCTGTCGACGGAGATGTCAGAGAAAATACGCTAGCTTAAATGGATGCCACTACTACTACTACTTCAAGTAGCATGCTCCTGTTCTCTCTAAGCCTTGTGTTACTCTTGTGTTAGGCCTACTATTTTCGCAATATTCGCTGGTTGCTTCTTGTCACAGCATCCCAACAGCATCCGTTTGAAGAAAATGCATCAAGGTTTCGCAAGCAACAAAATTGAAATTGTAGCCATGTCCTTCATCACAAACTTGAACAGCCATACTCCGAAAGTCATATTATTGTGTCAACGCATTAGACAAGGCTTAAAGTGTGGCTGGAAGGTTATGGACGGCGTCCATGTACTTATTTAAAAGTTGAACGCCGTCCTGCCACTTATTGGCCATCACACCCTGTAAAGGAAAGGGGCGTCCAGGCACTTCTTTTGGAATGGTAAGGGGCGTCCATGCAGTCACTTCTTTTGGAAATGTAAGAGGCATCCAGGCACTTCTTTTGGAAAGGTAAGGGGCGTCCAGGCACTTATTTTCCACACTTAAAGCACTGTCATTAGGGGATCGACGCTCAAAGAGAGCGCGTGGTAATCGCAAGTATTCGCAACTTTATGCATTTCAGCGCAACGATTCGTAAGCACTTTCAGTCAAAGACAACAACAAAAGTGTCAGCCTTGTTGCAGCTGAACTCTACAGTAGCAAAACTGCCTCAGGTGTGGAAGCTCATCCATGATACAATGAGGTTGGCTGCCGTATTTGTTGGTACGGCTCACGGACTTCGGATCCACAAAGAAAACATCGTCATGCAGTCGGTAGGTGGCCGTGGCCTCAAAGACCCCGTCGCCAGGGGTCGTAACCAAAGTCACAAGATACAAAAGAATTGCCGCCTCTCGGGCGTCGCTTAAGTCTGGTTCTCGACCGTGCATGTCAAGGCTTTTCTTAAACTTGAGTACGTTGTCGTTCGCGCTGTATCTCACAGCAGATTTAATCGCTTTAAGCGAGAGTTTCACACATCTGTTTTCTTCGCTTAGTGTCATATTGTTGAATTGCCTGACGATTTCATGAGCCGCTCTTAAGACAAGAGGATCGCTGAGTGGTAACGGAGTCCACGAAAGACAGGCACACCAGTGAGGTTCGATTCCCGCATCCTGGCACGTTCGCTGCTTTGGTATTTCCTTGAGCAGACTGATGCCTCGCCCACTCAGGTCCTCTCCAAGTGCGGTTCCAGGAAAACTGATGACCTCTCGCAACGTGGCATGCAGGTCGAATGGTGTTGACAGACGGTGTACATTCCTTCTTAAATTAGCGTAAGCTTCCGGATTCTGGGCGTTAAACCGGGGCGGAAGTCGGATACCGATATATGGATTTCGCTCCTCTAGTTTTCCCTGGTTTGTTTCTCTGAATCCTGTGAATCGAGCGCCATGGTCAGACATCGTAATGAGCAAAGCGTTGTCTAGATGACCAGAATCGTTTAGATGTTTCAGAAGCTGAAGAAAGTCATCATCTGCCAACGATAGGAACCGAGCGGAATCATGAGTCAGTTCGGCGTCAAAGACAAATGAGAACTTCGGTTGAATGGGATAGACGTCGATGAACTGTCGCATCCAGTTCATCATTTCGAGATGCTCTGGTGTTGATCCACGAAGACAGAGTGGTGATCGCCAGTCATCTTCGACGGCCATGTGAAACGGTCTCATGTAGTGGTCCGTCGGTTGGTCTTTAAATCCCAACAAACGATACGTGAAGGAACCGTAGAGCGATTGATCTTCGCCGAATTGTGTGAGGTATCCGAGTTTGTGAAGGTCATTCCAGATCCAGGGAAAGCCATCAACCGTTTTGGCTCCGTCGAAGCCCCGACGACTCTCCGGCAGTTCAGTCTCCGTCCGTCCGGTGAATATGGGTAGCAAAGCTTGGGTGGTGCCGTCCCCAACGATGTTATATCCTTCGAGAACAACCCCTCTGAGATGGTCGACGAAATACGAGTGCGTATTCGGTAAGCTACGCATCCACGACATTCGAGACACTGAGTCAAATCCGAATATGAAAATATCCAACGAATGCTGCGATCTGACTCCTGATAGCCTTTTCGTTGTTTTGCTCCGGTTCAAGATCGTCTGGTTGAAAGCAATACCGGAATGTTTGTTGCGATACGAATAGCCTTTCGATGATCGACATTTCGCTTCAAAGAAATCGGTCAGCAGTCTATCGCCGTCTTTAATGACAACCGGAGAACCAGTCTCGATTTTGAAATCATCCGGACCGCGTAATATCGGAATATATTCGCATTCGATAGATCCATACTTGGCCACGGCCTCCGAAGATATTCGGAAGTTTCCGTTCAACGTATACACCCAGTTCTTCTCCGGTCGAACACTGCAGTCCAGGGGCTGAGGTTTAATCGCAAATTCCGCCCGAAGTTCCGGGGTCCAGAGGGACAGCGATGGATGAATACACTTCTGGTCCGCCTGAGTTTTGATGGACATTAGGTCTAAAATGTCGGCCGAGTCGTAGAATTGCTGCCTGTAAAATATTATCTCCAGACAAATGAAGACTAGAAGGAAGCAGATCACAAATATGGCAATTAACCGTCGAACTCTTTTTTGACGGTATGGTCTCTGAAAGCAACGAGAAGCTAAGAGTGCAAAGGCTCTAAGCCAATTCATTGCAATTGCTGGTGAAGACGCTCGGCGAAGATCGACGTCTCACCTGTATGCATGCAGGAAGTTGGCAGCAGTAGCCTACTGCTGATCTGAAAGAAGCAATAAAATAATAATCATTAGAAAGTACTTCAGTCTTACGTCTTTCTTGTGTAGCCTAATAAAACATGTTTTCTGCACAGTTTTATTATACCCTGTAGTCCTACTTCAACTTCAAGCATCGATTTCAGTTGTCGATGGTATACAGCTGTTTAACGATAGGTCTACCGTTTTGCAGCATGCATCATTAGCATCCCTCCTCCCTCTCGGGCTTTTAGGTAAGCATATATATATATATATATAATATAGGTGGTGTGTTATACATTCAGTCCTCCCTAAAAATATCGCTGGTCACGCCAGGTGAAACATAGAACTATTCTATAGACTATGCTATTTGTACACTACGCCTTCCTACAGTTTACTACTACTATCATTCTTTTAGCTTAGGATAGGCACTATCATGGGCGTACGACCGTAGGGGCAAGAGGGGCACTTGCCCCCTGGAAAATTGACACATATGTTTATAAATGCTGTTTTGGGGTTTTTAACAAATTTATTTGCATCAATGCACCAATGATACGAATGATACAGACAGTGAAAGTCAGAAATCTACATTTAGATATCTCTATAGAAATAAACATGCTTTTATAACTTTCTGCCTTGCACGTTCAACTCTTTCTAAAAACTGTAACAATGACCATTGGCTTTCAACCCTCCTGCGGGCACCCATGCAAACAGCAGGCCTATCGATTATGGCCTACTTGAGTGGAATCCAGGTGTAGTGGAAATAATCACAACTGCAAAAATTAAATACTAATGCAAAAATTTGAACATTTCTCAAAGTAGGCTACACTGAATTTACATCAGGGAGATCAATTTTATGCTTATTCACCAGCATTGTAATTACATAAACCAAGTCAGCTATAAGCTAGGCTCCATTTTTTCCATTTTGCAAGCTGCCAGTACAGAATCCAGGGAGGTCAAACTGTAGAGAATTTTACACCTATAAAACTGATAAAGAGATCTGTTCAAAAGAATTGATGCCCACACTCATCTGATCCTCGGATCCTCCGTCTTACTAAATGAACCCCGCATTAACAGTTACTCTGGCCCTCTGGCCTCTTTCTGACTACTCTTTGGAATAGGCTTCTGACTCATGCAGCACATGTGAAAACGCTGGTGCCCTGCGATTGGTTTTCGAGTGGCGCTTTCGAAGCAGCTAGAGCATGGGTTCTCAAACTTTATTTGTATTGTACCCCCAAGTAAGAAAATCTAATGATGGCGTACCCCCAGCAAAGTCAGGTCAGAAACAAAATGCCATGGCGAAGTCGACCCCTTGCAGTGACATCTAAAAGTCCATTTAACCATTGGTGACATCGCTTATTAGAGTCGTATATATATATATATATATATATATATATATATATATATATATGTAGACTTATAGAGCAACATTTAGTTTGAATCGTATAATCTTATCAGCAAATTTAAAGGGGAAAATTGGTCTATGACCCCTGTCATAGACCAAAAAAGAAAAGAAAGAGCCAGCCTATAGTGATGTGGGCTTGTTTAGACTAGCAAAGATATAAAATATCTGGTTTAATAGTTGTCAATTTCAAACGCAAATTTACCCCATATTTGATTTTTATAGCAAGAATAGTTTTAAAACCAGTTTCACTCAGATAGGCTATGACGTGCTGAAAGGAATCACAAAATTTAAAGCTCGACAAGAAATTAATCCTTAGGCCAATTCAGCTCTCCGCTATTTGAGCTCTAAAGGTACAGATGCTGAGCATAGGCGTAACGTTCTATTGTGACGGTGGTGTCAAGTCACCACCACTTTTAAAAGTGGTGGTGACAGTCACCACCACTTTTTGGTCCGACAAGGAAATATTTTTTAGAAGCATGAAAGCATTTGTCTGTCTAAAATAATAAAGGCTATTCATGATTAACATCGCAATGGCGCCAATTCTGCTAGCCTAGAGGTCTCCACTGTCCACACTTCACAGCGTGTTCATTGTCCACAGTTATGGCTTAAATCATAAGGAGCGGAGGGAAGGAATTTCCTACCACTTTAAATTGGGGGGGGGGCGTGAAGCCAGGGGTTATTCTAAGGAATTTTCTCAACTGCACATAAATGACGTAGGCCCTATTTTGAGACTGGACATAGGAAAGTCGTTGATCAGGGATATGTCCCCAAAGGGCAAAGGCGAAGACATATTTTGGCATTCATTTGATTTAAAAGAGTGAATTCGATCCATTTTTCGATTCATTTGCTTAAAAATGGTTAAATAGGCTTACTTATTTCAGAAGCAGCTTTTGGTGAGCGCTCGTTAATAAGCTGGTGCTCTGCGCTTGGCCTTCGACTGGAGACTTAGATGTTTAAATATTAAGATTTTCCGACTTTATAAAAATTCATATTACAGATCAAAATCAATAACGTTATGATAATGTTTGTCTCAAAGTTCATCATGGAAAAATCTCCAAATGAATTACGCTAACGAATGAAATCAGCGAAACGTTCTTTGACGTTTAAACTTTTCAATATCCTTAATCGACTACATATCCCTTAAAGATCCCTTAAAGATCCTCTGCTGTTGCTGGAATTGTCATCAGTAGGCCTACACGTTATATGACACACATAGTTGGAATTAGCTCAGAAAGATTGCAAGTGTAATAAAGTTCAATGGTCCTATATATGTTTCTGGACACTTCCAAAGCTTGCTTGTATGATGTAAGGGTGCGTCCAAATGTTGCTTTTCTGTTAAGATCAACATCAGTATTGTTTTGCCAAAGCTAGAGCTAGCAGACAAGATGAGACATTTCCCGAAGAATTAAAATCTTTGAGCTAATTTCAAATTATGTTTTGCCTAAATATAACCCATTAACTGCAAAATTCGATGCAAGACTGATAAATATCACGAGCAAACCTCCCAAATGGTCATTATTGATCGATAGGCCTATACTGACACCCACATCAACACGAATATGTACTGTGTAGGCTAACAGCAGTTTCAGCCTGGAGACGCGTCGCTGATCTGCATGTAAATGATATTTTATCACACCATGACTTGGCTTAGGGTACGACTGCTGGAAATTTTATATGCTGCAAGCTCTGGTGTCACTCATTCATGAGAACCAAAATGTGTGTGCGAAAATAATCGCAGACTTGGTCCTGGGTTTGTGGAAACGAACGAGCGACCGAAGGACAATAATTTCCAATGCACGAGCGCCTAGCAGGGTAGGGGTTTTGGAAGGTGATGTACCAATCCCATAATTCGATTTTTTCAATTTCCACACTGCACTGGTGGCATTCTAAGCTGCAATTTAGCGAGGTTGCTCATAATTTCAGGGCTGATAGTCATGGTTTAGGACTTTAATAGGTGTACCGTCCCATTGTTTAAATATTTTTTATTTGAGCATTATAATGGCAACTTTCAGGCTGTGATCTTCAAGAAATTGCGCACAAATTTCACGCCAAAAGGCAAGGTTTGAGACTTCAATAAATGCTCCTCACCATTGTTTATATTTTTGAATTTCCACACTGTAATGGTAGCATTCTGAGCTGTCATCTGAACAAAATTGCTCTTTTTAAATGCTGATAGCTATGGCCTAGGAGTTTAGATAGTCTCCTCTTTATTGTTTAACTTTTCATTTGCACACTGTAACTCCCGCATTTAAAGCTGTCATTTAAAAAAATTACTCATAATTTCTTTTTTCGTCCATTGCCCTCTGTTTTAAAAGCATTTTAAGCTGTTACCTTGACAAATTCAATCATAATTTTAGTGCTCAGAGACGTGGTTTAAGACTTGAATAATTCCCCCTACCTGTATCTTAAATTCTTGTTAATTTACACAACGTAGGCTAATGGTGGTAGTTAAAGCTGTCATCTGTATCAAAATTGGTAATTATGGATAGGCAGTGGATAACAACGTATAAATCTAAAATAATGTTTGTCACAGTTTGTGGTAATATTTTCTGAAATATTTGGGGGGATATAAGATATAAGCATCTCCGTCACCACCGCAAGTTCCGGGTTCCGTTCCTCGATCTTATCCCACCTAAGTCTACACCCCTGTGCGGGATGCTAGTTCAATAACATAGGATTACGTGCATGCATCTTTCAGATTCGGAGGATGGTGATTTTGGAATAAGATCACATAAACTCAGAAAGGGTGCGTGTTATATGGGGACATATGGAGAATTTGGAAGAAAATTTGAGTATGCATTGACCTACAATCCTACATCATGTATGTATGTAGCCTATTGGATAACCTGTGTGGCTGAAAGGCTAGCTCAGTCTGGATGTCTGACTGATTAATTCTTTTTTTTCATCGCCTGTCTCCAGTTAGATACTTGGGTTGTTATATTATAATAGACTATTTTGCTTTATGCGTTTGATTGTGTATACGTTCCTTGAACTCCTTCCTGCTTCAGCTTGTCAGAGCAAGCGGCAAAAGCAGGCGAAATTAAGTAAACTACGATGGCCAAGAAGTTGTCATTAGATCTATATAGTATGAAGGATAACCCCGGCCTTTACAACTCTATCCGGATATCAACCTACAGCAGGCCTTGAATCTGCATCCACACATACATTTAGGGCCTACTGCAAATTCTTCTGTCTGCAGCCTATGTGTGATTTTTTGCAGAACCTATTAATTTTGGCTTCTTCGATCACATCACCCATTTTACCCCCGCTCTTACTTCATGCACAAGGGTGACCTTCGCCGAATCGGTCTTATGCTTGACTTGAAAACTGCATGTAATCGCCATATCTGTAGTTGACGTCAAATTTCAACACGCCTGCTCTTTTCCTGTACATAAATATCACCCAAATAAGCCGCCTTTGGGCTGTTACTATCATGTCTGTGTCCAACTTTTTACCACTAACTTCTCGTCGGTTCACGCAATTAGGCAAAAAGTAACTGCACAATATCTGATTTTCAACTGCACAAATCTCTTTCCCAACTACACACCTTGTGTCCAGCTGCACGTTAAAATAACCCCTGCGTGAAGCAATTCTCTCCCACAAATCGTTATGGCTCTGAGGCAGTACATGGCATGCCAACAGTCTCACAAAATCTTCTGGAATAATTGTTATTTTCAAAATATTTTTAAAGGACCTTCGTACCTTTACCCACCCTGCCCAAAAATGTTGGTTTGAACTATGGGAAAGGGTCAACAAGAACAGAATAGGAAGAATCTGGATAAAAAATTGTGAAAGAGCTGTTTCAAAAATTGTTTTAGTTTTCGTGAATGGAAAGATCGTGGAGTTTACCAGCGAGAGAGACGAAAAGGCAAAGAGTGAGAAATTGAGAATGGAGAAGGGAGTGAGAGAATTCTCACTTGAGTTCATACTAAATTTGTATATTGGGAAGGGTACAGCGCAGGGGTTCTCAAACTGTGCACATAGGGTACGCCAGGCACCGGTTAGGTGTAGGGCCTAGGCGAAAACTTCCAGAAATAAAAATTTTCTTTGTGTTTATGTAGCCTACTTTGTGCCAATATTTCTTGGATTAGCAAAGATTTTTAACGTTGCAACATAAAACAGCATCATCATTATTTTATTTCTTTCACTACATAATAATTAGACCCACATAATATATAGGCATAGTGCATCTGTTCATGAATGGATCCAGATTTGACCCGGGTCTATGCCAATAGAGGCCGTTACCCTGGACAGAAATTTGTTTTGGCATACTACAGCACTTAGCATGCATCATATTTTTGTTTAGGTAGGCCTATATTATTATAATTTTTGAAACAAATGGTGCTTAAATGTGAGCCAGAAATTCTCAGCGTAAGCCTAGAGCTCAAAATAGGGGAGAGCTGAATAATATGAGCCCAACGATTAATTTCTGGTCGAGCTTCAAAATTTTTGATTCCTTTCAGCACGTCATATATATGTGAACTGGTTTTAAAACTCTTCTTCCTGTCAAAGACAAATATGGCCATAAAATTTGCACTTGAATTTGACAAATATTAAGTCAGATATTTTTAATCTGCGCTAGTAAAAACAATCCCATAACACCACAACGCGATATATAGGTTAGCTCTTTCCTACAGGGGTTATAGACCAATTTTGCCTTTTTGTCAACATGATTACATGATTAAAACTATACATATATTTAAAATTTTGATCCTTAATACGACTCTAATACACGGGGTGGGGACAATAAAAATGAAGTTAGAGAACCCCTGGGGCACAGGAAGCCGAGGAAAAAATTGAACTGAGAAGTTGTGTGCCCAGGAATAGTCACCACCACTTTTACTGGGAAAGTTACGCCTATGATGCTGAGTATATCTGGCTTTGCTGCTTTCAGCTATTTATACATTATTTGTTTCAAAATTATAGCATTTGGCATGCACTGTGTAATATGTGAGTATAATTATATCTTGTGAAAGAAATAAATGACGATGCTGTTACATGTTGCAACGTTAAAAATCATTGCTGAACAAAGAAAGATGGACACGAAGACAATAAACTCAAAGAAAATTTACAATTCTGGAATTTTTCGCGTACCCCTTACCGGCGCCTGGGTACGCGTACCACAGTTTGAGAACCCCTAAGCTAGAGGAGCACTTTATTGCCCCTTGAAAACTGACACCTATTTTTCGTTCATTTATTCATTCGTTCATTCTATGGACTTATATAGCGCACATTTAGGAAGCAACTTTTTAACATCTGCTTTTGATTTTTAATAAATTCATAAGGAAACTATTTGTATTAAAAATTATACACAAAATTAAACTGAGGAATTTGCAAAACAAACCTCTTTGAAAAATACCCGTATTCTTAATTCCAGCATCGCATTTTTCAAGCTCTTGTTACTGCAAAAATTTCTGCGGGCGCCCATGGGCACTACCAGAGTATGAGTAGGGCTCAGTAGGCCTAGCCCTAGTGGAGCAGCTATAGCCCTACATGTATAATATTATGCTTTTTGGTTTTTTGCGAGATTAGAATAGGAATATATGCCACATAATGCTTATTAGCAATAGTTCCCGAATAAGACTTAGAGAATGCTGGGCTTATCCTTTCGCCTCACGAAACACATCGAATCACAATGCACGGCGTATTATATAGCGCCTCCATTTAGGATCTCTCGCGCGTATAATATCATAGTCTATATTTCACAACATGTACGACATTGACTGATAGATACTACGTCAATATCCAAAGCGAAGGCTGCAGGTGCATGCAAGCCTGTAGTAGAGCAGAATAATTTAAACAGATTTGCATGCATTTCCATACATCATGCCATATCAACTAAAAAAATAATGAAATTTTAATTCAGGCTGATAACAATGGAATCAATATCTTCGCGTTTCCGTTTGAATGCTGTTGCCTTCATTATACGCAGTCAATAACAGCAGCTGTCAGAAGGCGTTACTGGTATCAGATGATCAGACTCATAAGCATACTAGACGATTTCGTTCTGATAGAGTCTTGTGAGTAAGCTACAAGAATAGAATCCCGCAAGCAAGCTTCAAGCAGATTATTTCAAGCAGGCTTCAAATAGAATCTTGCAAGCAAGCCTCACATCATCTTGCAAGCAAATTTCAAATAGAATCCTATAAGCAAGTTTCAAACTGCATCCTGCAAAAGTTTGGTACAGAACATTTCAAGCAAGCTTCGAATAGAATCATCCAAGAAAGCTTCAAATAGAATCCTGCAAGAAAACTTAAAATGGAACCTTGCAAGCATGCTTCAAATAATTATAATTATTGATTCAATCAGAATTTCGTAAGCAAGCCCCAAATTATATCTTGCAGCAAGCTCAAATAGAATCTTTCAAGCTTCAAATAGAATTCTGCAAGAGAGCTTCACATGGAATCATGTGACCTAGCTTCATATAATGAATCCTACTAAGCTTAAAATAGAATCGTGTAGGCAAGCTTTATAATTATATAAAATTTTATAAGCAGGCTTCAAATAGAATCGTGTAAGCTAGCTTCAACTAGGATCCTGCAAGCAATCTTCATATAAAATCTTATAATTTGGTAAACAGGCTTCAATAATAGTCTTGCAAGCAAGCTTCAAATTGAATCTCAAGCAATCTCCAAATTCAACTTGTTTCCATGGGCTGAGACCTAAGGGGACTAGGGGACGGTCCCTCCCATTGGAGATGTTGGGGGACGGCCATGCATTTGTCCCCCCCCCCAATCGTTGAGCGTCACGACTAAAAAAAGGTCATCAACTTTTTTGGCGGCGAAAATAGGTCTAGAACATTTCCTCGAGATTTCGCCAGATGAGTAAAAAAAGGTCATCAACTTTTTGGCGGCGGAAATAGAAACATTTCCTCGAGATATCGCCGGATAACCAAAAAAAGTCATCAACTTTTTTTGGCGGTGAAAACGAGATTTCGCTGCATGACCCAGAAATTTTTGACGGCAAAACATGGAAATTTGTCGGTCCCCTCCAAATCTCCGCCCAGGTCTCCGCCCATGAGCCCTGGTATACGATCAAACAAGCAATATCATTGGCCGAGTTGACCATATAATATATCGGACGTCATCTACATCTGGATGATGGCTTTCCTGCCATGCATGGGTGATCAAAACCAGGTGGTTAAATACAATGGATCATTCTCACCAATATAGCTTGCATGGACGTGACTATTGTCCAGGGCTCGGACATGATTGAACCCTTGAATTTCAGTATGGTCATACTAAAATTAAAAACAGTCCACGCTCACAATCAAATGGATAAGTATCATGATGACACTCTTTTGTTAATATCATCTTCAATAAGCGACACGATTAGGGCCGCCGACTGGACCATGCATGACAGAGCATGCTGCGAGATAATAAAAAAACTGAGCATGGATAAAAAAACTCAGGAGTCGCTAATTCCCGTCCTTGCCAGCGAGGGGGAGGATACGTATCATTGGTTAGTGCCAGGACTTCCAAGGGTCCAGCGCACGGTAATCACGGTGTGGTCATGACTGGAATACCGCGGCTTTGAAATGCATATAAAACGCATGCGAGTCTAAGCTAAACGGTTGATGAGATAGAGTACATCTTGGCGACACAATCATATATATATATATATATATATATATATATATATATATATATATGTGTGTGTGTGTATATATATAAGAGTCACGCAGGACTAATACCTTATCACCATAGCTCGAGGGTACGCGTACCCGGTACCCTAAAATAGAATACGTTAAAATACGTACGTACCTTTCAAAAAATAGAATACGCGTACGGTACGTACCATACACAAAACATTTGCTTATGGCTTACTCGGCGACCTATATATAGCCTACATGCAGGCCTACGTAGGCCTATGCAGTCAACAGTATGCGTCATTGAAATCGGTATTTCCGGTGGCGTAGCAGCAAATTTAATTCGATAAATTCTTCTGTTATAATTAATTGAATGCAACTGATCAACCTTTTCCTTGGAGTTGGATTATTAAGTGCTGCAGCAGAACTGAGCCGACTAACTGGCATTATTTAGTGCACAAAGTACAATGTGTGCTGGATAAACATAGACCTACAATATAGAATTGTAACAATTCACTACGCTGTATACTTGGCTGTGATTGTTTGCTTAAATTAAATTGAACATTCTTATAATGAGCAATGACGAGACTAACGTATTTTATTATTGTTTACGTACCCTAAAATAGGGTACGTTAAAATACGTACGTACCTTTCAAAAAATAGAATACGTACGGTACGTACCCTCGAGCTTTGCTTATCACGTTTTGCCAATGACTTCTGCAGCCGCTTGTTATAGCCCACGTAGGCCTACCACCCGCACGGAGGGTTTTGTGGGACAGCAGGAGTGCATGGTGCACCGTGTGGACTGACTATACGGTCTATACCTATGCTAGAGGATAATTAATCCAGCATTGGATCAGCTGTATACAGAACCGCAGATGGGAGCCCATTTGTCCCTAGGGCTCGATCTTCCACAGTGCTACATAGAAGCTTTGCTATGGTTGGTCCGTCTTTCTGGAATAAGTTACCTATTAGTCTTCGCAATGAACTTCTTTGTATTTCTTTGCCCCTTTTCCGCAAGCGTTTGAAAACCATTCTCTTTGATTGTGGTTAGGTGTCAGGTCGGGAGCGCCTCTGAGGAGTTCTCTTGTAGTGGCGCTATATAAATGTACGATTACAATTACAATTACAATTACTGCTGCCTTGGCGGACTCTCTCCTGTAAGGGCGGATCCCTATGACCTGCGTCCCAGACCGCATGACCGAATCGTTCCAGAAGAGGACAACTTAAATAAAACTTAGGGCAGGGATGATTTATACTTCTTAATTTCATGCAAGCAGAGTGCTGTACGTTATGCTGCTTATGCAGTTGGATAAAACAAACAATATACTTACCAAATTAATTTAAAAGTTGCCCAAATATTTTCAGTCTCGAACGCATTGAAAAGTAGCCCAGGTCACGATTTTCGCGACAACGCATCGGCCTACCAGAATTTGCGAACGCGAGTTGGTGGCGAATATTCGTCCATTCGATGAAATCAGTGGCACTCATAAAATAGCATAATGCAGATGTTCTGTCTACTGACAACATTGCATCAGTGCGTTTAAGTTTATCCGATAGAAAAGAGGGAATGTAGTTATAGAACTAGAACTAGGTCATCCGCCTTTGCTGCTGCTGCTGCTGTTGCTGCTGCTGCCACTGCTACTGCCGCCGCTGCTACTGCTGCTGCTGCTGCTGCTGCTGCTGCTGCTGCTGCTGCTGCTGCTGCATAATGATCTGTATGTCAGCTGTTTAGGTTTAGGTCCTACGACCCGAAATCTGGGTATACATACGATAAGGGCTGAACTGGTCGTGGGAATAATGAATGTATTTGGACATTTCTATTTGTCATTTAAACTTTGCCTAACTTTTATTTGTTATGCATTTGTTTAACTCTACAGTACTGCCAGCTGACCATGCATCAACCGATAACTCAGACGAACTGCGAGTGAACTTCAAAGTTCCCACACAGTACGCGCCATAGATGAGGCGTCCTGAGTGACAGGGCAGAGGCGCTGTCACCCGTTGACTATCGTGGCCTAGTCTGCGTGAAGAGTGACATTCCATAATGGCGGCCTTTGCCTGCCATGGGTCACATTAAAACAATTAAAACAGGTCAGGACGCTGATCCATTGTGACACCGAGATTTTTGTAGGCTAGGCTCTATACGATATTTTAGGAAGAAGCCTGAAAGAAGTAGTTACCTTAAAGTAAAAACCGCACAAATGCCTTACAACGGGATTTGTTTTATCTGACCTAAAAACAATTAAACATAGGGCGCCGCAGAGGTCAAATCTACGCCCTCTACTTTCCTTCTGTGCAACAATGATCTGCACAATGCGTCTCCCATTAGGCTAGTGATCTCTGTTTAGGCCTACTAGATTTAAGTCATATTGGTCATAATTTTTTTTATCTGTTTGTCATTTTGTTTCAGTTTGTTTTCATTTCATGTATAACAAGTTGTTCTTTGCACTGTTTTACAACAGCCAAATGTTATTGAGGAAGGAAGGGTCAATCCAGCCTCAGCGGGTCTATACAACCTTTTTGGATTGATCTTTTGACTTATGCACCAATCACTCGAAAGTCATTGAGTTTGTACTGATTGTTACTTTGTATTGGTTGATGCTCAGTAGCGGCGCCAAGGGGGCTAGGGGAGGCTGAGTCCTTCTATAAAAGGCCATGCAGGGGCTAAGCCCCCTATAAAGGCATGTAAAAGAGACATATTTCCCCTCTAAAAAAATATATGGATCCATCATGACGCATCATCACGAGATTTCGACCGGATGGCCAAAAAGAAAAAAGTCATCAGAAATTTTGGCGGATGAAAATGGAAACTTTTCCGCGAGGGTTCAGCCCCCAAAACCTAAAATCCTGGCGCCGCCACTGTTGATGTTCTGTCTGCTATTTAGACATCTATATCATTCGTCTGATTTGCTTATGATACTACCCATAAAATAATCTCATCAAACCTTGTTTCAGACAGTAAAAACAGAATGCATTTCTATAGATCTATCCGAATGGTTTGCTGGAAACACAATACTTGAATTTACTAATTTAGAAAAGACCGTATTTATTTTTGCTTAAATCACGTGTATAGAAAATGTCACCATCTAACAGCCGCATCGAACGGTACTCCGATCACAGAGATCGCTTCCACTAAATTCCCCGATTTTTGTCGGTCAACACATCGCATGGAACTTGCAATGTGCATACTAAACATTATATAGATCTATCTGCAAAAATTGCAAAAATATGGGAGTGCTGCATCGAACATCCGATTTGATTCCTCCATCTATTCACATCAAACTGTGTTAACCTTTGGCATTTCCTTATTCTCGCATACTGCAGCATGATGCAACATTACACCTACGGGCTGTCAGCCCGTGGATAATGAAGAAGAAGAAGAAGAAGAAGAAGAAGAAGAAGAAGAAGAAGAAGAAGAAGAAGAAGAAGAAGAAGAAGAGAAGCAATATGATCTGGGTGTTTACATAGATGTAGATATGAATCTAGACAAAACAAGGTAGTTTTGCAAAAACGTGTAGCACGCATTATAGCATGGAGTCTTTTTTGGCTCGTACACTAATCAATAATTATTAAACGCTTTAAGCTTCTTAAACTTACTCAGATGAGAACCCTCCTACTCCTTCTCCTCTCCTCCCCCTCGTCGCCGTCAAGGCCCGTCATCCTCTGCCTCCTCCTCATCCTTCTCAGCATGCTTCATCGATGTCGATGGTCTGCATCTACTTCTTCTTCTTCATCCTCCTCCCATCCCCCCTCCTCCTCCTGCGCCTCATAACCATCCCAGAAGAGAAAGCGTTTTGTACTCTGTACCTTCAATATTCGATCATTGCTTCATCCATCACACTCGGCAGAAATGAATGACGTGACCTTCTCCACTCAACACCCAGATCTATATGCTTTAACCGAAACATGCTTTGACCCAGGCGCCACCAATTTTACAATACAAGCATAATTATATAGATATTCGTTTAATTCGTGAAAAACGTCCAGGTTGACACACCGCAGCCTGGTTACATGGTTACACGGTTCTCCCAGTGCTGCCTCTTCACTGGTTGCAACTATCCTTGACGCCACTATGGAACTGAACCAATGGATGTCTTCTAACCGTCTTCGCCTTAACTCTGATAAAACCCAATTCATCTGGCTTGGTGGTAGAGTCCAGCTCGCCAAGATTGATATGGAGCTCCTCAGCACGTTGTACCCAGATATCCAATTTTCTCCAACTGTTCGTGATCTGGGTTTTACTCTGGATCCAATTCTTTCTCTTACTGATCATGTTAACCGAATCTCTCGAACATGTTTCTATCACTTGCGACAATTGCGTACTATCCGCCCCTCACTCTCCCTTCAAGCGGTCAAGGCGCTTGTCCATGCTTTGATTTGCTCTAGAGTCGACTTTGGAAACTCTTCCTATGCTGGTCTCTCCTCTCTTAACCTCTCTAAGCTTCAGTCTATTCTTAATGCTGCTGCCCGCTTAATTGCTGGTCTTCCCAAATTCTCTCACATATCTGATTTTATTCGGGACACTCTTCATTGGCTTCCTGTACCTCAGCGCATTGAGTTCAAGATCCTGACTCTTATGCGCAACTCTCTTCTCGGGGTAGCCCCCTCTTATCTTCGGGCACTGTGTAACTTGGTCTCCACTCTTCCTGGCCGCTCTGCCCTTCGATCTGCTGCCAATGGCCTTCTAGTTGTCCCGCGCATGCGTGGAGCTACGGCCCAGTCCAGAAGCTTCGCATATCTTGGTCCTACTTGTTGGAACCGCCTTCCTCACAAGCTCCGTTCTGAGCTTCTTGGCCTTTCTCTTCCCCTGTTCCGTAAACGTCTGAAAACTATACTATTTGTTAGCGGTGAACACTAGCTTGGGTCGGGAGCGCCACTGAATCTGTGAGCGGCGCTATATAAATGTTCAATTACTATTACTATGGTGACATTGAGAGAGACAAACATAATAAAATGAAATCAATACGTCTTTCTAAATAGATCATTGTTAATGAGATTGAATGATTTAATGGTTGTAAGCGTTCTTGTAGAGGACTATGGAAATAAAGTTTATGTTGTCCTTGTGCGGGAGCATGTGTCCCATCTGACTATTATCTGTACAGCACCCCCACGTAGGCTACCTAAAACTGACAACCGGCATGAACCCACCATTGATGGGAGGGATTGCATTCGTAACCTGAGAACCCTCCACCGTCCTTGATTCACCTGGTTACTGTTTCAAATCTTTCGGTAATACTATGCGCCTCAATCACTCTGAAATTCCCGAACTCAATCCTAACCATTTCAACGTCTCGGATACTACCTCCTTCTCCTCCTCTTCCTCCGCCTCTTCCTGCTCCCACTCCTCCTCTACCACCACCTCCTCCTCTACCACCACCTCCTCCTCTACCACCACCTCCTCCTCCTCCTTCTTCTCTACCTTCACCTCTTCCTACTCCCACTCCTCCTCTACCACCACCTTCTTCTTCTCTTCCTCCACCTCTTCCTACTCCTACTCCTCCTCTACCACCACCTCCTCCTCCTTCTCTTTCTCCTCTACCACCACCTCCTCTACAGCGGCCGCCTCCTCCAACACTTCCTCCGCCTCCTTCTTCTCCTTCTTCTCCTCCTTTCCCTCCACCTCCTCGTCCTCCTCTACCTCTTCCTTCTCCACCTCTTCCTCCTCCCCTCAACCATCACCTTCTCCTCTTCCTCTTCCTCTTCCTCTTCCTCTTCCTCTGCCTCCTCCTTCACCTCCTCCTCCTCCTTCTCCTTCTTCTCCTCGTGCTCAAGTTGATCGTCACTTATATGCTGACGACGCCCAATTATTCGTCTCTTTCTCTCCAAGCATATTCTTCGCCTCCATAGCTCATCTTCTCCGCAAGGTTCCCAAATTTCTTCCCGAATGACATCAAATCTCCAGTGCTTGAAACCCCTTTAAAACTGAATCAATGCTTATTGGATTGTGTGATCAAATCTCAGATCCTTCTATTTCCTTCAACCTCGACTCCGCATCTACCCACACATTTATTGCCAATTTTCCTGTATGCAATCTATAGGGCTACCGGTATATGTGTTATAGACTATTTCATCAAAACTCGGATTAATAGTCTAATCACTGCGTGACTTCCAACTCAATCCTTAACCCACACCAGTCTGGTTTTACCAAGCGACACTCAACTGCAACCCTACTCACTTCACTGTACAATATCCGGCAAATTTACATTACCAGCGTAGACTTAGTGGATTTACTTTAAAATATTGTTTTCCAGTGACATCGATGAGCGTCAATCTTGGACGCAAGACTAGTTAGTGTCAATATAGTAGACACTATAAGCTGGGCATAATTTGTCTTGCGATGCGGATATCCATGCCTCGTGATTATGACCAGTGCATTTAGTAGGTAGGCCTATAGCCTACCAGCAACCGCAACGTTTGTTGTGTCGAGTTACAATTTTGACATAGAGCATACTATAATCCTAGCTAGATCATGTGTAGGTCTGTTCATCACGTATACTACAGAGGTCTATTCATCACTAAATTTGGGTGCAAAACACTTGAGTAATTTTTTTGTAACGCCTTGTTCTCTGTTTGATAAATAGACTAGGCCTACATGTATGTGTCAGAAATTCGAAGAAAGGGTGAGAATTTCAAAACATTCGCTGAACTAAATCTCGATAACAGAGCTCGCTTAATTAAAAAGAAATTTTAGAACTGCACAGTTCCTTCTTTCCCTTACCATCCTGCATGGAGATTTCTCCAAATCGAATGACAATGAAATTAGCAGTTTTAAACTATCCCCATCCTCCATTGTAAATAATTGCCAATCGTATGAGACTGCTTAGTTGAACTTACCATCACAGTTGGTGTCTGGTGACATGGAAAACAACGGATAACATTGTTCAAATACGGTACTTTCAAAAGCTCTCCTTTAGACAAAGTGCTTTGCTTATTTACCTTACTTATTTAAAATTATAAATAATCCATTGCACACTAAGTTGATAAACTTCGTCCTGAGAAAAAGTGATCTCTGCTTCCTCGCTCTCATATCTGCTCCACCATCCATGCATGCTCCGGCTTCGCAGATATCTGTCAGCGACTATAATTTATCATAATTCTGTTGTTTGTTTTAAGTTGAGTCAGGCATAAAAAGTACAAAATTTCCACTATATAGTTACCAGCAATGATATTTTGATAGTAACAAAATGAACCCAGAGTTGTGTGGGCGTCTCACGTTCCCGCCTCAAGTTCAAAAGTGGGGAGGGAAATTCCTTTCCTTCCCTCCTCAGGATGTATACGATTCCAGAGCCTTATATATATATATATATATATATACTAATGTCAGCTCTGCCCTTTGCGATTTTAATTATAGGGTACGCATGAATTCACAGCCCTATAGGGTACGCATGAATTCACAGCCCATACGAATACGATAGACAGCCAAATGCTTTCATGTTTCAAAACCATAATAATTCAGAATAAAAAAAATGGTGTTGACTATCACCACCACTTTTAAAGGTCCCGATATAAAGTTATTCTTGTGTTTCGAAGGTATACTATATACGTAGGCCTGATAATGCATTATAATAATATTATAGTTGCGTATCTTGGTATTTTTGCACCTTGGCGAGTGACTGCAATCCGATATTAAGCAGCAACATTAAAAACACATCTTGACGATTAATTTTTATGACTCAGTCCCATTCTATAGATGCATGCCCTTTACTTAGCCGACCGACGCCTAAATATAATATTATAATGCGAACCCATCATTGGATCTCAAAGCAACTGTAATTACTCATTGTGATTGCAAGGGGTTAGGGTAATTGGAGCAAGACCCGAGATAGACAGACACACGGTCAGACACACATACAGAGACAGACAGACAGACAGACAGAGACAGACATACACAGGCGCACAGTATCGGTGACATAGGAGGGACAGAGGTTAGAGAAAGAGACAGGGAGGGAGAGTCTCGAACAGATAGATGCATGGCGGATAGGCAGAGAGAGAGAGACACACACACACAGAGGGGTACAGATCGAGATTCAGTTAAAAACTATATATTAAATCTGCACCAAGCCTGAAACTTTCTGTGCAAGGTGTCTTATATATCTTATATATCTTGTATATCTTATATATCTTAAATATATCTTGGCTCAATTTAACAATGGCAATCTATTATGCTGTACGCCGCAGGCAAACGTATGTTGCACATGCGGCCGTCCATAACTGTAGGCCTATAGACGGCCGTCAATGACGCCCGTCCAGGCAGTGCTGGCCAAATAAGTTGCAGGACGGCGTCCAGCCTCGAAAATAAGTGCATGGACGCCGTCCATGACCGTCCTGGCACACTTTAAGCTCTGGTTGACGACAATTATTCAGTTTATTTTCATGTCGTGTTGGCTCGTGTCTTTTTAAAATTATGTTTCAATTTTGATTTTCAACTATTACGTAAAGCAAAATATTCTTCAAATTCGTCCTTTCCTTACAAGCATGTCAACAAGCATTCGCCAGTATACCCGTTGATTCCATTTGGGAATGGCCAAGCCAACGTACTGTAGCTTGCTTCCCATTTTTTTCTTTGATAGGCCTATGGTTCCGTCCCTCGAAAAATTTATGCCGGAGCACAAAACCGGAAGTAGGCTACTTCAACGTATTTAAAATGTGATCCTTATTAAACTAGACCTATGTTAAGTAGTTAGTGCCTTTCGCTGGTAGATTATATCCGTGGCACAGCATGCATTTAAAAATAGAGAAAGTCTTTGCCTTACGTTGCAGGACTGGTGATGTCGCAGATTTAATGTTGAAACGCATCGAACTCTATACTAGCATATACCGACTTTCACGGCGAATTTATCTGATCGGATGCAACGGAACTAAGCACAAGACTGCAGACTTAGGTCTATAGTTGATTGTAGACTACGATTAGCAGCGACAGGCTGTAGTATTATATTCACAGGCTTTGTTGGCATGACCACTATCGCACACTTAATGTATGCCTCCCTGGCCTGGTTAGGTCACACTATAACGCTGATAAGGAAGCTGCAAAGGCGCAGACTTTATATTCAACAATCTCGGTGCCCAGAGATGCAGAGGAGACCGATTAACTGCTGTTTAGCCATGTACACAATGACGAACTGCATGTAGGCCTACTCAATCAGGTTGGCCTATTCGCCCGCATTGCCATCGCCCTGCCTGCCTGTACATGGTCATGCGCTCCGTCGGGCTCATGGCATGATGGCTTCTCTTCCAACTTCATCTCTAGAGTATTAGTCAAAAACATAAGTAATTCCTTAGCAAACTCACATCAAATTTATCTAGGCCTACATCAATCAAATCTAGTCGTGTCGCATATGATCTGAACATAAAATTTGTTAAATGTAGGATAATAACAGGTTGCGTTCCGCCGGCTTGAAGTTTTGAATAACCAAAAATTGAGAATACTGAATTGAATTCCTTCATGTATTCCACTTGCTAGCTAGTCTGCTGGACGCTACATCGATGGCGAGCTCCGGTTTGATCATCTGTGTGTTAATATCCATCGTAACGGCCAATGTGTCGTTTTCATGATAAGCAAAATCGTCAACGTTTATCTGCACTCAACCGTTTTCTTCATGTGTTCCAGCCGCGAGTTATAAATATATATTATATATATAATTTATATATATTTACATGGCTTTATATTATATATATGGCTTTATATATATATAGGTCTAGAACTCTAGATAGATATAATAATATACTGGCAAAGCCATGTAAAAATATAACGGAAGAGAAAACAAATTAGGTTATGGTCTGGAGATAATAAATAGCTCAAGGCATCAACAGGTTGAGCAGGTGGTATATGTATGTATTGTGTATTTCTGGGAAAAAATATTAGAAGGTTTTGGTTGAGCCGGGTGATGTACGAGCCCCTTACTGCGTTTGATGAATTGTATATGCCATGAAGATATTTAGATATGCTTATAGGTCTAAATATGCATGGATATATTTGATACACAGAGATTGATGGACAGACATGTAGACAAACAGGCAGGCTGACATACTGAGAGAGAGACAGACAGAGACAGACAGAGACAGACAGAGACAGACAGAGAGACAGACAGAGAGACATAGAGAGACAGAGAGACAGAGAGACAGAGAGAGACAGAGGGAAGGAGGGAGGGAGGGATGGAGGGAGGTAGGTAGGGAGGGAGGTAGGGAGGGACGGACGGACGGACGGACGGAGAGGGAGAGGGAGAAGGAGAGGAAAGAGGGAGGGAGAGGGAAAGGGGAGAGAGAAAGACAAAGAGAGAGACAGAGACAGAGAGCTAGACAGACAGAGAGGCAGACAGACAGAGACAGAGAGAAATACACATGATCCACTCATCATTTGGCTTATTTACACGTAACAGTGTACACTTCTCTACGGGGCCTCTATGCAGTTTATGGATTGACCAGAAAAATTATTGTGTATCTTGATCTGAGAATGGTTTGGTCTTGGTGTATCACCGGCTGATGCCTTGCGCATTAGATATAATACCAGTGTGAGAATTGTGGAAAAATAACTGGGGGGGTTGGACCATTATCCACTTGGAATTGGGGTGTAAAAACATACTTTAACATGGGGCTCTAAGAAAGACTGGGGGGTCGAAACCCCCAACCCCCCCGGCAATTCTCACCCTGTATAATACTGTGCATGCGGTATACAAGTTACTAGTTAATACTAATATACCACACTTTAGCGTTCGCTTGTACCATGATCCCTACAACACTCTCAGACAGAGAGAAAGACAGACACATATACAGACAGACACGCAGACAAACAGACACACATGCAGACACACAGACAGACAGATCCGTTTATCAGTAACCTGCGTCGCCTCGTAACCATCTTAGAAACCAGCATCATGCTGAGAGAGGGAACGAAGACTTAATAATTAGTTGTTGAGTGCAAATTTTTAAAAGCGTCGTTTTCAGTATAGGCATATATCACGTGCATGAGCTTGCTCATAATGCTCAGGGACCTATCCCACCAGTGCTGCAAAGTTGTAAATACTTTTAATGGTCATAAAAATTATGTTCTGCACATTGCAAGGGCCCGACCCGGTTGTTAGCCTACGCCACTGACGAAGAGGGTATGTCATGTATGTATCTTATCCCATGCCTATTTAGCCTAAGCCTAATCGCAATCGAAATCTCTAAACTCATATATTATAAGGCGCTACATGAAAGTCAATCGCGGGACAACATCTTATTCGCGAGCGCTGCGTTGAGTTACAAGGTTGTCCGTATGAATGGTCCAAAGGGGACCGGGTTCGGCTGCCATGGGATCAGAGGGGCGGAACAGCTACTAAGGTGGGTGTCGTCTGGGTCGGGAATTGAAAAGTGGAGTAGACTATCAGAGAGTTCTTGAAGATGACATCGTGTGTCTTCAATTTTGAATGAAAAGTTCGAGGTGTGATGGTTAGAAGAGCTCGAGGAAGATGATGGCATAGGCTTATGTGATTAGTGATGATGGTGGAGGAACTGAGAATAGACGAATTCAACAGGGAGATCATTCCAAAGGCGTGGTGCTGTGTTGGATATGGTTCGATTGGAGAACCTAAGGTGACTTGTGAACATTGGTCGAGAAAAGTGAGGCAGGCGGATGATCAGTATAGAGCGGGTTGTCTGAATGATGATGAGTTCGCGAAGATATCTGGGCTGGCAGTATTTTTGGGTGTTGTTGGCGTTAAGGAGAGAACTTTGAAGTGGATTCGCTCTGGGATTCACAACCAGTGGAATGACTGGAGGATGGGTGGGGGTGTTGTAGGTATAGCCCACTATTATTAGTAATAATGCTGAGGCCACTCAGCCTTCAGAAATGAAATTATATGGAGGGCTGGCTCATATCTTATATGGAGGACTGGAGAACAATTTCATATCTTATATGGAGGCTAGAGAGTAATCTCATATCTTATATGGAGGCTAGAGAGTAATCTCATATCTTATATGGAGGCTAGAGAGTAATCTCATATCTTATATGGAGGCTAGAGAGTAATCTCATATCTGCTTATAACAACGACCTTCTCACGAGAAATGAACCAAACCTACAAGATCGTATACGATGCACTTTGATGATGATGCAGTAGAAGATTTGACCTATAATCATAAATGGAAAATGACAAATGAACGCAGATAGCAGCAAAGAAAGTGACATGTAGGCTACAGCAGGAGCATTGGAGGCACTTCATAAGCGTTTGGAATCTCATTATGCCAGTGAGCGGGATATAGAGAGGAGAAGAAACACAGGACCAAAATGATACGGTTCCATACGGAACGGAATGTTGCACAATGCGTAGGCCTTAGTAAAATGATAAAAACAATTCTTACAACAGACATTAATTGGCTACAGAAGATCGCAAAACATTTCAAGCTTACAGAATACAGAAAGCAACAACGATTACAAAAGGCATTGCAAATAACTCTTACAGTTTGGTCATGTTGAGAGAGAATGCCAGTTGACAGAATCTCATACAATGAATGTCGTGCATGGACAACTCGAAGGCGGACAAACAATGGAAGACAAACACTTCGTTGGATGGATAATATAAATCAGTACTAAACGTCACTTGCACTAAGACTAAGAAGAGCAATAGACTTGATAAAAGCCTGAAAACAATGGCTGTCTTCAGGAATGATGATGATGATGATGATGATGATGATGATGATGATGATGATGATGATGACGATGACGGTGACGGTGACGGTGACGGTGACGGTGACGACGACGACGACGACGATGATGATGATAGTCGAACCTCTTCGACATTTTATTTTATGCCACTGGTTGCTTTTCCTAGGGAAACAGAGGCTGTAGTGTAGGCCTATCGCCACCTACCGATTGATATCACAGATCTCTCGCGCCGTTAAGAATAGGCGTGTTAGACAGTGTTTAATGTAGACGTCTCTGGGGGCGAAGTCCCCCTTCCTCGAAAAATCTCGAGAGTCGAGCTAGTGCATGCATGTAAACACACGTACCATTCCCTCCTCCGAGAAGTCAATGTGTAGAGTACCCCCCACCCCCAACAAACCGAGCAGGTTTGTGTGCATGTACAATTGTACATGTTGGCAAAGACCAAAAAGTCATCAGTTATTTTTGCAGCGCAAATAATATATATAGGGTGACACGAAAGTTCGTTCACCGTTTTCAAAATGCGTTATCTCAGTAACGGCTTCATATTTCTTTAAAATATTTTGTCAGTGTATACATCAGTCAAATGAAAGATATTGGTACAAATTTTATTATGATGCGGTCCATTTTCGCTATTATTTATAAGAAAATGTAAAGACGACCAGTTTTTGCGGAAAAACTGCGTTCATCAAATTTACGCAGTAAAGAAAATGTGTTTACGCCTATAGCCTCGTATACAAGCGTGACAAGACACTGTTGTTACCTATTATAGGACACACACAGACGTATAGGCTATTAGCGTACAGTGTCTCCTTTCTGCTTAATGACAGCACTGACTCTATCCGGCATGACTGGATCATCCTCTGAAGTGTCCCAACTGCTATCGATCTCCACGCTCGTTGGAGGCGACGCTTGAGCTGATCAGCGTTCTTTGGCTTAGGATCTTTATAAACGCTGAGAGCAGGGCCGGATTAAGGCATGTTCGACATGTTCGGCCGAACAGGGGCCCCCACACTTTAGAGGGCCCCACACTTTAGGGGGCCCCCACACATGCAATAAGAATTTTTTTCATCATTGCCAATTATAATAGTAAACTGAGTTCAAAATAATGAAAAAATTGTCAAATTATTCAAAAACTAGTGACTTTAGCATTATGCAACTTTTGAACATGTGGGGGCCCTTTCTGCAGTTTTCATTGCCAGGCAGATTGATCTTAAAATCAGACAGAAATGCTAGTAAGAAAGAGTTATATGTTTTTTGCTTATTTGAAAATTGTGGGGGCCCTTTCTGCAGTTTTCATTGCCAGGCAGATTGATCTTAAAATCAGTCAGAAATGCTAGTAAGAGCTATACGTTTTTTGCTCATTTAAAAATTGTGGGGGCCCTTTCTGCAGTTTTCATTGCCAGGCAGATTGATCTTAAAATCAGTCAGAAATGCTAGTAAGAGTTATACTTTTTTTGCTTATTTAAAAATTGTGGGGGCCCTTATTGCAGTTTTCAATGCCAGGCAGATTGATCTTAAAATCAGTCAGATATGCTAGTAAGAGTTATACGTTTTCTGCTTATTTAAACTCTTAATACATCACCTGATCGGAACTCTAGTGCTATGCTACGCATTATGAGATGGTGTGATAATAACATTGAGTAGGCCTACATGCAGTACGCGCTTTATTTTTACGAATTCAATCAATCTCATAAATTTATATAGAGTCCCTTCAGATTTTTACTCGAAGGCGCTCCCAACGCATTATGCGTTATCAAAAAGAAAAGTTGAGAAGACGAAAGAAAGAGCCAGCAGAGTCACGAGAAGCGAGAGAGCCACGGAAAGGCTATTCCAGATGACTGTGCCCACTACCGAGAATGCTCGGCGTTGCATGGTCACAAGACTCAAAAAAAGAACAAGGAATTCTCCACGAGCAGCTGAGCGCAGTGAACGACTGTCTAGAGAGACATACACCGGGGTGAAGGCTCACATAGATCTAAACAGGATGGAGCTTGAGCCAGGGTCTACTACTGGCATATAGCCTAACCACGAAAATATATTTTAGTTTGTAAACAGTGTTGGGGCCATAAACAGCAGGGCAAATCAGGACAAATGCCCTGGTAAGAACAATTTGCCCTGGCCGTTATTCTGCCGCAGGTCTACCCGAAATTTTCATAGCCAATAATTTATTTGGGGCATAAAATCGCTTTTGCACTGTTTGCTTGTACGAGTGCTGTGCGCTGGTCGGAAGAATGACTGACCATGAATCACTTTAATATTCTTAAACCGTAAAAGATATATCGGCTGTTTAACACTAGTAAAAGACCTGTTGATAATGTTAAAAATAATATAAGCAATGAATTAATAATAGACGAATGTTGATTCGTTGAATATAACACGTTTTGTAAGTTATTTTCTCGTGCTTCTGCAAGGTTTGGGCCCCACAGTTTTACCGAACAGGGCCCCCACATTTGTTAATCCGGCCCTGGCTGAGAGATAAAATACTACACAAGCTCTCAATAGGAGAGAGGTCCGGAGAGTTGGTTGGCCAAACCTTCGGCTTTATGTGTGACGGAAGGTTGTCGTCTAGCCACTTTGTCGTCACAGCTGACAGCGTGCGCCATCCTGCTGAAATACTCCTAGGTCATTGTCAACAAATAACTTTCGTTGTATGACACTGTCGTTGTCATTTCTCTCTCGAACGCTGGCTTCACGATCTGCTCGAGAATGTTGGTGATGTACGTAATACTGTGAGTTCAGTCTGGTAGCATTTGGCACAAATTGAAGTTTAGTGAGACCCATGACAGTCATCCCACCCCATGACCCCAAACCATCATCGACGGACTAAACTTCATCTTCTGCTGTGGAGTAGGCGAAACGTACTCTTCCTATGCCGGATAGAGTCGGTGCTGTCATTAAGCCGAAAGGAGATAGGCTACTGTACACTAATAGCACATCTGTGTATGTCCCATATAGGTAACAACAGTGTCTGGTCACGCTTGTATACGAGGCTAGGCGTATACACAGTTTCTTTACTGTGTAGATTTGATGAATGCAGTTTTTTCGCAAAAACTGGTCGTCTTTACATTTTCTTATAAATAATAGCGACAATGGACCGGATCATAATAAAATTTGTACCAGTATATTTCATTTGACTGATGTATACACTGACATAATATTATAAGGAAATATGAAGCCGTTACTGAGATAGCGCATTTTGAAAACGGTGAACGAACTTTCGTGTCACCCTATATTTTCGCGAGATTTCGACCAAAAGACTAAAAAATTCATCAGGTTTTTAGTATATCGGAAATGGAAATGGTAGATTCTCGGAATTTTTGACCAAATGACTAACCCCTATTTTTAAGGGGGGAAATTTCCAGAAAACCAAGATTTCACGTGTGGAGGTCGGAGTTAGTGGTGGCATGTTGTGAGGGGAGCGGCGGGGGAAATTTGGGTGGGGGCCAAAATTTCACGGGTGGCGTACCGGTGAAGGTGTGGGTGTGGTGGGGTCAGAGAGGAAGGGAGGGTCGGAGGGAAGGTGGGAGGGAGGGAGGGTGGGAGGGAAGGTGGGAGGGAGGAGAGGGTGGGTTGGAGGGAGGGAGGGAGGGAGGGAGGAAGGGAGGATGAGACGGAGGGAGGTGGGAGGGAGGGTGGGAGGGGGTGGGAGGGAGGAGGGGAGGGGTGGGAGCGAGGGAGGCGGGGATAGTGGGTGGGAAGGAGGGTGGGAAAGAGGGGATGGTGGGAGGGAGGGAGGATGGGAGAGTGGGAGGGATGATGGGATGGAGGGAGGGACGGAGGAGAGATTGGCGGGGAACGGCCCGAATCCTACAATAATTCTCGGGCAACGCTGGGTAGGCTACCCCAGCTAGTTTTTTTTATAACTCAGCTGCATATGTTCCAAAATAATTATTTGGGTACTAATATGGGTCACCCCAACATTTTTTGGCGATCTAGTTCATAAGCGAGGTGCATGTCTCATCATGGCTAGGCCGTCTTCTTGGATAGCTGGACATCTTTGTTGAAACGAATTAATTAATTTACGAGGAGCGAATCAATATCTAATTGGAGGGAATCAATTGGAAAGAGTCAATATCCCATTCGAAGGGATCAGTATTCTATTGCAGTATAGGCCTATGTCAATATCCCATTCGAAGGATCAATATTCCATTGTAGTAGGCCTATGTCAATATCCCATTCGAAGGGATCAATATCCATTATCCATTGTAGTGAATCAATATCCTATTCGAAGGAATCGATATTCCATTGGAGCAGACTACGACGCTCATTCCTAAACTCGATTACTCTGTGCACCACTTGGCCAAATCGCTGAAACGACCTCAATCGTCTATAATTTATAGGTCTAGCATGGCCCTACAGGCTAAAAAATATATACTTAATGCGATTGAAACCTAATCGTGACATTCATTAGCCGTTCATTAGCTGTGTCCTAGGTCTATTATGTACCGATATCGTATAGTACACGCTATTGCCGACAGATTGGCAGCGTTGAAGGTTGTAAATATCAGTCGAGTATTTGCCAGACCAGTCCACTTCAATGGCAAGTGTAGGCATATCCTAAGCAAAATGTATATAGGCCTACGATACATGCATGGATGCTCTACCTAGGAACAATTCTCTGCAATAGGATTGGACCCGTTGGCTTTTGGCATCGTAATCATCTTTTCAACTCTTTTGGGTGCACTGATACACTTATGATTATGGTGGTGTCGATTTTCGTGATTGTAATGGCGTTCCTGTTTTTATGATCAGAAACTTGACAACGTCAATTACGTTGATGACCACGTGTGGAGCATTACGGTTCTGTTGTTATGCATGCTATCGTTGTTAAGGGTGATGATGATGGTGATGATGATGATGACGACGACGACGACGACGATGACGATGACGATAACGGTGACGGTCGTGGTCATGGCGATGGCGATGGCGTGGTCATGGTCATGGTCATGGTCGTGGTCATGATGACGACGACGACAATGACGACAATGACGATGCAACGTTACAACGGCATGAGTTATAACTGTGCATAGATACGCTAATTGAGATCGTTTGTTCGCTGATGTACCGTGTCCCAGCCTCCAATGGAATCGATTTTCCGGTGGAGTGGCATTGACAGCCAGCCATGCGTGACCTCGGTTCATTGATATTCCTAATTCATTCCATAAGCTTGACTACGTGGTCTTTGTATCAGGATGGAAGGGTCTTAAAAGCGTTACAGTCGGTATTCGATATATGTTGGAAGGGCCATAATATATATCATGCGGAAAACACGATTTTTCACTTAGAATTTTATCAGGAAATACGCCCATCATAATATAGCTAGCCTAGGCCTATAAAGTATAAATGCCATCGTAGATCAATGCGTTCGTGGGCTATATGCGGCATATGTGCGCCCGCAGGCAGTGGCGGCGCTAGGGGGGGTCTGGGGGCTAAGCTCCCCTACGAGAGGCTCAGCCCCCCTAAAAAAAGGGACATCCGAAATTTTTTACAGTGAAATATGGAAAATTTTCACAGGATTTCGGTCGATGACTAAAAAAAAAAAAAAAGGCCGTCAGAAATTTTGGCGGCGAAAATGGAAAATTTTCATGAGATTTTGGTCGAGGCTTCAGCCCCCCGAAACTGAAATCCTGGCGCCGCCACTGCCCGCAGGCCATGTTAAAGTGCGCCTTTCAATATGTAGGCCTATGCTGCTGCTGCTGCTGCTGCTGCTGCTGCTGCTGCTGCTGCTGCTGCTGCTGCTTCAAACGACAGAGGCATTGGTTCCATGGCTGCGTTATAGGTCTAAAGAGTGGCCGATTAAGAGCAGGTATTATCCAGATGTCATATAGGGTGTCTCGATAGGTCGTGAACGATTTTGAATGCAGATAAATATATGTTATACACAATATAATGTGGAAAGCTGTATACTGGCGGATAGGTTGTTCAAATGAGAATGTCACGCAAATTTTTTTTAGATCACTAGCTCACTTGTTCAAATTTTAGCGCCAATATCCGTGACGTCATCAAATTCGTGCCAAGTAAACGTCCAGCTATATTGGCCGAAAACAGTATTGTACGACCATCGTTGTTAATACGCACATCATTAATTAATTAATACAATTATCAATTAGTATTTAATAATGTTTCCTTTACTCTTTATTACAGCCTCAAGTCGATTAGGCATCGAGCCAATTAGATTTTTCAGAGTTGTCAGAGGTATCGATGTCCATGCCTTACGAAGCCGACGTTTTAATGTGTTCAATGTCTGGGGTTCGGGATCGGCATAAACAGTTGCCGCCATAATACTCCAAACATTTTCTATTGGTGACAAATCCGGCGAATTAGGCGGCCAGTCCCCGGTGAGATGTATCTATTGATATTTTTGTTAATGCCGATCCCGAACCCCAGACATTGAACACCTTAAACGTCGGCTCCGTAAGGCATGGACATCGATACCTCTGACAACTCTGAAAAATCTAATTGGCTCGATGCCTAATCGACTTGAGACTGTAACAAAGAGTAAAGGACACATTATTAAATACTAAATGATAATTTGTATTAATTAATTAATGATGTGTGTATTAACAATGATGGTCGTACAATACTGTTTTCGGCCTATATAGCTGGACGTTTACTTGGCACGAATTTGATGACGTCACGGATATTGGCGCTAAAATTTGAACAAGTGAGCTAGCGATCTAAAACAAATTTGCGTGACATTCTCATTTGAACAACCTATCCGCCAGTATACAGCTTTCCACATTATCTTGTGGAAAACATAAATTTATCTGCATTCAAAATCGTTCACGACCTATCGAGACACCCTATATGACATCTGGATAATACCTGCTCTTAATCGGCCACTCTTTAGGCCTATAACGCAGCCATGGAACCAATGCCTCTGTCTTTTGAAGCAGCAGCAGCAGCAGCAGCAGCAGCAGCAGCAGCAGCAGCAGCAGCAGCAGCAGCAGCAGCAGCAGCAGCAGCAGCAGCAGCAGCAGCAGCATAGGCCTACATATTGAAAGGCGCACTTTAACATGGCCTGCGGGCAGTGGCGGCGCCAGGATTTCAGTTTCGGGGGGCTGAAGCCTCGACCAAAATCTCATGAAAATTTTCCATTTTCGCCGCCAAAATTTCTGACGGCCTTTTTTTTTTTTTTTTAGTCATCGACCGAAATCCTGTGAAAATTTTCCATATTTCACTGTAAAAAATTTCGGATGTCCCTTTTTTTAGGGGGGCTGAGCCTCTCGTAGGGGAGCTTAGCCCCCCAGACCCCCCCTAGCGCCGCCACTGCCTGCGGGCGCACATATGCCGCATATAGCCCACGAACGCATTGATCTACGATGGCATTTATACTTTATAGGCCTAGGCTAGCTATATTATGATGGGCGTATTTCCTGATAAAATTCTTCGTCTCTATCCGCGCCGTTTGCAGTCGCCGTACAAAACAGTTCTAAGCTTGGTTGCTGGGTTGCTCGAACCTAAAGCGATCAGCGCCCAATGGCATCGTCACGCCTATACATGTTGTAGCCTATTAAGCCCATATTGATCGGTCCGGAGTGAAGTGATTACTAGACATATGATGATCTGTATCACAGAACCAGTATTTTGATATAAAAGATATATTGTAAATCAAAACATGTGTATTTACAATCACACAATGAAAATCCTATTTACTTATTTGGCGATTCATTAATTTAGATTATATTGGCTCTTATCTGTGCTCCACAGATGAGATTTGCGGTACATCGTTTCTGTAGTGTAAACGGCCTTGAAGTAATTCTGTAGATTCTCTGTAGATTCACTGTATGAAGATAAGCAACCCGGTGCTATATTTGACGAAGGATAATGAGTTAGGCCTACTGCCAAGCGGTGGAATCCAGATCGAATCCCAGACGAGACAATAAATAGTCAATACATCCGTAGCGTCAAATAATCACACTCCAATCAATGAGAAAAATCCTTCTCCCAATTGAAAATACGACCTTGAAAGTCACCAGAGAAAACGAGCCCAATATCGTTTCTCAACACACGAAATAACGTCTCTCCCACCGTTACAAACACAATGTAGACTTCACGGACGTTAGAGTTCGCAACTTTGAACTATACTAAATCGCCTCTACTCTCACACGGACGCAACGTTCTGTTTTACAACTAGATCGTGCATAATTCTCATTCCCCGCCGCTGAATAAACTTCAAATGATCTGCTAGCTTCAACTGAGCAACCATTTCTCTCAACGTTTACACAGGGAAATCAACCGTTCCTATCCAATCTCAATGACGTGGCTGTTTTTATTCAATTCTGACCGTTACGCTCATTTCGATGCTTTTAATTGGTTGCGCGTCGATGCAAATGTTTTCGCGACATGCAGGTAAATGAGCGAGGCAGTCATGGTGACGTCAAAGCTGTTACTACGGACGCTACGTCCGTAGTAACAGCTTTGACGTCACCATGACTGCCTCGCTCATTTACGCAAAATTCGTGGTTTCCTAGTTACTAATTAATCCACTAATCGCCAAATTATATTAATCTAGAAACACCAACTAAATTGTCTATCTTAAATCTTACTTAGAATTACTATTAACAAGCAATCTTAATTAGTTTAACATGCAATTTGATTAGTTGACTGTGTAAGGGTATACATATATAATAATTCGCTACACATGTAGGCCTACATGTATGTATGTCGACTGGCTTAATTGGTATATGAGCATAGGCGCAACCACCCTATGGGACCCACGGGACGCGTCCCCCCCAACTTTTGAGTGGTCCCATTGACTTTATCATTATGGCCCCCCAAATTTTAGGACGTGATTCATTTGGTCCCCCCCCCAACTTTTAGGACGTGATTGCGCCTATGTATATGAGCACTGCCTTCGTGTATATATATATATTGTATATATTATATAAATGTATATATAGTGTATATTATATAAATATATATATATATATATATATATATATATATATATATATTGGTCTGCGCGTTTAGGCGACGTACCCTTAGGCCATGCATACGATTGGCAGAGCTAATCGATCATTCTCCGCACTAGACTATGGGACGGGTTGGTTGCCTATACACTATAACGATAAACAATTCGCGACATGCAGGTAACAACATGGTCCGATTGGTATGCACGCTTGCATGTAGGCCTAAGCGTTTGTTTCTAAGTGCTCGTTTGTAGGCCGAAAAGAAAACATTTTAGACATAGTGTTGCATGGCAGTACATTCACTTGGATATAGGCCTAGGTTACGTGCGGGTTAAGTATTTAAGCCTGTATAGGCTACGTATACTTTCGTTACGTTATAGGCTAAATGTTGCTTAAAATAAGCTTAATTGTGCTCTTTGTATGATTGGAACGGCTGTATTATGCACCTAAAGTCGTAACTATATCCGAGTGCAAACACAGTCTAAACACAGTGTTAATACAGTGTTGACACAGTGTAAACACAGTGTTGATACAGTGTTGACACACTGTTAGCTAAGTGACTGTGTTGATAAACTAACGAGTGGACTTCATCTCTTTGGTATGCGTTAGTAAACTTAGTCAACCTGTGCATTCTTGTTACATGTTTAACGACACTGCCATATCAAAGATGATCAGTGTCGCCCTCCTCCTTTATCCAGGTTTGGACTGGCACTGCATGGCAGAGGGCAACCGGTGGCGGAGTTGTCAACCTGTGCATGCAGGCTATCGCGCTGTTTAAACAAACATTGTCAGTTTCCGGAGGAACCCGTCGCTAAGAGTTATCGGCCATTGGGTTTTAATCAGTCCTAAGCAACGACACACTGCAGCTGCCTATGGACTCGAGCAAGTGCCTTGCTATCAGCTGAGCAGCGTTTTTAGCGTCGACTGATCTCAAAAGTTCCCTCTGGCGGCAGCGACAGAGAAGCTCAGCTTCCGGAGCCATGGAAGCGGAGTTGGCGAACGCAAGAAGGAAAGAGAAGCAGGTGAGAGTTCTTGGCTTACTATAGTCCTAACATCGACTGTTTTCCGAGCTGGCGTAAACTCAATTGGGGTCGTTAATATTTAACGATGCAGAGGTTTTACTGTACTGGTATGGAGCAAACACGCTCTGCATAGCCAACATACATTGCAGCACACGCATATTAGTCCGCTTAACAGAGCTATACTTGTAGGCCAACAGAAAAAAATCTTGTCTATATCGTGAAAGCCATCAATCTGGCCATGCAAAGGGCGAAGTTTGGACTAAAAGATAGGAGGAAAAGAACGATAATATTTGGGGTGCAATGCCTAAAGATAAAACAATTGGATTAGAAATAAGAAAACAAAGAACTATATAGTACAGTGAAACTACGGGCCTGGTAAGGTTTAGTCAGGAGACGATTATTGGCTAGATCTGCCAATGGTCCCTAGTATTGCGTCTGGGAATATTAAAAAGTTATGGCGTTCATTGTACGGCTGACTCGTCTAGGCCTGCTTTACTTTCCCAAACTGAAGAGGTGCACCGGTTGCTTGCTTTGTACCGCTTTGCCCACGCTTCACCTGCGCAGATCCATGCAAGGCCCGGGTTAATAGGCGCACGATTATAGGTAGGCCTACCGCGGTCATAAAAATTTAATGGGAAATTTTCATACTGCAGTCCAATAAGCAGAAATGGGCTACTAAAATAATCTTACCTGCACTAAAAAGTGCTGTTGGCCTATTACCTTTCTTTGCAAGTTAGAAGAGGTTAGATAAGAAGTACATAATGTATAGACTTATTAGTAAAAGCTATTAGTTTTAGTTAGTAATTAATTAAAAAAAAGTAGAAAGAGGCGGGGGCTCTAGAATAGACCGCTGGAGGCCCAAATTCAATTAATTATTTGATTTCTGATGAGGAACCACAAGACCTAGTATAGGCATAGCCTACGTTATATTATTCACGCAATGCAGCGCAGATCGATAACCCGCACGCTTATGTTCTGCAATCTATACTGATAAAAGCATTCCATGATAAAACAATGGCCTATCCGATCGAATGTCTTTGCAATGCCATTCCAAGTGAAAATCGAGAATCATCCGGCCGAAAAAATGTGGGCCACGGTGGATGGCATTTTTCGCCCCACACCCCGGCCTCCATGGTCAGGAGTGTGGGGCGGCGTTGGGCGATCCTGGTCGCCCTCTGTCTATATATAATTATGCAAAGTTTAAGATGAGTAGTTACGAAAGTGTGATCAAAATGTGGAAAATGGGGTCGTGTCGGTAAAATTTGGGGTTTTCTCCCCACTATACGCCCCATGGTTAGGGAACTTATATATGGGGATTGGCCAACCCTCCAGTGGTGATCCTGGTGGCTTTCTGTGTAGATGCAAGGTTTCAGGTCAATAGCTGCGAAACTTGACGTGCATGGACAAGCATACACATTACACAGGCCTACATACACACACTCCTTATAAGTTATAATCATATCAAGGAATTAAGGCTTATTAAGCATTCATTATCAAGCACATTATCAAGGAATTAGGCATTATATATATATATATATATATATATATAATTTATGCATAGATATATACGGGTCTAGGACTTTACCCCCGGCCCATTACCCCCCCTGCCATTACCCCCTGCCATTACCCCCGCCCATTACCCCCCGTAGGACATTACCCCTGCCATTACCCCCCGTCTCCTTACATTTAGATCCAGTGTATGTATGTATGTAATACTATGTATGTAAGTATCAAGTAAGTATGTATGTCAGCATGTATGTTTGTATGTGAGTATGCATGTAAGTATGCAGTTATGTATGTATGTAAGTATTTTAGCATGTATGTAAGTATGCATGTAAGTATATACATGTATGTATGTCACTATGTATGTATTGCAAATTTGTATGTAAGTACATGTATGTATGCATGCATGTATGTTTTATGTACATGTACGTATGTACGCACGCACGTACGTACTTATGTTTGTATGTATTTTATGCATACATAGAACATACTTACATACATACTCACATACATACCTATACATACTTACATTCATGCATACTTACATGCATGCATACATACATACATACATGCATGCATACACACATACATTCATATATACACCATATATACATACGTACTTACATACATACATATTACATACATACATGCATGCATACACTGGACCTAAATACATAAGAGACGGGGGGGTAATGGCAGGGGGTAATGTCCTACGGGGGGTAATGGGCGGGGGTAATGGCAGGGGGTAATGGGTCGGGGGGTAATGGGTCGGGGGGTAAAGTCCGGATACCATATATACACACCATGCATCATGTCTGGGTCAAACAATAAAACGCACCGTAGCCTATAGAAGGAGACTCTTGTCTTTACATTATAATAAGGTCCATAAATTTGTGTTTGGCCACATAAAGTATTCGAGTGTATACACGATACTTGATGGAGCCAAACTGATCTCGATTGCCAGACAGCGTGAATCATGAGCGTTCTGACGGTTCTGCTGCTTAGCGTAGAAAGCCGTATTGCATGCATAGCACGTATACAATCGCACTAATATATATAATAATTATATATATATATAATATATATATATATATATATATAGTTATGCCTATGCATACACGAAACGTACGTAACACAGTTCTCTCTCTCGCCGCCTGATCTGCCTAGGTTCTCCCTATTAGGCTACAGCTGATGTCCTATAGGTGTAAACAGCAGCTGTCAAAATATTTCTGGTGAGGTTTTCTGGGGAAATGTCATTCCTTGGGAAACTTCCCACCCCTGGAGATGCCTACATGTAGATTAAATACTGTCCAGCAAGACTATCCTGCATCCAATCTTAACAAAATCGGTATTAAAGATAGAATGATCACATTCCATTCCAAGTAAACATCAATAATCATCCGGCCGAAAAACGTAGGCCCCTATGTGGGCCACAGTGGGTGGCATTTCAGACGGATGCATAGAGGCAGGGTCTTGAAAATAGCTTTGTTTGAATAAAAGACACAACAGAATTTGCAAGAGAACAGTGTGGACCTATAAGTTGGTTTTTCATTCGACCATTATTCGTATGAATGCCCGGCAAATTCTGACGCTTAACTTTCGTGTCGTATGGACGATTGTGAGCTGTAGCCGATACATTTCCAATTTCAGGCGATCCAGTTTTTCGAGGCAATAATTCGAAGAGATTTCGAAGGAGTCCGACAGCTGATTCGAGCGAACAGAGACGACCTAGTCGGAGCAAAAGATCGGGTAGGTGCCGTCTTCCTTTTTGCGGATTAGGCCTATCCCTATACGGTACAATTCACGAAAATGCACAGAAGTGAGGTACAGCCAGAATTGGTAAATTTCAGGCCGTCCAGTCACACTTTAAGCCTGTGACCTTGACCTTTTTTAGTTCGGACCCCTCGGGGCTCGGAGCCGAGCAGGTCGTCATTGCCCAGTCGTTTGGAGTTCCTTAACCAGTGCTTAAAGCGTAGAATATAAATACCTGGACGCCTTTACCTTTCCAGGCAAAGCTGGCATATATAGTAAGTGGCAGGACGGCGTTGAGATTTGAAAATATGCGCCAGGACGCCGTCCAGTCACACTTTAAGCCCTGTCCTTGACCTAAAGTCCTGCGCAATATAAGCATTACAAAACATAACGAACTATAGTCAAGACGGTCATAAGCGTGCATCATTCAGTGCTCTGTGATTTTCTTTGAATGTGCAGGATCACTGGAATGCCATTCACTACTGCGTTTGGTCCATCGCCAAAGCGGCGGGATTCTGCGACAGCCGAGACCGAGGAGACGCCGGACAGATGACCATCGGCCAGTCCATCCTCTACGACGTCCTCATTCCAAACGGTTTCGACGTCACAGCCACCAACATCTCCGGAGTCTCCATTCTCCACATGGGAGCCTGGTACGGGTTCAGCGACGTCGTCCAGACTGGTCTGAGCGCGGGCTGTGACGTCAACGCGCAGGCAGACGACGGCTACAAACTGCGCGGGAAACAAGTGGGAGCCGGCGGACCGAGGATCGCCTTTCCGAGGGACTGCGACCTCTACATGGTCGATTCGTTCTGCATAGGAAGCAACGTAACGCCGCTGTATCTGGCCGCCAGAGCTGGACATGATGTCGTGATAGAGATGCTGCTGTCCAAGGGAGCCGACATCGAAGCAGCGAAGTGCTTCGGCAGTCACAGCGGCATCACGGCCCTACACGCGGCAGCTGCTCGAGGACACGTCCGGACCGTTCAGACGTTGCTAGGCAACGGTTGTCAGGTGAACGCACAGGCAAGCGACGGAGGGACAGCGCTGCACTGCGCTGTGGAGTTCGCAAACCTCAGCATCGTTCAGGTTCTCCTCGGTTGGGCCAACAGCGGCGACGGACGTCAACGACAACCCGTTGACGTCAACGTCGCTAAATCCATTCATCAGCTGCGAGATCTAACGCCTCTGCACCTTGCGGCGACGACCGGTTCCCTGGCCATCGCAACGGAGCTGGTGGCGGCGGGTGCTGACCTAAACGCCCGGTCCTCCAACGGGTTCACTCCGCTGCACTGGGCCACGCAGACCGGCGACACCGACATGGTGTCGCTGCTCATCAACGCCGACAAATGCGACGTCAACGCGACGGCCGACTTCGACGACTGTCGGGACTTCACGTCGCTACATCTGGCGGCCAGAGTCGGTCACGACGGACTCGTCGGGGTTCTGGCGGAGTCAGGGGCCAACATCGGCGCTCTGGCTGCCGTTGACAACATCGAAAACGTATCGGCTCTCCACCTGGCCGCCATCTGTGGTCACGGTCCCACGGCGCGACGGCTGATCAAACTGGGGATTGATATAAACGGGGAAACAACGTCCGGCACGACATCGCTGTTCCTTGCAGTCAAAGAGGGCATGGTGGATGTCGTAGAGGCGCTTCTCGACGCCAGGGGGTGCGAGCTTCGCGTGCCGTCCTCCTCACACGTCAGTCTTCTGCACCTCGCAGTCCTGCACGACTCCAGCAGAATGGTGCGGGCGCTGGTAGAGGCCGGGTGTGACGTCAACGACACGATGACGTCAGAAGAGGGCGGAGACATCACCCCGTTGTACCTGGCGGTCGAGAGGAACCTCGTCGAAATGACGAAGCTCCTATTGGAGCTGTCGTGTGACGTAAACAGATCGCTGAAGGAGGGGCTGACGGCGATGCACACGGCAGCCGAGCAGGGACTCGAACCGATCGCTCGGCTGCTCATCAGCGCCCCCGCCGCCAAAGTCAACCAGTTGGCCACTTTCGGGGAGTTATCGAACGTCAGTCCGTTGCACCTGGCCGTAATGAACGGACACGTTTCAGTCGCCGGATTACTCGTAAAAGCAAAGGCCGATCTGAACGTCGCCATTGTATACGATAACGGCAAACGGTTCACTCCGCTGCTCATTGCCGTCGACAATGACGACATCGATATGGTGAGGGTGCTGGCAGACGGCGGATGTGACGTCAACACAGCGTGTAATGACGGGTGGACGGCATTGCACGGCGCCAGCGAGATGGGGTCGCGAGATGTCGTCGGGATCCTGCTCAACGCAGGCGCAAACATTTCGGCCGAAGCTGCGTTCGGCGACAACAGTCACGTGCTTCCGCTCCACCAAGCGGCGCAGGAAGGACACGTTGATATAGTGGAGCTCCTAGCGGGAAAAGGTGGCAACGTAAATGCCGGAAAAACGTGGAGGAACGAGTCGGGGATCACGGCCTTACACCTGGCTGCTGAGAGCGGCAGTACGGAAGCGGTATTGAGGCTAATCAAACTAGGATGCGACGTCAATAAGGCGAAGAACAACGGCTGGACAGCCCTGCACTGGGCAGCACAAGAGAACCGAATAGAAATCGTACGCGCGCTGATCGCCGCAAAGGCCAAAGTCAACACATGCGCAAACTTCGGCGAGCACAGAAACTGCACGCCGCTGCATCAGGCAACGCAGTACGGTCACGACGAGATCGTTAAGCTGCTGTTGACGGCAAACGCGAACATCAACGCCACCAAGGACCAGGGATGCACAAGAGGTGTCACGCCGTTACACCTAGCGTCCGCCGGTGGCCACCTGACGACCGTGCGACTGCTGATCCGTCAGGGAGCCGATCTGAACGCATCGGACAGCGACGGGTACACAGCCATGCACTGCGGCGCTCAGTCCGGTCACCTGGACGTCGTCCGGACGCTGCTCGCCCACCACTGCTCCGTCCAGAAGACAGCCGCCATCGACGGCTGCACCAACATCCTCCCCATCCACCTCGCAGCGCAGTTCGGACATTCGGCGAGCATCAAGTTCCTCGTCATGGCGGGCAGTTCCATCGAAGCGAGGAAAACGCTATCGCTGCGAGACGGCATCACGCCACTCCACGAGGCGGCTGAGCACGGCCACGTGAAGGCCGTTCAAGTGTTGATTGAACTGGGAGCCAATGTAAATGTCCAAGACAGCGCCGGTTTCACACCGTTGCACATGGCTGCCAACGGCAACTTTGTTCCGATAGTTGACAGTCTCCTTCGAGCCGGTGCTGACAGCTCTAAATCCGCGGATCTTGAGCACGCGGCAAATATCCTGCCGCTCCACATCGCTACTCATCTGGGACACACCGAAGTTATCGAGCGACTCATCGCATATCGATGCGATATAAATGCCAAACACAGTTTTGAAGGCATTAAAAATCTCACGGCTCTTCATCTGGCTGCCGCTCTAGGGCACGCAAAAGTTGTTAAAATGCTGATTAAGGGTGGCTGCAATAGAACGATCATATGCGGTAATGGTAAAACTGCTTACGATATAGCAAAGGATAACGGATTTCAGAGCATGCTAAAATACCTTAAGTAAGTGGTTTTAGTAGAGAAGCATGGGAGAATGCACAATTAAGCTGAATGTCTCATGTCAAACTGACATATACAATTATACATCTTTTTCAAACTTTGAAACTTGAATTGTCAAGCTGGTTAAGTGCTGGTATAATTCATCTATTGCCAAGGCTTCCAAGTCTAGCAATGGATGACCAACAAATATCTGAACACCATCGTGAATCACAAAACCTTCTTCCATATATCAATGCCGAAACGACATCTGGCACAACACCGCTGTTCCTTGCAGTCAAAGAACCTTCCGTAAACCAGTGAAAGCTACATTACATTGCCTCCTCCTCCTCCATTGCCAAGCAGTAGCTTAGCAATGGAGGAGAAGGCAATTAAGTGCAAGCATCTTCCCTTTTAGTCCTAGTCCAGGTTGTAGCAAGCAGTGGCAGAAAACTAACAAATAACTAGCAAATAATCTCTGCAATAAATCACTGTTTGACAAAGTTTCTAATTCACAGGCAACCAGGGCTTTACTCTAGGTATATGCGGGTATACAGCGTATATATATATATGTATATACAGTATATTGCAAAGGCCAAGTGGGTATACATAGGGAAAAATCATGATTTACGAAGCATTTTACGCCGCGAGAAAGCATTGCGGCGAAAAATTGTGCAAAAACCAGATGACTAAAAAAGTCATCAGAAATTAATTTTGACAACTAAAAGAAAAGGCTGACAGAAATGTTTTGTAGAAAAAAGTTGACTTTGTTCGGCGGCAGCGCGTACTCGCCTAAAAAATTACTAATACACCCTGCAGGCAACATCACCAAGAGTGAATATGCATGCACAAGCATTGCAGTATTATGCTTCACTTCTCGGAGAAAGCTCATTACATCAGGTTTAATGAGAGCACCTGTGGACACATAGCCGATAACAGCATGTACTCAAGCACCCACAACAAGGCACATGGATATGCAAACACAAGGCAGATCGAATCGTAGTGCACATTGTTAACACCTTGCCTCAATAATAGACTTGAGAATTATATTCCTCAGACAAACTAGGTGAAAAGTCTCTTCTACCCCACACCACTCCATGAAACACATTTTACAGAAGTGTATAATCTACTGCATTGCATTTACCTGACCACTGTGGACAGTCAGGACAGATACCCAAGAGCAATTTCAAACATTATCAACTGAAATTACATGTATATATTTAACAATGCCTCAAAAGAATATAAAATCAGAATTCACGAGAAAGCCTTTGAAATGGAATTTAATAACCTCATATCAATGCTGAAATGTTTAGATTCAGAGATGAAAGTCTAAAGCATTTTAAACAAGCCTCAAATTTAAAAGCATGCGGGATTATGGGTTCGTGGCTCTTGACAGGAACTACATAATGTTCAGATACATACAGTTTTAATGATGAAAGCACATGCCAGCTGACACATCCACAAACACATATAAGCATACTTATGCATACACACGTATACACAAAGACAGAGTAGACTCATTAATGCAAAGTGAGGAACATGACTACAATACAGCTTTAAACTAGGCCATATGGAAAAATGGATAATGCCGAAAATCAACAATTAGTGCAGCACTGAAGTTCTTGCAAGTCAAGTTAAACAATACAATATCATGTGCTAAGTTATTAACTTTTGGAATATGACACCATCTCATGTTTGAATGAAATGGCACGTAAACTGTGAGCACATAGACAAGCTCAGACTGTAGAAGCATCAACATATGTAGATAATAATGTCCACATACACGTACACTCGTACGTATCTATCGGGCATCCTAAGAGAAACACTTTCCACAATTAAATAAAATATAGACCAGAACACCCAACCACATTAAGGACTCACAAAGTCCATTTAAAAAGGTTCTTAACAGTGCTTAGAACCGTCCACATGCATACGGTACTGTATTGTCCAGATGCATACTGTACTGTATTGTCCAGATGCATACTGTAACGTATTGTCCAGATGCATACTGTAACGTATTGTCCAGGTGCATACTGTACCGTATTGTCAGTACATCCAAGGAACTGGAAAAGTTAGTTGTATTCGTTAAAGCACAGGCTGAGTATCATGTATCCATGGTCTGCTTCCAGAAAATGGCTATTTACGATTGTTTGTTTGTATGTGCACTTGTTATAGCACCCCTTCAAGCTCTCTCTACTCAGAGGCGCTCCCGAATGCAGAGCGGACACTGCATCGGAGTTTCACGCCGAAGCGCTGAGCAATTGTGAGTGACTTGCCCAAGGTCCTTACACGGCGAGGTGGATTCGAACCCCGAACCTTCCGGCTTCAAGGCGACGACGCCACCACTACACCACCGCGCCTCACAAATCTCATGCTATTAAGGTCCATGCATGGGAACCTAAGTGGAGTAACGCCCAGGGCTTAAAGTGTGCCAGGACGGCCATGGACGGCGTCCATGCACTTATTTTCAAGTCTAAACGCCGTCCTGCCACTTATTTCGCCAGCCACACTGGAAAGTAAAGGAGCGTCCAGGCACTTCTTTTGGAAAGATAAGGGGCGTCCAGGCACTTCTTTTTTTACACTTTTAGCACTGGTAACGCGTATTCAAATGAGCAGCGGTGATGAAGGACTTCGGCGAATGATCAATTCATTGAACAAGAGCGAAGTCGAGGTCATAGTTGCATGGTTGTGACAGAGAAATATATATACACATACAGAATTTTTTAATTACGGACTACATACGTAGTACATACCTTATCAATAAATTGTTACGTCACATACTGTACAATGGCCTCAAATTCTGTATGCAATTCATGCAAAATGTTATTGCAAATCAATCTCAATCTAACAAAATTAAATGACAATCCATTTAACAAACCCAATTCTAAACTCAAGCATCTCTCAATCTTATAACAAGACTTAACACTTTGACCGTGAGGTATTACTTTACTTGGTTGGCCTAGATGCAATGTAACGAGACAGCTCGTACTCCAAATGTAGAGTGGCTATAGGCAGTGTGCTGGCAATAAATGGTACCTTTGGTATTGAGAGATCAGATTAAGAGACATGCCTCATTTGCTATTCGACAGAACTGATTTGGCAATAATGATAGGACTGCCAAATACTGCTAATAAATGGTTCTGCAGATTCTGAGTCTGGCCTGAAGATGCTTTTCGACAGGGCTAAGGCATGTCAAATTGCAATGGGGATGCTTCTTGTAAATCTATTATAGGTCTGCCACAATTCAAGTTTTCTAAAAGGCTGCTCGCATACTGCTAAGAAATGGTCCCACGGTCAACGTGTTAAGCACATACTAACTCACGTTTACCGGTCTTGCTTTATAACAATATATAAATCACGCACAAGAGCATAGATCTAAGGCTTGAGCAAAGCAAATTTCATTTGAAAAAACCCAGCAAAATATCAGCGAGAAATTATTTCTGAATGATTTTTTTCTGAGTGTCGTACATGTATCTCTTGAATGCGAGAAATACTTTGATGGAAGAAGCGGATGGAGGGCCATCCGTCGATGAATCCTGACTAGAAGACTCGACTTCTGTGGCTGCTCCTTTCCCTCTTGACTTCTTTCCACCTTTTCCAGCCAGTAGTTGAGAAGTTGACTCACTCAGACCACCTTCAAGCAAATATTAAACACAAAACGTTAGCCCCTATGAACAAGTTACATGCTCTGCTATTGTAAGATAGGTGTAACGACAAAGCTCTAAATTCATATTAAGTTTCGAAAATCATTCAACAGCAGTTCCAAAATGGAAAGATAAGAAAACATGAAATATAAGGTATTCAAACTGAGGTAAAAGAAAGTAGAGCAATTAAATAGTTACAAACAATGATTAAACTTTTCTTGTTAACTTGCTACTATCACTGTGTTCAGAATCTTGGCAATCGATGTTGCGAAATAAACAATAATTAATTTATAATTAGAAGACATGACCATAAAGTATGTTGGGTAAACAGAACTTGTTCGTTTAACTTGAAAATTACTGATTAAGGATTTCATAAAATTTTATGTTAATCATTATTGTACAGCATAAAAATCAATCCACACACATGACTCATAATTTAAAAGCACCAGTACTTTGGGAATACAGGAAACTTTTTATGCTACCACTATTTATGCAATTTAACGTCGCAAAATTACATGAAAACAAATCAACGCATACAGCACATAATGGTATCACTCAGTCAACTTTAACAAGTAGAAAGACTTAGTGGACACAGAGTGGTGCAATATTAAAACAGAGGTTCATTGTTCACCCATCCAAGCAATACCAAGACTTCACGTGGCTTAATTTCAATGTTCCCTTGGACCGGGCAATTCATGCACGCAGTGCAAAGATCAAAAGAAACAAAAGCCATTGATAACTGATACCTGGAATTCTAACTTTGATCTTTCCGCTCTGACCAAATCCTCCTTCGATCATTCCCTGTTCGCCAGACGACAACGCGACCTTCAAACCGACGAACGCATCCATGTTCGTCTCCTTCTTGAAGAGACTGCGGCATATCACAGAATACTCGTCGACCTTTCGTTCGACGACTCCTTCCCGCTGCTTGTCCTTGTAGACCTTGAGTCGAGGCAGAAACGTCGCCGCGTAGTTTGGATCGACGATCGGTTCGATCAGATGGCCATGGAAAGCAAGGCGGCAGGTGTTTGTGTGGATGTCTGTATCTAGCTTCGATCCTATGACTAAAAAGTTCTTGCCACAGATTATCGGTTTCTCAAACTCGACCAATGCGAACTGTGCCACAGGACGTTTAATAGGAGCCTCTCCTTCACCAGGCGTCTTTGATGCAGACTGGCTCAGCAGCTCATCCTGGTAGAGGTAATCGTGACTGAAATCAAAGTCTGCTGCAGAATCCTCATCATCTGCACCGCCTTCGTACAGCCCAAAGAATGTGCCTCGCCCCATCACAGTTTCGTGTGCTACAGTTATGTGAAATTTTGCTTTCGTTGCAACACTTCCTTTGAAGTAGTTGATCTTTGTGATTTTCATGATGGCCGCATTAATCGTTTGCAGGACACCCGGTACACAGACAAGACCGCGTTCCAGCTGTTTTGGATCGAACTGAGTTACACATATTCCAGCCCTGTCACCCTGATATACACAGAAACACAAAATATACAAATGATTGAATAACCATGCCGAACCAATGAAGCCTCAATTGGAAGTACACCAAACATAAAAACATTCATGAATGTAAAAATTTACTTGTGAAATGAGTAATGTAAATGCATGATCAATACAATCATTTCATATATACGGCCTCAGCTGTAATGACCACATTGACCTCGCCATATAATTTATGCCTATGAAAATTTACAATATATGGTGAAACAAAGGTGCGTGTGCCTAATAGACTACTTTTGGAGAAATAGCAGAGAACAATCAGAAGAAAACTGAAGAGATGTATAGCGAGTTTACAGCAAACTGCGATCACAGAACTGAAGACATCAGAAAAGCTAACATCAAAGCATTCCGTAAAATCCATAGCTTAAAACTCATGTGAAAAATGCAAGTCAAAGTGCAAAAAATCTAACCTGAATAATAGAATTAACGGGAGTTTTGAACATCTGAATAGACTTTATCTTCTTGGAAACCTTCATTGATGGAATTTCAACAGACTATGAAACACAAATTGCACTTTATCAATCTTCAAAAATATAGTTCTCATAACAATTTTCTTAAATTATATATAGCACATTTAGCAGCAAGGCAACTTCCAGGGTGCTTTACAAAGTCAGCTGTTTCTTGTTTGGATGTTAAAAAGCCATCATTATACTTATGAACTTCTTTAAACCATAATTTCTAAATGGAATTGTAAAAATTAAAATTGAAAATCTCTAACCTGGCCACTATGTTGCCTACAGTACCCATGTAAACTCAAGAAATTTTTACATTTAAGAACAGCTATCTCTGCCAAAATTTCACGTCTGCAGATATAAGACAAAAAAACTTTAGATTATTGATATCTAATGAACTCTCGGGCAAAGATATAGATGGGTGCTGGTTCCCTTATCTCCAGTGGCCCAATTAAAGGCACCCATATGGTCACTTAAATATGGCAAATGCAGAATATTTGTCAATGTCAAATGAATTCACATTGGAGTTACTTTGATTTAACAGTAGAACAGAAAGGAAATTAGTTTTACATCATTGACGCTGACAGTTCCACTAAGGACCGTTCCTGTCATGACGGTTCCCTGGCCTTTGATTGCGAAGCAGTGATCGACAGCGAAGATGAAAGGGCCATTGGGATCACGCTTCGGCTTATAACTGTAGACTTTCAGTGCCTCCATCAATTCGTTTATTCCGATTCCCTCTGCTTCTGGGGCCTGTAAAAGCAACATCACAGTGATATGCTTTATCAACTGAAGCTGCACGTCATTATTTTTAATATTCATAATTCATCAGATGAATCTGTACAGCGCCTCTTCAAGGGGACAACCCAGATGCACTCCTAACTTCAACGCGGCCAAATAAAACGGTCTTAAGATGAGAGGTGTAATATTATATTTATATAGTATCCCAATCTAATGATAAAACAACAAGCTGTGGCTCCAGGAATTTTAAAATGAAAGATCTGCACAGCTTCCTTAAACATCTATCATGAAAATAAGGCTCATATATCATACTCTGTATCAGAAAGTAAGTGTTCCATTCCTTGGCATCTTAAATCTATTGATACCACCAACCTGGTCAAATTTCTGCTCAGTCACTCCCTTCATCTTAGCCGAGATACCGATCAACCGACTATGTTTATAACTGAGAACGATTACATGCAAAATGGTTTAAGTACTGCTAAGTAGAGTATTAAAACTATTCATGCATATATGCTAAGGCTTGAGGTTGATTGTGTGGTTACAAAGCTGAACTTCAAACTGCATAGCCAATAGTTGCAAACCACCATTTTCAGGACAATACTAAATCTTGACTTTGACCACAAAATTAAAACCATAGCAATCTGTCTTTCTAGAATGCGACAACAGCATTTAGTATTAAGTCATAATGACTACCTCTGGACCACCGGGTTTAGCAGCTGTGGGAATGGTAACACTGCCAGCAAACTTTGTGTTCTCAAACGTCTTCTGCAATCGTTTTGAAACCTAAAGAAGCAAGCATAAAAACTACACAAAGAAATCAAACTTGTAAGTACTTGAACTTTAAAAGATTCCTCTAAATTTCTTTTCATATGGTACAATAAGAAAATTTATACAAATTGAAATTTTAATCTAAGAAGGATTTTATTGAAACATTTTCTGAATATTGAGAGAAACATAGAATGCAGCTTTATTGCTAAAATTAATGGAACAGGCAGTTTTAATAAAGTTATAAGTTGCATCAACATCGATCGATTCTGATGATGATTCCACAAAAAATAAATTTACTGATCATTTTACTGCTACTGGTCAGTCACTGGCATTAACAATTCTTGAATTAAAAACTTCTTTTGAAACTTTAATATAAAAAAACAATACCAATTAGATACCTCCAACATTTCTAGAAAAAAATTACCATTCTCAGATCCAATAAATTATGCGTAGTACTGAATAACCCAAATTAATCGAGCTACTTGATTCTGCATGTGTGTGCTCATTGCATCTTGTTCGAATACACAGCGTTTTTAAAATGTAGTTTACCTATCTGCGATCAATAAAAAACGAGATGAATGAATTAACGAATGCAGCATGTCCAATTTCCGCTTCAGCACATTCAACGAATGTAAAACTGACTTCAAGAAGTTCGGTCCAATGAGGAAAAAAAATTCCAATAACCTTTTCAATGGTTGCAGCTCGCTTGTCTTCGGGAATGAGGTCTATCTTGTTTAGAACAATGATCATCTTGTCACACGTTATTTCACCGATAACAAGACACTCGGCTGTCTGCGTCTGAATGCCTTTCGTCACATCAACCACAAGCATCATCATGTCGATTATCTGTGCTCCTGTCAATCACACAAATAATTCCAAACAAGTATTCATCACATTTTGTTACACTGAACATTATAACTTCGTGGCCACAACGTTTGCAGCACAGAAGCGCGAGATAACTTTTCAACTCACGCCGGCAACTTTCATACTAAATGGTCACACATTTTTGGAGACTTGTCAGGTGAAAATGGTTTCAATAACATAGTCAATGTATGCACAAATTATTTATTTAATATTCATATCAACTGCGTCAACTGCACACTGTTGCTCGCTTGCTTACTCCTACTACTATCCTTGCCCCATTCTTTCATCACCAGTAGACAGGACTACTGCCGCTCTCTCCATGCTGGCCTACTGGATGCCTGACTGAGCTGCCTTGATTGCATCTTGCGCTCTGTGGCCTGCCTTATTGGTCGCATGCCCAAATTCAGCCACCTCTCCAGTCCAGCTAAGTGCATGACCTTCTCCACTGGCTCCACTTCAAGCAGTAAATCGTTTATAGGATCGCTGCTCTAGTCTGGTGCTGCCTACACTAGATTTTGCCCCTGCCTACCTCTGTAACCCTAGTCTTATTGCTCACCACTTTGGCACCCTTTGTTCAGCTAAAAAAAAGTCTGCTCTGTGTCCCTTTGCTTGTACCTCCACTATGCAGAACCAAGCCTTCTCGGTGGAAGGACCCTCAACCTGAAATTGCCTCATCTTGACCCTCTGCCCATTCTACAACTGCTTTTCAGGCACTCATCTTTCAGTTTAAGACAGTGTAATTTGGCTGTGCTGGGGTTGGGCACCTCTGAGTAGTCCCCTTGAAGAGGTGCTACACAAATTCATTTAATGATTATTGAATTATTGATTATTATGAATAATGAATGAACATGAACTGAAAATCTTTAAAACTGTCATTGCGGCATGTTACATTTTAATTGGTTCAACAGATAAAACTTGTGTATTATCTTGGGAAATTATATAAAAATGAATAAACACCAAATTCTACCAAAGCCTCCTTTCTCACAAATGCCTTCAGCAACTTAGTCATCAAAATGCTATCTACCATCAGGGTAAAATTTTGTCAGCATGTCACAAACAAGCAGGTTTTCTTTTCTTGGTGAGATTTATACGCTACTCCTTAAACCATGATTTGAATTGGGCATTGAGAATATTCTATGTTGCTATAGCACCAAAGTATACAGCAAAGTCGGAGCAAAAGTCGTAGAATGCAGATAGTCGCCTAAAGAGAGAGATTGGCTAAAAGAAATAGTTCATTTGAATGAGTCAGTGTTAAAGCAAACAATTACAAAGCCATAAGTATTCTCCAAAACTTCAAATTGGCAATAGGTAAAACTGTATTTTAGCGTATTTTATTATCTCAAAATCGATATCATGTATTTTAGCGTATTTTATTATTTAGCGTGTGTATTTGTGTATTATGTTATAAAAATCGTCGTAGATTCATTCTTCACCCGAAGTCATCTACCCCTCCAACAAATCATATTGATCATTTACTGCTTCGCATTCGATTATCCACAAAACTTAACCAGACATGAGACGGGTGTTACTCAAGATCATACAATGGTTGATTGGTTCAATTTTCTGCGTGAGGATCTGGGGCGTTATTGAGGTACTTGGAGAACACTTTTCCGGCTGTCGTTGGGGTCTACGAAATGTTGATCATGAACAACAACGGAGTGCATGTAGATTCCAGTGGCTAACCCGGGCACTGTTCACTTCGTATATGCATGAGTTTGAATTTCGCAGCCAAGCAGAAGAAAGCCAAATCTTCGGGAAAATTTTCTCTGCTTTGGCTGAACTATACCTTATTTGAAGTGCTGTTTGTCTCGGCTATGTCTTACTTGAAGTACTATTTGACAATGAACCGAAATCACTGAACTTCTCCATCAGTTTTAATTAAATACGCTATTTTTTTGAGTTTACGCGTTTGGAATAAAATACGCTAAAATACAGTTTTACCTGGCAATAAATAGTAATTCTTGCTTAGCGCAGCATAATCGACCTGCCCCATCTGAATCAAATAAACCCAGATGTCGACAGTGAGAATACTTGTTTGTTTGCAAAAGCAGCTCTATAATTATTAAAACCAACCGCCAATAATAGTTCGTATGAGAGAGGCATGGCCTGGACAGTCGACGAGGGTGAATTGGAGGCGGTCTAGTTGTGGCTCTTTCAAGTGGGCGGGTATGTCCACACAAAACGAGGAGAACCCGAGGTCGAGGGTAATCCCACGCTCCCTGCTTTGAGGGTTCTTGTCAAAAGACGCGGTGCTGGCAACTGTGCTCAATGTTTTCGCCAGACTCGTCTTGCCGCTGTCAATATGGCCTAAGACGCCGACGTTTAAGTTGAGCATATTAGTCGCCATTTTATTTTTAAATATTCAATTTGCAGTCATATATGTTGTTTTACGAATGTTTTTTCCGATTTCTTTTAAATGGCCATCCAGCACAACCTCGTTGACCTCGTTTGCCCAAAGAATCTGTAAGAAAACACACGGTAATTTGCATATCCCATTGATTCCTTGTTCATAGATGTCGCCTCAACAGTTATCCATGTCATGTCATTCCGCCATCGTCGCTCTGCGACGGTTGGCTGCACGAATGGATGAGCATTTTCCACAGTTGTCTATCTCCTGCCATGTTCATTAACCTCCTCCCCGAAAGTCCAGTCCACTTCAAGATGTTGTCTATCCATGCCATTCTTGGTCTTCCTCTTGCCCTTTCTCCGTCCATCAGTCCCGTCATCAGGTTGTTTTCTATGCTTTCCTTTTGCTGTCTCATCACGTGTCCGAAGTATCGTAACTTTCTTGTTTTTACGTGGGTCAACAGTTCTTGCTTTGTTCCTGCTATGAAGTACACCTGTTCGTTGGTCAGTTTTTTTGTCCATGGGACTCTTAATGTTTTTCTAAGACATTTGTTCTCGAATGCTTGTATGCGTCTTTCTTCCTCTTTCTTTAAAGTCCATGCCTCACACCCGTATGTCGCCACTGGAAACACCAATGCCTTCAGTAGTCTTCAGTTATTCACAGTTATCCACAGTTATCCACCGAACTATTAATCCGTTCTCTTAATTTCTCGTCGATTCTTCTTCATAAATAATTATGATAATCTACGAAGAACTTTTATACAGGAGAGACACGATAATTTTATAGCTGCTAGATTTCGTCATTCGTAATCGTAATCTCCAAGTCTATGGATTGCTTATCTTCTTTCTTTCTAGACAATAATTATCTTCGTCTGGCATCAGGCCGGTAGGATCACGTGGTATTTGCTGAAGTATGCGGCTTGTTTCTACTGGGCGCCATGTTGGTAGCCGATCGCCGATGTCACGACAAGAGCGAAGTTTAATAAGATATAATAGTCTGCGGTGAATCTTACATTTGGCGGAATTTGTACTGTTTGGGACAAAATGGCAGATCGCAATGAAGAAGGTTTGTTGGAAGAAAACGTTAAAACGAAACGCTACCGTGGAAAATACTGCGTTGCGTACGGTTGTAAAAGAATCCGATGAAGGCTCAAAGCAGCGGGGAATAACATTTCACGCGTAAGTCATGCAGTGTCATCTTCAGAAATGTTTCTATTGCGATGCATAAAGAAGTCTATAATTTCGCTGGGTGTCCTATTCTGAACTAGAAACAGTTATTAGTAGTCAATGAGCTGGTGCCCTGGGTAGTTTTTCTATGCCAACTACTAATATTCAATGCTTTAGAGCTCTATGCAACTTATTTTCCAAGCCAACTTTCAATATTGACTGCTTTTAAGCAATAGGCAACTTGTGTTATGCAATTTGTAATTTGTATAGCGCTGCTCACAGTCAAAGCCATTCAGAGCGCTTCTAGTGTAAAAACCCGGTAATCCAGAAGACTGCGGACCCGTCAATGAAAACAGTAAGGCCGCCCTAGAAATCGCTAAAATAGAGCGCAGTGGCCTTATAAGCTATATCCCATGATGCAGTGCGCTCAGTAAGTAATAAACTAGAAATTAGCATGTGTTCTAAGTAAGTAAATAGGACATTCCAGAGTGGAAGGAGGATAGTCCATGAAGAGGCCCCAATGATTGAAAAGAATCGGGCTTGAGTAATATTGGTGCTTGTTCGTGGGACAAAAAAGTCAGACTGATGTAGAGAATGGTGAGGCCGATGAGAAGATGCAGAAGGAGGAGAATTACCCACGTGGTTGATAAGTAAATCAATCAAGTCGGTCACAACTCTGCAAATTTGATCGTCAACTGAGCTAAGTTGATTGCACCACTCGACCTGATTGACAATTGTTGAATGTTGTATGAAATTTATCAACTGAAACTAAGGATCATATATTTTTTTATGTGACAGCTTCCCATGGTCAAAACCGGATCTTGCAAGAAAATGGGAGCATGCTATGCATTGGACAGCATTCAAAGCGACCATACACTCCCGTGTCTGTTCAAGCCATTTCACCCCGGATTGTTTTGATCGAACTGGACTTAGAGTTCAACTTAAAGCAGGTGAATTCATAGCATATTATGTTTGTAGCCTAGGTACTCAGCTATCATGAGTAAACCGGCCATACGTGGAAGATGATATTAGGTTAGGGAGGTTACTGGCTATCCACCCTTATATGCAGAGGATAAGAAAATTAAGTCGTTAACACTTCATAACCATGGCTGCCTCATTGCCTAGCTTAAGAAACGACTCTTTCTTCGATGTTTGTTACAGCTTACTTGATATAGTTAAGTTCTGTAGTTGTGTTGTCTAAGTACTGCATTGATACACAATTATGATTCAGTGTTTGCACTGTTACAGTAGTTGGGAGTGAATCTGAGTGGAAATCTTGAAGGGGACCTATGACAGGTGCTCATACATACATGAATGAATGAAGTGATACATGTATAGACTGGAAGACTGGATAATTTTCCCTTGCAAATTAAAATAAAAAATTAAATGCCAGGCAATTTTTAAACTGCATTTCAGACCTGGTAATTTTTTGATTGATTAACCGGGTAAATGATTGATGGTAAATTCGTAAGTGAGACAGGCTGGGTTTGCATTGCGGACAGGGCACTACAAGGATGGTTTTTAGGGTGTTGCTTGCTTTTCAGTTAAGCGCATACTCAGTGCAAGCTCATAGCTCTATGAACAAGGTGTGTTCAGTTTCAGTGTCCAGAATATCTTACATGTAGTATATATTCAGAGTATGTGCTTTGTAACTTGCAGGTGTTATTCCAACCGTGTTCAGTTTACCGTCACATCTGCAGAAGCACTCTAAACTACGCAGAGCTCCAAAAGATAGATCTGTTCTCTTTCCATCTACTTCTGGATTACGTGTCACCGAACCTGCAGCAACAGCAAGGTCTTCTCGCATCAACACTCCGTCTACTTCTGGATTACCGCCTGTCACCGAACCTGCAGCAACAGCAAGCTCTTCTCGCATCAACACGCATTCTACCATCAGTGCTTCCTTTTGCTCTATTTTCCATAGCAAAAAACATTTCATCGTGAAAGCCGAGGTTACTGTTTATACATATGCACCAAGAACTGATTGTCTGTGGGTGTGGCAAGCATTTGTTAAATGTTTGCCGAACATAATCCTAGGCTTTAGCAGAATAAAACTGCAAAGTCAGAGCAAATGAACGAAGTTCAGAAGGATATGACCTAACAGGTTCCTCAGAACCTTTCTTCAAACACCTCATCGCTAAATCTAAAGCCGGCCCAGAAAATGACGCAGACAGGTTTTCAGCAGCCTGCTGTGATAACAGTTGTTTATTGTTTAGATCGCGAATTAAGTCATTCATTGAATTAACCTTTACAGTTAACCTACGCCATCTCTGCTGGCTACTCTTCAGATGCTTTTGCCTGGATTCCAGTTTCTGATGAACAGTAAACAGACGTCTCTTTAGCACACGAGGGCTTGGCATGGAATACTAATGATCCGTTATGTTCCTTCATGATGGACGAAGTTGCAATTCGAAAGCAGCTAGATTTTGACTCTGCAACAGACAAGTTTGTGGGCTATGTGGATATGGGGATTTAGATTGATATGGCTGCTCTGCCTGTGGCTAACGAGGCACTTGTATTTATGATTGTTTCTTTAACTGAAAACTGGAAAGTGCCAGTGGCATATTTCCTTATTGTGGGTCTAAATGGAAATGAACGTTCAAATTTAGTAAAGTTGTGTCTTGAAAAACTTTTTGCTGTTGGTGTGGATGTTGTGTCACTAACTTTTGATGGTTGCAGTGCAAATCTTTACATGGCCAAGTTGTTGGGGGCATCATTTGAGCCCGATAATGTGAAATCATGCTTTCCTCATCCCTGTGATTCCACTAAAAGTGTTTAAGTGTTTCCTGATGCTTGTCATATGTTAAAACTTATAAGAAACACGTTGGCAGAGAAGAGCGTCATATTTGACTCCAATGGCAATGAAATCAAATGGAATTACATAATGGAGTTGCAAGCATTGCAAAGCAGTGAGGGTCTGAAATGATGTAGTTGAGGAAGCTAGGTCCATCCATTTTGACCATGATTATGTGCCTAGCATGACATCTTTATCAAAATTTGTTGATAATGTTGTTGTTTACATTGCTGGTTTTGTTGTGAGGTCATTGCAATCTCAACTGTATTGTGACATATGTCTTAGTTCACTACGATCTGTGAAACAAGAAGATGCTAGCCGAAGTGACTTTGGCTTGATTGAAGCTAAGGACAGAGGTGGATTAATTTCTCCTTCAGCTGACGTTATTGCTATTTGTAAATCAGCCGAGCTTTCAATGCGTAAAATTATCGGACCAAGTCAAAAACCTATTCTCCAGAATAATGTTGCAATGCGTATAGAAAATGAAGTTTTCGCAAATTTCATTGGGACTGAGGTTTTTATGTCTCTTGCTGAGCATGGCCTGGAAACTACACCAATGAACAATCACCAGGTTAATCTAATGAGATCGATTGCTTCAAAATACATTAAAATAAGGCTTCATCACCATTGCAAAACTTACACAAGGCTTGTACAAGGTGAGAACTGTCGCTCTGTGTGTAATAAGACAGTTGTCTTTAAAGGACAGTGAACTGGTGGCTGGTCTTTTTGTAGGCACTAATTGATTTAATAATGTCTTAGCAGTGTCATTCATATCGTAACAGTACAATTACATAACACCAAGTAAAAATGGGGAGGAGGCAAGGCACATTGGATGACATTGGCTTATAATTGTAGTGCCGCTAGATGTATTTCTCGAGGCCTATCCTGCTGTAGTATAGCATGTGAGGTGCCCTTGTAACGGCATGGCTGTGTGACGGCGCCATAGAAATCATTGTTATTCTTGTTATTATTATTATGACACACTTGCATGGAGATCAGCATAGCTGAGTTTGATTCCCAAAGCCCCATTAGTGAAGATGTGCTTTGTAAGCGCCGCTGTTTTGCAGGTTGTCTGTTCTGTTAATAGTTAAGATTAATGTTAATTAAAATAACTGTACACTGTAATCATTTGTTGTCTATCAAGCGGATTGTTGAATAAATGAAAAAATTAATTATCAATTTAAAAAATTAATTTATATGAATCAGTAAACACTAAGCATATTATAGAAAATATGTATTATGAAAATATAACAAATCACTGCAAGCCTATTTGCCTAGAATGGTGTTTCCCAGTAAAAATGTCACTTCAAACTCAACTGATGTTATTCTTCGGTTTCATTGGCATTTGTTGTATTCGTTGCTAGGTAATGTGTATGCTACACATTATCTGATTTGTAATTAAATGGTCATCAACAATGTGTAATCCATATAATTTTTCTTTTTATGTGGTTATTGGTGAAAGCTACTGTGATGATGGTGATGCGATGGTGGTGTTGGAAGCTAATGTGATGATGATGTGATGGTACTGGTAGAAGTTACTGTTGTGATGTGATGGTCGTGTTGGAAGCTGCTGTGATGATGATGTGATGGTAGTGGTAGAAGTTACTGTGGTTATGATGACATTGTGATGGTAGAAGTTACTGTGGTGATGTGATGGTGGGGTTGGAAGCAACTGTGATGATGATGATATGATGGTGGTGGTAGAAGTTACTGTGGTGATGATGGTGGTGGTAGAAGTTACCGTGATGGCAGCAGGAGTAACTGCGATGATGTGAGAAGTTACTGTGATGGTGGTGGTGGAAGTTCTTATGAGCATCGTTGTCAAGATGATGACGATGAGGAGTCATAGTTAGGCAATCAGTGTAGTCCATGGGAGGAACAACACAGCCCTAAAGTAGGCTATAGGCTCCTGTCTAGTGATCTTGCACTGTATAAAATCTCTAATTAATTAATTGTGAAGGCGCTATAGATATTACTTTACACCTGCATAAAAAAATTAGTTATGCGTCGACATGAAAATCAATCATATGGCAAGCAAAAGTCGAAGCTGGTTTGGCTACATCCAAATACATACATGGGGGGGGCCCGGTAGAGTAGTGGTTAACACGCTGGCCAAGAGTGCGAGAGGTAGTGAGTTCGAGCCCCCGTTGGGCGGATTTGCTTTGTAGGCTGCCATTGGCGCCATGTAATTACAAAGCTGTCTGTTCAGTTAGTAGTTAAGTTTAATTAAGATTACTGCATAACCTGTAAATGTAAAGCGCAGTGCGTCTTGCAGGCGTTTAATTAAAGAAAAGATATTATTATTATTATTATTATTATTATTATTATGATCTGCCGATACGGATAGAGAGCCTCAAAATCGACTTAAATGCCCAGTTTTTACATTCTATTACACTTAACTGCAAGTGTATTCCGTATCGCCAATCCATTTTAAATTAAACCCTTAGAGTAATGACAATTTATTGCACTTAAAAAGACGAAACGACGACTTTGCAGCAACGGCGTGTGTTTGTTTACATTGCGCCGCAGGCCATTGCCTTGTCCTATGGATCCCACGCATCCTGTTTCCTGTTCTTTCTCGGCTGCGTCAACGTCACCGGGCAGTTTAACACAGGGCGCTCAGTCTAGTTATATATAAGGTCGTTGGGCATTATATGGTTCCTGTTCGCCAGATGGCCGCGCTCCAACACAAGTCCAACTCGTTGCCCGACTGCAGTGCTATAATAATTATGATTATTTTTACTTGATGCCGTGTATTTGTATTAATTTTGCTATTCATTCTTTTAAAAGGTGGATACTGAAAAATGTTCGTGGTAGCACATTATTGTAATAATATATTTTGGTTAATTTTAAAACGAAATCTGATGTACGCTTTGTATAATTTACATGTTAAAATACATGATTAGACATTGGGTTGTATTGTGGCTTGCATAGTACAAGCACAGAATAGATAAAGCGTAGCAGCCATACGCTAATGGCAAAGTCCGCACGCATCTATTTTACCGCCACACAAGGCTACATTATTATTTGACCTATTTTGTTTCCACTTTCCTCTTATTGATGAGTTGACGAAGAAGAATACTTCTCTGATCAGGAGGAGGGAACAGCAAGTTTTTTAGGGCTGCTGAAAATAATATTGTTTACATTCAGGTCACATTAATTAGTCTAGCGATTCGCGTGCTGTTTTAAGATTTTTGCCACTGAGGTATCATGGAGTACAGATGCAATACGCTATGCAGTATACACATGGGCATGAAGATCAAGTGGCGAGGGATAGTGCCGAGCACCTATTCCCAATAAGCCAAGGCAGAAGTATGGCTGCCTCAGGATTGCTTGTTGTCTTAATAAAACTCACATGAACAGCGTTTTTCGAAGACTGCCAAAAAGTAATTAGAAACATCGGGAAATTAATTTTTAAATTGGACTGAGATTAAGGATACCAATAGCAATTCTATGATTCATTTAGAAAACTGAAAACTCTACTTTCCAAAACCATGTAAAGCGTGCATGCATCCAGGCAAGACAATCAGTATACGCTCTGCAAATCATGACTGCCCACTGCCTAAAGGGATCAAGTCTGCATGACATGACACACGAAGTAATTATTCATTATTGCAATTTTTGTAGTGTAAGGCATGAAATACCTTAACTAGATTTATGAATTTTTTTATAATTTGATGTGATGAGAAGTAAGGAAGAATTTAACGCAAAAATGAAGCGATAAAAATTACACCGAGGTTTGGGCATAAAGTATCCTGCTACAAGTTCTTGCACTTGAGCAAAAGGAATGTTGACATAAGAATTTCTTTCTTTCAGTTATGGTTGTAGCAAAAACTAAGTGTATGGGTGGAGGAAATTGATTTGTTTTGAAGCTGCTATGCTTTGTTCAGTTATATTTAATAGAAGTTAATTCACTTTTATGGCAATCCTAATTTCTTTGCATTTCATGTTTGTCATACAGTGAATGATTGTCAAAACATCAAGCTCATAAACAATGGTGGCATCCGTTAATGTGTTGCTTGAAGAGTCCGACATCATTCGACTCATTCTCGAGTACCTTTCTAGTCGCGGACTGATGATTTCATTGCTGACTCTGGAACATGAAAGTGGAATTGCTAATGGAATGTATTCGGAAGAAGGTCACTTTCTTCGCCGACTCGTTCTGGATGGTCAGTGGAGCGACGTTCTGAGCTTCATTCAGCCGCTGAGTACAATTCCTGCATTTGACATGAAACAGCTGTTGTACTTGATTCACAAACAACGATACCTTGAAATGTTGTCAGTCAAGTCCGAGCTAAATCCAAAGAACCACGAGGCACTGGTCGATGAAATGGTGAAGTGTGCCGCTGGTTTGGAGAAACTGTGTCCTTCAAAGACTGACTATGACAATCTGTGTGTTCTGCTGACGCTTTCGAACCTGTCTGACCATGTCGAATACAAGCGATGGAATCTTCTGTCCGCTAGGGTGAAGTGCTTTGAGAACATCTACTCCCTTATCGCTGAGTTTCTTCCGTTCGAGAAATGTTCCGGTTCGGCGAACTGCATCGTGGGTGCCGACCGACTGATTCACTTACTCGTGAAAGGCCTTCTGTACGAGTCGTGTTCAGAGTTCTGTTTCTCTCAGGCAACTGCCACCAACACGTATGCATTTGAAGAGCAAGCCATTTCTCCGCTTGTGAAGGCTGCGACTCTTACTGACTCTGATCTGTGTCTCGTGTCGTGGCTGTCGGTTCTTCCATCAGAAGTTTTCTGTTATTCGTTTGAGCGCAAGTCACTCAACCTGAAAACAAAACGACTTGTTCAGCCAGAGATTCAGTGGACGGATCATCTTAGGAATCCGCTGAATTCTAAGGTATTGTCGCTGTCGTCCATCGGCTCATCGGACTTGAAATTGTTTGGTCTTGAAACGAAGAGAAATGATGAAAAGCCTTGCGAAGAGTATTTGCCTTCTGGCAGTTCGAATTTGCTCGCCGGTGTTTCAAGAAGTTTTAAGCTGTTCAAAGATGACAGCAGCGTGGTGAATACTTCTATAGATCAGCTATTTGAGGCTAATGAAGGCTCTAGTTTAAAGAAGGCAACTCCATCTCGGCAGAGTTCCCTGCACCAAAAACCAAGAGGAGAAAAAATTGCAGCAAACATTTCTCAGAAGGATTCTTCTAGAGTGCAGCGTTCTCAGTCGCACGACAATCACAAACAATTGGACAAGGCATCACAGAAAAATGACGAGAAACCTTTTACGGAGAGCAACAACTTAGTCAAGAACAAAGATTGGGACAGAGTTAAAGGTAAACCAATGACTTTTCAGTTTTAATATTTCTGTTGAAGGTGTATGCTTATGTATATTGTTTCACCTTGTCACCGTGTGCTGTCGGTTCGTGGTGACAAGGTGATACAATATACATTTGTGATGCCATTGGCTCGAAACCCGTCGCTTGTTGGATTCTAAATGCAGCGCAAAAGAGTAAAACAGGCGAGAGGGGTCAAAAATATGAAATATCGTTTTATAGTGTATTATTATTTAAGAATGTCTACTTTCAATTTCTACAATTAGGAATGTTTAATTACAATGTTTAATCCAATTATTTAGTGGTCGAAAAATGACTTTTAACGCATGTGGTGTCAAGATTTGCTCTGAAACAATCGCTCAATGAGCATGTTTTCCAAGTTAAAATTCGCCTTGAAAGACCGAGTTTTCACACACCGACCAGACTTTTTCTTGTAGCCCTGTGTACCACTTAATAAATTATACTTTCAAAATACTACTGAATGGTCCCTGTAAACCAGTGATTCCCAACCTTTTTTGGCTTGCGGCACACTATGAAAGAATAAGAAATTTCACGGCACACTTAATAGTAATTACCTTGTTAAAAATCTATTTGTCACTATTAGGCTATTTAATAATATTCTAATTTTAATGTTCTTAAATTATTGTCTAATAATAGACTACTCTAGTGATTCTAGTCAGTCAGCAGATCAAATTGAAACGAGGCTCCAGAGACAACAATCATACTCGCATTTCATGTCGATTCTAAAAAGTCAGATATTGCTAAGTCAGATAAATAAAATTTCGAATGAAATTTATGAACATGAGGCAGCAATGCCAGACCTGAAATAGGAATAACATGGAATTATTGAATGATTGCAAGATTATCTGATACCATGCGCAATATGTTAAAACTGTTCCACAAAAAATACCCTGCTAACTTTTCATCTCTACAGCAATACTTGGCAGCCCCTTGGTTTATGCCACTTTTCTAAGAGCTGGTGACACCAACACTTAGAATTTTATTGACACCATTACCGCAAATTGTTCATAAACTAGGGTGATCGTGATATAGCTTCCCCACATGTGCAGATGGTAAGATAACTTGTGTAAAATAGATAGCGGTGATTTTTTTCCTGCTTAGATTTCCATGCTGGTCAAGCAAATCAAACGTCTGAGGTGGATGTTGACATGAGGAAGGTTGCGAAAACTAAAGATGAGATTCAGGTGAGTTTTTATTTTATTTTATCTGCTTGTGTACCTACAAAGTTAGGATGCATAATCATGTTTTCATTTTGTGGTGTAATATGCTATGATTATTTAAAGCAAAAGTTACAGTTACAGCTTTGACATCAATATTTTAGTAATTTAAAAGGTGAACCTTAACGTATGTTGGTTAACTATTGACAATTAATGCCAAGTCACTGTTCTAGTTGCTATTGCATTCACTATTATGAGCAGTGGTTAAATTGCTCATCCAGATATGGTGAATTTCCCAATTTGAGCAAATTCAAAACCTAAGTCTATGGGACTATTATAATATCTTGCATTATACAACATACATGCATCGAAACTGTACAAAGCATATTAATCCCAAACAACCGAATCAAATCTAATTTGCAAGCAGTTGTCCAGTCTGAGACATCCAACAACAATTGTCTTAAAATCTCACATCATTTGGATGGTAACTAATTAGCATAAATCTGGGAAACACCTACGTTGACGTCAGTCTGGGAAACACCTACGTTGACTTGAGTCAGTACAGTTTGTTGCAACATGGCTTGTAGTCGTAAATTACTCTTTACAATTAATAGGTGAAGTTATCTGAATTTTTTATGGTTGATGCAAAGACCAGTAAAAGTGCTGCTGTACTTAAAGCATTGATGATCTGCTAGTAAATTTGATGTTGTCGCCAACAGATATAGTCTGATTCTGTGTTTTCCAGGTTCAGAAATTTGTGGAACTGATTAGAATTGAAGACTCTCAGGTAATTCGTGCGGCTGCCTTTCACCCCGTCGGACACCTGTTTGCTGTGGGATCGAACTCGAAAGTTCTTCGTATTTGTCGTTATCCATCAGAAGCTAAAGTAAAAGAAATACTAAGGTTAGTCCAATTTTTAGAATGATCATGTAAAACTAGATTATTGCCCATCCTTAGACGGTTAAAACAATTCGAAACTGTCAAGAGATAAATTTGTGGTCACGTGATACACATGTATGTTTGTTTATTTGTATGTGCACTTGTTATAGCGCCCCTTCAAGCTCTCTTTCTACTCAGAGGCGCTCCCGAATGCAGACTGGACACTGCATCGGAGTTTCACACCGAAGCGCTGAGCAATTGTGAGTGAAGGACTTGCCCAAGGTCCCTACGCGGCGACTTGAGGTGGATTCGAACCTTCCGGCTCCAAGGCATCGACACCACCACTACACCACCACGCCCCACATTATACTTTGTATGTGACCCATCTACACAAACCATTCTTTCTAATCGAATCTTTGACATTTGTAATATGTTACCATTTATTGTATATGTAAAGCCAATGAACTTGCTTTCAGCTAGAGAACTCATCATCATCATCCCCAGTATAGGACACCATTTTGAAGAGAAAAACATCTTATTTGACACCAAAATTATCATTCTCTTTCAATCCTAACCAAATTCATGGTTAAAAGAACTAAAATTGTCATTGCTAAAAATACATAGGATGATAAAATGGCCTTAGAATGTCTGCTATTCGACGAAGTTTAATGTCATGATTTGTATGAAATCACCCGAATAATACATTTTAATTTTATGAAAAGTTCGAGTCATTTTAATAAAATATCTATTTTTACTCCAATCTGTAATTATCTTAGAATTGAGAAATATCAAGTGTTTGCTCATTTTCTTAAACTAAATTTTATGACTCACAACTGGTTTTGTGCATAGGGGCCACATATGTGACTGCTGTAAGTCCTCCCCTGCCTTCCATCCTTTCCACCCTACCTTCAACCCTCCATCGCTCCGCCTATCCCTTCATCCCTCCCTACTTCCAACTGTCCGTCCATCTCCTAAGATGGTTGAAAATTGAAATTTCTTGTTGCTCCCGGCAAAGTTGGCTGGTCTGTCTCTCCATCCCTACCACTTAATATCATCCATGGCACTGTTTGGGTCACCTTTTATAATATAAGTGTCTTCAATGCGTTTTAACGACCAGAGCTTTTGAGTATTTGGTGTGATTGTAACATAATTTGGTTGTTTAACTGATTTCATCCACATGCTGATGCATACCAGCAAAGCGGTGTTGTTGATTAAATGACGAATTAATATCATGAATTAAATAGAGTAAGTACTGTGAGACTGTGAGTCGCTGATCTATCTATTTCTTTGTGTACTTTCAAATGTTTTGTGGGAATTGAACAGAAAATCGAGTGCAGCACAGGAAGCGGATGTTGTTTACACAAGCGCCAAACACCACAGAGGCTCCATCTACTGTGTGGCATGGAATGAAAATGGTAATCTAATTGCGACAGGATCAAATGACAAGACAATGCGTGTGTCACAATTTTGCAATGAAACTTTACAGGCTGTAGGTATGTCATGTCCTTTGTTATTAACCGATGGGTTATAGAGCATTCCATGATCATAATTTGTTTAATAGAAATTCTTGTTACTATTAGCCACATACAGAACTGTGAATACAATGCTATTTAGAATGGAATCCATGTGTGTAGGAACCTAATTTTCTTGTGATCTGAGAATTGCTTACCTAATGATGAGCTTCTTGTTCTTAGTTAGCTTTGATGTCATTGTTTATCCTAGCATGAGGAGCACCTCTGATTAGTTTCGTCTGAATGAGTCCTATACAACTTTGCAGCTGCAATTATTTATTACAATTCATAATTTGCTGTCCTTGTACGTAAAGAATGGCTAATAACACTTGAGATATGATTTTGATTACAAGTAAATGGCACTGACTTGTGTATATTAATTTTTAATAGTTCTTTTTATCAGTTTGTGACAATTATTTGCTGCAGGTAAAGACATTGAAATTGTGAGTCATGATGGAACTGTTCGAGATATGGTTTTCCTCGATGATAATCGCCTTGTTAGTGGAGGAGCCGGGGATTGTAAAGTTTACGTGACCGACTGTCAAACGGGAAAAACTATACAGACGCTGGCCTCTCACTCAGGTGCATTAACTTGTTGTTTATATTGATGTAAATTATTTTCTCAGTTGAGCAACAAATAATTTTGCTGTTTTTTAATAATTTAATATTTTATTCAGGCTGATTGATTGATTCTAGTAATGTACAGCTATAATTGAAACCTTAATGGACTTAACCTGGTGCTGTAATTGAATATATTTTATACAGACTTTGAACAATTCTTATCTAAGATTCTTTTATGTGATATATGAAAACTTTTATATATCTTCAGTGCTCAGTAGTCAAGGTATAAAAATATTTTACCCAAAAAAATATTTTTCTACCTGCCTAATCCAGTTTTTTAGGTCTCTGTTACCAGAAACACACAATTATTTGGGAGGGGGCCTTAATAGATGAATTATTATGGTCAACTTGATGCTTTTAGAAATGCTCTAAATAGGTGAATACTGTATAGCCATACAACAGTTACTCATTTTCAACTGTTGAGTTACAGAAGTTGTTGCTCTTTTAGGACCCTGGAACCAGCTTTCAATGTGAGAAAATGATCTGATCATTAAGCAATGCATGTTTTAGAACAATGGGACAATTCTTTATTTTACAGTCTTAGGTATGCTACTTGTTGCTAGGTCACATATATTCCTTATATGGATTGGGCAAGGAAATGGTTGTGAGTGGATCACAGGATGGAACGGCTTGTATTTGGGATCTTCGTTCTGCATCACCTGCTTCTACAATCTCCAGTCCTTCCAAAGGTAGTTTAGTGGCTATCCTTTTTGTTAAAAGCATTTACAGTTACACGGACTTAATCTTTTGTTTAAAATTATTGTTTTTGTGAAACTAAAACTCTACAGGAATGCAAAGAAGTATCTTTATTTTTATGTAATGACTGTAGTATTTAAGCCTGATTTAAGGTTGGTTAAGGGTGCTATAGCACCTAAGCCTGCAGTTTTGAGGTTCCTGCCGTTATAAACATGTGTCCGGTGGATCGGCGGGTTGGCAGAGGGCCATTGTAGGGCAATCATAGCACTTGGGCCACACTAGCCTTAATGTGGCCCTGCCACCCTGTATTTCATACAATGTACGGTAAACATTCAGTAACCCTAACATGTCTGATTTAAATGATTCTTTGTCTTGCGTCTATTTTCAGGCAGTGCATTTGCTTCGCTTGCCGTGGATCCATCTGGTACATTGCTTGCCTCTGGACATGAGGATTCATCATGCATGCTCTGGGACATCAGGAAGTCCTGTCAACGTCAATGCTTCAAGCCTCACTCTGGTGAAGTGAGGTCGGTGAGATTTTCAGCCGATGGTCTCCAACTGCTGACTGGATCCTATGACCAGACTGTGAAGTTAACGGAATTTAGTGGTGAGTTCCTTACAGGGACTTGCATTGGCGTGAACCATTTCCAGCTTTCCATCTGTGCATAGATTTATTTTCAACTTAAGTCGCATCTCTCTGATTGGCCATGTATGCTTGGCTTTTGAGAAAGACACAGTTTGATTGTCTTATTGCATTACGTAGTTCAGTGAGTTGGAGTTTAACTTCAGCATCTTGGTATTTAGGTGAAGGAAGGAAGTGAAGTTGCAGAATGGTAACACAGCACTTGGCATTGTGCGTGTGTATCGGAATTCCTTGGCCCTGCTGCATTCAAAGAACATGGGTTACAGTCACTGACTCACTTCCTAGGACTTTGCTTAGTTGTATAGTTTTCAGCATTGAGTGCTTTCTTTGATTTTACTGATTTTTGCACTTTATTAAGTGAAGTACTGAAATGTTAATTTCCGTGCAAGATCAATTAGCCAGGTGACAATGCATTTCACTGTGATTTTTTATCAGACGATTAATTGCCTTTAACCTAAAAAGTAAAAATGGTTCATTATATTGTTATATCATATAATTTTTTGAAGTTATTTTTGTAAATCTGAACAGCGTAATTTCGGTTTGGTTTTGAATGTTTCTGTAGACGATGATGTGAGCAGTCTGTTGTCAAGTGTGGTTGTTGCTGAGCACAAGGACAAAGTGATTCAGTGCAGATGGCATCCGAGTCAGATGGGATTCATTACGACAAGTGTAGATAGGAGCGTCGTGTGTTGGACACTTCGCGAGTCAAGCTGATCTCTTTCCAATCATCAATCCAGTCAACTGCTCAAATTCGATTAGAAGTAGCATTTAGGTTTTTCTTTTGTTTCAGAGCATTTATGTTCTTCTTCAGCTTTACGAAGTTCTACTTATGCTGAGTTACAGAGCTCTACAAGTCACATTTTTAATTTGTCTAAATTTTGATTCAAGATTGTAGTTTTTATTTTTTAATATCTATTGGCACTGAATAACCATTTTTAAACCAAACCTATTCAATAATTAGTAATTAATTTATTAATTAGCATTTTAGTAGTTCAGGTTGAATTTAAATCTTTCTGTCATTTTATGCAGTTTTTGTATTACGAAAGAGTCATTTTGTTATATACACTCTAAACTATCTTACAAAAGTTTGCTTCAGATATCAATTGAGTCAAGAGTTTTTCACATGTAATAATTATTTATGAATTACAATGTTATTGGAATAAGCAATAGTACATATTGATCGCCTCTCCAAGTCATACAATCTATTGAGAAATGTTGTTAAACTGTTGGTTTGCAACTGCCTTGTTTGAGCTTCTCTCACTTCATCTTCAACGATGTGTAGAATTTCTAAGATCATTGCCTTATACATGAAGCAAAAATAGTCAATTGCTGCTGGTTTGGAAATCAATGGGCCTTGTAGTCATGCATTTAACTTGGTTAAATTACATTTCTTGGGTGCTGTTTATTCGCCTTTATCAAAAAGTCATCTGTATATCCTTACTGTACTACATTGGCATTCTTTGCGGAAATATACTGAAATTTAATGCATTATTTTTATAAAGATGCATTATTTTTTTAATCTGCATTTAGTGTATACGATTATTCATAATTATGTCCTTTTTTACTCTATTCATGCTTTATTTTACTTTCAACATTATTTGTCAGATGCTTTGAAGCAGAACTGCTCCAGTTAAAATTCTTCCTTTAATATTTGTCAAAATTGTTTTATTTTATCAGTACAAAAATATTTTTCCTTCAGAATTGCACAGATTTATTCATTTAAATATTTTCATTTTAGCTGTTAGTGTCTATTTTAGTTACCGTATATAATTTTGATTGATTCTAGTCTCAGGAACTGAAAGAACATTCTACTTGCAGCTGATGACATCTGTAGACTTTACTACATATTGCCTTGTTTCAATATTTCACTAGTGATGTGGTTTTGGTATTTCCTGATAACTAGTAGTTGCTTGATAAAATCAAAATATTATTAGCTCATTTATGTAGTCTTGTATCTCAGTATTCTCTTGTCACAGATCAAAATATTAGTGCATTGTTGTCAGCTTATTTTATTTATTTAATATGTTTTCATTTGTAGCAAAACTTAATTCTTACTTTTTGCATGATCTCATATTCTCGAGGATTGAAATAAATCATTAGTTTTTTAGCTTACATAGATATGTGATGTTGGTATTTTCTGGGATTTCTCTCGATCTTCAGCCTTGCATTGATTTGTCGTTGATTGATGTATGTTTGTTAGTTTTCAGTAACGTAGACGTGACTTGGTTAAAGTTGTGTTGTCTAGATATTGTGCTGTAAGTGAAACAAGTGCATGTAATGTGTTGTGCGGAACTTACGAAGGCTTCATGTGATTATGTTTTATGTGCAATTTGTGTTGCAGCTCGTTAACTATGCTCAGCGTGATGGTCGATTAGTTGCGTGAAAAACACTTGGTCAATTTGTCTATGTGGACATTTGGTCATTTTGTCTATGTGGACATTTTATTCTTCTAAGCAGTTTGCAGATGCTCGTAAAACTCCATTGGGTTTTATGCTTTTAAGAAACTATTTCTGTATTTGATCACTTGTGAAAACTAATGATGCTTATATGTACCTTTATGTACATAAACTCTCTTCGTATATACTTTTCATTTTTGTTATTTATTGTTCCAAACTCAGACCTATATATATATAGTATATAGTGTAAGGGAACTGGTGGATCTTTGCAGCTTAATTATTACATGTGTACTGAATTTTTAAATTAGTAGATGCTTTATGCTCACACGGCTCTTAGTCAACAGTTCTAAATATAGTTATTTCAAGTAAAAGAAAAGTTTCTTGAAAATAATTACATTAGTAAACTTGAACTTCATCCATTCTATCACAAAGAAGTGTTTGTACTACACAACTAGGATTTGATTCAGTTAATTTGAAAAACTTAATTTTCATATTTATACTAATCAAATGGAAAGTTCTTAGATGGAATATAGGAAGTGGGTATGTTCAGTAGCAAAACTTGATTTATGCAGCACCTCCTATCAAACTGTTCACAGTTTCACCAACTCTTGAAGACTGTTTTTTCACTTGGCGTGGGCCGAGAGTGCCTCTGAGTATATCGATCCTGAATGGGCGCTCCCAGTGTATAAATTCTTATCAATTAATCGATTGATTGAAGTAGGTTAGGCCTAATAATCAGATAACTGAAAATGTCAGTAACATTGTGTAGGCCCTATAAAAAGTCATAAATCATAAAGTTTGTATAACTGATTATAACATTTTTCATAAGTCGATTGTGGGCCCAACCCAGGCTCAAAAAGTCATCAGGCCCCTGGAATTTACGACCTGCCCCTCACGCCAGCTAAAACTAAAGCACGTCAGTAGCCAATATTAGCCATAGACAGGTGTCATTCTTTGTGTAATCTGAAAGTAGTGAATATGTTTCTATATCCTTAACACTGGAATATACGTAATGATTGTTATAGCTGGTGGCCTAAATATACTCAATCTTTTGACAAAATCACAACATTTCAATATTATACTGCACATTCTGATTTTAAAGATGAGGATGTAGACAAGAAGTGACTGGGAAACCAACGAGCTTGTCTTTTAAGTGGTTAATAGACCTACTTGCAAGTTGCAGCAAGTTCCTTGTACTTGCAGTAGTTACCTCTATCCCTCAAGCAAAGCCATTAAATGGCGTTGGGTCTGATGCGTTGCTCTTAAGATGATGCTAAATAGTGCATAACAAACATAAATTTATGATTACAATAGGGCCTACTAATGCAGTTCCAGGCTAATGCTGAAGACAGCTCTGTGCTCCAGGGCCAGGACAAAATCATAACCTGTGAATGGAACCTATTTGAGCCCTTAATGTACCTGTTAAATTATTCTGCTGAGTCCTAATTGCCAATGTCGTTGAGGGACAAGTGTTGCAGCTGCTTCCCCAGTCTACGCAATGGACTGTAGCACTATTTTGCTGCTTTTGTGTACACGCTTTAGAATATCAGTTCCAAAGGATTGATGTCATTATCAAGGTTGCTGAAAAGCTGTACATAGCCCTAATTATATGTGCGTTTATTGATGAAAAAATCTGATAGACACACCACCAACAGGTACAGAAAACAATTTAGCAAATCGGAGCATAATATGCCTGATATTGTTTTTTCCGATGTCTATTACATTTACATGGGGGATGAGGGTAGGTAATTACATAAAGAATATGAGATGACCTATTTTATGTTTATAAACATACAAAGTTCATCAGATTACATAATTTGTCATTATTAAAGAGCATAATTTATGGTGGCTTTCTATAGAAAATGCGAGATGTAGATAAAGGCCTTAGTGGTTATCATATTTAATTGATTGGCAACAAAGTTGATGCAGAAAAATTTATGCATGAAGTCTTCCCTTACTCTGAATGTCTTTCTAATTCAATAGTCAACTTTCTACAAATTTGAAGATGGAAAATGACCAACTAGTACCTAAAGAGTTTCAAATAACAAAGGTAGTTAAAGTAAAAAATTACAGTTTATCATCATTATCAAGATCATCATAAACATGTGCCAACTCGATAAGTAAAAAATTATCATCGGCATCATTAACAACAATTTCATCATGATCATCATTCACCATGAGTTGTATGCTCGTAGGTGTCCAATGCCAACTTTGTCCTCTTCTTCCAACCGCCTCTGCCGTGGGCCAGTAAATTGGAACTTGGAACAGCTTTTGTAGTGAGTCATCACCTGTCCTCTATGTCTTCCTTCCATTCCCGATGTTGTCTTCCTCTCCTATTAGTTCCATCCATTATTCTGAAAACCAAAGTCTTAAGTTGTCTGTCGTCCGTCATTCTGAATTTCTGGCGATATGGCTAAAAAGCTCCAGTTTGCGCCTCATGACTTTTTGTGAGATTGTTTCTGATCTGACCACTTGCAGAAATATCTCTTCATTGGTTATTTTCCGCTTCCATTTTATTCTTAGGATGGCCATCAGCATTGTTAATATTAAATATCTCTCAGTACCGTTATACGACAATACGCGAATTAATGTTGGAAACTTAATGAGCGACTGCATGTGCATTTTTTCAAATTTCTGTTTTACATTGGACGTCGACTAAGAATGTATGAAAAATGTGTCTTACTTACTAAGCTGTTCTTTTTCCGTCGCTTGGAGCGCAGCAATTAGTTACTAAATTTAGACCATGACTAACAAGTATATAAAACCGTAGATTTTGCTATTTTTAGTGGAGTTCGCTGTAGTTGTTCGGATAAAGGGTGCGGTCGATTCGACATCTCAAGTAAAGCGTTTTTCGACACCTGTGGTACACAGTGATACACATTATAGGTAAGTACACATCGATGTGGAGCGAATACTGGAATTTTCTCATTCTTGGTGTTTTACGACTGAAAATTTGTGCGACCGCAAAGTATTCAGTGTCGTGGTGAAGAATGTTCTTTTCCTAGGTTGGTTAGAACGCAGTGAGTTGAATATATGCATGTATGTATGGCTTGTGCGGCTGAGTCCTACATTTCGTTTCCCAGGTGGTTTGTATCGGTCGATACGAAGTGGCTTTCATTTTGATTCGAACGACCCAGACTTCATATCTTTAGTTGAATTTTGTTGCTCGCAGCTGATTTGCGTCGTAGTTTCGATAAAATTAGTAGGAATTTATCGAAGCTGAAATTTGCCTTAAAGTTACGGTTTGTGATGCTTGCGTTGTTCTGAAGATACTTAAGATCACCTGTCATATTGCTCTTGTCTGGTGATCTTTCGTGGTCTGTGTAAAACCCATCTGGGTCTCCCAGTATATCAGTTTTATATACAAATTATACATGCATAATTGCATATATTTATTATCTTTGCAACAAAGACCAAAGTTCTAGAATGTAGTCACTGGGTCGTTGTATGTAAAAATCTTAGTGATTTATCTATTGTGTTTCAAAATTTCAGGTGGTTGAGTTTCAATTGTGGGTGAGGTTAGATATAATTATGGTAATCTGTACTTTAGGGTTGGCCTTGGTCAAACAGTGTAAACAGCTGCATTGCGAATAAATGATGTGCATTTGGCCAAGGCTAATGAAACCAAGGGTGTACCTGTACTACCGGGACGTACATTTTGGCTAATATACAGTGTCTTTTTACCAGCGTATGCGGCGCTGGCATGAATGGGCAATTTAAATGACATATGGGCTATATGAGAGCCATTTGATTTATGGAAAATTGTCATAAATCTAAATTCTGTTTAGGCAAGAATTATTTCCATCAATCCAACTTCTGTTTAAGAAAAGAGTTACTTTCAGCAATCCACGTTCCATTTAGCCGAATATATGTCTATCAAACATTACCCTCGTGGAGTATATATTTTGTCTATTTTGGGTTAACCAGTAACAGTGCCATACACATCTACTAACAATACTCAATTCACTCGACCCCAATAGTACATGTAAACCGAAACCAATTTAAAATCTGAAGGAAATTGCAACACGACTGAATTAGTCAAACTGCTGACTTCCTGTAATTAATTCCTCCTGGGAGTTTTGATTCGATTGCAAAATGACTCTCCTTGACTTAAATTTAACTAATGCATGTCATATAATTGAGTTCATTCATTTTGAGAATTTATATGGTGCCCCTTCAAGAAGGCTACTCAGAGGTGCTCCCCGTCCAATTACGATTGCTTAGTAGTCTATGGTAATGGTAATTTGTGTGAAGTCGATACTTGTAGCAATTTTTTCAATAATGATTAGCTCGGGTCCCTACGTATCGCGTGACTCTCATTAATGTCAAACATGTGCACTCCAATTTACAGTTCATGTAATCGTGAAATATGTCATGATTATGTGCAATGATTGCATTCTAATTTTCCATTTTAACCTGTATTAATTGTTCACATTTTGATTTACTGTTGACATTACTTGGTAATTTGTTTATGGCAGATAATGGCTACAATAAGGAAGAAGCTGGTAATTGTTGGTGATGGAGCTTGTGGTAAGACCTGCTTACTGATCGTCTTCAGCAAGGATCAGTTTCCAGAAGTCTATGTTCCAACAGTGTTCGAAAACTACGTTGCCGACATCGAAGTTGACGGAAAACAGGTGTGTTTATTGAGCTGTACTAAACATTGAATCTGCGGAGTATTTTCAGGCTTGATCATTCTCATGTGCTTTCTTAATTTCACAGCTGCTTTCATTAGTCAATTTGGCATTTGAAGATTATTAATATCTGTAAATTTCAGAAATACTTGCTGAAGTTTTTATGATATTTGTGTGTATGATGCAATGGCTGTTAAAAATACTAAGTGGGAAAAAGTGGATTTGCCTGATTAATAATATTCTTGTGTAGGCAGTTTATGAGCCTGTGAGAAATGCTGTGCAAGTGTTCTGTTAGGTTACCTACAATTACTTGGAATATGTGCTTCTTTTTACGGGTAACAATGCCAGTTGTTTTTGAATCATTTACATTGTAATTGCCACCAAAACGAAGTTTTGAGTCATGTTGTCGAGTTTTTATGTCAACATGTTACAAGTGCAAGTTCTGCTAGAAATCCATATATAAAGAATTTCTCCAGAGACTTATCATTGTCTGATAGAACCATTCATTTTTCAGGCATTGCCATTTTATCAAATATATATTTCATGAATCTTAAAAATGTCGGGTGGAAAATTATTTATATTTTTAAATGCAGTTTAATAATATGCACTAGTGATGCAAAATCCAAGAATCAACTTGAGCCTACTTAATTCTCCGGAGCAAAGAATATATTTACCCAATTGAAACTACTCTGCTTTTGTCAGAGATTTTTGGAAAGAATGAACAAGGAAGTTAGTCGAGTACATAGTAAAAGATTCTTGTTAGAGCTTGTAGTGTTTGGCAATTCCCATGGGGCCATGTCTGTCTGTAAGTGTCTTCAGTGAAGGCGTACTTGTATCTTATATGTGACCCATCTGTAAAAAATCAGTCATGAGCTGGAATATTCAGTTTCAGGAAGGCAAGTCAAAATTGAATCAAAGTCATTTTTTTATTCTAGTGCAATCATTTGAATGAAATCAGTCAATGGTTTTTATTGAATCTATTGTTAGATAAAAAGTAACTAAGTAATTGTTGGAATATTATATATAGATTGTAATGTAAAGATATATTGTTTATTAAAAAAGCATAGAAGTTTGTAAAAAAAAACATTGAAAATAAAATATTATGATTTCAGATTTCGTACAAGTGATTTTAAATTTCAGATCTTTTTTGGGGATAATGGTTTCCATACATGCGAGTACTTTTTCTATCCATAACTTCAGTTAGGTTTGTGTTAGAATAACAATTTTGGTGACATTTGAAAGAGGATGTGTTTCTCTTTAAAATGGTCTATTTATACTCCAAAAGTAAAAAATTGACTCCGACTGTTCATTCCATGTCAAATCAACAAATTTTTCAGAAAGTTCCAGTTCGACCATCTCGGATTTTACTGAAAATTTTTCAGAATATTTATTATGGTATTAGAGGAAACTATGCCAAATTTTAGATCAAAATCTTAAGTAGTTTTGAAGATATTAATTTTCAAAGACGTCTGGGGTGACCTCGTTTTCGACGTTTTGGGAGTCGCGTCTAAATTTGTAACAACGTTCAGAAGCTCATAACTTCATTACTATAGCAGATAATTTTATGAAATTTTCAGGATGTTTAGTCTTTGTGGTTTAGATGACATGCTGAAGAAATGAAAGATCAGTCTTGAAAAGTCTGATGTTAGGACCCAACTGAAAATGGTTAAAAAAAATTGCGGATGTCTGACGATCATACTTTGCTGCCCTGGTGTGGCCAAATTGAATTTTTTTAAAAGAATGTTTTAACAACTTGTGATACTGATGTACTTTCTCTACAAAAATATGCAAAAATTTTGAATTTCTGATGCATGCCTACTACCATATGGCCTTCCAAATTTGGAAAATTCCATTCCGAAGACCATTTTCAAGGTCAAAGATCATCAAGTTTGTTAGGTCATGGAGCAATAAAATTTACATCATTGGAAAGAGCAGCTCAGATACTCTAAGTTCACCAAAATTTGTGATGGAGTCTCTTCTTGTTCGTGCAATATTTTTTTTCAATTGTGGCAGTTTTCTGCATTCGCGAGTTTATAACGGAGTCAATATCAGGGCATTATATTGTGAAATAATACCTGTAATAAGTCAATTTTCTCAGATCTCAGTCTCCTCATCTTCCTCAGGTCTTGAAGTTATTAGATGGATGTTTAACTTGATGAGTCACTATCATATGAAAGATATATCTAAGAGATACACATGCCCGAAAAAATGTAAATTGGCATTTGTGCAACATTTACAAATTTCTAAATTGAAAATCACAAGGACTACCACCCATATTCTTGCATATTTGGAAAGAGCACAAAAAACTGATTAGATGAAAAAAATATCAGCCCACTGGTTAACTTCCTAGCCGTGATATGACAGTCCAAACTTGATGGATCGTGTCGTTTTTCGTGATTAGTTTTGTGCCACTTGAATTAAAAGCTAATCACGAAAAACGGCACGATCCACCAAGTTTGGACTGTCATATCACGGCTAGGAAGTTAACCAGTGGGCTGATATTTTTTTCATCTAATCAGTTTTTTGTGCTCTTTCCAAATATGCAAGAATATGGGTGGTAGTCCTTGTGATTTTCAATTAATAAATCTGCAGATGTTTTACAAATGCCATATTACATCATTCACGAGAAACGGCCTGATCCACCAAGTTTGGACTGTCATATCACGGCTAGGAAATTAACCAGTGGGCTGATATTTTTTTCATCCAATCAGTTTTTTGTGTTCTTTCCAAATATGCAAGAATCTGGGTGGTAGTCCTTGTGATTTTAAATTTATAAATTTGTAAATGTTGCACAAATGCCAATTTACATTTTTTCGGGCATGTGTATCTCTTAGATATATCTTTCATATGATAGTGACTCATCAAGTTAAACATCCATCTAATAACTTCAAGACCTGAGGAAGATGAGGAGACTGAAATCTGAGAAAATTGGCTTATTACAGATATTATTTCACAATATAATGCCCTGATATTGACTCCGTTATAAACTCGCGAATGCAGAAAACTGCCACAATTGAAAAAAAAATATTGCACGAACAAGAAGAGACTCCATCACAAATTTTGGTGAACTTAAGAGTATCTGAGCTGCTCTTTCCAATGATGTAAATTTTATTGCTCCATGACCTAACAAACATGATGATCTTTGACCTTGAAAATGGTCTTCGGAATGGAATTTTCCAAATTTGGAAGGCCATATGGTAGTAGGCATGCATCAGAAATTCAAAATTTTTGCATATTTTTGTAGAGAAAGTACATCAGTATCACAAGTTGTTAAAACATTCTTTTTAAAAAATTCAATTTGGCCACACCAGGGCAGCAAAGTATGATCGTCAGACATCCGCAAGTTTTTTTTAACCATTTTCAGTTGGGTCCTAACATCAGACTTTTCAAGACTGATCTTTCATTTCTTCAGCATGTCATCTAAACCACAAAGACTAAACATCCTGAAAATTTCATAAAATTATCTGCTATAGTAATGAAGTTATGAGCTTCTGAACGTTGTTACAAATTTAGACGCGACTCCCAAAACGTCGAAAACGAGGTCACCCCAGACGTCTTTGAAAATTAATATCTTCAAAACTACTTAAGATTTTGATCTAAAATTTGGCATAGTTTCCTCTAATACCATAATAAACATTCTGAAAAATTTTCATTCAAATCCAAGATGGTCGACCTGGAGCCATTTGTTGAATTGAGGCGGAATGACCCTCACGTGTATCATCTTCCGGCTCTGAAGAATGATTTCAGATTTGCTAGTGAGTTGCGTAAATTCTGTGATATCATAGATACTAAAAGCAGCTGTTAACCGGGCATCAGATAGTGATATAAAAATGATATCTGATTAAGTGGTTTTCATCGATGTGCTAACTCTGATGCCTTTAGGATTAATTATGTGGCTTTGCTTTTATAGATGAAATACTTTGTAATACTTGTGTGGAAAGTTTATGCTATGCTTCCACTTCTACATATTTGCTTACCGAAGCACGCCAGTTCTTGCATTGTTAAGATCTTTTGAGCATTGTTGCTACAGAATGAGATTCAGAATTGTTGGGCTTGGACATTTTCAGCATTTGTACTGGAAGCTTTGAACATTTTAAAGTGTCGTTAAGTATCTGATAGAAATGACTGTTAATTTATTTTCTTGAGTGGTCTGTGCAATTCAATGATTTGCTTAACAAGTCATAATTAGGAGTAAATTGTACGGTTTCATTTCAACATTGGGCACGTCATTGGCAAGTAACTTGACAAGGCACACGTGAATTTTCCTGTCTGCTACGCACTGAATATAACCCACTTATGATTAATCTACTGAATCTGGGTTTGTTTCTAATGCACTGTACTGTGCTGATTGTACTGCAAGTGATAGTTCTGAAGTGTAGGCTCAGCTACACTTCAGAACTAACGCCACTTGCAGTGCGACCAATTTGCGCTTAAGACCACTGAATTGTTTTAGTCTTATGTATTATTATCTATGCTGCTGATTGACTACACTGAGGAAGCTGATTACTGATTGGTAGCAACCTCGTTATTGGAAGCAGCATAAATGTAGAAAATGTCTTGGATTACAGCAGGTGTTGAATTCTGTGACTTCACTGGATACATGCTATGACATCTAATGATTTTGTATTGGTTAACATGAAATCAAATATATATATATGCATATATATATATAGCATATGCAATGATTATGCATATATATTATATATACATATAATCAGTGGTGTAGTCAGATTTTAATTTAAGAGGCTCCAGGCAACTCCAGGAGACATACATGATCCAAACATGACAGACCACTGGCAAAGTTATAAAATCCATGTGATTGATCAATTATATTAAAAAGAAGAGGAGACAAATATCTCCTTACCTCCATGTAGCTATTGTATGCATATGTATATGTAATTATGTATATAATTTTTATATTATATATATGTGTAATATTTGTATATATATGTGTGTGTGACACTGTGTGTGTGTGTATATATCTTTTCAGTGGATGCACATTGCCTTTGCTAGTATAGAAAAATTACAGTATATACGCATTGCTAGTGACATTGCAAATGTCAGTAGAATACTTTAAAAACTACAGATGCATACACAAATTTGCTTTCTGAACGTGGAAATAAGAACTTTAGATTAGGGAATAGTTTGGGCCGTGGAAGTATAAGCCGATGATTGGAACGCGAAAATGATTGGTGGGACTGGACTGGACAATGGAAAGTGAACTGTGCAGTGCATCTTCGGAACCGATGGGAAATCAAGTTGTAAGCGCGAGCAGCATCGTTGAAAATATCGAAAGAATTCCGTTGTAAAAGTCTGAGAGTTGTTTAAACCGCAAGGACTGCTCGTGAGGTGTTTTGATGAAAAATGGTGAGTGCATTCAATCGGTGATGGCATGTGGTTGGCTAGAATGTTGAGTGTACTAACAATATATTATATGTTCAGTAGATATTTGAATGTGTTGGGCTCATCTAACATAGCTGAAGTTGTGTGTGTTTTGTTCACCGTTCGTACTAATATGCTTTTGACTTTGACATAAAAGATTTCCAGTTCTTCAGTTAATCCTGTCGTATCCTTGTTTATGAAAATTTGGCTGTAAATGGATTCGTCGGTATAGATCTTGTAATTTTAAAACGACAGCAATTTAGATGTTTCAAATGATCTTATGGTTGCCCATATCGTGCCTTGGTATGGCTCTCTACCAGTCCATTTGTATCAAGTTAATTTGTGTGTGATGTGTAGTTACATTATGATTTTACGCCTAAGTGATCTATCACTAGTGGCTGTTCTCTCTCTTAGGTTTAATCAGCCATTTTAACTTAACTTACCAGGGCATCTATAAATAGCAGTAAAACAATAATTTATGGCAATGAAGTTTCGAAAGTAACTTTGGTCATTTTAATGCAACTTAAATTAAGTGACTCAATTGGCATCTTCTGAATAGAAAAAATTGAGATTTGAGAAAATTTTGCTATTGCTTGCAAGTTTTTGCAGTGGGTGCTTGATGTACTAATTTAAGCTAATGCATAATTGATAAAACACTTTCTTCTTAACATAACATGACCGTTTTTAGAGTTTGGGGGCTTCACTAGTTTCGCGAGCAGTTTAAAGTTGTGGATACTAGAGTGCACATTTTAATTACTTGTCGGAGACCTAGCTTGTTGATACGCCTTGGAAGGAGCGTACAAGTGTAGGTGTAAAAAGCCACTGCTTTCGAGTAAGAAACATAGGTAGATGATCATATATAGTGAATTGTCACCTCCAAAGTTTGATAGCCGAGCCTTTACATTGAAATATGGTAGAAAACTGGATGCTGCTGTATTGCTGTGATATTGAATAGTCTCTAACTCAGTGGTTCCCAACCCGTGGGCCAAAAGTGGCCCGCCGGGCCTACAAAAAGGGCCCGCAGCATCTCAATGAATTAACAAAATAATTGTAAAAATTTACAATTTAGGCATGATAGAATATACAAATATTCTTTTCTATTACAATTTTTTTTATTTGGACGTTAATAAATCGCATCAAAATAGAATGATGCGATTTATCAACGTCCAAAAAATAACATTCTATTTTGATTCAATTATAACAATTTTATACGCCGCTAGTTAATTAAATTTTAGCCCTTTGGCCCCCTAATATTTTTCAGCTAAGGAAAAGTGGCCCTTGTGTCCTCCAACTAATAAAAAGTGGCCCGACAGTCAAAAAAGGTCGGGAACCACTGCTCTAACTTGTCAAAATTGTCAGCAGTTTTAAATTTTTAATTATAATTATCAGTTGGATGTCAGAGTGCTACATTGTTTCAATTTTTCATGCTAAAAGATGTGTCGGGAAGCTGCCTTTATTCTTAGAGAATTATAGATCTATAAAGTTAAAGCATTTGGTATATTGGAATTTTAATTACTTTTTGTCAGAAGACAAGCGTATTGACATCGGATCAGCACAAGTAGAAGGCGGCTTAAAATTTATTTATCAGCCTGTTTGTACAAGTGTGAGATTGGTCCAAGGTCTGTTTGAAAAGCACTTGATTAAAAATAGCCTACACTGTACAGTAGTACACAATAACAATATTGGTATCTTTGCTTTTACCCAGTATCAGTATGTTACTTTTTAAACTAATCTCAGTCTCAGGGTGTTTCAATGTCTTGTCATAAAATCTTTGCCTAGATTTTATAGTGGAGTATCACTTGACAGCCTGCCATCTTCAATCTTGTGCTTCTGTGTTCGAACCAAAATCATTCATTGACTGACTGGCCAGACGTTAGAAATTATTTAGATGCTGCAGTTTCTTTAGTAGTTGATGCTCACAACTTGCTGAAGATGGGCAGACCTAGACCAAGCAATAAATTTGCCTGGATATGCATGTCCTGGTCTGATTGAAGTGTGCTAGTACATGTTAACCATTGGAATGCTAGATATTTTTTGACCTTGTTCAGAGTCATGTCTGCATTGGGGGATTTTGGTCCTTTCACCCATAGGGGTTAAAAAAATCAGCCACAGTTTAAAAATTAATTTTGAGCAATCATGTGTCATTTAATTGTTTGAAAACCTTTGTAAATTATAGATTCGACAGTTGAAATATGTGTGTAATTGTGTTATTAATGCATGCATGTATAATATTAGTAGTAAAATAGTTTCTTCTGTCAGAATTAAGAAGCATTGCAATATTGATCCAAACAACTGTCTGTGTCTGCTGGTGTAGTGAACGACGGAAAATCCTAACTCCAAGTTTTTTCTTCATTTGCTATCGTATTGGAACTTCAGATGCAATATAATAGAATGAATTGTGCCACCACTTTTCAGGTCTTATATCTCTGCAGTATTCCACTTACAAGTATAATTGTTGCCATTGTGAAAATTGTGACTTATTTATTGCCCAATTGACTTGTTAACCTAGGACAAACATGGGTTTCCGGACTATCAACTTATGAAGTGCACATATAGTGCTGTAAATTTGCTTCTGCTGGCATGCAAGGTGTTAATGTGGGTTGTGTCTGATAGCAGCTAATGCCATAGACCTACAACTTGATGCTGGGTTTTAACTTGTTACAAAATGTAGCTGGACTGCTCTAGTAGTAACTAATTGTTGCATGTATTGAATGCAAGGTCATTGGGATATACATTTCTTTACAATGTTCTTACATGTAGGTAGGAAATATTCTGAGCCAAGGTCTGTTCCCGAACTGCTGTGCATAACTGTTTCCTATCACTGTCCGTAGCTTAAAGGAAGCCATTTTTCATACAGTCTTTATGTGCTATTTGAATCTGCTCTTTTAAAATGATGGTATGAAGACAATTCATTACTATTTCACATTTGTGGAAGATTCCACATTTTTTATAGCAGTTATGCAATGCTTATTTTGCAACGCACATCACTAAGGCTGGAATTCATTTGAACATGTCTGTAGATCAGCCGCTGATCTCCTATTGTCCTAAAATTGCTTGTTTAAAGCCAATTTCGTATTATGGATTGATGACAGTAGTGTGAAAGTATATATAATAACTTGCATGTGGTGAAGCATCTATTGGATTTGTTCTCAATGTTGTTGTCAGCTCCTAATCTTAAAGTATAGTTAAATTCCACGATTGATAGCAGTTACGCAGCATGTAAATACTGACAGGGGATAAAAACATGAATGTACGATACAAAATTAGTTAGAGGTTCTTAGGAAAAAGCAGAATTGTTACTAACTAGTGTTAAATTTATGGATATTGTGGATTTGAGCTCTCTATGTCAGGAAGCTGCCGTTATTCTTAGAGTTTTTAGTAATGGTTTTGACCTCTATACCAAATATATGTTAGTACTTCACTCGGATTTATGGACTGCATTTCTAAAAGAGCTTCACATTTGTACTTAAGGCATTTACATATTATATAAAGAATACAAATAGTCTGCTCTGAGATATAAATATGTGTGAAGATTGTCACAAATCCCATCATTATGTTAAGATCTTATTTTTATCAGTGTTTGTGAACTTGTTTCAATTAGAAACTGGTTTATAATTATTATTGCAGCCTTATTTTGCAGATCAGTTTGTGAAATCCTTATCAGAGTGCAGAATTCTATTTTCTCTTACAATGTGGGTGCTTATGTGAAAGGCTACATGTTTTGGTTGTGATTAGGCCAAATACTGTTTTTGAAATGGTTGCGATCCAGCATTTACAAATTTCACATAACAGACACCATATAAATGGCCCATATCATGCTAGGTTCATCATGGTAGTGCATTCACTACATACATAAATTTAGGTTAAAGTTATTAACATTAATCCTTTACCCGTTTGCCTCGAGAATATCTGCTGAAAGTGGGCTTAAAATTTAAAAATGAATCGGTAAAAGATTAATTGAATTTATTTCATTTTTATGTACCGGTAGATCTTTACTGGACATAGAATTTAAAAAAAGTAAATTTGTGTGTTTGCATTATGTTGAAAATGGCTACTTACTGTCCGAAAATACATTATAGGCTTCAAAGTGTTTTCTTGGTCTGGGGTTTAAAATTTATGCAAATATTAGTTTTGCATCTTTCGATTGTGTGCTATATTTTGATCTTAATCTTTATTAGGGATGAGTTGCCTTGCATTTGTTGCTTACTGTTTGGGTTGATTTCGGGTGTGCTTGTTCTAGTTTAACCCTTTCTGTTGCGTTATGACTGATGTTGTTACTGACTCAATAGATTTCAGCATTCTCTATGGTGATGTTGCAACTTAAAATCTGGTTTTTCTAACTTCAAAGTTGACTTTTTTTAAATTGGTGTTGTTTATTACAATTATGCTTGGTTTTAACACAAATCTTAGTATTAATATATAAACTGAATAATATATGTTGAACCTTGAACGTTCCACTTACTTTTTTAAAACTTCCATGTCTTGTGAAAAAATAGTTGAATTTGATTTTTTAAAAACTAGGTACAATCTATGCGATTACAAACCTTAATGGATCACATGTTCTGTTTACGCAATAATGAATTGACCAGATTTAGTGTAAGTTGGTGACATGATTGGTGAAGGAAATGCTCTTCATACTTCTTTTGAAGTGCTTATTTCCCAGTTAGGACACATGCGAGTAGGAAATTCTTATCCATTGCCTATGATTTATTTGATGCTAATTGAGAAAAGTTGGCAAAGTATATTTAGTTCTGATTCAGACTTCATTTAGGGCAGCATTTGCTTGGTCTCCTGCTAGGTAATCCTACTGTACATTGAATGATGGTGTCGCCATTCAGATTTTCAGTAGCGTTATTACTCGCTGATTTCTGACTGTTCAATTTTATTATTCAGTGATGAAGAGTGTGTTGTCGTGGTTAGTCCTCTCTAGTGAAATCTGGTCAAAAGATTTCTGTAAGAAGTGTTGTGTAAGAGACTACTTTTTTATAGCAGCAAATATCAGTTTATTTTAAATTTAAGCAAGTTTTCTGTTTCTAAAATGTTAGAGAAAAGCAGAGTTAAAGCAGAAGTGTTTAACTGTTTGTTTTGTTGTTTTAGGTTGAGTTGGCGTTGTGGGATACTGCTGGCCAAGAGGATTACGACCGGCTGAGGCCTCTGTCCTATCCAGACACGGATGTCATCCTGATGTGCTTTTCCATCGACAGTCCAGACAGTCTGGAGAACATCCCAGAGAAATGGACACCAGAGGTCCGTCACTTCTGTCCCAACGTGCCAATCATCCTCGTCGGCAACAAGAAGGACCTTCGAATGGACGAGGGCACGAAGCGCGAATTGGCAAAGATGAAGCAGGAACCAGTGCGCCAAGACGACGGACGAGCTATGGCTGACAAAATAGGTGCTTTTGGGTATTTGGAATGCTCTGCAAAGACCAAGGATGGTGTCCGTGCAGTTTTCGAGACCGCCACACGCGCTGCGCTTCAGGTCAAAAAGAAGAAGAAGCAAAAGTGTTGCCTGCTCTAAACACTTAGAAGTTGTCTACTTTTTTCAATTGTTTTGATTGCTACAATGTACCAAAGTCGCCTACCTGGATGATTTTTAACTTAGATCTATGCTAGTTGTCAGACTTGAACTTCAATATTTAACTTGCTTCTTGCAAAGATTAAAAAATTGTGGACAAAAATACCATGGTTTTACGCTTCTGCATTAGATTCTAATTCTCGACTGTGCATGTTACTTTATCTTAGAACTGAACATCATAATTGTATCAGCCATAGTATAGCCTGATAAGTACTTTGAATTTTGTTTCTTAGACATAACCAAGGTTGGTAATTCCCATGTTTGAACCTTTTAAAGAATTGAAATTATAAGTTTCACACAAGTCTAATACTGTTTCATGATCTCAGTATCTGGTTGCTGGCCTCACAGTCTATCACTAAATATTTAGGTAGTTGACATTCTAGCAATAATGTCTTCCGTTATCTGACTGCTTCACATTGGAGCGTTAATATAAGTTTCAGTTTATCTCTGTCTTGTCAAAATGCTGTTATACTCTTTATCTTCGGCAGATGCTGACATGTACTTTCCAATGACTATAATCAAGATGACGGTGACTGGGGCAAAAGGCTGTATTTTTTTCATTGTTTAAATTAATCTTTCCTTTGAAATGATTCTAATCTCTAAGTCAAAGATTAGTTGATTCTAAGGCACAAGATGACTAGTTGGTTAGATTAGTGTAGTTAAGACTCTTGCCACATGTTTGGTCATAATTATGGTATATTGCAGTAAAACATTTTCTTGTATTGACTGAGATTGTGCAAACTGCAATGATTATTTTGAGATTTAAAAATTAGGTTAAAATGTGGAGGAGAAATTGTCATCGGGGGCTTGCTAATCAATGTGCAGTGTTGGTTTGTAATTGTGTACTACATGGCAAGCGAATGGAGTAAGTTTTATAATTTGGAAATTTTTAGAAATTGTGATGGATGAATGACGATGCTGAGAGGTTGAGTAAAGTACTCGTCAAGAGTGATGACATGTATTTTAAATAATGTTTAGTTAGTTTATCATGAAGCTTGGGATTCTTTATCGACGTTTGTTCTGGGGTTTGAAGGTTTAGATTATTAATTAATTATTATTAATATGCACTTCTGTAATTGAGTTGTCTTCAGTTTAAGAAATCTGACAGCATGATAATTCTAACGTACGTTGTTCCATATCTTCATACTAAGTTTATATGCAAAGTTGTACTGCATTTTACTACAGTTACAAAGTTATTGTTATGACTATCGTAATTGTGAGACTTTGGAATTTTTGATGCTTATGCTGACTAATCATGCTTTTGAAATCTTTTGGTTAGTTCCCAGTGTCCACTGAAAGTGCTTTGATTAAACTTTTCTTCTGGTCAACTGCTTTTGTAAAATAATTCTTCTTATTATTATTTAACTTTTGTAACAGTAATAGAATCTTGCATGAAGCTGTGTAACAGGAAAGTCTATCGTAAAACATCTTAGCAGACTTATAACCAACTGCGGTCTGACGGCTGGATTGTCTATTAAGCGAATAATATATAACAAATAAGTCTTAAGGTTTTTTTAAGAGGGATAATGACGATGTGTTACGAATAAAGTCTGAAAGTTTATTCCATGCGGCCTGCTAGTGCAGATGTGCGTCTCCAGATTTTGCAAGTGATTATGTTTTTTGTGACAGCAAAATCACTTTGAGATGAAGTTCGTATTCCTCGTCTGGATTGGAGAGATGAGCACGGTGTAGCAAGTGAGGCCACATAAGAAGAAGAGGTGGTGTGGATTCCTTAGAAGACAGATTTTTAAAATTATTCGTGCCTGTGTGGGAAGCCAGTTTAGTTCATAAGGATGGAGTGACAGATCACCAAGAACACTGGTAAGAAGTTGAAGGGTGGATGCAGGGAGGCCATAGATGACTGCTATTACAGAGATCAATTCTTGAGATAACCAAGGCTTGTACTAGTGTGCTGAGACGTTTTTCGTTTATGCTTTTCTTGACTTGCTGTGCACGTCTGAGATGGAAGTTACAGGATTTAGTTTTGAGTTTATTTGACTTTCAATAGAAAGAGCGTTCTCGAAGAGCCATGGGTCTTGGACATTATCATCTGGTTTAATGGAGCGGCCTTGACTTATTATTATTATTGTGGTTGCCTTTCAGAATTTGCTTCCTAAGACTTTTCTTCATGGGTGTTCCACTGTACAGATTAGCAACTGCTCCAAATGTTTACTTGGTATTATTTTGCTCTTTCAGTTGAGTTTAAAAATTATTATCATTATTATTTTGCTCTTTCAGTTGAGTTTAAAAATGACTTACTTCGACTGTTCTTGAGATTGCAGCTGTCTATATTAGACAGACCTTGTTAGTATGACAGAACGTTGCATGTGACAGGTGCTTCTGCAGTTTCTATGCAATAAAAACCTGTGTTGTTGCACTCGTGCTTGTGACGCAGCTGGTTTCTTATGAATATAAACATAATTCCAGCTCTGTCTATAGAATTATTTTTCTGCTTGGCATAGCTTTTAAACATGGTGATAGATTTAAGTGTGCCTGGATTCTGAGCTTCATGCTTTAGAAAAGTCCCATATTAAATATTCAGTACAGTTCATGCTACATGGTTGTACCATTGATCATAGTTGGAACAGCACTCTTTGACCATTGACCTTATTCAAGACCTTTCCTTGACCATCAATCATAGATGAATAAGACCCTTCCTTGACCATCAATCATAGATGAATAAGGCCCTTCCTTGACCATCGACTATAGATGAATAAAAACACTGCTCTGTTCCAAGGCTTCCATTCATGCCTTGCCTTCAACCTTCCTCGACACGAGGGTTGGTCGCATTTTGGACAGTTCTTCTCCATCCTCCTGTTCCATTCATGCAAGAGAATGCTATACAAGTATAAGTTGCGTAACTTTGAAATACAAGTTGTGCTGCTTTCAGATGTAGTTGTGTAGATAAGCAGAAAATTTGCCAGTGTTGTCAACGAATAAGACTGGCTAAATAGAGTAGTTGTAAGTTGAATGTGGTCTCACAGGGTGATATGTTCTAGGTATTAAAGTTTCATTGGGTTCATTCAGCTACAACTTACAATCTATTTTTAGTATTGTAGTGTAGTTTATTTTTTGTTCTATCATCATTTAATTTTGATTTCACGTCAGTTGTAGTTTTTTGTTACCTGCTGTTTGGTCTGCGTTTGTTACTGTAGTGCTGTCAGTGCTTGAATGTTTGGCACTAGGAGGTTTGGCACTAGGAGGGTGGCTCAAAAACCTGAAAAAAATTATGGCAGAGTCCTTTGAGCAGATGCATATCCACTGAAGATTGTGAGAGCATGATTTTAGATCCAGGCATTGGCAGCAGATGGTAGAAATTATGGAATTTAATGAAAATGCCCAATAGTATTATTATTTTATTGATTGTTTAATTTTTTTAAAATATTCTTTTTTAGTTAGTTATTTTATGTGTTTTATAGGTTTAGTGCCAGGTTGTGAATTTCAGTTTACAGTTCATCATATCAGCATGATTAATTTTTAGTTATATTTGCAGTAATTGCTATTGAAAATGAGTAGTTATAATGGAAAAATTGAGGACATGAAAGTCTAAAAAAAATTGCTGTTTGCTATGAAGTTGTACAGTACAGCTAAATACAGTACCACTTCGTTCGGCATATGCAGGATGTTCAGGCCTTCAATATGCTGGCTTAAGATGACCAGATTGTTTATTGCTGTAAAATTAAAGTCATTTTAAAGTTTTAAATTAGCTGTCTTTGTTACTTACAAAATTTGTGGTGCAGATCAATTCCAAACCAAGACTTTTGAGTAAACTAAGTTTCCAAATATTTTTGTCATTGCTCATCATAAAAATCATCCTCAGAATCATTCTCATATATCTTACCAGAATTTCTCTGTGAATGTGGAGGGAGAATCTTCCGCATAATCATTCTAATTTTTCTTACCAGAACTTCCCTGTGAATGAAGGGGTTGCATATGAATTAATGAATACCGTGTGTCATTTCTGCATGGCTCTTTGTGAGATGAGATGCTTTCCAAAAGCATTGTCAGTGTCTTCAGTTCCTTAAACTCTTTATTTATATTGTACTGGTCCTCCACTCTATATAAATAAAGAAAAGAGTCTGTGTGTCTGTCTGTTTGACCGGGATGCATTTCCACAGTTTTTGAGCTTTTCACTCCAAACCTTCACAACTTTGTCGGTCTCAGCATGGGACACCCGTTGGAAGGGTTGACGAATCTTTCCCACCATGGGGGCCAGGGTTGGGGTGAAACCCCAAAATTGTTTTCAGGACTGTAAAATGCAGCTATTCATCTGAAACTTTGTACCTAGACAGAGGGCCATCAGAACCACCCAATGGGGGGGTTGGTGAATCTACCGCCATGGGGCCAGGGTGGGGGAAACCCTCCTTTTCCCTGTTTCACCGATGCTTTCCACAGTTTTTTAGTTTTTCACTCTAAGCCTTCACTACTGTGTCAGTGTGGGCATGGGACACCCTCTGGAGGGGTTGGTGAATCTCTACCACCATTGGGGCCAGGGTGGTGGAAGAAAACCCTAATTTTTGCTATAAATTTCCATTTCGTTGCCATACTTTCACAGTTTTTCACTTGAAATGTTGGGTGGGGAGTGGGCGGTTGGGGAGCCGGCAGTGAGGGTGGAGAAGTAAGGAATTGGCCGGGAGCGGGGCGAATCCTAAATTTCCCGGGTACCCCAGTTAGTGATTAATAAAAGCAGACTGGAGTTCACTTAGATGCATGCTGGTATATATTTTGGCATCAATATTGAAAATTACTTTGTTCCTTGGTCGTTAGCTTCGTTTTACATAAGTGGGAAGTGTTCTAACGACCAATTTGGTATTTGTTCGACCTCCCAATTTTTTTTATGTAGGTGTGGAATTTTTGCTGTGATGGCAACTGCGATATAAACTGTTATCGATGGCAGTCGTACAAAGACGTAGTTTTTACTTTTTTTAGTTACGTTAGGTTGCAAGTTGACAAGGTTGCTTACCGGTAACTTTTCAACAGCACTGAGACATTTATAAAGTTCCTGGGAGAAGAATGCATTTCACTGTTTAAGTGTTCAGAAAGTAGCTTTCTTTAAAGAAGGATGTGTAGCAGATATCTCAATGTTTTTTGGCAAATTAGGATTTTTATCCCAGTTAAAGGATCTTACTTGTGATGAATTTTTGCCCCATTTGTCGGTCCAGTAGATTACGTGAATAATGTCAACCAATTAGACAAAGTCAGCTCTTGTTTGCATGAATATAAATTATATAACAAATAACATATAAACAACATGTATATTAGAGTACACTTCAACTTTATTAATCCATGTATGTGCTTAGATGCGTATGTTTGGGTTGTGACCAAAGTCAAATATAAACATGTGCTTAGAGTACAATTCAACTTTATGACATCCATTTAAATGGTTAGATAAGAATGTTTGGGTCGGACCCAAGGATATCATTTTATTTATTTATTTAGAACATTTTATGTAGCGCCTCGAGGTAGCCTACTCAGAAGCGCTCCCTGCCGAACCACGACTACATAAGATAGTTTTGAAGTTCTTGAGAAACAGAGTGAAGACTAGTTATTTAGAGGCGCTCTCAGCGTGACAGCCCCTAGGAAATAAAAGAGACTTCACTTGGAGTGCTTCTGAGTAGCCTACCTCGAAGAGGCACTACATAAAATTTTTTACATTATTATTCTACTTACAAGCGCACAATGGGACATAAAACATTATGATGCATCGAAGTAGTAATTGGTAATAAAAGGTACAAATTAAATCGAAATTGAATGAACTGACTAAACTATTACATCAAGCAAGTTATATGGTATGTGTATATGTACTTGCATATATATTTCCGAATTTGTAAAAGTTGGGTTTATGTAGGATATTTAATTCTTAATGACGAGCTGCATTGGTTTCCCAGCCATTTTTTGCACACCGTTGTTAAAGGCTTAAGGTACTTTATAGAGTCTTTATAAATGCATGACTATGAAGCAACTGAAATGATGGTATGTGAGGCATGAGTGATGGAGTTGTATGTGGGTTTTGAATTCCTTCATTACACTTTCAATCCACGTCAGATGCTATCATGGCATAATTTGATTTAAACATGCACATGACCGATTTGTGTGTGAGAGGCATGTGTGGGGGTGTGTTTTAGTGCACGTCTAGTCGACTAGTAAGTGCTCTGTAAATGTTCCACTTGTTAATGTTTGCACATCCTGAACCCAGATACGATGAGCTCTTGCAGGCGTTACTTGTGATTGTATATTGCAGTAGCAGTTGTTTCGTACTGATAACCATATGGCTCAGAGTTGAACTGATCATAAAAAAATTTGATCTAGCTACTGTGTTTCCAATGTCTGATGTTTAAGCATAGAATGGCTCATTAAACCAACCCAGAGTTCTGTCAATCGCCTGGTCAGTCTCCGGAGACTAAAAAAATTCAGCATACGAACAGCATGTGGTCAGTAAATCTCCTATTGTGTCCATGGAAAGACCAGTAACGCGGATGATCATGGCTGAGCTCCTTGTAAAATGGTTGATAGCTGAGCTCCTTGTAAAGTGTGGATCTGGTGCTGGTGAACTTTCTGAAAGTTGAATTGTGGCATCTAGTGGTTTTGGTGAAATGGTGGCATTGTATGTCATGTTCTCATCCAGCAGCATATTCAGTCTGAGATCATGATCCCTGTGGACTGTTGTCTCCCATATGCTATCAGCTCTATCAAGAAGTTCTGCCTATGTAGTGCAGCTTTAATAATAATAATATAATAATAATAATATTTTTTCTTTAATTAAACGCATGCAAGACGCACTGCGCTTTACATTTACAAGTTATGCAGTAATCTTAATTAAACTTAACTACCAACTGAACAGACAGCTTTGTAATTACACGGCGCTAATAGCAGCCTACAAAGCAAATCCACCCAACGGGGGCTCGAACTCACTACCTCTCGCTCTCTTGGCCAGCGTGTTAACCATTACTCTACCGGGCCCCCCTTCGGTTCATCTCTTGTGCCTTTTTTTGCAACCTTCTGAAGTCTGCATTATTTTACAGTGATTTCACTGTCTTGGGTAATAGCACCACTGTAAAAATTAGCTTACAATATTGGGGTTTTCAAATGACTGGCTGATGATTGGTGGCCATGGCAGAAATTTTTTGTGAAAATTTCAGACCATCTTGGTTTTAAATCAACTGAAAGATGTCTGCTAGTAGAATTGTTTGATTGTTTTGTTGCTATAGGTTGAGTTGGCGTTGTGGGATACGGCTGGCCAAGAGGATTATGACCGGCTGAGGCCTCTGTCCTATCCAGACACGGATGTCATCCTGATGTGCTTTTCCATCGACAGTCCAGACAGTCTGGAGAACATCCCAGAGAAATGGACACCAGAGGTCCGTCACTTCTGTCCCAACGTGCCAATCATCCTCGTCGGCAACAAGAAGGACCTTCGGACGGATGAGATCACCAAGCGTGAGTTAATGAAACTGAAGCAAGAGCCCGTCAGGCCGGAAGAAGGCAAGGCCATGGCTGACAAAATCGGTGCCTTTGCCTACCTGGAGTGCTCTGCCAAGTCAAAAGAGGGTGTACGACAGGTGTTTGAAATGGCGACAAGGGCAGCCCTGCAGTCGAAGAAGAAGAGAAAGGGTGCCTGCAATCTGCTCTAATTTTCATGAACATAACAAAATTAATTAAAACCTATTATGACAGTAATGACTGCCAGTATGGATTACTTAAGCTTGCTTCATTTTTCAAACAACTGTAGTGAGATTACCATTTGCTGTGAAAAAAATGTTTGTATTTGAACATGCGCTGAGTTTAACACGTTAACTCTCGATCAGAATAAAAAGTGAGGTTAATCCTGTGACTTTTATGATTAGCCTCAGCTTTGATTAGGATGTTTACCTATAAAATTGCAGTTATAACTGAAATACAGATTAACTTAATCTTTGGAATTTCAAGTGTGTTGTGCTTGTTGTACCGGACTTTTCTTCTGTGGGCCTACAAGTGGTCCTACTAAAGTTTTGCTGTTACTACATGAAGTATCGGTTGATAACTTTTTAATGCGATTCCGTTCTAGTAAATTCTTAGACTGGCCCAATCCAGTTCCTGTCATCTAAAAAGACCAACACGCAGGATGGACAGTGTTTAGATGCAAGTTTGAACAGATGGTTTAAGGTGGGATCTGAGCAATGCAAGAAAAAATAATTATGATCTTCCGTCTTCCATAATATTGCACAAAGCGTCCATCAGAGTTTGCTTCTAGCGAAATTAGCTTGGTGTGTGTGTGTGTGTGTGTTGATTTTGTCGAATGTAAGGCTTAATAATTGTGTTGTACTGCCATCGTAGAACTATTCTAGATTTGTAACCTAACAGAAATCCTGTTGAATCTAATAAATTTAGAACTCAATAAGACTGGCCATGGTTCGCAAGCAAGCTGAAGCAAGACTAATTGTTTGACATCGATGAATAGCATTAATTAAAACAATACACAGAACTAGGCTTTTAATGAGCCAATCATTAATGGTGAATGGTAGGAGTTGGTGTTTATTAGTAGAGTGTGCAAGATATAGGGTGTGAGCAAGAAGCATTGGTAGATAGGTTGATTGGAATGGAACATCCTTTTGAACTATTTCACAGATGTATTTTTGGTGGATACAATTGGTATTTTGCGCAAACTCTATCATGGTTTTGGTTAAGGAATAACACAATGAACCATCTGCACTTTCTGTAAATCTGTTATTATCATCACCATAAAGACATCCACAAAAATGACGTACTGCACTTAACCTTGCTTTCCATCGCTTGCAGAGCATCAGCTGTATCAGAAGATGACTGAGACAAGACTCATGCAACGTGGCCGCACGTGCTCGCATACCCATAACCCAACTTCCTTTTAATCCTTTCTACTACAGTACTTTTGTACCTGCCATTGCATACTGTTGTATGCTGAACTCATATGCACTTCAGAATGTTGTCATTCTTTTTGCTATTGGTTCACAGTCGATGTACAGTACACTGATTAAATAAATGGATAAAACGACTTGCAATGGAACTCGGTTTCCGCTACTGTAGCAGTACAGTTAGAAATATGGCAGATGATAATTATTTACATCCTGCACACGTGAAATTGAGCTGATCTGCATAAAGGGCTGAACATTGTCAGATTAAATGACCGGATGGAGTCCTATGCAGTGTTTAATCTAGTCCCCTCCTTGGGGTGGGGGTTTGCGCCGAGAGGGTAGGGGTATAAAATAGGCTATACACATTGTAATGTGAGTATAATTATGGAAACTGACTCTGCAGCACTGAAATCAGCTTATCCCTGTTGCACAAGAGGTCCTGAATTGTTGACCAGGACACAATTGGCAGAAATCAGGACAAATGTAGGCTACAAAACCAAGCAAGAACTAATAAAGTACCAAAGTTGAGAAAACTATATTTGTACTATAGGTGTTATGGAACAAAACATTTTTAAATTTGATGGTTTGATATTTGAAATACAGCACCGGAAAGAAGCCATTTAGTTGTAGGCCTACCATATTAATGGTAAGTTTTATATACTCATAGTAACATGATAATGTATAGTCACATATTATATTAATAATAAATAATATCACAGTGTGTTAGGCCTACAAATGATGTAGGCTAAAACAGTGGTGTAGCCAGGAATTTAAAATTATGATGTGGGGGTTGGGGCTTTTTGTGGCCTGGCCGGATGCCCTTCCTGACACCAACCCAACAGTATTACAGTGAATAGAGAGATATTAAAGTAGCAGAGGGAATAAAGTATGAAAAACAATTGTTACTACAAACAATTGTTTTTTTCCTCCTTTTAAGTGGATAAATAACCTTTATAAAACTTTCCTAAGCCATTATGGGGGTTCTAACCCCGAAACCCCTTGTCTGTGTCACTGCTGTAAACTAAAAACTAGTAGGGCCTATAGATTATCATTTCTGGGTCTTCACTGCGGACATCTCATTTTTGTACTTAATAATGCGAAAATCAAAACCAGTCGGTGCTTGAACTAGTAACTTGAACATTCGCTAGGAGGTAGACCTAAAAAAACCACGGCGTTCATGTACAATCGGGGGACGTTATTTTTTCGCGTCAGGGTCGGTTAGGGCTCAGGTTAGGCGTCGTGAGGGTCGGTTAGGGATCAGGTTAGGCGTCGTGAGGGTCGGTTAGGGTTAGTTTTAGGGTTAGTGCAGTCATTCTGCTGAGCGCTTTGCATGTTGCGATGCCGTCGATAGGATCGGTCGCTGCGCTGTATATGTTGCGTCCCCTCTTAGTACATGAACGCCAAAACCACGGACCCAAAACCACCCCAGCGTCAAGGATTTTAACATAAAATCTTTGATCAGCGTAATAATGGATCTCTGGTCTGACATCTTTAATACTCTGCAGTGGACCATTGGACACCAGCAGTCAGTTGCAGAGAGTGGAAACGACTCGACTAGACTTTGGAGTTTGGATGATCAAGTCGACTGTCACGCTGGGGTCGACTTACTGGAGTCAACTCACAGGTCTACGTGACAAACAGATTAGGCAATACTTAATCAATAAACGCTCGGTGGCACATTGGATAATTTACACACTTGTATGAAGATAAGTTAAACTGAATTCGAATCCCGAAGCCCCCGTAGGATAGACGTGCTCTGTAGGCTACTATTAGCGCCGCTGTATTGCAGGCTTAGTAGATAAGATTGGTGTTAATTAAGATAACTTAAGTTGCAGTCTGTCAACCGGATTGTTGAATAAACGAAAGAAATTATCATCATTATCACATAGCATGACGTCTACAGATGGCGCAATATGAGAAATGAAGTAATCGGTGCTGTGCTCTTGAAATATCTCGTCTGTGGGCTTAACATGCCTTCATTATTTAGTAGGCGTGTTCTTGTGTGTTTATTCTGGCAAAGATAATAAATTTGGATGAAATCTGATTCGAATGCAAACAATCTGTCGCATTCTGAGAATTTAAAGAATACCAACAACTTGCTATATCTGCACATTTGGTCTGGAATAAGAGGAGAGCACCTGATCTGGGTTCATTAGCGAAATATGGTACCTGCACTGATTACGTTTACGATGCTGACTGATATTATAGTATAGGGCGCGCTGCTTCGAACCTATAGCCTGTCTGCGTGTAACGAAATACTCGCTTCCACGTTTGTGTGAGGACTAAACCGAGGCTAAGAACCTGGTTTCCTTTTTGCCAACATATTTTTGGCCTCTGCATAAATGTTATTTTACGGGCGGGCTTCACAGCATCTTGGGGATTACCCCTTTATTCCACAACAACAGCATAGAATACGTAGCCCATATGGCAACATTACTATGTAGGTTTCGTTTCCTATGCCCTGCGTGTGCAATCATGTTGGTTCACATGTTCATTGACTTAAGGAGCCATGATGTGAATGCTGAATCTTCTATCATAGGCTTGCATGGCCTTATTTTAACTGTGCTGATAGGGGACTGTTCATATGAGACTGAAAAACTGAAAACAGTTATTTTCATCCCAGCCTGTTTCCAACTGTAACTTGTCCTTATTAGCTGGTCTTAACTTAGTGAATGCATTCCTGAACCATGAACAGAAGCTAATGGTGATAGAAGTAGGCTTTAGGCTTTTAACAATTTAGGTTTTAAGACTTAAAGACCTGCAAAGGTCTCAAATTCCGTTTAAGTTTTGGTGTTCTTGGGTAAACAAAAATTCTTTGATTGACTATAATAAAGGTTGAAAATTTGATTCTGTAATTGTATTGATTGACAAAAATATTATAGCTGCTGCAATTGTGATGGTCAGGCAGATTGGCTGAATGACAGGATTGAAATATGTTGCACTTCTGCCAGAAATTCTGCTTAAAACGTACAAATGTGGAACTTGGCTGTATTTAACATTTAACTTCGTGCTGTATTGGTTTCCCAGTCGCTGTGAATTTGATTTGGTTTGGTTTGGTATTTATTCTGCTTCAGGAACCTTCCATTTCTGACAATGATGCCAAATTTGACAGGTCATCCTCTGAAGCATCAACTCCTTCAAGTGGTGGATCCTACGAACCATTCCGATCCAAATACGCCGTTAAAGTGACCGAACCAATTAAGGACGGAGAGTCTGTGCACTATACGGTCAAGACCACAAGAGTGAGTTTTGACAGATAGATTGCAGTGAAGGGCAACAGGATGATCAATTGTTGAGTATCTTTCAGTAAAATCCACCATGCATATTCCAGAAGGTAATGTATAACATGCAACTGGCCAAGGAAACATTTAATTCACTTAAGCCTATTTTTCAGCAGTTTTGAAGTGAAATAACAATGTTACCGTTTACTGCGTATAGCCTCATGTACGGTAATTTTACATCACAGAACATATCACTGTGACAAATAGGCAGCACTTTGGAAATTATGCTTTTTGGAAGTTATTAAAGAATGCTCTGTGACTAGTTATGTATGGTGATGCAAATTTGCATTTCAAGTGTTTTCATTTCAAGTTTTGGTCTATCTATCATAGGCGGACATTTAAGAAGAAACTGATGTTTGTGGTTATAACGCTCTTTTCTAACTTCCAAGGTTTGTTCTCTAAAATTTAACAATTTAAAAGAATTAAATTTGAAGTTGATGGCAGGTTGGATAGTGAATTCCTAGGCACCCAAATGGACCGATGCTTGTTATGCGTTAACTGAAAGCCATTTGATTTAAATAAAAATTGAAATCAAACTGTTTAATTGACAAAGACATCTGACTCTTGATGTGGAATCATCTGGAACTTATATCATGTACACCGAAGCGTGTTTCTACCTATTGTTCGTAGCCATTTGCTCTGCCCTGCAGGTCGCATGACTTTGAACTGCCCATAAAAGATGACTTTATTTTCATCTCTCGAGTAGACCTACTCTTCAGAACTGTTCACGGTGTTCACTCAACGAACCAGTGAAAACTGTTTCCCAGCCTGATATTTTGCTGAAACAGTTTAGTCCACTTGTCATCTCCTTATTCATGTAATTAGTTGCAGTATGTCAATTTTCTTGAATAAACAAAATATATGTATATTTTTTGTAGACGTTGGATAGTGCAGATTTTTCTGTGAGACGAGAATATGAAGACTTTGAATATCTGCACCACTGCCTGGTGACACAAAACAAGATAGATGGAATTATTGTAAGTCTCTCTCTGTTCATCTAATGTATTAACTTTAAATTTGTATTTCTTGGGAGCATCTTTATAAAATTGGTTGCTAGTTCTGATTGTTCTTTCTAGCTTTGCTAATGTATAGAGTTAAGTTTTAGTCATGAAAAATAGCTAAATTTATTTTTAGAAATACATTTATGTATTTCTCCTTGTTTAAAGGCATCAAAAGACAAAATTGGTCACAATGAAAAGCCAGCATTAAATGCCACATTTGGAGTTTGATTTCTGGAGTTCCATATAAAATTGACATTTTCTTATGGAAACTTGTTGCTAACAGTAAATTTGTCCAATAGTCATGCCTTAAGATTTCAAATAACTAAGCAATCCTTATTGTCCATTTTTAGCAGATTTGGTTTGGATACATGATCACAAGTTTCTTTGATCATTTATCCAAACTATAGTTGCTAACAGCCTAACAATTAATAATAAATTAACACTTTTATTGTGTTGCCATGTCATACTTAGTTGACTTATCTTAACACAATAGTATTTTTAGTCTTTTGTTGCTAAAATTACACATAGTTCATCTCATCAAAAGTCAACTTCTTTCATTTACATCTTATCAACTCTGGTAGCGTTCATTTCATTTACGAGCTTTATATAGTGCCTCTTCAAGAGCATATGTACTCAGAAATGCTCCCGACTCAACTCCGGCTAAAGTGAACAGTCCTAAGAGTAGAGTAGAATGTGGTTTCAGAGGCTATATATAGTTTAATGACTGAGTACAGTTATTCAAACTATTCATTCATTCATTCATTTCAGACATTTATATAGCACTTCTTCAAGAGTATATCTACTCAGAAATGCTCCCGACCCAACCACGGCTAAAGAGAACAGTCTTAGGAGTGGAGTAGAACGCGGCCTCAAAGGCTCGAGGCATTAGACGTAACTCCACAGGAAGCCCATTCCAGGTCGTAGGGCCAACTATGTTACAAGTCCATAACTCAAGATTGCAGTAAGGAATTGTTACTTAAAAGTTCCTGTGAGTTTCTTTAATTATGGATTTGCCTCACCGTACAATACCAACAGATTACCCTCTCACCTTACCCCATTGTACTTAAGTACTTCCAAAATTTAAATATTGTGACACGCTATAAAAAAATTTGCATCTCATAGTTTTTACAGCTTTTATTTGGTTAGTATTCATCTATAGGAGTTTTTAATGAATTTGAGTGGAGTGGCATCCTAAGCTTAGGACTGATTTATTTATAAAATTAAATCGCTTGACATTTTAAGTAACAGTCTAAGAAATATTTATAATCTCTTATTTAGATATCTAAAGTTTTATATGTCTTGTTGTGATAATCTATTTCCCTTAAAGATGCCCCCTCTGCCTCCAAAGCCAGCTGTGGAGCCAAAAGAAGCGGAAATACGATCGAAGAACCAGTTCGGCTCGGCGTCTAAAGTGCTGATTGGGGATGAGTTTCACAAGGACTGCCACGCACTCGAAATGTAAGAGTTGCTGTTTATCATATTAATTTACATCCTTCATGCTACAGATTTCTGACATTAAAGTGACAAGCAGCATGTAGATTCATCTCTTAATAAGTATCTCTGTGGATTGAAAGAGAGAGGAAAGAAATGGCCGAAAAAATTGCTATGATATTGCTTTCGTATTGACTGTGTGTTTCCTATTTTAACTTGTTTTGCAAACAATGCTTTAGGTATCTGAAGCTAGTCTTGTCACATCCAACAACCGGTGAAAGTGCTTGTCTTGAAGCATTTCTGATGCAGAAGGAAGTAAGAATTTGCATTTGCAGCACCATAATATTCATATCAACTCTAACGATACTTAAGATCATCTTTCATGGTTATAGCTTTTGTTAATACTTTGTAGAACTTTCTGCCTTATGATGTAAATGTCGTATTGTGACTTTTAAAACCAAAGATGTGTTTAAATTTATTTTCACACGATCTTTTTTTAAATGAGACTTGTTAGCAGATGATCTTGGTTTTATTTCTTTTATGCTGCATAGTTTTAAAGTGTTTGTCTATTTTTGCTTGATTCACATAAAAGCTGAATATTTCTGTCGTCTACCCATACTAAATTGTTTCCGTGACTGTCTTTGCTAAGCAGAAGGAATATTGATTGAGCAGGAATGCATGCCTCTTTTTAGGTTTTGATTGGACTTGGCATTCTTGTTGTGTTTTACGCTTGATTAGGTAATTCATGCTTGTTACTACTTTAGGCGCCAGTTAAAGCAAAAGCTCGACTTGGCTTCCTGAATAAAATCGTGTCTGGTGTCTGGGAGTCAAGAAAAGTTAATCACACGGTTTGTTCTCATTCAGATTCTCCCTTGTTTTTCTTAAATCCATTTTTTTAAATCCATTACTTAATGCTTTGGCTGCATTTATTTGTGATTCTTAATTCCCACTTTCTGTCATGTGTTTGTGTCAATTCATTCATTCAGCAATGCATTTTTTATTTTATTGTGCCGGTTATTTGTTACATGTTTCTCATGATTGTTGTTGGCAATGATAACATAGTCATCAATTACTTAATAAGTGAGCAATTAACCTAATGTCACATTTATAACCTTAATGCTTATGTTGTTGCATTGATTTGAACACACCTGACGATGAAGCAGTATGTTAAAAACACACATGCCGAGTATACTTCGGAATTGATGAAGAAGCAAGTAAATTTTTTTTTCCTGATTGGCATCAGCAACTTTCTATCCATTGTTCTTATGTCCATTCATTGGTGACCACACAAACAAACAAATTCTCTCTCTGCCTCTCTCTCTCTCTCTGTCTCTCGCTCTCTTAATGTATGGCTGTATAATCATGTTGTCTTCAACTGTTTAATTTATTTCTTGATATTATGGTTTCATATTGTGGTACTGGTAAAATATTATGTTGTTCTAATTCTGTTCTTGTGATGCTGTTGTTGTGAAGGATATTGACGAATTCTTCCAGAAGGAGAGGGATGCGGCCAATATGTATGCTACAGCAATTCACGACGCATCAAATGTATGCGACCAGCGTTTCTTGTCTAATTAATTATTGAACTGCTTTTGGAGAAGTTAACATGAAGTGGTTGTCTAGCCTAATGTTGCAAATAAATACATGAACACGTATAATCGTATATTGTCAAACTTGTGCATTACAAGAAAATTGCTGTATATTCTAGTTATTTGTTACCTGCGTTATGACAAAGATTGCTAGCTCAATTTTTTTATTTGTATACATCGCCCAGATGAAGTCTGCTTCAATTGGTACCATTGGCCGTTGCTCTTTTAACTGTTTGTGAGGCACCCTTGTAGCGGTATGGCTGTGTTACGGCACATATGAATTGTCTTTATTATTGTTAGTTATTATTAGTAAGACGCATCTCTATAAGTTTATTTGAAAACTGCACAAAAGAGCCTGGAAAATCCGTCCTATCTCTGTTCACAATGTACTATATTTAATGCAGCTGACATACCTCTGTTCCACACTCATTCCTCATGCTAGACTCAATCCACGGATAGTTGGACTCTTTGTGTGCACCACACTCAAATATCTTTTGGCTGATGAACCTTCTTGTTAGATGGCTGAGAGCTGTGTGGTTTGTTGTGCACATCTGTGTTTATTACATCGGCCATGAAAATGTACTTTAATTTGAGGCACCCCATTGCGCGTTTTAAAAGTTGGTTGGATCCAGTTACAACATTTCACTGCTGATCTTGTTCAAGACCATGAAACCTTGCATAAATTGTGTAAGATTTTTTTTATTTCAGAGCTTTAATAAGATGGTTTATTCTCAGCAACGTAAGTTCTGAACTCCCATGTTATATTCATTATTTTAATCTTCATGCTTCAACTTAAATGATGATGGTAAATTGAGTATTCCAGTATGGTTAATGGATGGTTTGATGTAGGGAAATAATTAGATTTTTGGGTGATGGGAGCCTTGTGCTTAATTGTAAATATGCTATTTGCAGAATTTTCTTAAAAAGCATGCTTTGACAAATGATGTGGAAGACTAAAGTAGGATATATTATACAGTATACATAATATGTATAGAAGTGATTTGTATATGATGTTGATAGGTATCAGCAATGCGTAGTTGCGTACGCACAATGTATAGAAGCACTTATTTGTGTATGATGTTGATAGGTATTAGCAATGCGTACGCGCATCTGTCGACGACTCTCAGCCTCTTCAACGAAGGATCAGACGGAAGCAAGTAAGAACACGCTGTTCTTGTTGACCCTAGTGTAGTTGCGCACATTCTGAATTTCTTAGCATTGAAGTTAAAGGCTGTCTTTCTGGTATTTGTGTTGTACTAGATGTTACTGAGCTGTTTAACTTTTCGTGATGATTTCAACAGAGTTTCTTCATGCGAATGTCCAGTGATATTAATAGAATCGGTTTTGTGAGAATGATTTATTCGATGATTGGAAAGATGAAGTCAGTTTTGAATGAATTCATTGTTTTCTTGCTGCCGTGCTTTATAAGAACTTGTATGCTTCAGTTTAGTCAACCAAGATGGAGTTCAGGCATGAATGTGGAATGTAGAGTTTCGTAGGTAGTGTATGACTATAGTGTTTTTTTGTAAATATGGTGTTGAGATATGTACATGGAAATAAAGTATTTTAAGAGCAGAATTTTGTCAAACCATCGTCAAGAACTATATCTCTTTTGGCATGGATAATATTGCAGAACAACTTTTTAATCAATGCTTGTAGACTATTCTCTTGTCAAAATGTACTGGAAGCAACACTGAATGCAAGCATATACATACATATTTGCTTAATGAATAAGTTAATTTAACTGTTTTGTTGCATTGAATATTCTTTCAATGCTGAATTGATTCTTGCTTACCATGTTTCAGCTGCCTGGTGTTCATGAACTCTAATTTTAAGTTGAATTGTTTTATTTTCAGGGTCCTAGTGAAGTTTGCCGAAGCTATTGATGATGCAAAAGTTAGTAAATGTTGAATGCCAGAACATATTCTCCTGTTTTATAATCTTTAGTCTTTTCTGTATATAGATGCTTTAAGTTCGTAAAACAGATTTTTGTGTCATGTAGATAAACACTGTGTGTATAACATGCCCAGAAAAAATATTGATGGTGGCAAGTTACCAGGTATGCATCACAAATTTTAATACAAATGTGATGACATTATGTCGTATTATTTCAATTTGTTATTATATGATCGGCTGCAAGAATGTATTGACCGCCACAAATTGAATTTTTATTTCTGTGTATGCTTTCCAGTGGCCGTCAACAACAGCGTTAATCTGACATGTTTACACTCGTTGTTTCAGTGTTTGAGAAATACAAGCAATCATTACCAACATTTTGTGTTTGCAGTCCAGTGTTTTTACAATTGTGCCTACCTTAATAGCCTACTTTCTTCTGGTACAGAACTACAGATGCACCAGTGAAAGGTTTAAGTAGGCTTAAGCTAAATTGCTGGTGGGTCCACGATTGTAAAATGTGAAGGAAATCTTGCAATCCTGGCTGAATGTAGTGAATAAGTTTTATTGAATGTGTTTTCAGCATGGAACTGATTCTGATTTGACAAATGATGAAAATTCGTTAGGCTTTCACTTGGATCTCTACTCGCGATATGCAGAATCAGTTAAGGTATGCGGCAGAATTTTACTTGCTATCTAACACTACAGCATGTGAATGATTAGTTAAAACGATTAATTTTTGGCATTTTTCATTGATTATTTTAATGACTGATTACAAGCACAGCTCTTTTATTGAGGAAACTGAACGCTGTACATTTTTGCTGCAGCAGGTACTGGTACTCTGATGTCGGACACTGGCTTGTATGAATAATATTGTACAGGGCTCAAAATTGTTTGTTATCAATAGCTTGACAAATCGTTTCAGGATCATTTGGCCTACTATAGAACTTCATGTTGAGACTTTATTTCTTTTAGTATTGAATTTCTTTAATCTCATCCATGTCATTATGAAGTGATGAACAATGCATTGAATGGTTACTGCTACGTAAAAACAACGTGAAAAGTGAATCTAGTTTATTCCAACAATGCTGACAATATGTACTGTGAAGAATATAGTTCTTGCCTTGTTTGACGAGGCAGATGTTTTTTAGGCTGCTAGTCTGGTGGGTCATCTCAATCTGATAACAATTATTTTTTGGAAACAGGAGATGTTGAATAGGCGTACTTGTCTGCTGGTGAATTACGAAGATTCCAACAAGCTCCTCGATAAAGCCAAACCAGCAAAGAGGACTGCTGTGAGTAACATGGTTACAGTTTTAATAGAGAAGAAAAATAATCTCTTAAACTACCCATGATAGGCAGCCTTGTTACGCATTGTTTCCAATTTAAATTCTTTGCTTCAACATATGAAAAGTCCTATCCCTTACCGTCTGGTTTTCCCACCAATGCTTTAAAAATGCTTTAAAAATTAATGTATTCCTTATATTGGTGGCTTCACTAGATGCTAAAGTACAGAAATCTTGTCCGATCTTTCTTTCTTGGCTGGGTTTTAAACTCAAACTTCTGCATTGAGTCATTGAGTCTTGCATGCTACGATTAGTCTATCACATAGTTGTAAAAAACGTTTTTTCCGTTTTTTATTCTCTCCCAAAAAACGTCGTTTTTTTCGTTTTTCATTTTTCCCATCGTTTTTTATCGTTTTTTATTTTTTCTTTAACTTGATTTATTCATTTACTTTCTGTTATTATTTTCCTTAATTTTAATATTATCTGATATTCCTTATGTTTTCCGCCAACTCTCAAGGATTCAGCTAACTAAAGTTATTATTTCATCGTTTAACATCATCATTTAAGAGATAGCCTACGTGTAGTAGGTTCCTAATCAATGTTTTCAAGGTTAAAATGCGGTTTTAGATGTAGCAAAGTCAAATTATTTACCGTTTCCGTTTTTTATCGTTTTTTTTGTCGTTTTTTATTTTTTCGGAAAAAACGACGTTTTTTACCGTTTTTTATTCTGTTTCCATCGTTTTTTACATCTATGGTCTATCATGAGCCTAAAGTAAAGTAGTAATGATGCAGCACTGCTATAAGAACTACACTGAAATGCGTACGACTCTGATTTTGAGTTTAGTTTTGTCATCTTCTGTAGTCTCGAGTTTGGTTTGTTAGTGTGTACTTCTTGCAAAAGCTGAGTAGTATATTAAATCACTCGAGTAGTATATTAATTCATTAGTTAGAGGTATAATATTTGTAATTCTTTGTTTCATTTGTTAATATTGCACTTTCATCCAGAAGTCTCGGACTTACGTTTATGCAACCGTGTGCTATCACCTTTTCTCACCCAATGTGTTCTTAGCCATTCACCATATGGTAGGTCTTGATAATAATATGTTTGGCCATCAGACTTTTTCTGTTCTTTACTTAAATGCTGAAGGAATACTGCATTTAGTCTGGAGTTGAATTGCAGGCAGAAGAAGCAAAGGCCGTTGCTGAGAAGGCATTTGAAGAGTGCTCTGAAGTTGCCAGAATCGAGGTAAATCTAGCACATTGAAAACCATTTTATAACGTGTTTGCAAAGACCTATGAATTACTGTGCTATAAGTAGAGTAGAAATTTCATCTTGGTCGAATTTCTTGCCAATCGTCAGGCATCAGAACGCACAGCATGTCAGCTAGAGGCACATTCTGGCTGCATGCCTTTCCAGCAGCAAGTTTCAAAGATGCATTTGCCTATACGTATTGGGGTGGGGTTTAGGGTATTGGGGTGGGGTTTAGGGTATTGCGGTGGGGTTTAGGGTATTGGCTGTATTCTGGCACAATGAGCAGAGGATCAACATGAACATGCACATGTATGAGATCAATTTCGGCATGGAAAACGTGTGTACCGTTGGTGAAATCGTGATATTTTGTCTATATTTCTGAATTTCCGAGTACATTTTAAATGGATGGCCTCGGAGTCTAGGAGAGAGCGAGTCTTTGGACACCAGGCTCAGTGGGCAGAGTGAGACTTTGGAGACTGGGTTAAGTAGGTGACACAATTCTGCGGAGACTGCGATGAGTGGGCATCTATAAGGTCGGGCTAATTGGGCAGAGTGAATATTCTGAGACCTCCGTCAACACAGTGCAAAATAAAAAACAATGGGAGAGTGGGCAATCCACTCCAAAAGATATGTAGATAGTAATAGAGCTTATAGATCATCGCAGGTAGCTCCTGTTTATGACTAAGTAATATCATATGGCGGCAGAAAAGCCACAAGTGAAATTAGTCAAAAATATGTTGGAAAAACTCGAATGACTCAACAGCTAGGCAAACTAAATAAATTAATTTGAAGGGATGTAGGTTGTAGGGGCATCAGGTAAGCTTAGTTGCTACACAGCTGAATCTTATTTTCTCAAAATTCAATAGCACACCAATATGATTCATGATGACTGGATTCCCATAATTTGCAGATAATTTACTGCAACTGTTCAGTCAAACGAAGAATTCATTCAAACTTATTGAGAAAAACATCCAAATGAGGAAATACAAATGAAAATGGTTAGCAGCTACAATTTGTCTAGAGACATGCTACTGTTGTGCAAAACACTGCAAGTTTTGTTGGTCTGGTTTTTCAGCTCGCAGCATTTAAACGTCAGCGACTGTTGGCTTTCCAAGAAGCACTTCGTCAACATACTGAAGCGAAAATCAAAACGGCTCGTGATACATACACACTGCTGGCGAAATCGCTCGTCTGCTTTAAGCAGATGGATAAGCAACAGCAGCCACAAGTCGCGTGAGCATTCCTCCGCACTGCTAACATTCCTCTGAAATGTCGGCTCGAACGGTTTAATTAGCGGTTTGAAGTTGGTGCGCCTAAACGTTTGTATATCTTATACATGTAATCCTTCTCTGAATATAATCATGTCAATAAGGCCTACCTCCAAATTGTTTTTCGGAGCCTAAACTTGCATTTCCTACAATTGGACTCGAACGATATTAAATAGTTTTTTGAGCGTACAATTGCTTTGAATTTTTAAATTCAGTGTAACAATGCAATTGTAATTATTTGTCTGTGAATGGTGTTCAATTTATGCTTCGTTTGGTGCATTCCCAATTTTATAGTTCTGCAGTTGCAGGTAAATCTTGTCATTTTTCAGTCATTTGCTCACTTTCACGTTAAGACATTTAAAACATTTATTACATAAATGTTTAAGATTATTTAGTTTACTGGTATTTTATTTAGGTTTTTGAAATATTTGTAAAAGGATCTCATGGGAGAAAGTCTGAAGTTTTGAAACCATATTTCACAAGAATCGGAAACTGTTCAAGTAGTCTCTCTGTTGATATTTTTAGAAACTTCTTTCCAAATTTTGTTTATGTCCAAATTTTGGTGTTTACATATCTATAGTTAAGATGCAGTAATTGTAAGGATTTTTGTTAACCATGGGATCTCCTATGTGTGCTTCATATATGCATTTAATGTTCTTGCAAGATGTAAATCTGCCATGGAAGCTTTTGTAATGGTTTCAATGGGTATGTAGTATGTACTATGTAGTCAACGTAGTTCCTAGGCACCACTGGATTGTCATTTGATGGTGGAGAATAGCAGATGTAGGCTGACAGTTATGTTTATGATGTAGCCTCAGAATGTAACCTATTGAGTTTTGTCATGCTGTTGTGATGCATAGGAATTAACGATCACTAGCTCAGAAAGGAAAAAAAGGAATGTTATTACAACTGCTTTTGCCACCTTGTGCCATGATCATGCCACTATTAATTTAGCATTCTACATTTCACTTTGCAACATTTTAATCACGGTATTTAATGCTGGTACTTGACTTATCATTTAAATGTTGCAGTATAATTTTGTGAACATATTTACTGTAGAGCTCAATATCATTAAGCGTGCCATAACGTTAACTTTGTAATGCCACCGATGCCTCAGATGTTGTTTCAGTATTTCATCTGCCTCTTTTGGTAATAAAATTTAGCCTTTTAAGACAAACATGAGAACACATCACACAAGTCAGCAAGCATCAATCAAAAATGTGAGATTGTTTGTACAGTTTCATGTATATCTGTTCTGCCTTAAACATGCAAATTGTAAAATCAAAACACTGGACTACTCATTTTTTGCAATGGTGATTTGAAGAGAGAATATAGCAATGTGTACTAAGAGTTGAAGTGACTGTTTGAATGACCTTAATGAATTGGCTTGGCATTTTGAAGATAATTTTTGTTCTAGTGTTTAAAAATGGATCTGCACAGTGTTCGGTAAATAATGGTAAGTGAATTGTCGTGGGCAATGCAAACACCGTGTATTATCTAAAGCCTGTGTGGGAGTATCCATAGAGGACATCTGGAATGAGGGGGGGGAGGTCCTGCAAATGTGGACAAAGGGGTCCACACCTAAAATATGCACATGTTATATCAACCTGTGCCAGCAGCATCAAATGCCAACGTCAGTTTGATGATAGTGTCTGTTCTGAATTGCTTAGTTTGCCATCTTGATTGTTTTGTTGCAGCCTTCGACAGCTGAATAAACTTTCATGAATTCATGTTTCAATCTTCCTGAAGCTACATAAAACAGGAACAACGTGGTTAATGAAAGGTTTAGTTACTTCTACCTAAGTTCTGTTGTTCTTGTTTAGTGTAATACATTGCAGTTTCCCAACTTACTATGTGAAAGTACATATACACATATATTCTAATTTAAGTGCAAGTTTATCCAGGTCAACCGCTAGTAGTTTATGCATGACTACAATGTTAGTTGGGGTGTTTAAGGCTAAATTCCTGCAAGGGAAAAGGAGGGATCCACGCAGGCCATTTTCTGCCTTTATAGACGTCTGATGCCAAAGATTTGCTTGTGTTGAGATGCAACGCTTTGTATTGAAATGTATGCCATCAGCAAAATAAAAGACCTGTGAAGTTCTTAAACAGTCTATAATTATGTAGTGTAACATCTCTTGGAAGTTTGATCTGAACATGCACAATTGGAGATTGATATGAACACCCAAAATACAATAACGTACCATTCTGAAATCTCTAAAGAACTTTTCAAGAATTACGTTCATACAGAGCAGTGCACAAAATTAACATATACTTATATAATACATGTATTATGTATAGTTAAGCACAATTCTCAGGCAAATTTTCACTATGAATTTATGGCCTGCTTATCAAATTTATACACTACAACCCTCAGAATTCACAAATGAACATTTTTCGTCGTGTTGAGATAGTCGTACTTTCTATTCACAATGCATGATAAAGACGACAAGCTACATCAGCAGCAAAACTACAGGTGCATCAATAAAATAATACATTCAGTTAAGTAACCTGGACATGTCAACACATCAAAAAAGAAACAGTTCGTATTTAAAAATTAATCCAACATCATCTTATCACTAAAATTCATTTATACTATTATACAGAGCATCAGTTTCTAGTTGGACAAGGAATATTTTAAAAATAAAAATGTAAGCACTGCAGAGAAGCATTGATAGTGAATGGACTATTGGACTTCGAACTGCGACATTTCAGTAGATTTTGTTGAAGTACAAAATTTGCTGTTAATTTATAACTTGTTCAAGCTTGTAGGTGCTAAGTTTGCATTTACCAGAGTTTTCCTGCAGCTTTCCTAAATGATAACACTAGTCCTTAACAACATCTAACATAACATTGTGATAGTGCACAGCGTGCCTTTTATTAGCTTCGTCAGTAAGTAGTGCATCAAGGTTCAATCACCAAAGAATTAGCTATTCAGCAATGTACAGTACACAGTATTAACACAGAAAACGCTGCATCAACTAAACTACTAAGAACTAAACAACAGGACTCGTGATAAATGACCAACTTCACAACACTTACAAACATCAAGATTCAAGATGCAAATGGGGAAAAATGAACAAAATGTAAACCAGTTCAATGGATTTAACCATATAAATGCCAAAAAGTGAGTTTGGGTCGGTATTGCTCCTGAAAGGATGCTATACATAAAATGTAAACAAGAATGATGACGATGAGTTCTCTAGTAAGATTTTAGGCTTTCATATACAACTTTTTCCGACTGTTAGTACTGGTAGACTGATATCTGCATTCTGAGGGGTCTCCAAGAAGTCATTCATTAGAAAGCTGGATTGTACAAGACTTCAAACAAAGAAACTATTAGGGGCTTTTTGCCCAGTAAGAATCAGCTGTATAAAATTACCAATTTAAAATTGTTCCTTAAAACACAGGTCTATCTGAACATTTAAAAACAGTTGCCCTAAGCTAACGCATAAAATTAATCTTTCAGATTTAGTGTTTAACGCTTGAAATGCACATTACATATAATAGTACAACATATACAGTCGAGTGATCATAATAATTCTACTGATATAAAGTTTTTATAAAGGTTTGTCCATCCATAATTTATGTACGCAGGGAGGGAGGTCACAAGATTCAGGCGATTTGTGTACGGTGGTGGAGGGGTCTCGACAAAATGTACGAACGCAAAATAAATTTCTAATTATGACGCCCACATTGATTGGCCTATTTATAACTCGGTGTTATCCTATTATTGTTCGATGTCATTTAACATTAAAATTAAATTCTGTTCAGATCTAAACAGCAAAGCATAACAGTTAACAAATGTTAACTAGCAAAAGTGGTTTTTAACCAAAAATATATGGTAGCCTACGATAAAATAAATGTTTTATCGATGACTTTAGCTAATTATCTTTTGTAAGGAAGGAGTACACAAGCTTATTTGGCCATATGCATGGGTGGTTGCACAAAATGAACCATTCGCAGAAGGGGTGAGGTGGTAGAAAATACAATTTTTTAGGTACATCATATATGGATAGGAACTAATACATGTGCTACTATTTAGTCAGAGAAATGAATCAGCAGTGCAATGCTGTGTCTTAAGGGCCTTCGTGAGGTTATTGTAAGGCGCTATATAAATGTTCATATACATACATACGCACAATTATGCATCTAAGACTTTTCACCCTGCACAGCTGATTTTAAAATCTGCATTCATTACATCATGCTATTTTCTGCCATTCATTTCACTTCTAGCTCAACCACATGGATGATGAGGCTGGGCTGGTAGCGCCTCTAAGTAGAGTTCTGAAGGGGCTCTATATAAGTCGAATCAATTGACTGACAATTGAATGAATGAAAACAATCAGTCCTCCAAGTTGGTGCTCAACTCAACCAATAGACCACCATATCATAAAAAAGTAAGTATAATATCTATTCACCAAGTTGGCCACTGAACTTGTCAACACACAAGAGGCAGATCGTAAAACTTATCTAACAAGCACTGTAAGGCAACAGATGACAGTCAACTAAAATTCTTCATTCACAAAATGTCTCGACCACGAATCCGTCGCGCCAGTTGGACGTCCTTTGGCATAATGGTGACACGCTTCGCATGAATGGCACACAGATTGGCATCTTCAAACAGGTACACTAAATATGCCTCGGCTGCCTGTGAACAAGCAACACACTATAGATTTAATATAAGTAAACTAATACAAAACTCAGAATAAGTAATATTTCAAGACAAGTTTGCCCATCCTATTAAATCCCTTCAAATCCAAAGTCAATTTATGTAGTGGTCAGCTAATATCAACCAGCTCGTCATGAAAATCAGAGGAAACCAAACGAAAGTTCAAGAAAACCAAGGGAAAACGAAGTCACCATAATTACCAACTAAAGGCAAGAACCCTGATGACAAAAACAGTCATGAATTTGTGTAAAGCAGCGGTTCCCAACCCGTGGCCCGCGGGCCAAAAGTGGCCCGCCAGGCCTCAGAAAATGGCCTGCCAGGCCTACAAAATGGCCCTCATCTCTCAAAGAATTACTAAAAATTTATGAAAAAATTAACAATTAGGACATGATAGAACACATTATTATTTTCCATTACAAATTATTTTATGTTAACGTCGATAAATAACATCAAACATTATATTTTGAATCAATTATAACAATTTTACATGCTTTTAGTCAAAACGATTTTAACCTTGTGGCCCCCTAATGCCCTTCAACTAAGAAAAAGTGGCCCTCGTGCCCTCCAACTTCGAAAAAGTGGCCCTCAAGTCAAAAAAGGTTGGGAACCACTGGTGTAAAGTGACAAAGCTATCTATGAAGACAAATGCAGGTTTAATCCAACCAAGTCGTAGGCAATAATCCTTGGCACCTCAGTATTTTTTTATATCACTCCTTTAGTCATAAAATTCGCGCAGTGGGCATAAATTTTAATATTTCAGAAAAATTACAGTTTCAGAGTCACACTTTACGCCACAGTTAACTTCAAGCAACATGTTTCTGCGGTCTATGAAAACTGCTCAGATTTATTACATCTTAAGAGTCTTTAGGTGCATGAAACCCATCCTTACTGATGAAATGTCCACATCTTTTGTTGCCCTTATTTAGTCAACACTAGATTATGCCTTACCCGGAATTATCAATAGACTTCAGCAACTGTAAAATATTGCAGCACACATTGGATGACAAACTTTCAACCGCTGACATTCTTATGCAGTTTCACAGGTTTCCTGTCTCCACTGATTGTGAAATTTAGAGCTGCTATAAATCCTTCACATACAATAACCTGGATACCCCTGCCCCTCGACCGTTAATTATCACGTTCCAGTTTATATAACATGATCCAGTAACTTTAAAGCTTCAGAAACTTTTTGTAGGCAAGGGCATAGGAGAGCAAGCTTAGTTCATCATCTGTGGAATGATAATTTTTTACATATATTTACTCTTGCAATATATGGCGGCCTTTCAGTTGAGTTTGCTCCATCAATTTCATCCTTCAAACCACAACTTGAAACATTTTATTTATTTAATTCACTCAGTCTTCCATTCCATCCATCATCCAATGTTTCCATCCTCGTAGCACCTGAACATGTATCTAATTCAAGTATGATGTTTGGCAGGTTAATCTCATTGTTATCATTAAAAAAAACCTCAAGATTCTCAGTGCTTATAGCAGCATTAATACATGGTTCAAAATAATAAATTGGATTTCCAGATTGGAATCCTCCTCTCAGCAAAAGTAGGCATGAAGATTCAATCATGCTACATGTAGTCATGTACCATTCCACATTCCCAAGTTTTGCCAAGTCTCTGAGTACATGTGAGATGTACTCCATTGGCTCCTTTACACACAGTGCATTGCTCACAGAATTTCTGTCTTGGTCTGGCACTGTTTTGAGGGTTTAGCCCCTTTGTACCCGCAGGAGCTCTGCTGCTCCAACACACACGTCCAGTCCCGCAGCTCTCTCTGCTCAGCTGTACAAGCAGCACTTATTGTTCCCCACTTGTGGACTGCAATCAGGCAGCACCACGCCTTCTCAGCGGCTGTCCCTGCAACCTGGAATGAGCCCCTGCTACTCTTCGTCAAATGTCTATTGGTCTCTCTGTCTCACATCTCACTGTTCTTAAGACTGTCCAATTCGACTGAGGTTGGACTGGGAGCGCTCCTGAGTAGCCAACCTTGAAGGGGCACTATATAAAATTTGTGTAAAAATATAAACAAAATTAAAAGCATATATGTCCAACCTCTTGAAGAGCCTCGATAGCCAGTGCTTGCCATCGCAATTCTTTGTTGACGGCAAGATAGTCGGTGATTTCTCGGACCTGTAACAGCAAATAGCAGCAAATCTCATTCCTTGGTAAATATGGTAAGCCAAGTTTAAAAACAGACATACACACCAGACGCAAACAGCAGTCAGAATTAGCAGTTTGGAATCTAACGAAATGGTTTCAATTCCACTTTCACTCTTAACATTCAAGGACAAATGTAGATCACCTATCCCATCAACCCTATCAAATAAGACACAACAGTGCTGCTACAACCTGCACTTCAACATTTGTGTTTATGAGCCATTTGTCCACTCTGCTCAGAAGGTGCGTGCTGTTTACAAATAACTAAACATAAAATAATTAACAACAGAAAGTAATTTTCACCAAAAATTTATAGATTTTTTAATAGGCCCAAGTAGCATTCAGGGTTAACAATGTAAAAGCAGAGTTTTCTCTCAGCCTGAGTGACATTTGGAGTTAACCAATGTTGCATACAATCTCGGGCCCAAGTAATCTTTGGGGTCAACATCAAGAAAGGCTAAACGAAACATTTAGGGGTCATCTCAAAATTTAACAATGCACTGGCTCACTATTACAAGCCAATCAAAATTTGGTACCACCGCCATAAGTACAATACATCAGTAATTCACATCAGCAGGACAAAGGCACTTGTCTTACGAAGGGACAAATGCAAAAATTTTTAAGAAAACAACATCTCAGCAAATGCACTGCTGAGTTTCTAGTTAGGGGTCATTGCATAATTACGTAACGCCGAAAATGACTGTTTTCGACCCACCCACCCACCCTGTAACGCTTCGTAACGTTTCCCTTGACCCACCCACCCACCCTCCCCAGCATTACGTAACGATTGTTTAAAAAAAGCAGTTGAGATTAGGTCTATTATTGCCATGGCTTATGTGAACGCGCAATTATAATTCATAATGTTCATAGTGAATTTAATATAGCCTAGAAGACCTATTATGAAGCTTATAGGCTAATTTGACTTAGGCTACAGGTCTGCAATATACGGAATGTTCTATTTATATAAATGACAGTCATGTTTGAAATGCATCAAGAGTACAATTTTACGCGCTGCTGAAAATTTCACTGACTAAATTGCTCATTAATAATTAATCAAAATTAGGATAAACTAATTATTTGCTTAGTCTGGGACTCTTGGCACTTCGATAATTATTAATAGAAATATTGCTGAGTTCTGTTAAGCATCAATTTTAAGTGTGTGAGAATCGATCGTGTCCACTAAGTAGGCCTAAAATATGCTTCAAAGTGGATCTTAGATGTCAGGAATCCAAGGCCCACCACGTGCGTATTGTTCCGTTGGCAAAACTACCCGTATCAGCGGTTTTCAGTTTAGAGAAACGGGATAACAGGTTGGCCTGGCATGTAGCCTAACTGGTATCTGCTGCCGTATCTTCTTCAGATATATAGACCTACTTCGGCTACGTTTTAAATCAATGTCACGAAGTTTAAACTTCGATCACATCATGTCTGAAGTGGCATTCGATGGTAATTTAATATTCATTAATATTTTTTTTTTCAAGGCGTTACGTAACGTTCAGCTTCCCCCACCCACCCAACCACGTAACGTTTCGTAACGTTTTCAATGACCCCACCCACCCACCCTCCAGCGTTACGTGATTATGCAATGACCCCTTACCAATCTTGCGAATGGCAATTTCCGCAGAAGTAAATTCGTGTTCTTCTGAAATTTCCTGATTTCTGCCAATGCACGAGTACCTGGTCGATATCTTCTGGCTGCAAAACACAGTTGAGAAGATGCATAAGCAGAGATAAGCAAAACAATATAAAAATTGGTATACCAATAATCCCAATATTCAACCTGAATGAAGTGAACTTCATTGACTAGCATGAGAATTTGTATATAAAAGCTTGCATCGCATAGAAAATTGAACCACAAATCAGTAACTAAGATGGACACCTGAAACTCTAACATTCTATCCAGCAAATGAGCACAAACAATAGACTGTATTGAGGGTCTCACATACTGATGCACTTTATACTACAATACTGTTCTTGCATAAGTTTTTATTTCAAGTGAACTGCTCATATTCTGCTCAATGTCCCTACAAACTAATTAATTGCCAGAGTGGAGGTTCGAATTAATACTCTCCGTGTCACAGGCCGAACAGTGCGAACACGAAACAATGTATCTTCTTGTTCTTCTTTGTCTCTCCTCCGTCAGATGTGCGTTAACGATGAGGCCTCAAACATGACGTTTCCAACTCGCTCTGTCCCTGATTTTCTCCACGGAATACCTCATATCCATGCTCTGCGACATCGGAGCTTCCCTTATATTGTCTGTCCATTCAGATTTTTTTTACATCCTCAGCTTTTTGATCCCTCCACATGACTGCACAGAGCTGTGTCTGGTAACCTTTTGCCATCCATTCGCGTCACATGCCTGAACCATGTGAGTCCTCTTTTCCTGATTTTGTCCACCAGTGTTTCCCTTTGTCCCAGCTCCTCCAAAGTGACATCATTTATGATTCTGTCTTTCCTACTTCTGCCCAGAATTCTTCGCAGCCAGCTCATCCCTGCCACCAGTTGTCTTCTCTCGTCCTCTCCGCACATGCACCAGCACTCTGCTTTATACAGCAGCACCAGGATGACAAGTGCTCTATACAGCATCATCTTCATTCTTATAGAGATGTTGTTTGCCTTCCACATCTTATTCAGCCCTCCGAACATAGTTCCCGCAATCTTGACCGACCAATTCAACGTTTGATGTCCCTTGTTCATCATCCATCTTCAGTTATTATACCCCAGGTACACAAATTCTGTCACCTGCTCCAGCACTCTGTTCTCCAGGGTGCTGAAACAGCCATACTGTTAATACATAATAAGAGACCAACACCATAAATATACCTCCACCCCTTTGGGTAATCCCAAAGACTGTGTGCCCATACACAAAATAATATGGTTGCCAATGACTGCACTGAAATAGAGTGCAGCGGCCTATCACCTACATCCCACAATGCAAAGCGGTCAGTAAGTAATCAATCGAAGCAAGCCTATTCTTTTCATTATTTCGGTATATTTAGCCTACAATCGTTCGACCATGTTAAACGTTGCATATCCAAATCGTGTTATTTTTTCTCGTTTCTATTTACTGCATATATAACTAGATCCTTTACCCCCATTTATTATTAATGACATTTTGGATGACCTTGGCCCCTTCTTGGTCTACCTGTTTAATAGGTCCCTCTCTGAAGGTTGCATCCCTCCCTCACAGAAACGGGCCCTTGTCTTTCCTTCCCTCAAAAAGCCTAACCTTGACACCAACCTCTGCCAAAATTATCGGCCTATCTCCAATCTCTCCTTTCTTTCTAAGACACTTGAACGTCTTGTCTCTCTGCAGTTTCTACCCTACCTTGAGCAATCTGGTCTCCTTCCTCCAAATCAGTCTGGTTTTAGGGCCCACCATTCCACTGAGACTGCTCTCCTTTCTCTATTATCTGAAATCTATTCTGCTGTTGATAGGTCTGAGCTCACCCTTTTGGCTCTCTATGATGTCTCTTCAGCCTTTGATATGGTTGATCATGATATCCTTCTCAAGCGTCTTGAGACCTCCTATGGTGTTAAGGGCCTCCCATTATCTTGGTTTCAGTCGTACCTTTCTGAAAGAACCCAAATGATTATATCTGGTGACTCTCGAACCCAATGGGTTCATGTTAATCTGGGTGTTCCTCAAGGTTCAGTTCTTGGGCCTCTCCTATTTATTCTTTACATGGCTGACATTTCTTCTCTTTTTCCGATCTGTAGTGCTGCTGGCCATCTCTTTGCTGACGATGTCCAGGCATTTGTCTATGGTCCCCCTCTTCCCAGCTGCTTCTAGTTGGGCTTATTGAATCTCTCACTAATCATCTCCACTCATGGATGTCTTCTAATCGCCTTTCTCTTAATACTTCAAAGACTCAATTTATCTGGTTAGGTACTCCTCAGCAGCTCCATAAGCTTGATCTTATTCTTCTCTCTGCAAAATTCCCATTGTTTTCCTTCTCTTCAAGTGTGCGGGATCTGGGTGTAGTACTTGATAGCTCACTTACCTTTACTGAGCATATTTCCAATCTGACACGCTCATCATATTTTCACTTAAGACGCCTCAGAGTCATTCGTCGCTCTGTCTCCTCCTCCATCTTCACTACCTTAGTTCATGCTTTCATATGTTCTCGTATTGACTATTGCAATTCTCTTCTAATTGGTCTTCCTAAAGTTCGTCTTTCACCGATTCAGTCAGTTCTCAACTCAGCTGCTAGATTAATTGCCCGCCTTCCCAAGTACTCTCACATCTCTACCTTTATGTTTGATGAACTTCATTGGCTTCCTCTACGTGCTCGCACACAGTTCAAGATCCTCACTCTGATCCTAAAGTCTCAACGGGGTCTTGCCCCAAAATATCTGACTAAAACCTTACTTCGTCCTCACTCAGCTTCCTCCCACCGTCCACTTCGCTCATCCAACAGACTTGACCTATTGGTTCCCCGGTCTAGAACTGCTATGGCTCAGTCTCGATCTTTTGTCTCAATTGGTCCTTCTCTCTGGAATTCTCTGTCTCCTTCTGTTCGCTCAACTCTTCTGTCTGTCAGTCTCTCCTCTGCTCTGTCTCTTCTCAAAACCTGCTTCTTCTCACGGGGCCTTGCGCACTGGGAGCGCCTCTGAACGGTTTACCCTACTAGAGGCGCTTTATAAATGTTTAAATACAATACAAAAAAAATACAAAATAACTGTCATATATCACCCTTTGCTTTGATTACCTATACTGACCGCTTTGCATTTGGGATGCAGGTGATAGTCGATGCACTCTATTTTAGTGCAGTCGTTGGCAACCATATTGTTTTATATATGGGCACGCAGTCTTCGGGATTACCGATAATTGTTATCGACTACTTGAGGTTTTTCTCGTTCACGGTCCGAATATTCAAGTGCGAATTTCGCAGAAAAGACCCAATTAAACCTCTTGGTAGAGTTCTAGTAGCAAGTAAACAATATGGTGGCCACAGATCTGCACAGAATAGCACGCTGTCACGTGCGGCGATCAATAGCCCAATAAAGTAGCCCAATATTTCCAACAGTTCCACGAAAGTAAGCACGTCAGAATAATAGTTTATTTATTTAATAATCAGTGTTAGCGGTGGTCAAATGACAGTTGGACTGAAGAAAATAATTATTGGCAAACAGAAGTCGGATTGATGAAGATCATTTTCCTGAAATAGAAGTGGGATTGGTTAAAAAGCCACGTATTTCAACATGTATGTTCGTTAATCCAGCTTCCATTTCTAAATACCTTTTATTTCTTATTTCTAAATGCCCTCAGTTTAAATATTTATTTGCTAAATTTACGCGCATACTTTCGCGGAAACATTGGGCTACTTTACTGGGCTATTGATCGCCGCACGTGACAGGGCTCTATTCTGCGCTGATCTGTGGCCACCATATTGTTTACTGGCGAAACTGCACAATCGGGGTCCCCTATTAATAGATTTTACGTAACGTTTTTAATTTTGCGTAATATTTTAAATATGTTTACCTTCTTGTTTGACGATCCGCTATTGGTCTGTTCCTGTTTTTCTTCCGGTTGCATGTCGTGCTATGATTGGCCGGCAAGCGCAAAACATAGATTACGCATCATGTAAAAGATGCTACTCTATGCAAATTTCATTGCATTATTTCGTTCATATGCGATTAATTTCCTTAAAAAGACTTTATGAAGTGAATGAAATGAGGGTCGGTTAGGGCTCAGGTTAGGCGTCGTGAGGGTCGTTTAGGGCTCAGATTAGACGCCGTGAGGGTCGGTTAGGGCTCGGGTTAGGCGTCGTGAGGGTCGGTTAGGGCTCAGGTTAGGCGTCGTGAGGGTCGGTTAGGGCTCAGGTTAGGCGTCGTGAGGGTCGGTTAGGGCTCAGGTTAGGCGTCGTGAGGGTCGTTTAGGGCTCAGATTAGACGTCGTGAGGGTCGGTTAGGGCTCAGGTTAGGTGTCGTGAGGGTCGGTTAGGGTTAGTATTAGGGTTAGTGTCGACACTCGGTCCCGATACGCGTTATGTCTCGAAAGATTTAAATTATTTGCAGTGCGTCGTGAGGGTCGGTTAGGGCTCAGGTTAGGCGTCGTGAGGGTCGGTTAGGGTTAGTATTAGGGTTAGTGTCGACACTCGGTCCCGATACGCTAGTCATGTCGATGCGGTCATAATAATAATGAACATTTTATAACGAAATATTAAATTGACTAATACAAAATTAATACTAAGTGACTTCTCTTGTGATATCTACTCCAATATTTCGTTTCCGTAACGAAGTCACGCCCAATAATTAAAAACACAACGTTACGTAAAATCTATTAATAGGGGACCCCGATTGTGCAGTTTCGCCTTGTTTACTTGCTACCGAGTCATTATAGAACCCTACCAACCTCTTCATTTAAACGACACAATTAACCACTTCCTTGTTTTATAGGCTACTGCTTTTCTCTCTAAGTTTTATATCGCTCATAACTCTGAGCTACTGCACTATAATATTATGTCTCGTGTGATTACCCTTTCGCGGTGTCCCATCGCCGGCTGGGGGTAACTTTTTTCCACGCCCCGTCGAAGGTTTTCTTCGTCCGTTCCCAGCGTCAGAAGGCCTCATCGGTTATTTTTGCTTATTAGCGACAGCGATGTCTCAAACTTTTCCCAAATAATAAACTTTTATTTTCGAAATTCGAGCATTGATCTCCGAAACTAATATTCTTTCTATCAATTCCGCCTAAAAGGAGGTTAATAGTAGGAATATCAAAGCCCAATCAACTCGTTTCAACAGAGGCGCAAAAAGTGGTTTAAGTAAGTATGTATATTCTTTAATTTAAAAAAAACAGCTGCCAAACGGCACTCTGGTGAACAAGTATCACACATCTAAAACACATATAAAGTTCTCATGAGACACCAAAAACTATTAAAACAAATTACGAACTAATTAGTATGTAAACAACATTCCAGCCGTAAATGTTTTTCTCATTTGATTGTGTGCTCTTGGCGGTACCCGGTCGGGCCGGTCATCACATTTTAGTGTACGTAGCTAGGTTATAATTAACCCCGTTTGCTTCGCTGGGGTAGTACTAACTCGTGGAGGATATATATAGCCTATCATGATTCATAATCCCCGGATATGACATCATCGCAAAATGACGCAATTTTCGTTTGTTCATTCGATTCATTTCAGCCGATGACTGCACTGAAGTAGACGCAGAAGACGACGAAATAATTATGTCAACGAAAATGAAAAAAACGACAAGAGGCGACGAAACACGATCGATGACGGTGAAGGAGGAGGTGACGAACAGTTGCTGAACAGAGTGGCAGCTAGACGATCATCGAAATTATTCGAATCGTTATGACAGAAATATCATTGTCGTCATTTCAAAGACCAAAAATAATCGACAAGTAAGTTTCAAAAGGCGTTACTATAGCAACAAAAATAACCGACGGTCAGACTGTAGAGGGACGAATTGAGGACAAGCGGAAGCAGAACATATAAAAGCAGATAGTCGATACATATGCCTAATTAAGCTATAGAAGGACGACAGCCAAATGCAGACGTACATAGGCCTATTATAATAATACTTATCCGGTCTCTTTTCACTTCTAGGCAGTGCTAAAAGTGTGGAAAAATAAGTGCCTGGACGTCCCTTATCTTTCCAAAAGAAGTGCCTGGACGCCCCTTACCTTTCTAGTCATTGCTGGCCAATAAGTGACTGGACGGCGTTCAGATTTTAAAATAAGTGCATGGACGCCGTCCATGACCGTCCAGCCACACTTTAAGCCCTGCTTCTAGGCCTACATGTCTGTCTCTAATCTTCTGTTACAAATCTAAAGAGCGCAGCCAGCAAAGTTGTGTCAATTCATAAAATTTCAATTTGACATCATAACTATTTCGAACCATTGTATGCGTAGTTTTTCGTACGTCATTTTTATGCAGTGGCGTAGCCAGTTATTTTTTCATGAGGGGGGCAGTGGGGTGGCAGCTTAAAATGATGGGGTGGCTACCGTTGGCAATTAAAGCGTGCATCGGCATCGGTATATTGCCATAGACTATGTATTTTTAGATTTTGGATGTATTACAGTATTGGACATAATACGCATGCAAGCCTCACTAGCTTGTCTGTCCCACAGTGCACTATAGTGGCCTGTCCCACTTTCCCATCACCCACCCTATAAGAAGTTGTACAGGAAGTTGTATAAAAAATAAAATAAGTCAGAAATTATATAACATTCTTTAATTCTTTATCACTCGTAACAAGTAAAAAGTAAAACACACGCAGGGATTGGGGGTAGCTGGGGGCAGCCCTTTCATTTGGGGGGGGGCGGCTGCCCCCTTGCCCCCCGTAGTTACGCCACTGTTTTTATGTAAAAGGAGAATGAAGTGGATTATGAGGTATTTTACTATTAATGGCTTACTAGATTCCGCAGAATAATAGTGGATGTTTTGTGACAATCTGCAGGCGTTAATTGCTTATTTTAATATATATATTTTTTTTAATTTAGAAACCACTCTGAAGCAATGCGAAAAACATCCGAAGACGAATAAATATGCCGGTTGTGAAGTTGTTTGAAGTGGAACCACGATCCGAAGACGCAAATGTAAGTGATTCAGAATTTATGCTTGATATGTGAATTGATTGGTCTCAAAATTATGGCATCAATTAAGTGGCTTACAACTTTTTTTAGATTATGTTGGATCGATTAGCCAACAAACGAGGCACGCCAGCAGGACAATGAATGTAAATTATTTATTGCTTAATTGCAGTTTGATGGACCAGCATATACAGTAGGTATCTTTGAACGGCGTCTAATAGCACTAACCCGTACCCTAACCGACCATTACCAGTGGCGGCGCTAGGGGGCTGGGGGGCTAAGCCCCTCCTACAAGAGGCTCAGCCCCCCCTAAAAAAGGGCCATCCGAATTTTTAAAATTGAAATATCCAAGATTTTTGGTCGATGACTAAAAAAAAAAGTCGTCAGAAATTTTGGCGGCGAAAATGGAACATTTTCATGGGATTTCGGTCGACGACTAAAAAAAAAATAAAAAAAGGTCGTCAGAAATTTTGGCGGCGAAAATGGAAAATTTTCGCCGCGGGGCTCAGCCCCCCCGAAACTGAAATCCTGGCGCCGGCACTGACCATTACGAACCTATCCTGACCATAACCGACACTTGGGTCCCGATACTGCATTTGAATGTTACTAAAATAGGCCTATCTATCATAATTAACATATGCATTAATTATCTTCCTGGATTTGTGTCTTGCTTCAGGAACCGCTACATTGCTGCACGAGATCAATGGGATGAGGGGGGGATTGTGAGAATTGGCATGAGGGAGAATGTGACGAGTGACGGTTGTGTGGCTCAGTGTTGTTGTTGTTGTTGTTGTTGTTGTGTGTTTGTAGTTTGTTTGTATTAGTACCTGCCGGGCCTCTGGCGTGGTGTAAAACCCCGTAAGCTCCTCGCAAAGGCAGGAGGGCCCCTGGCGCGGATTAGGCCCAATATCCCGCAAGCCCACTATTATTAATTTTAAATTTATTATTTTATTTATGTGTTGTGCGTTGTTGAGCCGAGGGATGAGAAGGGGATGAAGGGTGAATTGATTGGGGGGAAGTGGTGGACGATGGAGGAGCCAGATCGCAGTGGATCGACCATCGAAACTCAGTCTCAAGTGATTCGAAAGACAACCTCAACTCGATCAATCGACAACGAGGCGGAAAAGCTCTTCGTTACGATCGAGACTTAACCAGCTAGATTTGTTGGAAATAGAATCAATTAACAGTGTGAGAGTGAAACATCCCTCACTCGATCAGTGCACGGACTTTATAATAAATTAACAGTTTTTTCCAATTAATTGTCTTTTCTGTGTCGTCGCTGTTTTGTCTTCCTGGCTATTCTCGACTTTAGCTATTGCCCTGCCATCGTATAGGCCCTAACTATAGCCTATGCCAAAGTTGGTAGGCAAGTTTATAATAAGAAGGAACTCAGATCTCAGCTGTCCATTTTATCCCCACATCATATGAGTCCACCCTACCCCAATTGGTGTAAAAGGAACATAACCTGATGAAGATGCCATATACCTGAACTTATATTGCACGAACAGGCCTATGTTCAATCAGCTAAAACTTTTACTGCATGCTGGTTAACAATACTGTGATACTGACATACAAAAACATGTTTAAAAACTTGTTAAAAGTTGAAAAGTATTGTCATTATCGATCAAACAGTGCTTAAGGTGTCTAACTTACCCCTCCTTACCCTAATGATCCCACTCTCAATAACGCGTCACCGACGAAGCAATCACCAACAATAACTATAACGTCAATAACTCAATACAATGTTACTAATATCTGGTTCTATTGCTGCTCACTGCTCGGCACTGACCAACGCTCTTAGGTCACAAGTTCCTTTTAACACAGTAGGGCGAGAAGCATGGGCGGAGTTTGGTTTCCGTTCTTGGAGGGGATAAATTTGTCGGGAATGAGGCCGAAAAATACTAATTTTCCCGGCCCCTTCCCGGCCCTATAAAAGAAGTTGATGACCTTTTTTAGTCATCTGTAAATGTCGCGTTCGTGAAATTTCCTCCGAAAAATGCCTGAGTCTGCGCCTTCTTGGGGGGGGGCTAAGCCCGGGAAAATATACCATTTACACGGTAAAAATGGCTCTGGAGGGGCTTAGCCCCCCTAGCCCCTGATAAACTCCGCCCATGGAGGAGATGTATCCATTGAATTCACATGGCTGCATGGCTCCGATCTTCTCGGAAGGCAATAATCCAATTGAAGATGTTGTCCGCGATGCATCATGGGTATAACTGAACCGTTACTTTAAGTCATAAGTTAAAACTGTAGGGTCAATCAATCATTCGATCGATCAATCAATCAAACGTTTTTATTGATCCAGTACAGGCAATTACAGTACAAAAGTTGTCAGTGGTCAGTAGGCCTAACTGTTGTTTACTGAAAGATCGTAATTTTGTTGCTTGAAGATTAATTGTAGCCTATTATAGGCTATACATTTATATAGCGCATGTCGCAGAATGACTATTCAGAGGTGCTCTAAGCACGAAAAACTCGGGAAAAGAAATGTTTGTAAAGAACGAGAGACTGATAAGGGAAAACGAGTCATATAGAATTATAGACTATAGTTTTGCCATAGCGCGAGAGAATGATCATTCCAAATGGAGCCAGCCAAAGCAGACGACCTATGTTGGGCAAGAGCAGTCTTAGTCCTGGGAATAAAAAGATCAAGACGATCTGCAGAACGCTTTGAGCGAGATCAGTGTGAGAATTGTGGAAAAATAACTGTCAAACCGTTAGCAGACGACCCAAGACCGCCGACGTGTTCATTCCTGCGACGAAAACAAAAATGGGCGATCGCGCCTTTAGCGTCGCAGGCCCACGCGCCTGGAACAGTCTTCCATCAACCATCCAGGATATCAAAACTGTATCAACGTTTAAAAAACAATTGAAGCTACACTTGCTCTCGAGCTCATGACATTTACTCTGACAGTTGACATTATGCGTGTAAAGCATCCTAGAAGTAGCTTGCTACTGACGATGCTATACAAATTGTCTGAATTACATTACATACATTACAACTGTGGGGGGGTGTTGGGGTTGGCCTATAATAAACTTGGAATAGGGGTGTGAAAAACAGAGTTCACTATGGGGCACTAGGAAAGACTGGGGGTTTGAAACCCCCAAACCCCGGCAATTCTCACCCTGAGCGAGATGAAGATGCAAATAAGGGCTTTTGCATATAATTAGGCCTGTAGTTTGAGACTATAATTATGCTTAGGCCTATTGTATTATAGGATCCTTTTTAATTTTCTGAATTTTCAAACCCATAGAATTCTTGCTTTAATGTAAAAATAGGTTTATTATGGGTTTGGGAGCTAAAAATAATTAGCCTATCACTTCGTCAAAATTTCCGGAAGGTAAGTATTTTCGGGGGACTCTTTCCTCCCAGAGATGCCGAGATTAAACGCCTTTCCCCCCGGCGTGAGTTTTGGTTAATTTCTGATCCCCCTGTTTTTCACTGGGCTCAAGCTGCGCCCGCCCTGTAGGCCTATAGGGATAGAAGCCCTGCACAATTCAATTAAAATACTACTACAGGCCTACTCTATGCAGTAACGACAACGAAAGTTCGCCAGAGAGCTGAGACGAGCTATCTTCTACGTCTGTTTTCTCCGTCTAGCTGACGTTAGGCTACATTAGAACAAGAATTCTATGGTTTTGGGTCATTCAGAAAGATAAATAGGACCTTTAATACAATAGGCCTAGCCGCCAAAGCATGTATTCTCTAACTATGTAGGCCTATGCAAAGGCCATTATCTGCATTCTCATGCATCTCGTTCAATTGTGGGGCGCGGTGGCGTAGTGGTGGCGTCGTTGCCTTGAAGCCGGAAGGTTCGAGGTTCGAATCCACCTCACGTCGCCGCGTAGGGACCTTGAGCAAGTTCTTCACTCGCAATTGCTCAGCGCTTCGGCGTGAAACTCCGATGCAGTGTCCGCTCTGTAGTCGGGAGCGCCTCTGAGTAGCGAGCTTGAAGGGGCGCTATAACAAGTGCGCATACATACATAATGGGTTCTGCAGATCGTCTTCACATTTTTGTTCCAAAGACAATGACTAGATTGACTGCCCTTGCCCAACATTTTGCGTTTTCTGTGGGTGGCCACTCCATTTGGAATGACCTTCATTTCGCATTTCGTGCTAAGCAAATGACTTGTTTTCCCGTTTCAGTCTCTCATTCTTTAAAACATTTATTTTCCCCCGGATAGAGTCTTTCGTGCTAGGAGCACCTCTGAATAGTCATTCTGCAATAATAGCGCTATATAGATGTATGGATACAACACAATTAGTTACAGAAATGAAAACCAGGTTTCCAAAAAAGCAACTCCTGGTAAACTAAAGTCAATAATGTTTCAAACTTTCGCAGGTCTATGTAGCTAGCCTACGAAGCAACTAACTGATTGGCACTGAACGGTATGTGCGTCCATGTCATGCGTACCACGTGCGACATCGTAATGGTCACGTTGTTCTGTGGTCGCCTGAGGCGCCGATAGTCGGTGTCTGAAAGCTTGGCATTGTGCGCCGTCTGGTTTGATTTTGTAATGCAACTTACCGTTTGATGGTCATGTATAAGTGGGTGTACTGTTCAGTGACCAGGTAGCGGAGGAGGCGCTGTCTGGCTCCGTAGCCAGGTCTCGGTCACGTGATGTGGGCCAGTCGGGTGTGGTCTAGGTGGCATCAGAGAGTGCTTCACTTCATTCAAATAGCAGTGAGGTCGGTCATCATTCCGACATTCTGGCAGATCGACTTCCTCGGTTGTGTTCACTGTAGAGAAGGTCTAACATCACCGTTGTAGCAAGCAAGCCACCAACATGGCTGATATTCGATCAACGAAAGAGGGCAGTAGTACCGCTCGTACTACGACCTACGAGTCCCGCTCGACCTTGGATTCTGAGATGCCGGCTTTCTACAAGCCCCAGATGACACCTCGCCACCTCGTCATCAACCGTACCACTTACGGAGGACCTGGTTCGACCAGTCGGTCTATCAAGATGGAACGGTCGATGCAGTACGGGTCCGGGGTCGGGGCCCCGTCCGGTGCCTACGCCGTCGTCACGAGCACCGGGGTGAATGCCGTGAAGCAGTCGAGAGAACAGGAAAAGAAGGACATGCAAGACTTAAACGAAAGGTTCGCAGGTTACATCGAGAAGGTTCGTTTCCTCGAGGCTCAGAACAGGAAGCTGGCTGATGAGCTGGAAAAGCTGAAGTCCAAGTGGGGCAAGGAGACGACGCAGATCAAGGCCATGTACCAGGCGGAACTCGATGAAGCGAGGAAGCTGCTTGATGATGCGGAGAAGGAGAAAGCACGACTCGAGATCAGGGTTGCATCACTCGAGGAACAACTTCAGGAAATCAAAATCAGGTCAGTGTTTCTCCATAATACAGAATCTGGCTTCTGTTGGTTCAAACGCTTACCAAGGCCTACCCGTATTCTATCGAGCGACAATTATTATTGTATCATATTTAAATAAAGCAAACGAAACGACTAATGCAATGCGGTCGATATCGTTAGCGATAAACGCATGTTTTGGATGACATGCATATAGGAGATAGACTCTAATAATAAATGAGTGTCGAATTGCTACGATGACAGTCAAATTCTTTCTTGGAATATTTGCCTTTCGTTTAAAACGCTTTTCGTTTAAAATAAATTTTGCCTTTGATGCCATTTGAATCAGATCAAATTAACGCGTACGTCGCTTAGCCTACGATTAATCAGTTAATAAATTCAATCTCAATTTTTGTGTGTGTTAATCACACGGGTTAATCGCGATTAATCAACATTCAACAGCCGTAAATAAAACGATTATTTATGTAGAATTTATTTCGTGCTGCATACTTTCGTCCATAGTCGTATATTTGAACATTACGATGCATGCACCAAAGCTTTTCTGAAGAAACTGACGGTCGTCGTGGTTTCTCTGACTTCTAGATTGGAAGACGCACAGAGAACCGTGTACGAAAGTCGCGAGAAGATCGAGAGACAGAACCAGCAATTGTCCGACTACGAGGCCGAGATAAACCTGCTGCGTAGACGACTTGAGACTCTGGAGACGGACCGTGAAAAGGACAAGAAGACGATTGCAACACTCCAGGACGCACTCAACAGAACGAGACTGGTGAGTCCAGTAGGCCTACCATCATTTTACCTCAACTTCAGCCTTTCTTTAGTTAGATATCCAGGACTTTATCGTCTTTCATAATTATCATAGGTCTAGACAGTGTTATTTCAGTTATGGTTTTTCAGTTACAGTTTCAGTTACAGTTATCTATTTTTTTATTTTTCAGTTACAGTTTAAGTTACAGTTAACTGCAATGAGATTTTTCAGTTTCAGTTATAGTTATTTCTTATTTTTCAGTTACAGTTTCAGTTACAGTTATTACGTGTATATTCAAACGTCACAACTACTAAGACACTGATCAGTCACACATATTGCGTAAAGTTCCCAGAAAGTTGAATAGGAGATCAATCTGATTTTACATATTATTGTCGGTTGACTTTAAGGAACACACGACGTTCCAGGTTTACACTTAATATGTTTCGCTTTCTTGCACACAAGTCCCCACAAACTGAGAAGACGCGCTCAACGTATGCTTGTGAAGCAGGCGCGGATACGAAGTCTTCTGCAATCAGGGCCAGAGATGGATAGGAGCTCTGCCACATATGTTCACAAACCAAAAGATAACGAGTGAAACACCCCTCAAAGTGATTAACCAACTTGTCATGTAATAGCAGAATTACAAATGTTATAGAAAGGCAGTAGTCAAACATACTACTATACTAGACACTAAGGGGCAGTAAGGGCTCAACTAATGACTAGTTTCTCTTCATTGGTCTCATGTTCTTTAAAGGCATTTCTTCTCCCCGAAGTTTCCGTGCTGAGAACGCTTCTGAATAGTTATGTTGTGAGAAATGTATAGAAAAAGCACTTGTTTTATTTTCAAGTTAACTCCTTTTGATTCTTCAGTTATACAGTTATTGTTTTTCAGTTTCTATTACAGTTTCAGTTATTCAACACTTTTCAGTTTCAGTTTCAGTTACAGTTAACTGGCATAGATTTTTCAGTTATTCTGCCATTTCAGTTACAGTTTCAGTTAATAGAAATAACACTGGGTCTAGATCATCGCTACGCTCGAGTAGTAGGCACCCAACCGACGAGACTGTGTGCTGTGTAATATAGCCTTATTATATAGGCCTATGTAAGTATATAATATTTATATTTATATAGGATCGGCATCGTTGCATTTGTTCCATGTAGTGGGCGTGTTATGTGATCGTAAGCGTCAATTTGTTTCGTGGGTCGCAAATGGGTCGATGATCCATCTACATGTAAAACCTATCTAAGCAAAGAACGTGTATGTGATGGAGTGATAGCGGTAAATTTACTGTTAATTTTATTACACTGACTTTTAGCAACTATTCTGAAGTCTTTTTATTCCACTAAATTATCTATTGTAGCCTTAATGGCTGAATTCTAAACAGAAGAAAAGGATTGCAAAAAGGGATTATTTATCTTGGTGAGACGCCATAAATATATTTCCGCTATTAGAGCAATTATTTAATATGAGGATATGATGAGCTGGTTGAGCGTCTCTGTGCAGAGATCTTGAAGGGGAGCTATATAATTTTAGGTGATTGGTTGTTTGGTTGATGTTGTGATAGGATTTGGACAACGAGACTCTGCTGCACATTGACGCCGAGAACAGACGACAGACGCTGGAAGAGGAACTGGAATTCCTGAAAGCAGTTCATGAACAGGTCGGTAGCCTTACCTTAAGTTCTTGGGAATAAGTCTTCTTCAGCTGAGTAATTCACGGAAAGGGCATGCACCCCATCACATCATAGAATTGACTAGCTTATAGTCTTCTTTAAATTATGAATTAAATAAATTAATGAAGCTGTTTATTTGACAAGCATCATCATCATGATAATCAACAACATTATCATCATTCATCATCATTCATCATCATCGTCGTCATCATCATTCATCATCATTCATCATCATTGTCATCATCATAAATTAAACCTATACAGGAATAGGCCTTAATTTTAAGTCATCGTTTCAATACTAAATTCGAATTAAACGGATAGAGTGAACCGTGGATTAGAATAATATTATAGTCATAATTTCAAAAATAGAGTAGACTGGATGAGTTTAGAAGTGCTGCTAATGGTACGGTTGTCTGAATGTATTGGTAAACAGGAGATGAAGGAATTGGCTGCTCTGGCTTATCGGGACACGACGGCTGAGAATCGCGAGTTCTGGAAGAACGAGATGGGTCAGGCTCTGAGAGAGATCCAGGTGGTCTACGACGAGAAGCTCGACTCCATGAAAGGGGAAATGGAAATGTTCTACAACCTAAAGGTTAGTATAATTATGCCTTGCTACATGTATACACAGAAATAAGACCAAATCTAAGCATATTAACTCGTTTATTATTTGTTAAATAATGAATCATTCCTTGTCTTGACACGGCAACCCAGAGAGCAGCCATACTTCGAGAATCTGATAATGAACTCGCCACCTAAGCTCTCACTCACAAATTTTTAAAAGTTTATTTATTGCATTAATTATTTACTGATGATTATTTGATATCACAGTAACATGGCAACTTGCCAAGGTACGGTATTTCAAGTATGTGTAGGGGTTGACTTCTATGACACGTGATGATTACGTGATTTTGTCTGTGGAGGAGTTGTAGGCTATGACTGCTGCAATTACATTCTGAACCTTATCAAGTAAACGCTTAATCAACGAAAGATTGAATTTAAAAACTTCATATGTGTTGCTCAGTTGAGATTGTATCGTCTGGGTGACTGCTACAGATTCAGGAATTCAGAACCGGAGCCACTCGTCAGAACATGGAGACCGTTCACTCGAAAGAGGAATGCAAACGACTTCGCACTCAACTGACCGAAATCAGAGACAAACTGTCCGAACTGGAAGCCAGAGTAAGTAGGAGCAACGATTGTATCATAACCTACATTGTTGATGTAGAATCCGTTTAACTCCACTAGTCGGGACGTACCCGTATATTTAGCGTCTTTCAGTGTTCTTTAAAGCGATTCAACATTGCATAGCCTTCTTCACCGTTAGTCATAATTAATTATCAGCTTCAGTGCATGGGTTCTGTAAGTGCTTTAAACGGATGTCAACTTATTCAAATCAGGAAAATGTCAATGACACCGGCAGATGTACACGTATCTGACTACGTAGCACATTTAGCACGTCACAAAGGCGTAGAACAGAGTGAAATCACTGGGCTGGAGAAATGCTTATTACCATGTTATACTATATAATAATAGTTGCACAACGAATAACCCGGCGGCACATTTGGGATAGGAGCAGCGTTTTTGTGAACCGCATCGAATGCTTCCAAGTTCCAACCGATCACCACGATGCTCACCGCTAGTTATTAGTATTTATTTATTACCACGAAAAGTACCAACTGGTGACGGTGACGCTCTTGTTCGAGGTTTCTGGGCACACAATATATGACTTTTTGTCTTTCTTGTAGAATGCTCAGCTGGTAAGAGAACTGGAGTCATTGCGTCGGGATAAGGAAGAGAGGGAACGAGAACTGGAGACGGAGAATGGAGAGCTGAAGAACGAAGTGTCAAAACTGAGGGCCGAGATGGAAGCCATTCTCCAGGAACTCCAGAACATCATGGATACAAAACTTGGACTCGAACTGGAAATTGCTGCATATCGCAAACTCCTCGAAGGCGAGGAAAGCAGGTAGAGTTGTCAAATACACCTTAATATTTGCTCCAGGGGGATAACTGAATACCAAAATTGGGAACTATCGAGCATCGAAAGCGCAACAAACACCATAACAGACTTGCTGAAAACTGAAATTTCTGGGGGGGGAAGTTGAAATATTAATATCTTTCTATCCGTTCATATTTTTGACATATTTGGGAATAGGGGATTCTTGGTTCAATTCTCTGTATATTTGGAATTTTTTTAGAATGATTAATCATTAGGAATTAGAGATAAAAGAAAAACAGCTTGGTTTACTTTTTATTCAACCACGGTGTATTTATAGACGTAGGCTATCTGAATGGGGTTTACCACCTATTTGAAGATTCCTCGGAAATGGCTTAGAGTTTGAAGGTTAATTTAATGGCAGCTTGTAGAAATGCGAAGAATGTTCATTTGCAGTCCATGAGTTATCCATAGTCCAAGGATCATCCATACACAATTCAAGGGTCGTCCAAAGCCCACAGGGCATTCATACAGTAGTTCATGAGCGAATCAGTTTGTTAACAGTTCTGCATCATCTTCGCAAGATAATTAATGTAAATTGCTTTGTATGCAATGCATCTACAGCACATTATTTTATTCACATCTAGGTTAATACAGAGTTTATAAATGTGTACATGTTTGCCGTTATTATTTTGAGCAAATTAGGATCTAGCCAACTCCTTTTCTAATTATACGTCGACAAGCCTCTCTGAGTTAACTCAATGTCGGCGCACGAGCCATTAGGATAAATTATTGTTTCTGGAAAACCTATGCTCACATGCCAGTGCCGAAAATGTTTTAGAATTAACCTCAGGCTGGTTGCGGATAACTGGGTTTCGAGCGGACACGTGGAAACCACTGACGGTACGTACATTGGCTTCCAGTCTTACATGCGATAATTAACCAAGCGGGCCATGGCATCACTATTGGCGTTCGCATACTTTTAAATAAGTGGATCATTGAATTTATGTTAAATAATTATGTGTCAATAGGTGGCTTCGGCTGGTTATGTGTCTAATTCCAAAGTGATCAACCCTTGCAATTATCCAAGATAAGAGCATTGATCACACATATGACATTGATTCATGCGGTATGCCTGCTAGCTGTCCAGTTGTATTATGGTGCTGCCATTCATTGTACTTTATTGTACTTCGTTGTACCTTCAAAGTTCATTGTACCTTATTGTACTTTGCTGTACCTTAAAAGTTCATTGAGCTTTAAGAGTTAACAAATTTGTGCACTTTCCTGCATTAGTCTATGTGTCAACTATCCGTCTTTTCAGACTTGACTGTAGTTGATGTACGAGTGCTTGAGTCGAACCGGTCCAAGAAACGACTATCTGTTGTTTCTGTTTTCCTTAGACTCGTCGCTTAGAGTGAGTCAGGTGGTGAAGGGGGAGATGTCAGCTAAGACGACCTACCAGAGAAGTGCCAAGGGACCCGTTTCGATCGCAGAATGCTCCTCAGACGGAAAATTCATCGTCATCGAAAACACCGGAAGAAAGGTATCGGCATCACTCTTCACCACAACCATTCCCATAATAATTGCATCGTTCATCAAAGCTTAGAGACTCATTTTTAGGACGAATTGTCATATTATGCAACGTTCTTCATATGATGCCACCTCATCCGTGAAACGGTTTGTCACACATCAATTGCAAGATGCAATATACAAGATCATGCCGATCATCACCTATGATTATAAAACGGCATTTGATGTAGCGTGGACTATCATTCCACTTCTATTCTCTTTTTGCATCTAATAGGCCTCCTTAAAGAATGTGAATATCACGTTCGTGCAGTAAAGTTCCCAGCAGTAAATTAAATGGATTTTGTGAAATACAGACATAGCATGCGATTTCGTCATGGTTAATGGCAAACAGACCACAGTCTTGCCACAGTCATAAATAGACCTGTCTTTATTGATGTATATACATAGGTATGTGTGTACTGTTTATATATATATATATATATATATATATATATATAAACACTATATAATAGGCTACATTTATAATACACTAGCTGAATTACCCGGCGTTGCCCGGGAAATTTCGGTTTTTGGTCCTCAGCCACGCTGACCTCGTTCCCACTTAGCCTTTCTCACCCCACAGGCCCCAACCCGGTCACAGCCTGGGGTGCCTGGTGTTGTTCGTGAAATGTAGATTTTTCGCCCCAGCCTAGCTTCCAGCCGTCCCAGCGGGGTGGGTTCGTCACCCCCCGTGGTGCCGGTCAATTTTGGTTCTTTTGCCTAAACCCGTCCGCCCTAAATAATGTCCAGATGGCCTGTATACGTACGACGAAACGGTATAATATGATTTACCGGTGTTCATATCCGTGTTCATAGTCATTATTTTGCGATCAATTAACCGTTCATAATTATTATGAGTGTTTTTTGTTTTTAGTATAAATTAGCGAAAGCGCGCGCTATAAAATCAAAATAATGACGTCATGAGTTTAGTGGACATATGCCGTATCGTTTTTATAACAGCGAATTGAAAGCGCGCGCTATAAAATCAAAATAATGACGTCATGAGTTTAGCGGACATAATTATGCCGTATCGTTTTTACAACAGCGAAATTTAAAATATTGAAAGATTTTTGGATCGCGATATTTATGTTTTTCTCGACTGGATGAGTAGAAATAAGCGGAGAACAATCCTCAGAAATATTTTCGATATAAGTAAATATCACGTGATCTCAAACCGTCATGCCATCGGTTGTAGGATTCTTGTAGGCAATGGAGGCGACGAAGGCGAATGACTTTCGAATCGCTAATCGCATGTGAAGTTAAAATGTTGACACCTCGAGTTATAGAGTTAATTGAGAGCTGAAAATAGTCGCGTTAAACGGCAAATTTGGGTAAGAATCAGTTTGAAAAAGATTGGTGAAACGAATCGCTGTAATTTCCGAGCAGGCTCTGCCGAGAAATTCAGAATACATCCATACATACACACAGAATATGTACTTCGCTTTATATATTAGATGCGTTTATAGCTTATCTCCTGCGCTTGTTAGCCACTCGTGATGATTGTCTGTAGGATGAACCTCTCGGCGGATGGCGATTGATTCGTACAATCGACGGAATGGATAAAGCCGACTATACCTTCAAATCAGATTTCGTTCTAGTTTCGGCCGGAAAGAGCAAGGTATAGAGTACTATAGACACTCTCACGCAGCAACACTAACACTTCTACTACGAATTTGAGACTTGTGTCACTTGCTACCAAAGCTGTTGTTGTGAATGCAAAAAATGGAGCTAGCCTATATAAAGATGAATTTCTTTTAGGAAAATGAAGATTTTCTGTTATTTTATCTGCAACATTTTAGCAATTGTCGATGTAATTACTCGGCGGATGTTGGATGTCAATGGATTTTGAAAGCGAACTTGACTGCGCTTGATTCTGACTTCGTCGTCGGGGTAGTGAAATATCTATGATCACATTAGAGTGAGAGACGGGTAGAGTTTACATGATCTTGCGTTGATTGGTTGATCAATTTATTGATTGGTTGATTGATTTATTGATTAGTTGATCGATTTGCGTTGTGCTAGATCTGGGCGATGGGATCGAAGCCACCAAGTGCATCATCAGCTGACATTGAGAGCAATCTGATCGGCTGGGGATCTGGAGCCAACATAACCACGAAGCTCTTCAACCAACTCGGAGAGGTAGGAATGGGAAAGACGGTGTACACTACACACACACATTGATCACATGCAGGTCGATGGTTAGGGCCATGTATCCATAGCCGAATCTGCTATTTGTGTGGGCTCTATAGTCTATATCCCTCACCATTGCATAATTATACGAACATGAATTTTTATATATTCCTCATTCTTAAAGGCTTGTCTGGTGTGTTCCGCAAGACTTCAGTGTAGCCTTCATCCATTCTAGGTTAGATAAATTATTATTTAGGCTATGTATGTAATTTATATAATATGCATAATAACATACATACGATATAATGTGCCTTTAGACCTATATGCAAACAAAAGTTGTATAGGCTGACTTTCTTTTATGACACTTTCGTTTAAAAATGCGTGAATACTTTCCATGTTTCTATTTTGCTCTTTTTGTGAAGGTCTAAAGAAATAAAAGTAAAATAGAAAACCCAGTAAAAGCAGATCAACTTGGATTGAGTGGGAAATAACTAAGCAGTTAACACTTTGTCTGCGAATCGTATAATTAAAGTGTTTCTGTTTTTCAGGAGCGTGCCACTCATGTCCAGAAGTCGCTTTACTCATCATAGACGCTGAGCAAAAGTACCGTGGACCGGAACTGGACGTACCAACAATCGACTGCCAACATGGAACTTCTTATTTGAAACTAATTTAAATTCGCTATTTAAATTTTAAACAATGCACTCGGCCTGCAGCTTAGCAAAACCATTTCCGCGTTCATCGCCATCAGCAATAAGAAATTTTACTGCGTATTAATCCTAAGTTTATTCGATGACTATTGTGTTGCAATGCAATAGGGTTTAGGCTACCTGCTGAAGAAGATCATACTTACGGCATGAATTCCTGCTATGTCATAGTTTGAAATTGCACTCGTTTACTTATAGAGGTGACGTTACGTTGTAGGCATAGATTGCTTTCATATTTAATTGTCTATTAGCGGTTAAATGTGGTGTAGCCTACTGGGATAATGTATCTATCTATTGGTTTAGCTGCGGTGTTATAGAAGTTGACATTTCGACCAGCCGACAATGAGAATCTAGACGTGCTTGAGAAAATTAGAAAGCTTATGGTTGAAACATTGATTGAAGAATACGCAATAAATTTCAGTATTAAACACAGTTGTAGACATGGCATTGCGGTAGTCTTTTTGCAAGTTATATGCACCACTCGTCTATAGTGAATCAGTCTTCAGAATGGTGTAATTGAATTTTCAAATATCAGCCTATCCCTCAGTCCATTTATAATCTATAATAGATGTCTAGAATAGCTGCACGGCATAGTTGCCCGCACGCATGGCATGAAGGGATTGTTGGACTTTATAGATCTAGCGCTATATAACGACTATGATTATCCTAACATTATGTAGTCGTCAGTTCTTCTTTCTCGCGTTTAGTTCTTCCTTTTTCCGGTAACAGCAGAATGACAGCTAGTTTCAGTTCTGGATCATGGCGATTAATCTTATTAAAATCTTGTCGTTTACTAAGTGATCCGCTTCGTTTCTTAACAGGTTATGGCCCCAGCAAGCCTAGAGCTCGTAATGATCACAAAAGTTTATGATTCGGAACTTTAATAAGGTATATAAGGATAATCCGGTCAACTGCGCAGTATAGCGTGACTGTTTTCTTACATCGCGACAGAAATGCGAGAAACAGTTGTTTATTTCTTTTCACCGAAAGAATAAAAATGACGGATAAAAGCTCAGGTAAAATCGCAAAACTGAATAATAGCAACTACCAGATTTGGAAGTTTAAAGTTGAACTTCTGCTAATTAAAGAGGACTTGTGGGACACTGTCACTAAAGAAACCCCCGATCCTATTACGGAAGCGTGGCAAAGTAAAGATGGAAAAGCAAGAGCCACAATAGGTTTGTTAGTTGAAGACAACCAACTTCATCTAATAAGGAAAGAAACTACGGCAAAAGGTTTATGGGAACAATTAAAGAAGTATTATCAAAAGGCAACACTGTCCAGTAAAGTCATTTTATTGAGAAAATTGTGTGCATTAAAGTTAACAGAACATGGTGATATGCAAAACCATCTCGCGGAAATGTAAAATTTAATTGATCAGCTCACGGCGTTGGGAGAAACGTTGGCAGAGCATTTAACAGTTGCTTTCTTCCTCAGTAGTCTTCCAGAAAGTTACGGGACACTGATTACGGCATTAGAAAGCAGACCTGAAGGTGATTTGACTGTTGAATTAGTCAAAAACAAACTCCTTGAAGAGTTTACAAGAAGGACAAGTAATTCCTCAACACATAAAGGACAGGAATTAAAAGTTTTAAAGGCAACAGAACCAGAAACAAATCCTAAGGAACATCGCACATGTTACTTCTGTAAGAAACCTAACCACTTAAAAAGGGATTGCAGAAAGTACATCCAGTGGAAGAAAAGAAATTCAGACCATGCGGTTAAAACGTTGAGAGAAAATTTCAATGAAGAAAAACCAACAGAAAGTGTAGCACATACATGTCTTAAAGCAAACGAAAAAGACATAAGTAGTGTTTGGCACGTTGATTCTGGTGCAACAACACATATGTGCAGTAACAGAAATTTCTTCTTGAACATTAACAGACAGTACAACAGTGAAGTTTTTCTCGCTGATGGTCGAAAGATTAAAACAGCTGGAAGTGGTGATGTGATGATAAATTTCATAAAGGAAAACGGAGAGATACATGTTGCAAAATTGTGTGGAGTCTTGTACGTCCCACAATTGAAAGGAAATTTAATTTCAGTAAAGAAACTTGTCAGTAAAGGTTGTGAAGTCAGTTTCAAGGAAAACAAATGCACTATCATAAAGGATGGAGAAGCAATAGCAATTGCAGATGACAAAAATGATTTGTTTGAATTGAGAATCTCTGACCAAACGAATAAAGTAAAGGAAACACATATCGCACAGGTTGCACAAAGTTGCACAGGTTGCATACACGTTTGGCATAACAGAATGGGACACAGAGATCCAAAAGCCATACAAAACATGGTGAATCAGAATAAAGTATCCGGGATCATCATCAAGCCGTGTAAATTCTCAAGTGTGTGTGAATGTTGCATTCAAACAAAGATGACAAGAAAGTCAATTCCAAAGAAGTCAGATTCCAAGTCAGATGAGATTCTAGACTTAATACATACAGATGTTTGTGGACCAATGCAGACAACAACACCTGGTGGGAAAAGATATTTCATGACGATGATTGATGATTACAGTAAATATACAGTAGTGTATTTATTGGCAAATAAATCTGAAGTACCTGAAAAGATTCAAGAGTACGTCAAGCATGTTCAGACAAGGTTTGGTAAAACACCGAAAAGAATTCGATCAGATAGAGGAGGGGAATACACAGCTCAAAGGTTACAGAATTTCATGAAAAGTGAAGGAATTCAAGCAGAATTCACAAACCCTTATACTCCTCAACAGAATGGTTGTGCAGAAAGAAAGAATCGTTATCTCACCGAGATGACAAGATGCATGTTAAAGGATGCAGATCTACCGCTACAATTTTGGGGTGAAACCATAATGACAGCAAACCATTTACAGAACAGATTACCAGTTGAAGGGATTGAAGTCACTCCCTATGAAAGATGGAACAAAAGAAAACCAAATTTAAGCTACATAAAGAGATTTGGATCTAAAGCGTACGTAGCAATTCCTGCAGAGAAAAGACAGAAATTGGACGATAAAGCCAAGAAATTGACCTTCGTTGGTTATGAAAGAGGCACAAAAGGTTACAGACTACTATATGTGAATACTAACAAAGTATACGTCAGTAGAGATGTAATTTTTCTCGAGACAGATCCACATTTGTCAACAGAGGGTGATTTTGATTTGGACATTGAAGAACTGTCATCAAATTCAGATTTTGATGATGAAACTATTCTTTTTCCGACACATCAATTACCCGAGGAAGAAATTACACAGCCTGATAAGGAAACTACAGACACTACAGACACTCAGGTAAATTTAAGAAGATCAGAAAGAGTCAACAATGCGAAACCGCCCGAAAGACTAATTGAGACCATTAATAAAATAACAACAGTTGAGCCAGAACCAAGAAGTTACAAGGAAGCAATATCTTGTCAACAACAAGAATCCTGGCGGAAAGCAATGGATGATGAAATGAAATCATTGAATGAAAATGGAACATGGATCTTAACAGAATTACCTGAAAACAAAACAGCCATTGGTAGCAAATGGGTTTACAAAATCAAGAAAGATGAAAAGGGAAATATAACAAGATATAAAGCTCGTTTAGTAGCACAAGGATATTCTCAGAAATTTGGAGAAGACTATGATGAAGTATTTGCTCCAGTAGCAAAACCATCAACTCTGAGAACTATCTTGACTATAGCAGGTTCTAAAGGCATGATAGTAAAACACTATGATGTGGAAACAGCTTACCTGAATGGTGACCTATCTCATGAAGTCTACATGAAACAACCTGATGGATATCAGAAAGGCACTACAGAAGTCTGTAAATTGAAAAAGAATTTATATGGACTTAAACAAGGAGCAAATGAATGGAACAAAAAGCTCAATGAAGTACTTGTCACTGATGGATACAAGAGAAGTGACAATGATCAATGTTTATATTCAAAACAGTACGATGATGGATGGATTTATATCTCAATTCATGTGGATGACCTGATTGTAGCATCGACAAAATCTACAATGTTAAAGAAGTTTGAAGAACTTATGAATAAAACTATGGTCATGAAGATCCGGGTGTTTTGAAACAGTTAAGAACAAAGCATGTCGGAACTAAATATCATTTGTACGGGAAATGTACAGAAAGAAGGAACTAGACATTAAGTATTGTCCTAGTGAACACATGATAGCTGATCTCTTAACAAAGCCTTTGGAAGCAGTTAAAACTAGGAAGTTTACTAGTGAAATTGGGCTAAATTGAGAGAACAGTTTATTTGTTATGATGTTATGGTAAAGTAGTCGTTAAGGAGGGGTGTTGGACTTTATAGATCTAGCGCTATATAACGACTATGATTATCCTAACATTATGTAGTCGTCAGTTCTTCTTTCTCGCGTTTAGTTCTTCCTTTTTCCGGTAACAGCAGAATGACAGCTAGTTTCAGTTCTGGATCATGGCGATTAATCTTATTAAAATCTTATCGTTTACTAAGTGATCCGCTTCGTTTCTTAACAGGGATGTCTGAAAGGATTGGCATGAGAGTAAGAGGATTGGCATGAGAGTAAGAGGATTGGCATGAGGGGAATGCGATGAGTGACGGTTGTGTGGCTCTGTGTTGTTGTTGTTGTTGTTGTTGTTGTGTGTTTGCAGTTTATTTGTATTAGTACCTGCCGGGCCTCTGGCGTGGTGTAAAACCCCGTAAGCTCCTCGCAAAGGCAGGAGAGCCCCTGGCGCGGATTAGGCTAATATCCCGCAAGCCCACTATTATTAATTTTAAATTTATTATTTTATTTATGTGTTGTCCGTTGTTGAGCCGAGGGATGAGAAGGGGGTGAAGGGTGGATTGATTGAGGGGAAGTGGTGGACGATGGAGGAGCCAGATCGCAGTGGATCGACCATCGAAACACAGCCTCAAGTGATTCGAAATACAAGGTTCCTCAACTCGATCAATCGACAACGAGGCGTAAAAGCTTTTCGTTACGAGACTTAACAGCTAGTTAAATTTGTTGCAAATAGAATAAATTAACAGTGTGAGAGTGAAACATCCCTCACTCGATCAGTGCACGGACTTTATAATAAATTAACAGTTATTTTTTCAATTAATTGTCTTTTCTGTGTAGCCGCTGTTTTGTCTTTCTGGCTATTCTCAACTTTATCTATTGCCCTGCCATCGTATAAGCCCTAACCATAGCCTATGCCAAAGTTGGTAAGCAAGTCTATAATAAGAAGGAACGTCAGATCTCATAATATGTCCATTTTACCCCCACATCATATGAGTCCATCTTACCCCAATTGGTGTAAGAGGCAGGGGTTATTCTAAGGAATTTTCTCAACTGCACATAAATGACGTAGGCCCTATTTTGAGACTGGACATAGGAAAGTCGTTGATCAGGGATATGTCCCCAAAGGGCAAAGGCGAAGACATATTTTGGCATTCATTTGATTTAAAAGAGTGAATTCGATCCATTTTTCGATTCATTTGCTTAAAAATGGTTAAATAGGCTTACTTATTTCAGAAGCAGCTTTTGGTGAGCGCTCGTTAATAAGCTGGTGCTCTGCGCTTGGCCTTCGACTGGAGACTTAGATGTTTAAATATTAAGATTTTCCGACTTTATAAAAATTCATATTACAGATCAAAATCAATAACGTTATGATAATGTTTGTCTCAAAGTTCATCATGGAAAAATCTCCAAATGAATTAGGCTAACGAATGAAATCAGCGAAACGTTCTTTGACGTTTAAACTTTTCAATATCCTTAATCGACTACATATCCCTTAATTCAATTCAATTCAATTCAATTGGTTTATTGATCCACCAAAAAAACAAAGACAAGCAGACAATTTTGCTTACAGGGTAGTACACACAGTGATTGATTGCGAGTTAACATTTGCGATTATATGGACAGGTAAGCAACCAATACTGAGTGTGGCAGAACCAATAGGCTACCCGAAGGGAATGATCCCGCTAGTGGGGCCTATTTACCAGAAAATTCATTGGGGTAACAATAGAAGATAAAAAGCAGATGCGATATTAATTAATTAATTAATGGCGGTGCTTTGAAAGCAAAAGAACAGAAGCAACGGGATACTTTCCCTCAAAACATATATCAAAAACATAATAATAAGCATGAACATTGGTTAAATAAAGGAGTTCATTTTACAGTGTTTAATGTATATGCACGGATTTGGATTTTAAACTGAGCGAGACTCCTGGATGCACGAATACTTTCTGGTATGTTATTCCATAAAAGAGGACCCTGGTACTTAATAGAAAATTTTCTAGTGTTCGTTTTTGCAAAGACACTTATGTAGGCTCTATTATTTCTAATGCCTTTAGTATATAAGTTAGGTCTAAAATAGGATGAGAATGCAAGTGGAAGAAGGTTGTTGTCATACTTATACATAAATGTACTAGTTTGGATGAATTTAATTTGGGATATTTTTAGGACGTTCAATTGTTGGTATAAGGGGCTAGTGTGAGCATTAAAGGGAGATTTAGTAATAATTCTTATGGCTTTTTTCTGCAGTCTATTTAGCTTAGTTAGGTGATTGTCGTATGTAGATGTCCAAATGAGATTGCAGTAACTTAAGTATGGGTGTATAAGTGTAAAATATAATGTTTTTAGTACATGAGGTGGAAGGAGATAGGCTATTCTGTGAATTATGCCTATATTTTTTGAATTTGTTTTGGAAATCTCAGCTGTGTGTATATTCCATTTTAAGTGCTGGTCAATGTGTACCCCCAGGAATTTAGACGAGTATACTTGCGGTATTGATATATTATCAATTAGCAAGTTACTATCAGGAGGTGGAGCAAGGTTTTTTTTACTAGATCTAAAAATTATATAACTGGTTTTTGCAATATTCAGTGAAAGCTTGTTGGCTCTGAACCATTCACTGGCCATTTATAGGTCATTATTTGCTATTTTAATTAGCTGTTCATAAGAGGGGTGGGAGTAAAAAGCGTTCGAATCGTCAGCAAATAGGATGTAATGTAAAAAAGTTGCAGAGCTAGGGAGGTCATTAATGTATATTAGAAATAAAAGAGGCCCCAGGATTGAGCCTTGAGGGACCCCAAAAACAATTTTTTGGAAGCTGGATAATTTCCCATTACATGAGACTTGTTGGTGGCGGTTGTTTAAGTAATTTGTAAACCATGTGAGTGCGATACCTCTGATCCCATAATTCTCAAGTTTATTTAACAGGATATTGTGGCTGACGGTATCGAAAGCTTTAGCTAAGTCGAGAAAAATGCCAATGGAATATTCATTATTATCCATAGCATGAGATATTTTGTCTTGTATGTCCAGTAATGACATAAAGGTTGAGTGTTCTGTTTGAAAGCCATGTTGAAAGGGGTATAATATTTTGTTCTGGGTGATAAAAGAGTAGAGGCAGATCTTAAAGATCCCTTAAAGATCCTCTGCTGTTGCTGGAATTGTCATCAGTAGGCCTACACGTTATATGACACACATAGTTGGAATTAGCTCAGAAAGATTGCAAGTGTAATAAAGTTCAATGGTCCTATATATGTTTCTGGACACTTCCAAAGCTTGCTTGTATGATGTAAGGGTGCGTCCAAATGTTGCTTTTCTGCTAAGATCAACATCAGTATTTTTTTGCCAAAGCTAGATCTAGCAGACAAGATGAGACATTTCCCGAAGAATTAAAATCTTTGAGCTAATTTCAAATTATGTATTGCCTAAATATAACCCATTAACTGCAAAATACGATGCAAGACTGATAAATATCACGAGCAAACCTCCCAAATGGTCATTATTGATCGATAGGCCTATACTGACACCCACATCAACACGAATATGTACTGTGTAGGCTAACAGCAGTTTCAGCCTGGAGACGCGTCGCTGATCTACATGTAAATGATATTTTATCACACCATGACTTGGCTTAGGGTACGACTGCTGGAAATTTTATATGCTGCAAGCTCTGGTGTCACTCATTCATGAGAACCAAAATGTGTGTGCGAAAATAATCGCAGACTTGGTCCTGGGTTTGTGGAAACGAACGAGCGACCGAAGGACAATAATTTCCAATGCACGAGCGCCTAGCAGGGTAGGGGTTTTGGAAGGTGATGTACCAATCCCATAATTCGATTTTTTCAATTTCCACACTGCACTGGTGGCATTCTAAGCTGCAATTTAGCGAGGTTGTTCATAATTTCAGGGCTGATAGTCATGGTTTAGGACTTTAATAGGTGTACCGTCCCATTGTTTAAATATTTTTTATTTGAACATTATAATGGCAACTTTCAGGCTGTGATCTTCAAGAAATTGCGCACAAATTTCACGCCAAAAGGCAAGGTTTGAGACTTCAATAAATGCTCCTCACCATTGTTTATATTTTTGAATTTCCACACTGTAATGGTAGCATTCTGAGCTGTCATCTGAACAAAATTGCTCTTTTTAAATGCTGATAGCTATGGCCTAGGAGTTTAGATAGTCTCCTCTTTATTGTTTAATTTTTCATTTGCACACTGTAACTCCCGCATTTAAAGCTGTCATTTAAAAAAATTACTCATAATTTCTTTTCTCGTCCATTGCCCTCTGTTTTAAAAGCATTTTAAGCTGTTACCTTGACAAATTCAATCATAATTTTAGTGCTCAGAGACGTGGTTTAAGACTTGAATAATTCCCCCTACCTGTATCTTAAATTCTTGTTAATTTACACAACGTAGGCTAATGGTGGTAGTTAAAGCTGTCATCTGTATCAAAATTGGTAATTATGGATAGGCAGTGGATAACAACGTATAAATCTAAAATAATGTTTGTCACAGTTTGTGGTAATATTTTCTGAAATATTTGGGGGGATATAAGATATAAGCATCTCCGTCACCACCGCAAGTTCCGGGTTCCGTTCCTCGATCTTATCCCACCTAAGTCTACACCCCTGTGCGGGATGCTAGTTCAATAACATAGGATTACGTGCATGCATCTTTCAGATTCGGAGGATGGTGATTTTGGAATAAGATCACATAAACTCAGAAAGGGTGCGTGTTATATGGGGACATATGGAGAATTTGGAAGAAAATTTGAGTATGCATTGACCTACAATCCTACATCATGTATGTATGTAGCCTATTGGATAACCTGTGTGGCTGAAAGGCTAGCTCAGTCTGGATGTCTGACTGATTAATTCTTTTTTTTCATCGCCTGTCTCCAGTTAGATACTTGGGTTGTTATATTATAATAGACTATTTTGCTTTATGCGTTTGACTGTGTATACGTTCCTTGAACTCCTTCCTGCTTCAGCTTGTCAGAGCAAGCGGCAAAAGCAGGCGAAATTAAGTAAACTACAATGGCAAAGAAGTTGTCATTAGATCTATATAGTATGAAGGATAACCCCGGCCTTTACAACTCTATCCGGATATCAACCTACAGCAGGCCTTGAATCTGCATCCACACATACATTTACTGCAAATTCTTCTGTCTGCAGCCTATGTGTGATTTTTTGCAGAACCTATTAATTTTGTCTTCTTCGATCACATCACCCATTTTACCCCCGCTCTTACTTCATGCACAAGGGTGACCTTCGCCGAATCGGTCTTATGCTTGACTTGAAAACTGCATGTAATCGCCATATCTGTAGTTGACGTCAAATTTCAACACGCCTGCTCTTTTCCTGTACATAAATATCACCCAAATAAGCCGCCTTTGGGCTGTTACTATCATGTCTGTGTCCAACTTTTTACCACTAACTTCTCGTCGGTTCACGCAATTAGGCAAAAAGTAACTGCACAATATCTGATTTTCAACTGCACAAATCTCTTTCCCAACTACACACCTTGTGTCCAGCTGCACGTTAAAATAACCCCTGGTAAGAGGAACATAACGTGATGAAGATGCCATATTCCTGAACTTATATGGCAGGAATAGGCCTATGTTCAATCAGCTGAGACTTTGCTGCATGCTGGTTAACAATACTGTGATACTGACATACAAAACATGTTTAAAAACTTGTTAAAAGTTGACAAGACAGTATTGTCATCGATCAAACAGTGTTTAAGGTGTCAAACTTACCCCTCCTTACCCTAACGAACCCACTCCCAATAACGTGTCACCAGCGAAGCAATCACCAACAATAACTATAACGTCAATAACTCAATACAATGTTAATCAAACGTTTTTATTGATCCAGTACAGGCAATTACAGTACAAAAGTTGTCAGTGGTCAGTAGGCCTAACTGTTGTTTACTGAAAGATCGTAATTTTGTTGCTTGAAGATTAATTGTAGCCTATTATAGGCTATACATTTATATAGCGCCTGTCGCAGAATGACTATTCAGAGGTGCTCTAAGCACGAAAAACTCTGGTAAAGAAATGTTTGTAAAGAACGAGAGACTGATAAGGGAAAACGAGTCATATAGAATTATAGACTACAGCTTAGCCATAGCGCGAGAGAATGATCATTCCAAATGGAGCCAGCCAAAGCAGACGACCGATGTTGGGCAAGAGCAGTCTTAGTCCTGGGAACAAAAAGGTCAAGACGATCTGCAGAACGCTTTGAGCGAGATCAGTGTGAGAATTGTGGAAAATAACTGTGGGGGGGGGTGTTGGGGTTGGCCTTTAATAAACTTGGAATGGGGTGTGAAAAACAGAGTTCACTATGGGGCACTAGGAAAGACTGGGGGTTTGAAACCCCCAAACCCCGGCAATTCTCACCCTGAGCGAGATGAAGATGCAGATAAGGGCTTTTGCATATAATTAGGCCTATAGTTTGAGACTATAATTATGCTTAGGCCCATAGGCGTACGAGGCGGGGGTCCAGGGGGGCAAATGCCCCCCCAAATTTCGGGCAGTTGTGTTTTTCGGGCAAAAGAGGCTTGGACGGGCAAAAAAAATTCGGAATTTTTTCGGGCAAAACAGGTACGGGAGGATATTTCGGGCACGCAGGGGGTAAAAAAAGTCGTCAGATTTTTCGGACGGCAAAATCTTAAGAATTTTGAGTGGATGACTAAAAAAAGTCGTCAGATTTTTCTGACGGGAAAATCTTAAGAATTTTGATTTTGGGCGGATGACTAAAAAAAAAAGTCGTCGGATTTTTCGGGGGAAAATTTTTTTTGCCCCCCCACTGTTGAAATGTCCCGTACGCCTATGCTTAGGCCTATTGTATTATAGGATCCTTTTTAATTTTCTGAATTTTCAAACCCATAGAATTCTTGCTTTAATGTAAAAATAGGTTTATTATGAGTTTGGGAGCTAAAAATAATTATCACTTCGTCAAAATTTCCGGAAGGTAAGTATTTTCGGGGGACTCTTTCCTCCCAGAGATGCCTAGATTAAACGCCTTTCCCCCCCGGCGTGAGTTTTGGTTAATTTCTGATCCCCTGTTTTTCACTGGGCTCAAGCTGCGCCCGCCCTGTAGGCCTATAGGGATAGAAGCCCTGCACAATTCAATTAAAATACTACTACAGGCCTACTCTATGCAGTAACGACAACGAAAGTTCGCCAGAGAGCTGAGACGAGCTATCTTCTACGTCTGTTTTCTCCGTCTAGCTGACGTTAGGCTACATTAAAACAAGAATTCTATGGTTTTGGGTCATTCAGAAAGATAAATAGGACCTTTAATACAATAGGCCTAGCCGCCAAAGCATGTATTCTCTAACTATGTAGGCCTATGCAAAGGCCATTATCTGCATTCTCATGCATCTCGTTCAATGCGTTCTGCAGATCGTCTTCACATTTTTGTTCCAAAGACAATGACTAGATTGACTGCCCTTGTCCAACATTTTGCGTTTTCTGTGGTTGGCCACTCCATTTGGAATGACCTTCATTTCGCATTTCGTGCTAAGCAAATGACTTGTTTTCCCGTTTCAGTCTCTCATTCTTTAAAACATTTATTTTCCCCCGGATAGAGTCTTTCGTGCTAGGAGCACCTCTGAATAGTCATTCTGCAATAATAGCGCTATATAGATGTATGGATACAACACAATTAGTTACAGAAATGAAAACCAGGTTTCCAAAAAAGCAACTCCTGGTAAACTAAAGTCAATAATGTTTCAAACTTTCGCAGGCCTATGTAGCTAGCCTACGAAGCAACTAACTGATTGGCACTGAACGGTATGTGCGTCCATGTCATGCGGACCACGTGCGACATCATAATGATCACGTTGTTCGGTGGTCGCCTGAGGCGCCGATAGTTGGTGTCTGAAAGTTTGCCATTGTGTGCCCGTCTGGTTTGATTTTATAATGCAATTCACCGTTTGATGGTCATGTATAGGTGGGTGTACTGTTCAGTGACCAGGTAGCGGAGGAGGCGCTGTCTGGCTCCGTAGCCAGGTCTCAGTCACGTGACGCGGGCCAGTCGGGCGTGGTCTAGCTGGCACCAGAGAGTGCTTCACTTCATTCAAATAGCAGTGAGGTCGGTCATCATTCCGACATTCTGGCAGATCGAGTCCTTCGGTTGTGTTCACTGTAGAGAAGGTCTAACATCATCACCGTTGTAGCAAGCAAGCCACCAACATGACTGATATTCGATCAACGAAAGAGGGCAGTAGTACCGTTCGTACAACGACCTACGAGTCCCACTCGACCTTGGATTCTGAGCTGCCGTCCTTCTACAAGCCCCAGATGACGCCTCGCCACCTCGTCATCAACCGTACCACTTACGGAGGACCTGGTTCGACCAGTCGGTCCATCAAGATGGAACGGTCGATGCAGTACGGGTCCGGGGTCGGGGCCCCGTCCGGTGCCTACGCCGTCGTCACGAGCACCGGGGTGAATGCCGTGAAGCAGTCGAGAGAACAGGAAAAGAAGGACATGCAGGACTTAAACGAAAGGTTCGCAGGTTACATCGAGAAGGTGCGTTTCCTCGAGGCTCAGAACAGGAAGCTGGCTGATGAGCTGGAAAAGCTGAAGTCCAAGTGGGGCAAGGAGACGACGCAGATCAAGGCCATGTACCAGGCGGAACTCGATGAAGCGAGGAAGCTGCTTGATGATGCGGAGAAGGAGAAGGCACGACTCGAGATCAGAGTCGCATCACTCGAGGAACAACTTCAGGAAATCAAAATCAGGTGAGCGTTTCTTCCTGAATCTGGCCTCTGTACGGTATGTTAAAGCACCCTCCGAAGTGTGCACAAACACAGCTCTTGCGTATAGGTGGGTATTATGGTATCTGAATGAATGTCCAATTCCGTTATAGGCTACTCTTTCTACTTTTCTATTTCTATTTCTTCTGCAGTTTGTTTTTCATTTAACTCTGATTCTCAGTGGCGGCACCACTATGGATAGGTCACCGGCAGGTCATTTGAACTGCATATTTACAGACGGAAGAGAGCAAAGCTGATGGACCAATTTCCGACAAATAATTGCCTCCGCGAGTTCTATTCAATTCCTCCGCCGCTTTTGCTGTCGACGCCGGCGATGTGGGCCAAGGCTGTAGACCCGTTTCCTATCGAGCAACGATATCATATTTAAATAAAGCAAACGAAACGACTAATGGAAAATCTAAGGTCCTCGGTTCTCATAATAATTATTATACCGTGCTGCCTACTTTCGTCCATAGTCGTATATTTGAACATTCGCATGACACTAAAGCTTTTATGGAAAAAAAGCTGAAGGTCGTCGTCGTTTCTCTGACTTCTAGATTGGAAGACGCACAGAGAAGCGTGTACGAAAGTCGCGAGAAGATCGAGAGACAGAACCAGCAATTGTCCGACTACGAGGCCGAGATAAACCTGCTGCGTAGACGACTTGAGACTCTGGAGACGGACCGTGAAAAGGACAAGAAGACGATTGCAACACTCCAGGACGCACTCAACAGAACGAGACTCGTGAGTCCAGTACAATCATACTTACCTCTCCTTCAGCTTTCTTTTAATTAGATCCAGGACTTTATCATTATATATAGCCTATATATACATGTATATATATCCTACCTGTTATGGGTCTAAATCATCGCTCCGCTCGAGTAGTAAGCACCCAGCCAACGAGACTGTGTGCTGTTCAATGAGCTATTTATTATATGATCGATAATACCGCTGCGGTAAATTTACCATTTCAATTTTATTACACCGACTTTTAAGAACCATTCTGAAGTCTTTTTATTCCACTAAATGATCTATTGTATGTAGAATTCTAAACAGAAGAAAAGGCTTGCAAAAAAGGTATTATTTATCGTGGTGAGACGCCATAAATATACTTCCGCTATAATATTATAGAGCAAGTAGTGAATATGAAGAGATGATGAGCGGGTTGAGCGCCTCTGAGTAGTGATCTCGAAGGGGCGCTATATAAATGTGTGTGATTTATTGATGCTGTGATAGGATTTGGACAACGAGACTCTGCTGCACATTGACGCCGAGAACAGACGACAGACTCTGGAAGAGGAACTGGAATTCCTGAAAGCAGTTCATGAACAGGTCATACGCGTATAGCTACATCCTGTATATTAAGCTGCATCGGTAGCCTTAACCTACGTTCTTGGGAATAAGCCTTCTTTAGCTGTGTAATTCCCTTTAAGGGCATGCACCACATCACATCACAGAACTGACTATAGCTTATACTCTTATTTAAATTATAGATGAAATTAATAATAAATTAATAATAATAATAAATTAATGAATCAGTTTATTTGACGAGCATTTACCGCTCCAAGGCCATAGGCCTATACACGTGACTTCATCCAGTGTAGGCTATAAGCTTCATCGTTTCCGTTTAGCGTTCTTATCATCATATGCAAATGCAAATAATTATGGTGCCTACCAGGTACACGTTTTTCTATGACGACCTTATGTTCCCTCGCTTTTTTTCAGTATTCATTTAGTAAATGCAAATAATTATGGTGCCTACCAGGTACACGTTTTTCTATGACGACCTTATGTTCCCTCGCTTTTTTTCAGTATTCATTTAGTTAATCGGATGAGAGCCCTCTCCCACCCGTTTGAAATCGATGCCACGCCATTTAAAGTCCTCGTGCATGTATTGTTAAACAGGAGATGAAGGAATTGGCTGCTCTGGCTTATCGGGATACGACGGCTGAGAATCGCGAGTTCTGGAAGAACGAGATGGGTCAGGCTCTGAGAGAAATCCAGGTGGTCTACGACGAGAAGCTCGACTCCATGAAAGGGGAAACGGAAATGTTCTACAACCTCAAGGTTAGCATATGCCTTGCTACATACACAGAAATAAGACCAAAGCTAGGCACATTAACTCGTTCATTAATTGTTAAACAATGAGTCTGGCCTTGACAGTGGCAAACCAGAGAGCCGTTGTACTTGGAGAATCTGATAATAAACTCGCCACCTAAGTTCTCATTCATAAATTTAAAAAAGTTTATTTATTATATTAATTAATTACTGATGATTTTTTGATATCACAGAAATTCCAGTAACATGGCATCTTGCCATGGTATTTCAAGCATGTGTAGCGGTTGACTTCTATGGCACCTGATGATTACCTAATTTGCTGCACATGCATCTATATTAATAAAGGCCTGGGTGACGTGCAGGAGTTGTAGGCTATGCATGCACACATGCAACTCTATCAAATAATCACTTAATCAAAGAAAAATTGCATTGAAAAACTTCATACGTCTTTCTGAGTTGTGATCGTATCGTCTGGGTGACTGTTGCAGATTCAGGAATTCAGAACCGGAGCCACTCGTCAGAACATGGAAACCGTTCACTCGAAAGAGGAATGCAAACGACTTCGCTCTCAACTGACCGAAATCAGGGACAAACTGTCCGAACTGGAAGCCAGAGTAAGTAGGAGCAACGATTGTATCATAACCTACATTGTGCATCTCTATAACCGTTTAACTCCACCACTAGTCGCAACATTTATTTAGCGTCTTTTCGTGGTCTTTCATTCGATTCAACATTGCATAGCCTTCTTCATCGTTAGTCATAGCAGCTTCAGTGAATGGGTTTTATAAATGCATTAAATAGCGGCTCACCTTGTTTAAATCAGGAAAATTTCAATTACACCGGCAGATGTACATGTTGTCTTTCCTGTAGAATGCTCAGCTGGTAAGGGAACTGGAGTCATTGCGTCGGGATAAGGAAGAGAGGGAACGAGAACTGGAGACGGAGAATGGAGAACTGAAGAACGAAGTGTCAAAACTGAGGGCCGAGATGGAAGCCATTCTCCAGGAACTCCAGAACATCATGGATACAAAACTAGGACTCGAACTGGAAATTGCTGCATACCGAAAACTCCTCGAAGGCGAGGAAAGCAGGTAGAGTTGTCAAATACACCGTGGTTCAAAAGTGTAAGCCAAACTATTTTTCATATAATTATCTCCAAACTATAAACATGAAAGATGTTGTGACAGCATAATGTTGTGATAATATACATTAATTTTTACTCTAGAATCACTGAAGACCAAAATTGGGAACTATCAAGCATCAAAACGCAACGAACACAATAACAGACTTGCTGAAAAGTGAAATTTCTGGAGATGAAGTTTAAATATTCATATCTTTCTGTCCATTCAAATTTATTACATGATATTGGTAACCTATTCTTGGTTCAATTCTCTGTATATTGGGGAAACTTTTAGAATGATTAATCATCAAGCATTAAAGATATAGATAAAACAGTTTGGCTTATTTTTTTTATTGAACCACGGTTTGTTTATAGATGTAGGCTATCTGAATGGGGTTTGCCACCTATTAAAAGATTCCTCGAAAATGGCTTAGAATTTGAGAGTTAGTTTAATGGCAGCTTGTAGAAATGCGAAGAATGTTCATTTATAGTCCAAAGATCATCCGTACATAACTCAAGGGTCATCCAAAGTCCACAGGGCATCCATAGTTCATGAGCGAATCAGTTTCTTAACAGTAACTGTTCTGCATCATCACCGTTTCATATGAAACAAGTCATCTTCCAAGATAACTCAATGTCGGCGCACGAATCATTAGGATAAATTATTGTTTCTGGAAAACCTTTGCTCACATGCCAGTGCCGAAAATGTTTTAGAATTAACCTCAGGCTGGTTGCGGATAACTGGGTTTCGAGCGGACACGTGGAAACCACTGACGGTACGTACACTGGCTTCCAGTCTTACATGCGATAATTAACCAAGCGGGCCATGGCATCGCTATTGGCTTTCGCATACTTTTAAATAAGTGGATAATTTTATTTGTGTTAAATAATTATATGTCAATAGGTGATTATGTGTCTAATTCCAAAATGATCAACCCCTGCAATTATCAAAGACTAGATGTGGTACCCGGCGTTGCCCTGGAAATTTAGGGTTTTCAGCACTACTCCTCTGGGGTATACCAGCGTTGACCGCTAAATTTTGGGTTTTCGGCAACCCTCCACCCCACCCCGCTTCCTCAAAAAGCCAATCATGACCCGCCCGCTGACTGTGGCCTAATACAATTATTGCAGGCTGTCTGTTCTGTTACTATGATCAATATTTCTTTGATCTGCGTTATTGTGAATATTATTGTTTCAACTGCATAACTCTAACCGGTTTCGGTTTGTAAACCGGATTGTTGCGGAAATTGTTATTGGGCGACAATGACGTCATACGAACTGTCGACTCTTTACTAATTCGGCACATGGTTAATCAAATCTGATTAAAACGCTGATATCTCGGATTTTAAAGTGAACTGAGAGCTGAAAACAGTCGCGTTGACCTTAAAGTTTGGGTAAGAATCAATTGCAAAAATTTTGATAAACCGACGCTCTGTCATTTCCGAGCCTATTTTGTTACAAAGAGTCAAAATTATACCGGTCGAAAGGGACAAACTTTCAGACTTATAACATAAGATAAGAGCATTGATCAAACATATGACATTGATTCATGCGGTATGCCTGCTGGCTGTCCAGTTGTATTATGGTGCAGCCATTCATTGTACTTCATTGTACTTCGTTGTACCTTAAAAGTTCATTGAACTTTAAGAGTGTTCAAATTTGTGTACTTTCGTGCATTATGTGTCAAATCTCCATTCTTGAAGACTTGACTGTAGTAGATGTACGAGTGCTTGAGTCGAACTGGCCTGTTGTTTCTGCTTTCATTAGACTCGTCGCTTAGAGTGAGTCAGGTGGTGAAGGGGGAGATGTCAGCTAAGACGACCTACCAGAGAAGTGCCAAGGGACCAGTTTCGATCGCAGAATGCTCCTCAGACGGAAAATTCATCGTCATCGAAAACACCGGAAGAAAGGTATCGACCTCACTCTTCACCACAACCATTCCCATTATAATTGCAACGTATATCAAAGCTTAGAAACTCATTTTCAACTGGAATTGTGCAAAGTTCTTTTATAATATGATGCCACCTCATCCGGGAAACGGTTCGTCACACATCATTTGCAAGATGCAAAATACAAGATTATGTCATCACCTATAGGGCTAATTATAAAACGGCTTTTGATGCAGCATGGGTTATCATTCCACTTCTATTTTCTTGTTGCATCTAATAGGCCTCCTTAAACAGTATGAAGGTCACGCGTCATGCAATAATGATCCGCGCAGTCAATTAAATGGATTTCGTGAATTACAGACATAGCATGCGATTTCGTCATGGGTAATGGCAAGCAGGCCACAGTCTTGCCACAGTGATAAATAGACCTGTCTTTATAGATGTATCTTATATTATATATATATGTGTGTACTGTATAAATACAACTAGCTGAATTACCCGGCGTTGCCCGGGAAATTTCGATATTTTGTCCACAGCCACGCTGACCCCGCTCCCACTTAGCCTTTCTCACCCTCACCTTCTTTCATCGGCCCAAACCCGGTCCCAGCCTGGGGTGCGTTGCGTTGTCGGTGAAATGTAGATTTTTCGCCCCAACCCAGCTCCCATTGCAACCGCCCCTGAGGGGCGGGTTCGTCACCCTCCGTTGTGGCCAGCATTTGCCGGTGAATTTTGGTTCTTTTGCCTAACCCGTCCGCCCTATAAATACCGGTAATGTCCAGATGGCCTGTATACGTACGACGACACGGTATTATATTAATTACCGGTATCCATTGTCATTGTCTTGCGATCAACCGTTCATAATTATTATCAGTGTTTTTAGTATAATTTAGCGAAAGCGCGCGCTATAAAATCGGCCGCCTAAAGTGAAGTAAAGAAGTGATGACGTCATAAATCTATGGGTTCTTTGAAAGCGATCCGGTGTCACGAAATAGAGTATCCCCCGTATTAATTGTATCCCCCCAAATTTAAAAAAGTCGAAAAAACCGCTTCCGCGTGTAATTTTTTGCAAATTAATTTTTATCTGTTTTGTTTTGAACAATGACACTAACAGGTATGTTTATTCCAACTAGATTATTTGTTTTTCCCTGTTTTTAGAGCACTTAAAACATTTAAAACACTTAAGAACACTCAGAGTCACTAAATAAATTCGAGTTGCCTTTATCTGAGCATTGCTTAGGACACTTAAAACATTTAGAGTCACTTTAAATTTCGATTACAGCATAAATTTTTTTATTATGCGCATTTTTCAAAAAAGGGGATAGAATGGTTTATCCCCTCGGATAGTATAGACCGGTTAATTCCATCCGGAGGGATAGATTAGTTCATCCCCCCGGATAGTTTTCAGGGGGGATACTCCGTTTCGTGTCACCGGCGACCAATCTTAAATACTGCATTATATTAGCTTTCGTCGGATTATTAAAAATTAAATGTTTCAAATTCGGCAAAGGTAAGATTTTTGGATCGCGAACCCCCTTATGTTTGTTAAGGGGTCATAAAAAGTCTTTTTGTAAATATTGGGAAAAATCGGTCGGGTGGATAAGAAGAAAATTGTCCACAAACATTGTAAAAGTTTCGCTTTTATAGTTTTAGATTTGTACATATATATATATAATTATATATATACGCAAAATATAATAGGCTACATTTATAATACATGCGCTTGTTAGCCTCTCGTGATGATTGTCTGTAGGATGAACCTCTCGGCGGATGGCGATTGATTCGTACAATCGACGGGATGGATAAAGCCGACTATACCTTCAAACCAGATTTCGTTCTACGTTCGGCCGGAAAGAGCAAGGTATAGACACTCCCACGCAGCAACACTCACACTTCTACTACGAATAATTGATACTTATCTTTCTGACTAACGGAGCTGTTGTTGTGAATGCAAATATTAGAATGATATTTTATTAATTGCTTTCAGGAATATGAAGATTTTTTCTTCTTGCATCTGCAACATGTTAACAAAATAATGTGGACATAATTACTCGTATTCGCGGCAGATGCAGGGTCATTGGATTTTGAAAGCGAACTTGACTGCACTTGATTCTGACTTCTTCGTCAGGGCAGTGAAATATATCTAATCACATTAGAGTGAGAGACGGAGACGGAGATAGAGTTGACATGATCTTGCGTTGATTGGTTGATCGATTTATTGATTGGTTGATCGATCTATTGATTGGTTGATCGATTTATTGATTGATTGATCAATTTATTGATTGGTTGATTGATTTATTGATTAGTTGATCGATTTGCGGTGTTGTGCTAGATCTGGGGGATGGGATCAAAGCCGCCAAGTGCATCGTCAGCTGACATTGAGTGCAACCTGATCGGCTGGGGATCTGGAGCCAACATAACCACGAAGCTCTTCAACCAACTCGGAGAGGTAGGAATGGGAAAGACGGTGTACACTACACACACATTGATCACATGCAGGTCGATGGTTAGGGCGATGCACCCATAGTCGAATCTGCTATTTGTGTGGGTTCTAGTCTATAGCGCTGACCCTTGCATAATTATACGAACATGAATTTTAATATATCACTCATTCTTATAGTCTTGCCTGGTGTGTTCCGCAAGACTTCAGTGTAGCCTTGATCCATTCCAGGTTAGACCAATATGTAATTTATATAATATGCATGATAACTTACATATGATATATGTGCCTTTAGGCCTATGTGCAAATAAAAGTTCTATAGGCTGACTTTCTTTTATGGCAATTTCGTTTAAAGGCGTGAGTGCTTCCATGTTTCTAGGCTATTTTGCTCTTTTTTGTGAAGTGCTAATGCAATAAAAGTAAAATAGAAAACCCAGTAAAAGCAGATCAGCTTGGATTGGGTGTGAAATAACTAAGCAGTTAGCGCGTTTGTCGAATCGCATAATTAATTAGAGTGTCTCTGTTTCCAGGAGCGTGCCACTCATGTCCAGAAGTCGCTTTACTCATCATAGACGCTGACCAAACCTACCGTGGACCGGAACTGAACGTACCAACAATCGACTGCCAACATGGAATTCGTTATTTGAAACCAATTTAAATTTTAAACAATGCACTCGGCCTGCAGCTTAGCAAAACCATTTCCGCGTTCATTGCCATCGGCAATAAGAAATTTTACTGCGTATTGATACTAAGTTTATTCGATGACTATTATGTGGCAATGCAATAGGGCAATATCTGCTGAACAAGATCATACTTACGGCATAATATACTGCTATGTCATATAGTTTGAAATTGCACTCGTTTGGTTTTAGAGGTGACGTTGCGTTGTAGATTACTCTCATATTTACTTGTCTATTAGCGGTTAAATGTGATGTACTGGGAGTTAAGGTATCTATCTAATAGTTTAGCTGCTGTGCTATAGAAGTTGACATTTCGACTAGCCTACAATGAGAATCTAGACGTGCTTGAGAAAATTAGAAAGCTTATGGTTGTAACATTGATTGAAGAATACGAAATAAATTTCAGTATTAAACACAGTTGTAGACATGGCATTATTCTTTTTTGCAAGTTATATGCACCACTATAGTGAATCAGTCTTCAAAATGATGTAATCGAATTTCAAATATCAGCCTATCTCTCGGTCCGTTTATAATCTATAATATATGTCTAGAATAGCTGCACAGCATGGTTGCCCGCACTCAGGGGATCAATGGCATGAGGGGGATGTCTGAAAGGATTGGCGTGAGAGTGAGAGGATTGGCATGAGGGGAATGCGATGAGTGACGGTTGTGTGGCTCTGTGTTGTTGTTGCTGTTGTTGTTGTTGTTGTGTGTTTGTAGTTTATTTGTATTAGTACCTGCCGGGCCTCTGGCGTGGTGTAAGACCCCGTAAGCTCCTCGCAAAGGCAGGAGGGCCCCTGGCGCGGATTAGGCCCAATATATCCCGCAAGCCCACTATTATTAATTTTAAATTTATTATTTTATTTATGTGTTGTGCGTTGTTGAGCCGAGGGATGAGAAGGGGACGAAGAGCGGATTGATTGGGGGGGGGGGAAGTGATGGATGACGGAGGAGCCAGATCGCACTGGATCGACCATCGAAACACAGCCTCAAGTGATTCGAAAGACAACCTCAACTAGATCAATCGACAACGAGGCGTAAAAGCTTTTCGTTACGAGACTTAAACAGCTAGATTTGTTGGAAATAGAATCAATTAACAGTGTGAGAGTGAAACATCTCTCACTCGATCAGTGCACGGACTTTTTAATAAATTAACAGTTGTTTTTTCAATTAATTGTCTTTTCTGTGTAGCCGCTGTTTTGTCTTCCTTACTATTCTCGACTTTAGCTATTGCCCTGCCATCGTATAGGCCCTAACTATAGCCTATGCCAAAGTTGGTAAGCAAGTTTATAATAAGAAAGAACCTCAGATCTCATCTGTCCATTTTATCCCCACATCATATGAGTTCACCCTACCCCAATTGGTGTAAGAGGATCATAACCTGATGAAGATGCCATATTCCTGAACTTATATTGCACGAATAGGCCTATGTTCAATCAGCTGAGACTTTTACTGCATGCTGGTTAACAATACTGTACGTGATACTGACATACAAAAACATGTTTAAAAACTTGTTAAAAGTTGACAAGTATTGTCATTATCGATCAAACAGTGTTTAAGGTGTCCAACTTACCCCTCCTTACCCAATTGATCCCACTCTCAATAACGCGTCACCGGCGAAGCAATCACCAACAATAACTATAGCGTCAATAACTCAATACAATGTTAGGCCTACTATTGTCTGGTTCTATTGCTGGTCACTGCTCGGCTCAACGCACTGACCAACGCAGGTTGAGTCTCTTAAGGTCACAAGTTCATTTTAACACAGTAGGGTGAGACGCATGTGCGGAGTTTGGTTTCTGTTCTTGGAGGGGCTAAATTGTCGGGACTGAGACCGAAAAATACTAATGTTTCCCGGCCCAAAAAAGAAGTTGATGACCTTTTTTAGTCATTTGTAAATTTCGCGTTCGTGAAAATCTCTCCCCCCCCCAAAATGCCTGAGTCTGCACCTTCTTGGGGGGGAGCTAAGCCCGGGAAAAGATACCATTTACACGGCAAAAATGACTGGATCTTCTTGGGGAGGGGCTTAGCCCCCCTACCCCCTGATAAACTCCGCCCATGGAGGAGATGCATCCATTGAATTTACATGGCTGCATATGGCTCTGATTTTCTCGGAAGGCAGTAATCCAAGTGAAGATGTTGTCAACGTTGTATGGGTGATGAACCGTTGCTTTAAGTCAAAAGTTAAAACTCTAGGGTCAATCAATCATTCGATCGATCAATCAATCAATCAAACGTTTTTATTAATCCAGTGTTAATACAGGCAATTAGGCCTACAGTACAAAAGTAGTCAGTAGTCAGTAGCCTGTCTGTCGCTTACTAAAGGATCTTATTTTTGTTGCTTCAAGATTAATTGTATTATAGGCTATACATTTATATAGCACCTGTCGCAGAATGACTATTCAGAGGCGCTCTAAGCACGAAAAGCTCGGGGTAAAGAAAATGTTTGTAAATAACTAGAGCAGTGGTCTCAAACACACGGCCCGCGGGCCGCATGCGGCCCGTGGACCCGATTAATGCGGCCCGCGATGGCCATCTGGTATTTTTTTATTTTTTTTAAAGAAGAAAGTCTGAAACCGAATCTGCAATTCTCTTTGTGATGTGAACCAAGGTTCATTATGTTTTCTACGTCTTTTGCTGTGGACATTGAATATGCAACAGCAGATAATAAGGCTATACAGATGCAGTTAATGACCGTCAATCAGAAGTAGCCCTTACATTATTCAACGAAGTTGTTATTCCGGTATTCTACACTTTTCTACCACAAGAAAAAATTCCAAATCTGCACATGGCTGCAAGACGCATGATGGCAATGTATAACAGAAGGCCTATACCTACAATTATGCGAACAGCTTTTTTCATCTCAAAGATGGACACGCCTTACAGATAACCATTTTCGAAGCCGTAGGCCTACTCCGATTTGTCGCATCTCAGAAGAAAAACCTAACATTCATCGATGCTCTCGTAGTTGGGAAACGTGGTCAGATGAGTAGCGGTATACCCACGTTTGAGCATTTGACCTACCTCTGAGACAACTCACTGTAAACCTTAACGCTTAAAGCTGCTATAGGTTTAGTTTCAGGTATACGCCTATGCACTTCATATCATTGTGACTCTGAATTATATTTTGGATGTAGTACCATTATAGTAATAGGGAAAATATGATAGGCCTACACGTAAATTGTGCATGATAGGCCTAATATCATCATTATACAGTATCAGACTTAGCCTACAGGCTGCCATGATAGTTTCTCGTGCGTGATATATTTTTATGTTGCGGCCCGCGAGCCTTGTAAATTTTCAAATGTGGCCCACATGATGACTTGAGTTTGAGACCCCTGAACTAGAGACTGATATTGAAAATCGAGTCATACATAGTTTAGTCAGTCATAGTGCGAGAGGAAGATCATTGCAAATGAAGAGACCAACCACAGCAAACGACGGATGTTAATTGGGCAAGAGCATTCCTAGTCCTTGGAACAAAAAGATAAAGACCATCTGCAGAACACATTGAGCGAGATGAAGATGCAGATAAGGGCTTTTGCACATACAGTGTGGGCCATAAAAAAAGTAACCCCAAAGGTTTTTTGCCCATATCATGGCCAGAAGTAAGAATTTCGAAATGGAATTTTTTTACAGGATTAAAGACAATTCATATTTGCACATGATGACCAGATTTCATCAAAATATTTCAAACACAACAAAAGTTATACCACTTTTAGTGAGGCTACCCACCGTTTTTTGACGATTCAAAAACGATACGCAACAAAAAAAGTAACAAAACCACGATTTTATTAAGTCCCATCTTAAATTACTCTTGACAAATGAACTTGGAAGTGCTTCACAACTTGTGTTCAATGTGCCCACCACCAGTGTCAAAACTCCTTTGAGTTCCTTTGCAAAGTTCTTGATGGACCTGTTGATTGATCTGACAGATCCCTTATTTACCAATTTGATTGTCATCTTGATAAGTGACTTCTCAGTGACGTGCAGCTACGCTGGTACCCTGTTTCTGTTCAAGTAATACTAATAATGATCATCTGGCAAAATCAAGGTTATTTGATAACAAATATTTAAGATGAGACTTAATAAAATTCTGTTTTTGTTATTTTTTTTGCGTTACCTTACTGAATCGTGAAAAAACGGTGGTGGCCTCACTGAATGTGGTGTAACTTTTGTTCTGTTTGAAATATTTTGATGAAATCTGGCCATCATGTGTAGATTTGAATTGTCTTTAAGCCTGTAAAGTCTCATCTTGATATTCTTACTTCTGACCAAGATATTCGCCAGTATAATTAAATTGTTTTTTTTTCAACTTTTGGTTGCGTCGCGTTTTTGAATCGTCAAAAAAGTTGGGTGGCCTCACTAGAAGTGATATATCTTTTGTCCTGTTTGAAATATTTTGATGAAATCCGGTCATCATGTGTCGATATGAATTGTTTTTAAGCCTGCAAAATTTCATTTCGAAATTCTTACTTCTGGCCAAGATATGGGCAAAAACCGTAGGGGTTACTTTTTTATGGCCAACCCTGTATATAGTTTGAGAATAAATATTTGCTTAGGCCGATTGTATTATAGGATCCTATTTAATTTTCTGAAATCTCAAACCCATAGAATTCTTGCTTTAATTTATAAATAGGTTTATTATGGGTTTGGGAACTAAAAATAATTATCATTTCGTCAAAATTTTTGGAGGGTAAGTATTTTTCGGGGGTGGGGGACTCTTTCCTTCCAGAGATGCCTAGATTAAGCGCCTTTCCCCTCCCGACGTGAGTTTTTTTCACTTCCGATCCCCGTGTTTTTCACTTGGCTCGAGCTGCGCCCGCCTTGTATAGGGATAGAGGCCCTGACACTTCAACCAAAATACTGCTATAGCCCTACTCCATGTAATAACGACAACGAAAGTTCGCCAAAGAGCTGAGACGAGCTACCTTCTAACGTCTGTTTTCTCCGTCTAAATGCCCAGACGTTACTTTAAAGCAAGAATTCTATGTTTTGGGATATTCGAAAAGATAAATAGACCCTTAGTACAATAAGCATAATATATATTCTCAAACTATAGGCTTACACGCAAAAGCCATTCTCTGAGTCCTCATGCATCTCGTTCACTGAGTTCTGTAGATCTTCATCCTTTTGTTCCAAAGACAATGACAAGATTGACTGCCCTTGCCAAACATTTTGTGTTTGCTGTGGTTAATGGTCACTCCATTTGGAATGACCTTCCTTTCGCACTTCGGGCTAAACTAATGACTTGTTTTCCCGTTTCAATCTCTCATTCTTTAAAAAGTTCTTTCCCCCCGGATCGAGTCTTTCGTCCTGACAGTACATGTACCTCTGAATAGCAATGCTGCGATAAGAGAGCTATATAAATGTATGGATTATGGATACAATGCAATTAATTAGAGAAATGAAAACCAGGTTTAAAAAACCTCCTTGTAAACTAAACTCAATAACGTTTAAGACTTTCGCAGGCCTATGTAGCCTACAATGTAGGTAATAGGTAGCCTATGTATATAGCAACTAACTGATTGGCACTGAACGGTATGTGCGTCCATGTCATGCGGACCACGTGCGACATCGTAATGGTCATGTCGCTCGGTGGTCGCCTGAGGCGCCGATAGTCGGTGTCTGAAAGTTTGGCATTGTCTGCCCGTCTGGTTTGATTTCATAATGCAATTCACCATTTTGGGGGGTCATGTACAGGTGGGCGTTCGGTGACCAGGTAGCGGAGGAGGCGCTGTCAGGCTCCGTAGCCAGGTCTCAGTCACGTGATGCGGGCCAGTCGGGCGTGGTCTAGCTGGCATCAGAGAGTGCTTCACTTCATTCAAATAGCAGTGAGGTCGGTCATCATTCCGACATTCTGGCAGATCGAGTCCTTCGGTTGTGTTCACTGTAGAGAAGGTCTAACATCACCGTTGTAGCAAGCAAGCCACCAACATGACTGATAGTCGATCGACGAAAGAGGGCAGTAGTACCGTTCGTACAACGACCTACGAGTCCCACTCGACCTTGGATTCTGAGCTGCCGTCCTTCTACAAGCCCCAGATGACACCTCGCCACCTCGTCATCAACCGTACCACTTACGGAGGACCTGGTTCGACCAGTCGGTCCATCAAGATGGAACGGTCGATGCAGTACGGGTCCGGGGTCGGGGCCCCGTCCGGTGCCTACGCCGTCGTCACGAGCACCGGGGTGAATGCCGTGAAGCAGTCGAGAGAACAGGAAAAGAAGGACATGCAGGACTTAAACGAAAGGTTCGCAGGTTACATCGAGAAGGTTCGTTTCCTCGAGGCTCAGAACAGGAAGCTGGCTGATGAGCTGGAAAAGCTGAAGTCCAAGTGGGGCAAGGAGACGACGCAGATCAAGGCCATGTACCAGGCGGAACTCGATGAAGCGAGGAAGCTGCTTGATGATGCGGAGAAGGAGAAGGCACGACTCGAAATCAGAGTCGCATCACTCGAGGAACAACTTCAGGAAATCAAAATCAGGCGAGTGTTTCTCCCCGTACAGAATCTGGCTTCTGTTAGTTAAAGCGCCCTCCAAAGTCTACTCATACACTGTACACAGTTATTGCGCATAGGTGGGCATTATGACATTTCAATGGGTGTCCAATTCCGTTATACTCTTTCTAATTTTCTATTTCTTTTGCATTTTGTTTTTCATTTAACTCTGATTCTCAGTGGCGGCACCACCATGGATAGGTGACCGGCAGTTTGAGCTGCATATTTGCAGACGGAATAGAGCAAAGATGATGGTCCAATTTCCGACAAATAATAATTGCCTCTTCGCGAGTTCTAATCGACTATTCCGCCGCTTTTGCTGTCGCCGCCGGCGATGTGGGACAAGGCCTGCCCGTTTTCTATAGAGCGACAATTGTATCACATGCACTAAAGCTTTTCTGAAGAAAAACCCAACTGAAGACCGTCGTGGTTTCTCTGACTTCTAGATTGGAAGACGCACAGAGAACCGTGTACGAAAGTCGCGAGAAGATCGAGAGACAGAACCAACAGTTGTCCGACTACGAGGCCGAGATAAACCTGTTGCGCAGACGACTTGAGACTCTGGAGACGGACCGTGAAAAGGACAAGAAGACGATTGCAACACTCCAGGACGCACTCAACAGAACGAGACTCGTTAGTTCAGTGCCATCATTTTACCTATCTTTCAGCTTTCTTTGAATTAGATCTAGGACTTTATCAATGTATAGGTCCTACCTATCATGGGTCTAGAACTCTTGGTCATCGCTACGCTCGAGTAGTAGGCACCCAACCGACTAGAGTCACGAGACTGTGTGCTGTGCAATGAGTTATGTGAATCGCTACATCACCTTTGCAGAATGAACGTTTTCATTAAGATCACATCCGTTATTTAAATAGATTCAACGTTGATGCTGTGATAGGATTTGGACAACGAGACTCTGCTGCACATTGACGCAGAGAACAGACGACAGACGCTGGAAGAGGAACTGGAATTCCTGAAAGCAGTCCATGAACAGGTCTGTAGCCTTACCTATAGCGTTAATTAGGAATAAGTTTTCTTTAGCTGTCTAATTCCCGATACAGGCATGCATCACGTCACATCACAGAATTGACTATAGCTTATACTCTTATTTAAATTATAAATTAAATAAATTAACGAAGCAATTTATTTGACATGCATTTTCCGCTCCAAGATCATAGGCTTACACGTGCCTTCATCCAGTGTAGGCTACAAGCTGCATTGTTGCTTTTCAGGGCTCTTATCATCATATGTAAATGAAAATAATTTTGGGGCCTACATGTTTTTCTATGACGACCGTATGTCCCCTCGATTTTGTTCAGTTTTCATTTAATTTATCGGGTGAGATCCCTCTGAACCCTATCCCACCTCTGCCCGTTTGAAATCGATACCACGCCATTTAAAGTCCTCGTGTACGGACCTCGCAAGTTCGAGATTCGAATCTCATAAATAATTGATAATCGGTATACATGAGAACCTGCATCTTGCGCACTGCAGAGTCTCATGGGATGTTCGCTTTGACCAATTGTAACCGGCTACCCACCTAGGCCTACCCACCTTTAACGTCAATTTCATCACCATCAAGGCATTTCATATTGTACGGAGAGGGCACATTCGAAGATTACGCTAATCGTCTGTGGAGAACGCCACCTTCGTACAACTCCGGATGTGAAGTTGGCTTTGATGAACAATCATCTTAATTTATATCTGATTAGTAGGGCCTATGCTCTGTCGCTAAAGTATGTATTTTCAATCGGCAAATTGCAAAATAACTCAGGTAGGCCTAAGAAATGTTAGATAATGATTAAGTCTTATTTTCTTAAATCAAAGCAAGTAGCGAATTAAGATTTAAATAATTATGTAAAATAGGAATTGCGGTAGGTTCTGTACCTTGAAAGCGACGGGTGGCAGGTTAGAATCTACCTCAAGCCACTGCGTTGAGAACGTAAACAAGTTGCTCACTCATGATGTTCATTAATTCTGAAGTGCGGCTAATGGAACGGTTGTCTGAATGCATTGGTAAACAGGAGATGAAGGAATTGGCTGCTCTGGCTTATCGGGATACGACGGCTGAGAATCGCGAGTTCTGGAAGAACGAGATGGGTCAGGCTCTGAGAGAAATCCAGGTGGTCTACGACGAGAAGCTCGACTCCATGAAAGGGGAAACGGAAATGTTCTACAACCTAAAGGTTAGCATATGCCTTGCCACATACACAGAAATAAGACCAAAGCTAAGCATATTAACTCGTTCATTAATGGTTAAATAATGAGTCAATCCTGGTCTTGACAGTGGCAACTCAGAGAGCAGTTGTACTTGGAGAATCTGTTAATAAACTCGCCACCTAAGCTCTCATTCACAAATTTAAAAAGTTTATTTATTGCATTAATTACTGATGGTTATTTGATATCACAGAAATTCCAGTAACATGGCAACTTGCATGTGTAGGGTTTAACTTCTATGGCACCTGATCATTACCTACTTTGCTGCACACGCATCTATATTAATAAAGGTCTGGGTGACCATGCAGAGCCTTCGAGTCATGTCCGTGCAGGCTATGACTGCTGCAATTGCATTCTGAACCTTATCAAGTAAACGCTTAATCAACGAAAGATTGCATTTAAAAACGTCATGTGTGTTGCTGAGTTGAGATCGTATCGCCTGGGTGACTGTTACAGATTCAGGAATTCAGAACCGGAGCCACTCGTCAGAACATGGAAACCGTTCACTCGAAAGAGGAATGCAAACGACTTCGCACTCAACTGACCGAAATCAGGGACAAACTGTCCGAACTGGAAGCCAGAGTAAGTAGGAGCAACGATTGTATTATATCCTACATTGTTGATGTAGAATCCGTTTAACTCTACTAGTCGGGACATATATTTAGCGTCTTTCAGTGGTCTTTAATGCGATTCAACATTGCATAGCCTTCTTCACGGTTAGTCATAAATAATAATCAGCGTCAGTGCATGGGTTCTGCATGTGCTTTAAACGGATGTCAACTTATTTAAATCAAAAAAATGTCAATGATACCGGTAGATGTAGGCTACACGTATCTGACTACTAACGTAGCACATTTAGCACGCCACAAAGGCGTAGAACAGAGTGAAATCACTGGGCTGGAGAAATAATTATTACCATGTTATAGCCTACTATATAACAATAGTTGCACAACGAATAACCCGGCGGTACATTTGGGATAGGAGTAGCGTTTTTGTGAACCGCATCGAATGCTTCCAAGTTCCAACCGATCACCACGATGTTCCCCGCTAGTTATTAGTATTTATTTATTACCACGAAAAGTACCAAACGTTTTTGTTCAAGGTTTCTGGGCACACAAGATATGACTTTTTGTCTGTCTTGTAGAATGCTCAGTTGGTGAGGGAACTGGAGTCATTGCGTCGGGATAAGGAAGAGAGGGAACGAGAACTGGAGACGGAGAATGGAGAGCTGAAGAACGAAGTGTCAAAACTGAGGGCCGAGATGGAAGCCATTCTCCAGGAACTCCAGAACATCATGGATACAAAACTAGGACTCGAACTGGAAATTGCTGCATACCGAAAACTCCTCGAAGGCGAGGAAAGCAGGTAGAGTGGTCAAATACACATTAATTTTTACTCCACACGCACTGAAGGCCAAAATTGGGAACTATCAAGCAGTGCCGGATTAACTTTTTAGAGGCCTGGCGCAAACAATGCAACAAAACTAAAGTAGGCCCTCTATCCAATCAAATTATCAAAAAAATGGGGGAAAATTAATTATATAGACAAACATACTTTAATAATTTATGAACACAAAATGAAGCTGTGATAGGATCATAGGAGATTTTTTAATTTTACTTGTTACAGTTCAACTGTTCAAAAATGTTCGTCGAGTTTAAAAGTCTTTCCTTCGCGCTTTTAAAGTAGAGAAAGAATCAATGATATCTTGAAAGTCAGGATCTGTCAAGATTTCCGACTCAATGTTCAAAAGAGTTAAATTTGCCAATCTGTCCTGACCCATATTGTTGACCTCAAAGATGATTTTATGCGTTTTAAATGACTGAATGATCTTTTTCCCCGTTTGGTGTGATCGTAAAAAAGCAGAATCGTTTAGTTTTCTTTTGGTACTATTCAATTTTACTTTATTTCCATGTTGTTTTATGGATTTAGAGTACATGCCATCTTGATTACGACATGGTTCAGGTCCCATCTGCAGCCAATAACTGACCAAATCTTCATTTATAGTCCACAGAGCAGCATCTGTTTGTGGCACGTTTCCAACAGATTGATTCTCTTGTTTTAATGGCAGATCTATGGTAGTTTCAGATTTAGGCATATCAATGATATCATTGCTGAAATCAAGGGTGTCTTTTGTTGGCACTAGTGCTGACACTGCTGAGCGGCCTAAGCCTGAACTGCATTCAGCTTCTGACGCTGAGTCGACACCATCTATAAATTGCGGCACTTCTCGTGTTTTTACTGCCAGAAATTTATCAATACTACCACGTTGCTGTTTGCCTACCTCTTCAAGTTCGCGTTTTCTTTGACGTTTCTGCCAACCGGACTCAAATTTCTTCATTTTCTTTAGGCCTATACTTATTTTATTTGTTTAAAAATTAAAATTAAAAAAAGAAATAAGCAGCTACATAAACACTAAATAGTAGATAATAATATTACATGGAACATACACTGTGTCGTCTGTACCGTACGCATAATTGTCTATATTTTATTTGGTGATGGGGTCGATCCGTGCATAAATTGACTATGTCAAACGTCATCATTACAGTACATAACTAATTAGTACGTCATCATTATAGTAGTAGTACTGTAGAAGGCCTGTTTTATAATGCCACCAAATTTTATATGCAATGCTTGTTTTAGAAATTAAACATTTTAAATAAGCCGGACTGTGACTTATATAAACAAATTCGATCGGATAATCGGATTTCTCAATGTATTTTAAAATTTTTACCCCCCGAAAGAAGGCCTGGCGCAAGTGCGCCAGTTGCGCCATAGTTAATCTGGCACTGCTATCAAGCATCGAAAGCGCAACGAACACCATAACAGACTTGCTGAAAACTGAAATTTCTGGGGATGAAGTTGAAATATTCACATCTTTCTATCCATTCAAATTTATGACATGATATTTTGGAATCCTATTCTTGGTACAATTCTCTAAATATTGGGAAAATCTTCTTCTTCTTCTTCTTCTTCTTCTTCTTCATTGTCCATGGGCTGACAGCCGGTAGGTGTCCACTGCACACCTGACTACTCTCTTCCATGATTATCTTAGAATGATTAGTCTTTAGGCATTAGAGAGAAAAACAGTTTGGCTTACTTTTGATTGAACCACGATGTAGGCCTATTTATAGATGTAGGCTATCTGAATGAAGTTTACCACCTATTAGAAGATTCCTCCGAAATGGCTTAGAGTTTGAAGGTTAATTTAATGGCAGCTTGTAGAAATGCGAAGAATGTTGATTTATAGTCCAAGTGTTATTCATAGTCCAAGAATCATCCATACATAATTCAAGGTCATTCAAAGCCCACAGGGCTTTCATAGTTCATGAGCGAATCAGTTTTTTTTATATGAAACAAGTCACCTTCCAAGATAATTAATGTAAATTGCTCTGTATGCATCTACAGCACATTATTTATTCACAACCAGGCTCATACAGAGTTCATAAATGTATACATGTTTGCCGTTATTATTTTGAGCAAATTAGGTTCTAGTCAACTCCTTTTTCTAATTATACGTCGACAAGCCTCTCTGAGTTAACTCAATGTTGGCGCACGAGCCATGAGGATAAATTATTGTTTCTGGAAAACCTTTGCTCACATTCCAGTGCCGAAAATGTTTTAGAATTAACCTCAGGCTGGTTGCGGATAACTGGGTTTCGAGCGGACACGTGGAAACCACTGACGGTACGTACATTGGCTTCCAGTCTTACATGCGATAATTAACCAAGCGGGCCATGGCATCGCTATTGGCGTTCGCATACTTTTAAATAAGTGGATCATTGAATTTATGTTAAATAATTATGTGTCAATAGGTGGCTTCGGCTGATTATGTGTCTAATTCCAAAATGATCAACCCTTGCAATTTTCCAAGATAAGAGCATTGATCACACATATGACATTGATTCATGCGGTATGCCTGCTGGCTGTCCAGTTGTATTATGGTGCTGCCATTCGTTGTACTTTATTGTACTTCATTGTGCCTTCAAAGTTCATTGTACCTTACTGTACTTCGTTGTACCTTAAAAGTTCATTGAACTTTAAGAGTTTACAAATTTGTATACTTTCCAACATCATGTGTCAAAACTCCATCTTTGCAGACTTGACTGTAGTAGATGTACGAGTGCTTGAGTTGAGCTGGGTCGAGAGATGACGACCTGTTGTTTCTGCTTTGCTTAGACTCGTCGCTTAGAGTGAGTCAGGTGGTGAAGGGGGAGATGTCAGCTAAGACGACCTACCAGAGAAGTGCCAAGGGACCCGTTTCGATCGCAGAATGTTCCTCAGACGGAAAATTCATCGTCATCGAAAACACCGGAAGAAAGGTATCGACATCACTCTTCACCACAACCATTCCCATAATAATAATTGCACCGTTCATCAAAGCTTAGAAACTCATTTTCAACTGGAATTGTCATATTATGCAACGTTTTCTTACATTGTGCGGCCTCATCCGTGAAACGGTTTGTCACACATCATTTGCAAGATGCAATATACAAGATCATGTCGATCATCACCTATGATTATAAAACGGCATTTAATGTAGCATGGACTATAATTCCACTTCTATTCTCTTGTTGCATCTAATAGGCCTCCTTAAAAAATATAAAGGTTACGCGTCATGTAATAATGATCCGCGCAGTCAATTAAATGGATTTTGTGAATTACAAACTTCGTCATGGGTAATGGCATGCAGAGCACAGTCTTGCCACAGTAATAAATAGACCTGTCTTTATAGATGCATTTTATATATGTACATGTATGTGTGTTACAGTGTGTACTGTATATATATATAATTATATATACATATATATATGATAGGTTACATTTAAAATACATGCGTTTATAGCTTATCTGCAGCACTTGTTAGCCTCTCGTGATGATTGTCTGTAGGATGAACCTCTCGGCGGATGGCGATTGATTCGTACAATCGACGGAATGGATAAAGCCGACTATACCTTCAAATCAGATTTCGTTCTGCGTTCGGCCGGCAAGAGCAAGGTATAGACTATAGACACTCACACTCAGCAACACTAACACTTCTACCACGGATAATTGAGACTTATCTTTCTGGTTACCGGAGCTGTTGTTGTGAATGCAAATGTTAGAACGATATTTTATGAATTGCTTTCAGGAATATGAAGATTTTTGCGACATGTTAGCAAGATAATGTTGACATAATTACCCGTATTCGCGGCAGATGTATGTTGTCAATGGATTTTGAAAGCGAACTAGACTGCGTTTGATTCTGACTTCTTCGTCGGGACAGTGAAATATATATGATCACATGATTAGAGTGAGAGAAAGATAATCTTGTTACATTGATTGGTTGATCGATTTGCGGTGTTGTGCTAGATCTGGGCGTTGGGATCAAAGCCACCAAGTGCATCGTCAGCTGACATTGAGAGCAATCTGATCGGCTGGGGATCTGGAGCCAACATAACCACGAAGCTCTTCAACCAACTCGGAGAGGTAGGAATGGGAAAGACAGTGTACAACTGTACACACACACGCACGCACACATTGATCACACACACACACACACACACACACACACACACACACACACACATTGATCACATGCAGGTCGATGGTTAGGGCGATGCACCCATAGTCGAATCTGCTATTTGTGTGGACTCTTATCTGTATCCCTGACCCTTGCATAATTATACGAACATGAATTTTAATATATCCGTCATTCTTAAAGGCTTGTCTGGTGTGTTCCGCAAGACTTCAGTGTAGCCTTCATCTATTCTTGGCCAGACCAATAACTATGTAGGCTATGTATGTAATTTATATAATATGCATAATCACATACATACGATATATGTGCCTTTAGACCTATATGCAAATGAAAGTTGTGTAGGCTGACTTTCTTTTATGACACTTTCGTTTAAAAATGCGTGAATACTTTCCATGTTTCTATTTTGCTCTTTTTGTGAAGGTCTAAAGCAACAAAAGTCAAATAGAAAACCCAGTAGAAGCAGATCAGCTTGGATTGGGTGGGAAATGACTAAGCAGTTAACACGTTTGTCTGCGAATCGTATAATTAAAGTGTTTCTGTTTCCAGGAGCGTGCCACTCACGTCCAGAAATCGCTCTACTCATCATAGACGCTGAGCAGACCTACCGTGGTCCGGAACTAAACCAACAATCGACTGCCAACATGGAATTCGTTATTTGAAACCAGTTTAAATTTTAAACAATGCACTCGGCCTGCAGCTTAGCAAAACCATTTCCGCGTTCATCTCCATCAGCAATAAGAAATTTTACTGCGTAGGCTATTGATCCTAAGTTTATTCGATGACTATTACCGTATGTTGCAATGCAACAGAGTATAGGCTACCTGCTGAAGAAGATCATACTTACTGCATGAAATCCTGCTATTTCATATAGTTTGAAATTGCATTCGTTTGCTTTTAGCGGTGACGTTACGTTGTAGATTACTCTCATATTTACTTGTCTATTAGCGGTTAAATGTGGTGTACTAGGATAAGGTATCTATATATGTATTGGTTTAGTTGCTGCGTTATAGAAGTTGACATTTCGACTACAACGAGAATCTAGACGTGCTTGAAAAATTAGAAAGCTTATGACTGAAACACTGATTGAAGAATACGTAATAAATTTCAGTATTAAACACAGTAGGCTACTGTTGTAGACATGGCATTATTCTTTTTTGCTTGTTGTAGGCCTATACACCACTATAGTGAATCAGTCTTCAAAATGATGTAATCAAATTTCAAATATCAGCCTATCCCTCAGTCCATTTATAATTATCTATAATAGATGTCTAGAATAGCTGCACAGCATGGTTGCCCGCACTCAGGGGATCAATGGCATGAGGAGATGTCTGAAAGGATTGGCGTAAGAGTGAGAAGATTGGCATGAGGGGAATGCGATGAGTGACGGTTGTGTGGCTCTGTGTTGTTGTTGTTGTTGTTGTTGCTGTGTGTTTGCAGCTTATTTGTATTAGTACCTGCCGGGCCTCTGGCGTGGTGTAAAACTCCGTAAGCTCCTCGCAAAGGCAGAAGGGCCTCTGGCGCGGATCAGCCCAATATCCCGCAAGTCCACTATTATTAATTTTTTATTTTTTATTTTATTTATGTCCGTTGTTGAGCCGAGGGATGAGAAGGGGACGAAGGGCGGATTGATTGGGGGGAAGTGATGGATGATGGAGGAGCCAGATCGCAGTGGATCGACCATCGAAACACAGCCTCAAGTGATTCGAAAGACATCCTCAACTCGATCAATCGACAACGAAGCGGAAAAGCTCTTCGTTACGAGACTTAAACAGCTAGATTTGTTGCAAATAGAATCAATTAACAGTGTGAGAGTGAAACATCCCTCATTCGATCAGTGCACGGACTTTATAATAAATTAACAGTTATTTTTTTAATTAATTGTCTCTTCTGTGTCTTCGCTGTTTTGTCTTTCTGGCTATTCTCGACTTTAGCTATTGCCCTGCCATCGTATAGGCCCTAACTAAAGCCTATGCCAAAGTTGGTAATCAGGTCTATAATAAGAAGGAACCTCAGATCTCATCTGTCCATTTTATCCCCACATCATATGAGTCCACCCTACCCCAATTGGTGTAAGATGAACATAACCTGATGACGAAGCCATTATACCTGAACTAATATTACACGAATAGGCCTATGTTCAATCAGCTGAGACTTTTACTGCATGCTGGTTAATAATACTGTGATACTGGCATACAAAACATGTTTAAAAACTTGTTAAAAGTTGACAAGTATTGTCATTATCGATCAAACAGTGTTTAAGGTGTCCAACTTACCCCTCCTGACCCTAATGATCCCACTCTCAATAACGTGTCACCGCTGAAGCAATCACCAACATTAACTATAGCGTCAATAACTCAATACAATGTCACTATTATCTGGTTCTATTGCTGGTCACTGCTCGGCTCAACGCACTGACCAACGCAGATTGGGCCTCTTAAGGTCACAAGTTCATTTTAACACAGTAGGGTGAGACGCATGGGCGGAGTTTGGTTTCTGTTCTTTGATGGGTTAAATTGTCGGACTGAGACCGAAAAATACTAATTTTCTCGGCCCGAAAAAGAAGTTGATGACTTTTTTTAGTCATTTGTAAATTTCGCGTTCTTGAAATTTTCCTAGAAAAATGCCTGAGTCTGCGTCTTCTTGGGGGGGGGGGGGCTAAGCCCGGGAAATGATGCCATTTACACGGTAAAAAATGGCTATTGGTCTTCTTGGGGGAATAGCCCCCCCTAGCCCCTGATAAACTCCGCCCATGTAGGAGGTGTATCCATTGAATTTACATGGCTGCATGGCTCCGATCTTCTCGGAAGGCAATAATCCAATTGAAGATGTTTCCACGATGCATATATAGTTATCTGAACCGTTGCTTTAGATAAGTCACAGATCCAAGTTAAAACTCTAGTGTCAATCAATCATTCGATCGATCAATCAACAAGTTCATTGGTCACTGATCGATCGAATGATTGATTGACACTAGAGTTTTAACTTGGATCTGTGACTTATCCGAGCAGTGACCAATCAAAGGTTTCTGTTGATCCAGTATTAATACAGGCAATTACAGTACAAAAGTAGTCAGTAGGCTAACTGTAGTTTACTAAGGATCGAATAAATCTTTATGGAACCAATGTCTCGCTAGGAAGGGTCACTTAACAGCTTAGGTTTAGTCTATATGTTTAACTTGAGAACATAATGTACGAAAGTCTCATACTTTGTTGACTTTAGATCACCGGGAAGGTTACTGTTTTTGTTGCTTCAACATTAATTGTATTATAGGCTATTCATTTATATAGCGCCTGTCGCAGAATGACTATTCAGAGGCGCTCTAACCACGAAAAACTTGGGAAAGAAATGTTTGCAAAGAACGAAAGACTGATATTTAAAGGGGAAGCGAGTCATATACATGCATAGTTTAGCCATAGTGCGGGAGGAAGGTCATTCCAAATAATATGGAGGCAGCCACAGCAGACGACCGATGTTGGGCAAGAGCCGTCCTAGTCCTGGGAACAAAAAGATCAAGACGATCTGCAGAACGCATTGAGCGAGATGAAGATACAGATAAGGGCTTTTGCATATAATTATAGTTTGAGACTATACGCTTAACCCTCATAGGGTCACGATTTTTCTCAACCGATTTTGGTCACCGGGGGGGTAAAAAAATACCCCCACTGTGATTCGCATGATTCCTATGATAAACTCCGATTTTCAAGTATAAAACTAAAAGAAGTTATTTATAGAAGGTATGCGGAATGCACTGGAACCAAAGTAACATAATACAGCACTGCAAGAAAATCAAAATGGCGGACAAAATGGCGGTCAGAATCTTAAATGGCTATAAGCGAAGTTATGTATGCAATGGAAACATGATTTCAGAGTCTAAATCAACATTTTCAAGGTCAAGGAATGCAATGGAACCAATGTCACATATGTGGCACTGCACGAAAATCAAAATTTCGGAGAAAATGGCGGCAAGAATATTAAAATGGCTTTTAGTGAAGTCATATGTGCAATGAAAACATAATCTCAGGGTCTAAATCAGCATTTTCGAGGTGAAGGAATGCGATGGAACCAATTTCACTTATATTGCACTGCAAGGAAACCACAATTGGGATAAAATGGCGACCAGATTCTTGAATTGGCTATCAGTAAAGCTCTGTATCTAATGAAAATATGATTTAATAATTTCTTGATCAAATAATTTCATGAAAGCCACATTCTATATGTAGCATTGAGCCTATTATGCAATGAAATTATCATATCTAGTCGAAATTTTTAGTAGCCTGCGATTACACTGCAGTTTAACTATTCCTGTCCTTATATATGTGCCATATTCATACTTCAATGTTTCATAACTTGATCTATCAATAGTTTCAATGTTTCATGACTTGACAGATAAAGGGTATACAGTCTATTCAGGCCTTGTTGCTGTCAATGCAATTGCGTTCAAGTGTACATGGCAAGATCGCACTTCGACAGCAGTAGGGCTTGATGCTACACTTGTTAACTTCGCGTGATTTGCTGTAGACAATTTCATTTATTCATCCTAATTTTATGAAACCAAAACGATTTCTATTATAATGTCCAGATACTGAAAAGGAGACATTTTAACAGCAAGACGCTCATGTGTAAAGCATGCATGTTTAAAAATTCCTGAGTAAAATAGCTAGGACGTGGCACATTTTCGTACTTTATAGCTGATTTGGGTGCATGACTAACTAATGAAACTGGATGCATTCTGTGCATAAAACATATTTAGGAAAAGTCATAGTAGCGATTTCTTCAACTATTTTTAGGGATTAAAATTTCCGTGAAAAACCGAGATGGGGGTATTTTTTACCCCCCGGTGACCCTATAAAAGTTAAAGGCCTATTGCAATATAGGATCCTATTTAATTTTCTGAATTCTCAAACCCATCGAATTCTTGCTTTAATTTATAAATAGGCTTATTATGGGTTTGGGAACTAAAAATAATTATCATTTCGTCAAAATTTCCGTAGTGTAAGTATTTTCGGGGGGACTCTTTCCTTCCAGAGATGCCTATATTAAACGACTTTCCCCTCCCGACGTGAGTTTTTTTTCATTTCTGATACCCGTGTTTTTCACTGGGCTCGAGCTGCGCCCGCCCTGTATAGGGATAGAGGCCCTGCACATTTCAACCAAAATACTACTATAACAGTAACGACAACGAAAGTTCGCCAAAGAGCTGAGACGAGCTATCTTCTACGTCTGTTTTCTCCGTCTAAATGCCCTGACGTTGCATTAAAGCAAGAATTCTATGGTTTGGGAATTCGAAAAGGTAAATAGACCCTTAATACAATAAGCATATATTCTCAAACTATACATGCAAAAGCCATTCTCTGCATCCTCATGCATCCCGCTGAATGCGTTCTGCAGATCGTCTTCATCCTTTTGTTCCAAAGACAATAACCATAACCACAGTTTTTATTGCTCAACGTGACAATTATTGACAAAACATCTTTATTACATAAAACGGATATAGAAACTAACAGAAAGCAAAAGGAGAGAACCCCTAAGGGACAATTATTGTCCCACTGGCAGGGTTTCCCAAATACATGTTCAGATAAACAGCAACAGGTTATGCAAATTATAAAGTATCAAGGTATAAAGATTAATTATTATCTTAACTAGTTAACTACATCCTGGGAAAACGTAAGAAGGTGATGTTGAGTGAGTCAATTTAGAAAAGTCGTTAAAAATAAAAGAATATAAGTAGTAACATAGATGGTGATCGGTAGATTTATCAGGAGACAGCGTAAAGTAAATGATTTTTAAGTTTACGTTTAAACAAGGTGAAGCAGAGGGAATCCTGAATAGACAAGGGTAAGTTGTTCCAGGTCCTAGGACCCGCACTTTTAATTGAGAACAAGCGAGTATTAGTTCTAGTAATAATCCTTCTATAATTAAGTGAGGATCTCAAGTTATAGGGAACTAAATCAGAGGTTAGAGTAAAGAAATCAGCAAAGGCATGAGGCAAAAGATTATGCATATGTTTGAACATAAGTTTGGACATATGTTTGAACATAAGTTTGGACGTTTGCATGATTCTTATCTGATCGATGGCAAGTATTCTTAATTTAGCTAAGAGGAGATGTGAATGAGACCGGTGGGAGAGTCCCATAATAATTTTGGCAGCTCTGTTTTGAAGTGAGGTTAGTCCTGTAAGCATAGGCGTAGGAGACGGGGGTCCAGAGGGGGCAAATGCCCCCCCAAATTTCGGGCAAGTCTGTTTTTTCGGGCAAGTAGACCCGGGAAAATATTAACCAAACTTCTTGAAGTTCAACGTTCATTAGTATACACATTATCTCCCAGTTCCATCTTGCCCGAATCGAGTTAGATATTAGCTCACAACAACTATGGATGGCATTGGCAGAAATTCCCGAAAAAGTTCTGAATTCACGGTAAATAATGGTTAGAGTCACAGCAAATTCAAGAGCTGAAAGTTGACCGAAAATTGCGACTATTCGTGGCATTTGGGGAAATTCACAGCATGCAAGCTATAGTTGCAACAGAACACGGAATTCACTGCCTGAATGACATCGAAATTTCTACTGGTCATGAGGCAAAATAGACACGACAATCTTGTGATCATCAACATTGAACGTGCAGATCTTGGTTTGCTCTCTGAAAATTTACAATCTTTTCCTTCTTCTCAAGTGTGCGGGATCAGGGTGATGCACTTGATAGCTCACTTATATTAATGGAAGGATAATACCTTCACTGAGCACATTTCCAAAATCACACGTTCCTCTTATTTTCATTTAAGGTGTCTCAGGATCTTCCGCTGTTCTGTCTCCACCCATTGGCTTCCTCTCCGTGCTCACATACAATCTAAATTTCTTACTCTGATCTTCAAGGCTCAGCGGGGTTTTGCCCCAAATATCTGACCGACGTTATACTAAGGCCTCACTCAGCTTCCTCCAACCGTCCACTTCGTTCATCCAACAGACTTGACTCTTGCTTCCGCCTTCTAGAACTGCAATGGCTCAGTCTTGATCATTTGCCTCAATTGGTCCTTCTCTTTGAAATGAGCTTTTTCCTTGCGTTCGCTCTATACACTTTCTGTGGCAGTCTCTCTTCTTCATTCTCTCACCTTTAAACCTGCCTCTATGAGCGCGGTTTTGCGCACTAGGAGCGCCTCTGAACGGTTCACCCATAGATTGAGTATTCGTGACTTTGGGGTTTAATATTCGTAAATATTCGTGAATATTAAGATTTTTTAATATTCGTAAATATTCGTAAATATTCGTTAACGGATTAAAGTTACCCGCTAAAGCAGTTTAAGTTTCTCTGTGTATCCACGACATTCACTCGCATTCAGGGTAGGGCTGAATTAAGATCTGCAATGCGACTATTAGGCTGTGTTGAGAACGGGATAAGCTTTGATTGTAATATGGCACTATTATTTCCTGCGCTGGCATTTATATTTACTCATCAAGCTAAACGGATATAAAACTACTTTATCAATTTGTAGTAACTATTATAGGCAGGTAAAGAACATTTCTAATTTACCCTACTATACTTAGCCTACCAACTGCCATGGTTAGCTCTGCCTCTTTTCAGTTGGGGAGGATGGTCAGAAGTCAGACAAAGTGACTAAGATTAAGTCCCTATCAAATGTTGCATGGCCAGATTGGCCAGACCCAGCAGAGACCTTGAAGTTTTTAAACAATAAATATATTAAAGTTATTGTCGCTTAGGCCTACTGATACAGGCCTAGGCGTAGGCTAACTCAATTTTGTACAATTCATTTAGTAAAAGTTAAACATTTTCATAAATAACAAAATAAGAATTAAGAATAAAGAATTTCTTGAAGGAACAAGAATAAAGAATTTCTTGAAATAACATAATATTTTACGAATATAATATTCGTTTGGAGTTTTAATATTCGTTAATATTCGTGAATATTTGAAAATCTTAATATTCGTAATATGCGAATACTCAATCTATGGGTTCACCCTACTAGAGTCGCTTTGTAGATGATTAGATACAATAAAAAAATCTACAATTATGAATTTAATCAGTTCCGCGTGTGAAGTTTGAACTGGTTAAGCGTCAGGATTATAAACATAGGCTACATAATAAATTTGCATATATGCATAAAATTACCCAGCCTGGTCCCTATAATATGGCCGGGCCCCGGTGGCATATACCCGAATCCCAAGCCGTATAGCATCGTAAAATTATTTAAAACATCTTTTAGTCATTTTTTCATCGCTCATCCAACTTCTAAATCTACCATATCACAGTTCCGTTATTCATCCAACTTTTACTTCAGCTAAAAATATTTTTATCGTTCATCCAGCCTCTAGTTTAACGGTTACAATTTTGCATAAAAACATGATTTCCTCGCTCATCCAACTTCTACTTCTGTCAATTAATATGCGCATCCAGCTTCTAATGATACTGCTATACATCAGCAGTAATATCATGTTTGCATCGTTCATTCAACTCCCAGTTTATGGAAATAAAATATCTCTGAAGTGCTATAAGGCTTGGGATTCGGGTATAGGGCCTAAGCATATGCGCCCCGGTATATTTGCCCCTTGTCCCCGTGTGTGGGTGCAAGAACAGAGATGACTATGTGTGCACGACGTCAATTATTCAGGTTTAATTTTTCGGGCAAAAGTAAAATTTTTGCCCCCCCCCACTGCTGAAATGTCCCCTACGCCTATGCCTGTAAGTCGAGAAGAGTAGTTAGAAGCCCAAACAATATTGCAATATGAAAGATATGGATGGGTAATAGAGTAACATAAGCTAAGTCTTATTCGAGGTGGTAGCATATAAGCAATACGGGTCAAGATACCAACACTTTTAGCTATCTTTATAGATATGTTTTCAATATGCACCTTCCAAGTTAGAAATTGGTCCACATGGACACCCAAGAATTTAGTTGAGGTTACTTGGGGTATATTGAAGTTGTCCATAGAAATTGTTAATTTTATGTCACGAATTGATTTACGATGGGAGCAAAATAAGATACCTAGTTGGTTTTACTAAGATTCAAGGAGAGCTTATTAACTCGGAACCAATCAACAACGTGAAAGAGCTCATAATTCATCAATTGAAAAAGTAATTCATAAGATTTATGGGAGGCAAAAATGTTAGTATCGTCAGCAAATAGAACAAAGCGCAGTAAAGGGGAGGCGTTAGGAAGGTCATTGATAAAAAGTAAGAAAACGACCAGATTGACTGCCCTTGACTAACATTTGCCTTTGCTGTGGTTAATGGTCACTCCATTTGGAATCACCTTCATTTTCGCTCTATACGTGCTAAACTAATGACTTGTTTTCCCGTTTCAGTCTCTCATTCTTTAAAACATTTCTTTTCTCCCGGATCTACTCTTTCGTGCTGAGAGCACCTCTGAATAGTCATTCTGCGACCATAGCGCTATATAATTGTATAGATACAAAATAATTTATTAATTACAGAAACGAAAACCAGGTTTCCAAAAAAGCAACTCCCGGTAAACTAAAGTTAAAAACGCTTCAAACTTTCGAAGGTCTATGTACATGTAGGTAGCCTACGTAGCAACTAACTGATTGGCACTGAAAGCTAGGTATGTATGTGCGTCGATGTCATGCGGACCACGTGCGACATAATAATGGTCATGTTGTCCGGTGGTCGCCTGAGGCGCCGATAGTCGGTGTCGGAAAGTTTGGCATTGTGTGCCCGTCTGGTTTGATTTTATAATACAATTCACCGTTTGATGGTCATGTAGGCCTACAGGTAGGCGTTCGGTGACCAGGTAGCGGAGAAGGCGCTGTCTGGCTCCGTAGCCAGGTCTCGATCACGTGATGCAGGCCATTCGGGCGTGGTCTAGCTGGCATCAGAGAGTGCTTCACTTCATTCAAATAGCAGCGGTGTCGGTCATCATTCCAACATTCTGGCAGATCGAGTCCTTCGGTTGTGTTCACCGTAGAGTAGGTCTAACATCATCACCGTTGTAGCAAGCAAGCCACCGACATGACTGATATTCGATCAACGAAAGAGGGAAGTAGTACCGTTCGTACTACGACCTACGAGTCCCGCTCGACCTTGGATTCTGAGATGCCGGCTTTCTACAAGCCCCAGATGACACCTCGCCACCTCGTCATCAACCGTACCACTTACGGAGGACCTGGTTCGACCAGTCGGTCCATCAAGATGGAACGGTCGATGCAGTACGGGTCCGGGGTCGGGGCCCCGTCCGGTGCCTACGCCGTCGTCACGAGCACCGGGGTGAATGCCGTGAAGGAGTCGAGAGAGCAGGAAAAGAAGGACATGCGGGACTTAAACGAAAGGTTCGCAGGTTACATCGAGAAGGTTCGTTTCCTCGAGGCTCAGAACAGGAAGCTGGCTGATGAGCTGGACAAGCTGAAGTCCAAGTGGGGCAAGGAGACGACGCAGATCAAGGCCATGTACCAGGCGGAACTCGATGAAGCGAGGAAGCTGCTTGATGATGCGGAGAAGGAGAAGGCACGACTCGAGATCAGAGTCGCATCACTCGAGGAACAACTTCAGGAAATCAAAATCAGGTGAGCGTATCTCCATAATACAGATTCTGGCTTCTGTTGGTTCAAACGACCACCAAAGTGTTTCCAAACACAGTGAAGAGCATAGATAGGCATTATGCTATCCGAATGGTTGTCCAATTCTGTTATGCTCTTTCTAATTTTCTATTTCTTTTGCAGTTTTTTTCATTTAACTCTGATTCTCAGTGGCGGCACCACCATGGACAGGTCACCTGCAGGTCATTTGAGCTGCATATTGCAGACGGAATAGAGCAAAGATGATGGTCAAATTTCCGACAAATTATAATTGCCTGTTCGCGAGTTCTAATCGACTATTCCGTCGCCGCCGGCGATGTGGGCCAAGGCCTGCCCGTTTTCTATAGAGCGACAATTGTATCACATGCACTAAAGTTTTTCTGAAGAAAAAACCCAACTGAAGACCGTCGTGGTTTCTCTGACTTCTAGATTGGAAGACGCACAGAGAACCGTGTACGAAAGTCGCGAGAAGATCGAGAGACAGAACCAGCAATTGTCCGACTACGAGGCCGAGATAAACCTGCTGCGTAGACGACTTGAGACTCTGGAGACGGACCGTGAAAAGGACAAGAAGACGATTGCAACACTCCAGGACGCACTCAACAGAACGAGACTCGTTAGTCCAGTGCCATCATTTTACCTATCTTTCAGCTTTCTTTGAATTAGATCTAGGACTTTATCAATGTGTAGGTCGTATACCTATCATGGGTCTAGATCATCGCTACGCTCCTTTACAGGAGGCACCCAACCGACGAGGCTGTGTGCTGTGCAATGAGTTATGTGAATCGCTACATCACCTTTGCAGAATGAAAGTTTTCATTAAGATCACATCCGTTATTTAAATAGATTCAACGTTGATGCTGTGACAGGATTTGGACAACGAGACTCTGCTGCACATTGACGCCGAGAACAGACGACAGACGCTGGAAGAGGAACTGGAATTCCTGAAAGCAGTTCATGAACAGGTCGGTAGCCTTACCTATAGCGTTAATTAGGAATTAGTTTTCTTTAGCTGTGTTAGCCTGTGTAATTCCCGATACAGGCATGCATCACGTCACAGAATTCACTAGCTTATACTCTTATTTAAATTATAAATTAAACAAATTAATGAAGCAGTTTATTTGACAAGCATTTACCGCTCCAGGGTCATAGGCCTACACGTGCCTTCAATCCCTTCATCCAGTGTAGGCTATAAGTGTATCGTTGCTTTTCAGCGTTATTATCATCATAAAAATGTAAATGCAAACAATTATGGGCCTGCACGTTTTTCTATGACGACCGTATGTCCCCTCGATTTTGTTCAGTTTTCATTTAATTTATCGGGTGAGATCCCTCTGAACCTTATCCCACCTCTGCCAGTCTGAAATCGATATCACGCCATTTCAAGTTTTTGTGTACGGACCGCGCTAGTCCGAGATTCAAATCTCATAAATAATTCATCATCGGTAGGCTATACATAAGAACCTGCATCTTGTGCGCAGAGTCTCATGGGATGTACGCTTTGACCAATTGCAACCGGCTACCTACCCACCCTTATCGCCATTTTCATCATCATCAAGGCATTTCATAATGTACGGGGAGGGCGCATTCGAAGATTGTGCTAGGCGTCTGTGGAGAATGCCGGATGTGAAGTTGGCTTTGATGAACAATCATCTTAATTTATATCTGATTAGTAAGGCCTATGCTATAGCACTATAGTATGTAATTTGATTAGTTAAAATATTTAATTACAAAATGACTCAGGCAGGCCTAAGAAATGTCAGATTATGATTAAGTCTTATTTTCTTAAACCAAAGCAAGTAACGAATTTAGATTGAAATAATAATGTAAAATAGAGATAGCGGTACGTTCTGTACCTTGAAAGGGACCGGTGGCAGGTTCGAATCTACCTCAAGTCACTCCGATGAAAACTTTAAGAAGTTGCTCACCCATGATGTTCATTTGTCTGTAAGGAAGACAACGGGAAAACACATCATTCATCTCCGAATGGCACAAAAATCAATAAAAAAACCTCATCATCATCATCATCATTCATCATGATTCAGCATCATTCATCATCATAAAATTAAGCCTACAAGTATGGACCCTATTATAAGTAATCGTTTCAATACTAAATTCGAATGAATCGGTTAGAATGAACTATGGATTATTATATAATAAAGTAGGCTGGATGAATTTAGAAGTGCGGCTAATGGTACGGCTGTCTGAATGTATTGGTAAACAGGAGATGAAGGAATTGGCTGCTCTGGCTTATCGGGATACGACGGCTGAGAATCGCGAGTTCTGGAAGAACGAGATGGGTCAGGCTCTGAGAGAAATCCAGGTGGTCTACGACGAGAAGCTCGACTCCATGAAAGGGGAAACGGAAATGTTCTACAACCTAAAGGTTAGCATATGCCTTGCTACATACACAGACATTAGACCAAATCTGAGCATATTAATGCCTTCATCAAGTTTAACTATATTGGCCAATCTTGATACACATTAAGGCCTTGACAACGGCAAACCAGAGAGCTGCTGTAGGCCTACGTGAAGAATCTGATAACAAGCACGCCAGATAAGCTCTTACTCACTACTTTCCGTTAATATTTAAACGTTCATTTATTACATTAATTACTGATATTACTTGACTTTGCTAAATTAGTAGAAACAAGGCAGCTTGTCATGGTACTTCATGCAAGGTTGTACATTAATAAAGATCTGAGTGACCAGTGCCTTCGAACCATCTCTTTGTAACAGTTGTATGCCTGCACACATTCTGAGCCCTAGCAAGTAAACGCTTAATCAACGAAAGATTGCATTAAAAAACTTCACGTGTGTTGCTGAGTTGAGATCGTATCGCCTGGGTGACTGTTACAGATTCAGGAATTCAGAACCGGAGCCACTCGTCAGAACATGGAGACCGTTCACTCGAAAGAGGAATGCAAACGACTTCGCACTCAACTGACCGAAATCAGAGACAAACTGTCCGAACTGGAAGCCAGAGTAAGTAGGAGCAACGATTGTATCATGACCTACATTGTACATCTCTACATCCGTTTAACTCCACTAGTCGTGACATCTATTTAGCGTCTTTCAGTGGTCTTTAATGCGATTCAACATTGCATTGCCTTCTTCACCGTTTTTCATAAATAATTATCAACTTCAGTGCATGGGTTCTGCAAGTGCTTTAAACGAATGGTCAACTTATTTAAATCAGGAAAATGTGAATGACACCGGCAGATGTACACGTATCTGACTACTAACGTAGCGCATTTAGCACGTCACAAAGGCGTAGAACAGAGTGAAATCACTGGGCTGGAGAAATGCTTATTACCCTGTTATACTATATAATAATAGTTGCACAACGAATAACCCGGCGGCACATTTGGGACAGGAGCAGCGTTTTTGTGAACCGCATCGAATGCTTCCAAGTTCCAACCGATCACCATGAGGTTCCCGCTAGTTATTAGCATTTATTTATTACCACTAAAAGTACCAACTGGTGACGGTGACTTTCTCGTTCAAGGTTTCTGGGCACACAAGATAAGTCTTTTTGTCTTTCTTGTAGAATGCTCAGTTGGTGAGGGAACTGGAGTCATTGCGTCGGGATAAGGAAGAGAGGGAACGAGAACTGGAGACGGAGAATGGAGAGCTGAAGAACGAAGTGTCAAAACTGAGGGCCGAGATGGAAGCCATTCTCCAGGAACTCCAGAACATCATGGATACAAAACTAGGACTCGAACTGGAAATTGCTGCATACCGCAAACTCCTCGAAGGCGAGGAAAGCAGGTAGAGTTGTCAAATACACATTAATTTTTACTCCAGGATCACTGAAGACCAAAATTGGGAACTATCAAGCATCTAAAGCGCAACAAGCACCATAACAAATTTCAGGGGGTGAAGTTGAAATATTAATATCTTTCTATCCGTTCATATTTTTGACATTTTTGGGAATCCCCTATTCTTGGTTCAATTCTCTGTATATTTGAAATTTTTTTTAGAATGATTAATCATTAGGAATTAGAGATAAAAGAAAAACAGCTTCGCTTACTTTTTATTGAACCACGGTATATTTATAGACGTAGGCTATCTGAATGGGGTTTACCACCTATTTGAAGATTCCTCGGAAATGGCTTAGAGTTTGAAGGTTAATTAAATGACAGCTTGTAGCCTAGAAATGCGAAGAATGTTTATTTATAGTCCATGGGTTATCCATAGTTCAAGGATCATCCATACACAATTCAAGGGTCATCCAAAGCCCACAGGGCATTCATAGTTCATGAGCGAATCAGTTTCTTAACAGTAACTGTTCTGCATCATCACCGTTTTATATGAAACAAGTCATCTGAAGAATAATGTAAATTGCTTTGTATGCATCTGCAGCACATTATTTTATTCACATCCAGTTAAATACAGAGTTTATAAAATGTGTACATGTTTGTCGTTATTGTTTTGAGTAAATTAGGATCTAGCCAACTCCTTTTCTAATTATACGTCGACAAGCCTCTCTGAGTTAACTCAATGTTGGCGCACGAGCCATTAGGATAAATTATTGTTTCTGGAAAACCTTTGCTCACATGCCAGTGCCGAAAATGTTTTAGAATTAACCTCAGGCTGGTTGCGGATACCTGGGTTTCGAGCGGACACGTGGAAAACACTGACGGTACGTACATTGGCTTCCAGTCTTACATGCGATAATTAACCAAGTGTGCCATGGCATCACTATTGGCGTTCGCATACTTTTAAATAAGTGGATCATTGAATTTATGTTAAATAATTATGTGTCAATAGGTGGTTTCGGCTGATTATGTGTCTAATTCCAAAATGATCAACCCTTGCAATTATCCAAGATAAGAGCCTTGATCACACATATGACATTGATTCATGCGGTATGCCTGCTGGCTGTCCAGTTGTATTATGGTGCTGCCATTCATTGTACTTTATTGTACTTCGTTGTACCTTCAAAGTTGATTGAACTTTAACAGTTTACAAATTTGTGTAACTCCCTGCATTATGTGTCAACTATCCATCTTTGCAGACTTGACAGTAGTAGGTGTACGAGTGTTGAGTTGAGCTGGCCCGAGAAACGACAACCTGTTGTTTCTGCTTTGCTTAGACTCGTCGCTTAGAGTGAGTCAGGTGGTGAAGGGAGAGATGTCAGCTAAGACGACCTACCAGAGAAGTGCCAAGGGACCCGTTTCGATCGCAGAATGCTCCTCAGACGGAAAATTCATCGTCATCGAAAACACCGGCAGAAAGGTATCGACATCACTCTTCACCACAACCATTCCCATAATAATTGCACCGTACATCAAAGCTTAGAAACTCATTTTCAACTGCAATTGTCATTTTATGCAACGTTCTTTTATATGATGCCACCTCATCCGTGAAACGGTTTGTCACACATCATTTGCAAGATGCAAAATACAAGATCATGTTATCACCTATCATTATAAAACGGCATTTGATGTATAGCATGGGTTATCATTCCACTTCTATTCTCTTGTTGCATCTAATCACCTTGTCACCTTGTGCCGTCGGTTCTTTGAACCCTGGCGATCACCATGGGCAACCTTCTTCACGTAGCCTATTACGATCTTCCATCGCGTCTCTCAGTTCCTCCAAGTTCATCTTCGTTCTCTCGTGCATGTCTTCCATCCACCTCCTTCTTGGGCGTCCTCTTCTCCTTCCTCCCTCTCCGCAGGACAGCATCATCTCCTTTTCCAAGCCGTTTGCTCGCATTACATGTCCGAAGAACGTCATCTTCTGTCTTGCCGCTCTCTGCCCCAATGACGTTGTTGCATCTATTGCCTCCTTCAAAAAATACGAAGATCACGCGTCATGCAATAATGATACGCGCAGTCAATTAAAAGGATTTTGTGAATTACAGATATAGCATGCGATTTCGTCAAGCAAACCACAGTCTTGCCACAGTGATAAATAGACCTGTCTTTATAGATGTATTTTATATATGTATGTGTGTACTGTATATATATATATGCTCAATATAATAGGCTACATTTATAATACATGTGTTTATAGCCTATCTGCAGCGCTTGTTAGCCTCTCCTTATGGTTGTCTATAGGATGAATCTCTCGGCGGATGGCGATTGATTCGCACAATCGACGGAATGGATAAAGCCGACTTTACCTTCAAACCAGATTTCGTTCTACGTTCGGCCGGAAAGAGCAAGGTATAGACACTCCCACGCAGCAACACTAAAACTTCTACCATGAATTTGAGACTTATCTTTCTGGCTACCGGGGCTGTTGTTGTGAATGCAAATATTAGAACGATATTTTATTAATTGCTTTCAGGATTATGAAGATTTTTTGCTCTTGCATCTGCAACATGTTAACAAAATAACGTTGACATAATTGCTCGTATTTGCGGCGGATGTAGAGTGTCAATGGATTTTGAAAGCGAACTTGACTGCGCTTGATTCTGACTTCTTCGTTAGGGCAGTGAAATATATCTGATAACATTAGATGATTAGAGTGAGAGAAAGATAATTTGTTACATTGAATGGTTGATCGATATGCGTTGTGTGCTAGATCTGGGCGATGGGATCAAAGCCACCAAGTGCATCGTCAGCTGACATTGAGAGCAATCTGATCGGCTGGGGATCTGGAGCCAACATAACCACGAAGCTCTTCAACCAACTCGGAGAGGTAGGAATGAAAAAGACGGTGTGCACCCACACCCACACACACACACACACACACACACACACATTGATCACTTGCAGGTCGATGGTTAGGGCGATGCACCCATAGTCGAATCTGCTATTTGTGTGGGCTTTAGTCTGTGTCCCTGACCGTTGCATAATTATACGAACATGAATTTTAATATATCCTTCATTCTTATAGGCTTGTCTGGTGTGCTCCGCAGGACTTCAGTGTAGCCTTCATCTATTCTAGTTAGCAAGTTGTATAAGCTGACTTTCTTTTGTGGCACTTTCGCTTTTAATGGCGTGAATGCTTTCCATGTATCTATTTTGATCTTTTTTAGAAGTGCTAAAGCAATAAAAGTCAAATAGAAAACCCAGTAAAAGCAGATCAGCTTGCATGGGTTGGGTTGGGTTGGGTTGGAAATGACTAAGTAGTTAGCACGTTTGTCTGCGAATCGCATAATTAGAGTGTTTCTGTTTCCAGGAGCGTGCCACTCACGTCCAGAAGTCGCTTTACTCATCATAGATGCTGAGCAAAAGTACCGTGGACCGGAACTAAACGTACCAACAATCGACTGCCAACATGGAATTCGTTATTTGAAACCAATTTAAATTTTAAACAATGCACTCGGCCTGCAGCTTAGCAAAACCATTTCCGCGTTCATCTCCATCAGCAATAAGAAATGTTTAGTTCGTATTAATCCTAAGTTTATTCGATAACTGTTACGGTGCAATGCAATTGGGTATAGGCTACCTGCTGAAGAAGATCATACTTACGGCATGAAATCCTGCTATTTCATATAGTTTGAAATCGCACTCGTTTGCTTTTAGCGGTGACGTTACGTTGTAGATTGCTTTCATACTTAATTGTTTATTAGCGACTAAGTGTGGTGTAGGCTACTGGGATTTAAGGTAGGCCTATCTATTAGTTTAGTTGCTGTGGTATAGAAGTTGACATTTCGAATACAACGAGAATCTAGACGTGCTTGAGAAATTAGAAAGCTTATGGTTGTAACATTGATTGAAGAATACGCAATAAATTTCAGTATTAAACACAGTTGTAGACATGGCATTGTTTTTTTGCAAGTTATATGCACCACTCTTCTGTAGTGAATCAGTCTTCAAAATGATGTAATCAAATTTCAAATATTAGCCTATCCCTCAGTCCGTTGATAGAGATTTCTAAAATAGCTGCACGGCATGGTTGCCGGCACCAAAGGTAAGAGGAAGCAATTGGTCCAACCCCTGGAAAGTTTAAACCTTTTGTAAACTACTTTTTGGTTTCTAACAAATTTCGTCGAACTAAAGCGTCCTAATGATTCACAAAGTGACATGGAGAAATCTTACTTTTAGAAGCCTCCATGAAAATGCCCACTGGTATAAATTTATTTTTAATTTCCTGCTTTCCATTTTTAAAGCTCATGCTAAAAAATTTAATCGCGAACCCTGCGCTTTGCCACCCCTCCTGCAAAATATCTGCGGGTCCCCGTGCTGTGCTAGTTGTACATGTAGGTTAGCTCCCCTTCAAAATTTCTACTCAGAGTAGCACCCTACTGCTGCACGTACACGGAATCAGAGTTTCACGCCGAAGCGTTTGAGCAATTGCGAGTTAATAATTTGCTCAGGATCCCTATGCGGCGGTTTAAGGTGGATTCGAATCCACAACCTTCCGACTCCAAGGCACCAAACAAACCCCTACACCACCGCGCCCCGCAAAATAGCGTGTCATGTTGCTCTCGAACTAGGCCTAATAAACTTAAAGTTTTCTTGAGGTAACACGTGTAGGCCTTGAACAGTCTGTCACCCCTGTGTTATCTCGGATGGTGGAGAAAGAGTTGGTAGGCCTACTTCGGTACCTTTATCATGCGGTTACAGTTTCAATTCAAATTTTTTATTGTAACCATCAACAATTAGTCATAGAAGCATGCTTAACGTAACAGGATGGTTGCGAGAAAGGCCCTAAGAGATGAATACCCCGCTAACAGGGACACCTCTTTACTTGCATGACTCTAATTGGTGGCCAGACAGCTAACGGCATGAATTGAACAGTAGGCTATAAACAACAAGAAAAGACAAATCATGTAGTGACCTTAACTAATAAACACAAACAATTAAAACAAATCAGTGCATACAAGGTTGGTCTAAATATCTTCGTAGTCATGAATCAAGTAGTCGCGTAGCAGTGTTTTAGCTCTTTGCAAACTGGACGCCTATTGGATATGAATAGGAATTGAGTTCCATACGCTTGGCCCAGTGAATTTAATATCGAATCTTCGTGAATTTAAGCGAGCGGATATGGCATGATAGTGGGAAGAGTTCCTAGTAGAGGATTCATTCATTCATTCATTTATTCATTCATTATATGTAGGCCTATTTATATAGCGCCTCTTCAAGGGAACTACTCAGAGGCGCTCCCAACCTCAGCGCGGCCATATAAAACTGTCTCAAGATGAAATAGAAAAGCCTGAGAAGGATTTTTACAAAGAGAGCGGAGGGTCATAGAAAGACCATTCCAGGTTGAGGATCCTACCACAGAGAAAGCACGGTTCTGCATAGTGGAAGTACGAGCATAAGAGATTGAGAGCAGACGTTGTTCAGTCGAACGAAGGGAGCGGATATGGCGAGAACGAGGAGTAGGGCTACAAAGCTCACAAAGGTAGGCAGGAGCAAGGCCTAGCATGCAGCGCCAGATTAAAGTGGAGATCCTATACTCAATTCGCTGCTTGAGTGGGAGCCAGTGAAGAGCGTCACGCATATAGCTGGAGATGTGGTTGAATTTGGGTATACGGCCAATAAGGTGGGCTGCAGAGCGCTGGACTCTATGATCACTGAAGACCAAATGGTAACGACCAAGCGTCGAAACCGCAACGAACACTATAACAGACTTGCTGACATCTTAACTTTCGGCAGATGAAGTTGAAAGATTCATATCTTTATATCCGTTCAAATTCAAGACATGATATGTTGGAATCATATTGTTCGCTTAATTCTCTAAATATTGGGGAAAAGTTAGTATGATTGATCGCCAGGCATTAGAGATATTTGAAAAACAGTTTGGCTTACTGTTTATTGAACCACGGTGTGTAATAACCCTCTTGGGTTGCTAAAAAGACTCTTTTCGCATCGACAGATGTGCTGCTCTTGAGGCTGACTTCGTCTGAGGCTTTTACGATGTCTTCGAGTTTCTCGGCCCGCGGTTTTAATGGATGCATATTTCAACAGACCAACTGATATTTACCCCACCCCTTCTGTTTGATGTCGTTCCAACCCAGTCTCTCGTACGCACCCTACCGCCTGACAAATCCTTTTCCATTTCCATCCCAGCCAGACCACGAAACGTCAGTGCCTTTATGTCTGTGTGTGTACGCGTGTGGGCGTGTACGTGTGTATGAGTGTATGTGGGAGGTGTGTGTGGGTGTGTGTTTGAGTGTGTGAATAGTTTTGATTCCAGAATAAATGTGATTTAATTCAGTTTAGAGTAGGGCTGTAGCCTAGTCGAGCACATACCCGGGCAAGCAAGGTGCAGACCTACTCACCTGAGTCACCTCACCAGTATTCTGTTTAGCATAGGCCTGCCGTCTACGGGAAAATGACTTGCAGACGACGGGTCAAAGCAACTGTAACGTGTAGTCGTTTACTCATATCTAATTTTGTGTCTGTCCAAAGTTTCGGACAAAATTGAATTTATTTGGACAACACGCCCGGTATAGCTGACTAAGCAGGGCATGGAGACAGTGGAAAAGCAATAATAGTTAGCTTGATGATTGGAACAGCTGATGTTTGTTAAAATTTAGATGCAGTGAGAGAGCATTCGTTAGTGGTTTATGATGGAGCGAATCAGCCGCATAAGTGACAACACGATCAGATGAATGCGATATAGAATCGCATGTCTTTTAAAGCAACGTGTTACCATGTGCTATAGGTAGATCAGGATATTGACCAAAATCAAGAATTAGATAGGAGATTTAAAAGGAAGACGAGAGATCAAAAATTGCAGGTCATTGTTCAGAGTCAGTTTAGGTAGTTTAGCGGCTCATGGAAGTCTAGCCTATAATGTGATACAAGCGGCTGCATAGAGCGGTTTTGCAAGAGGCGGGAAATTCCAGCAACTCTTTCATAAAATCACAGAACGGTGTTATTTCTAAAGTTCTACCAAAGAAGAATGACCTGTGTAGTAGGGACGACGGGTCAGAACTGTCAGATAATTCAGATTCTAACGAAGTATTCTTGAGTGATCTTGTGCTCCTTAATAAGTTATAACACAAAACTGTCAAAGGCCGTTACTGTTCAGTGTGTCCACGTGCATATTGAAGTCGCCCGGTATAAAATAAAGTTTAGATGTAAGCAGATGCCTAAATGACACCAAGCTGATGTTTCATCTGGAGTGGATATGATCCTACGCAAGATAGCTTACACCTTACACCCATAGACTATACGTACAACAATTAAGGGCACTCACAGATAGCTTGGAAAGGAGGGGCAAAAATCAGTACTGTAGCAAAAAATTTTTAACAAGAGCCTGAAAAATGTAGGCTAAAGCAGGAAATTAAGAATAGATCGACGGGTATTTTCTTAGAGTCTTCTAACTGTAAAATTTCTCCGTTTCACTTTGTGAATCATTGGAATCAATAGAACTTTAGTGTGACGAAACTTTTTTTAAAATCAAAAGTAGTAGTTTAAAAAAATGGAATTTCCCAGGGTGTGGAGTAAAGGTCTACTCTTGATCCGGTGTGCGGGCGACAATGGGGTGCATCAATTCTATACATCTTTATAAACGGACTGAGGGATAGCCTTATATATAGGCCTATATTTTAAATTCAATCAGGGCCCACGTCATTTTGAAGTCTGATCCACTAAAGACGATTGGTGCGCAGAACTTGCAAAACAATGAATAAAGACATGTTTACAATTATTGTGTTTAATGATGAAATTTATTACGCATTCTTCAGTGAGTTTTGCAGCTATATAAGCTTTCTAATTACTCAAGCAAGTCTAGATTCTCGTTGTAGTCGAAATGTCAACTTCTACAGCACAGCAGCTAAACTAATAGATAGATACCTTATCCCAGTACACCACACTTAGTTGCTAATAGACAGTTTATGAAAGCAATCCACAACGTAAAGTCACCTCCAAAAGCCAACGAGAGCAATTTTTAAAAAATATGAGAGAGCAGGATGATTTTAAGCCTTAGGTATGAACTTCTTAAAGAAGCCTTTCAACAACTGAAGCCTTGGCCATACGCACAGGAGATAAATGTTCATTCTCCTCATATAAACTCATCACAGGACTTAAGTTGAGTTTCTCAACAGTTTACCCTATTGCGTTGCGATATAATAGTCATCGTATAAACTTAAGATTAATACGCAGTAAAATTTCTTGAGTAGCCATTATATATATATATATATATATACATATATATATATATATATCAAATGGAGGTGAATGCGGAAATGGTTTTGATAAGCTGCAAGCCGAGTGCATTGTTTAAAAATTGAAACTGGTTTCGAATAACGAATTCCATGTTGGTCAGTCCAGTCGATTCAATTGGTACGTCTAGTTCCAGTCAACGGTAGGTTTGCTCTGCATTTATGATGAGTAAAGCGTCTTCTGGATGTGAGTAGCACGCTCCTAAAAACAAAACGACACGTCTAATTATAGGCTATACGATGCTAAGACAAGCGTGTGAGCTACTTAGTAATTCCCCATCAACCAACGCCGATATGCTTTTGCAGGTTTTCCGTTTCACTTTTATTGCTTCAACACTTCACAAGCAACGAGCACAATAGAAACATGCGCATTTAAACCAGCGCTTAAAAAATAGTCGGCATAGGGCGTTTATTTGCAATAGGCCTATGTGAAGCAGTCAGGCACCTAATGCCGTGTATTATATAGGCCTTTATATATAATTACATACATAGGCCTACATGACAATTGGTCTGACTTGGAATTTAAACACTGAAGCCTCGCAGAACACGTCAGACAGGCCTATAAGAATGTATTTGTCTGGCGTTGTTCAAGGGTAGCCTACAACAAGCCCACACAAGTAAGAGATTCGACCATGGGTGCATCGCCATAACCATCAACCTGCATGTGATCAATGTGTGTGTGTGTGTGTGTGTGTGTGTGTGTGTGTGTGTGTGTGTGTGTGTGTGTGTGTGTGTGTGTGTGTGTGTGTGTGTGTGTGTGTGTACACATCTTTCCCATTCCTACCTCTCCGAGTTGGTTGAAGAGCTTCGTGGTTATGTTGGCTCCAGATCCCCAGCCGATAAGATTGCTCTCAATGTCAGCTGACGATGCACTTGGTGGCTTTGATCCCATCGCCCAGATCTAGCACACAACGCAAATCGATCAACCAATCAATGTAACAAGATTCTCTTTCTCTCACTCTAACCATGTGATCAGAGATATTTCACTGCCCTGACGAAGAAGTCAGAGCGCAGTCAAGTTCGCTTTCAAAATCCAATGACATCCAACATCCGCCGAGTGCGAGCAATTATATCAACAATTGTTAAAATGTTGCAGATAAAATAACAGAAAATCTTCATATTCCTGAAAGAAATTCATCTTTAGGCTATATCGCTCCATTTTTTGCATTCACAACAACAGCTCTGGAAGCAAGTAACACAAGTCTCAAATTCGTAGTAGAAGTGTTAGTGCTGCTGCCTCTATACCTTGCTCTTGCCGGCCGAACGTAGAACGAAATCTGATTTGAAGGTATAGTCGGCTTTATCCATTCCGTCGATTGTACGAATCAATCGCCATCCGCCGAGAGGTTCATCCTACAGATGATCATCACAAGAGGTTTAACAAGCGTTACATATATGAAAGCATGCATTGCATATGTATATCAAATGTAAATACACATAATGGATGTATACATAGGCCTACATACATATAGGGACACGTCTATTTAGTGCCGGGGCAAGACTTTACCTGCTCTTGCCATTATCCATGACGAAATCGCATGGATAGGGCCTATGTTCGTAATTAACAAAATCCTTTTAATTAGGCTACTTGCATGCATTGGCGTTGCATTGCGCGTGACCTTTATTATTTCTTAAAGGAGGCCTATTTAAATGCAACAAACGAAGTGGAACGATAGCATATTTAGGCTGCATCAAATGCCGTGTAATATATAGTATAGGTGATCTCATATTTTGCATCTTGCAGATGTTGTTACAAATCGTTTCACGGATGAGGTGGCATCAATATGACAATTCCAGTTGAAAATGAGTTTCTAAGCTTTGATGTACGGTGCAATAATTATTATGGGAATGGTTGTGGTGAAGAGTGAGGAATGGTTGTGGTGAAGACTGAAGTCGATACCTTTCTGCCGGTGTTTTCGATGACGATGAATTTTCCGTCTGAGGAGCATTCTGCGATCGAAACGGGTCCCTTGGCGCTTCTCTGGTAGGTCGTCTTAGCTGACATCTCCCCCTTCACCACCTGACTCACTCTAAGCGACGAGTCTAAGGAAAACAGAAACAACAGGTGGTCGTTTCTCGGGCCAGTTCGACTCAAGCACTCGTACATCTACTACAGACAAGACTTCAAAGATGGAGATTTGACGCATAATGCAGAGAGGTACACAAATTTGTAAACTCTTAAAGTTCAATGAACTTTTAAGGTACAACGAAGTACAATGAAGTACAATGAATGGCTGCACCATAATGCAACTGGACACCCAGCAGGTAGGCTATACTACATGAATCAATGTATAGGCCTACTATGAGTGATCAATGCTCTGATCTTGGATAATTACAATTTCGGAATAAGACACATAATCAGACGAAACCACACCTACTGACTTAGGCTATAATTATTTAACATAAATTCAATGATCCACTTATTTAAAAGTATGCGAACTCCAATATCGATGCCATGGCACGCTTGGTTAATTATCGCATGTAAGACTGGAAGCCAGTGTACGTACCGTCAGTGGTTTCCACGTGTCCGCTCGAAACCCAGGTATCCGCAACCTGCCTGAGGTTAATTCTAAAACATTTCCGGCAGTGGAATGTAAACAAAAGTTTCCAGCAATGGGAGTAATGACTTTCTTAACGAATCTTATCTCCACTGAGATAAGATTCATTGAGTAAACTTAAAGAGACTCGTCAATGTAGAATTAGAAGTTTAACTTAGAGAGACTTGTTGACGTAGAATTAGAACAAAAGTAGTAATCTAATTCCTAATTTGCTTGATGATAATGGCAAACATGTAGACGGTTGTAAACGAATCTTCCAAAGAAATCTACAGTAATTATTATGTGCTTGCGAAGATTGCATCACTCGACTTGTTTTATATAAAACGATGATGATGTAGAACTGTTAACAAACTGATTCTTTGATGGACTATGAACAAGGCCGTAGCTAGTGGGTGTTTTGGGTGTTTGAACACCCCCAAAATGGAAAATGTTAAAAATAATATAATGCATTTTCTAGCACATGATGTAAAAACCAAGAAATGAAACCATAAAAAACCCCGAAACGAAAAATGTAAAAAAATAGAATGAATTGATGACATTTTCTGAAGATTCCGGCCGGATGACTAAAAAGTCATCAGTTTTTTCGACGGGAAACTGGAGAAACACCCCCCGAAATAAAATCCTGGCTACCGCCTTGACTATGGATGTCGCTCATTCGCTTTGCTGCAAGCTGTCAAGCTAATTTGAATTAACTTTCAAACTAAGTCTTTTCCCGAGCAATCTTCTATGAGGACTGTGGTTAAACCCCTTCAATGCTTGTATATTATTTAAACCCCATTCAAATAGCGTACATCCATAAACATTTGGCCAGTCTACCTGCTTTCCTCGCCTTCGAGGAGTTTTCGGTAAGCAGCAATTTCCAGTTCGAGTCCAAGTTTTGTGTCCATGATGTCCTGGAGTTCCTTGAGAATGGCTTCCATCTCGGCCCTCAGTTTTGCCACTTCGTTCTTCAGCTCTCCATTTTCCGTCTCCAGTTCTCGTTCCCGTTCTTCCTTATCACGACGCAATGACTCCAGTTCCCTCATCAGCTGAGAATTCTGCAGGAAAAACAAAAATGGCTTAAACAATAGACGGGTCAAAGCTTTGACGTTAGGAAGCTAAGCGATATTGGGGCCTGGAGTGTTGCAATGCATGCTTGTAAATTATGCATAAATAAAGTATTATTCCTTTCTCATCTTAAGACAGTTTTATTTGGCCGCGCTGAGTTTGGGAGCGCCTCTGAGTAGCCCCTTGAAAAGGCGCTTTATAAATGCATCTAATGAATGAATGAATGAATAATGTACATTGCACGTATGCATGCTTACAGTATATATGCAATGCTATGCATTTGTCTATGTAGGCCTGCATGAATGTATCACGCATGCCTTTGAAATTTGTATAGCAAATTATATGTTACCGTATTGCTTTTAGAACTCTGATAAAGGCTCTCTAGCAATTATTAAGAAAATTGTTGGTCGACGCTATTCATCAAGTCGTACGTCCGTTAGCCCCCAGTGAATCCGTTACTATAAAAGAAGGTTATGCAATGTTGAATCGAGTTAAAGATCACGAAAAGACGCTAAATAAATGTCCCGACTAGGGGAGAGTCGCCATGAATGGACCACCTAAGGCAAACTTAGGTTTACTGTATAAATGCTACTGAATTTCCAAAAGCAAAACATGCCATATGCTTGGTTGATTGTTCATCTATGTTATTAATAAGCAAAAGACAGAAAATATTCGTGGATTTATGAGAAATAACTAAACAAATCTGTACCCCTAAAAAGTCCAATCAAGGCAACCTGCTTCCTTGAATGGACCGCATGGTGTCCTTGATTGGACCATTTGCCCTGAATGGGACACAATATTTTAAAGACGTTTTTAAAAGGTAATTTTACCCAAAAAGCAAGGGAAACGCTTTAGAACACTTAGTGTCTAACCATACAGTTAAAAATATCAATGCACAATTGGAGTAGCTGAAATCAACTTAATATATGACTGGCATAACCTCTGCCTGCAGACCAATTAGGAGTACTTTGCCATAATAACCTGTGCAGGTCTAAATATAGACTATATAGACTTCTATATAGTGAAATTATATGGCCTAGCTAATACTGGGAATAAATTATTGTGAAGTCTTACATTAGTACTCCGTTAAATCTATTTGAGTATATCTAATACAAGAAGAATTGCACGCAGTTCGCACAGAGGAACATTATCTTCATCAATACTAGCAGTGTATTGCTTCAGAGCAACTGTTATAAAACTATTAAACCTACAACTGACATTAATTGCATATTTTTAAATTATTCGTTCTATGCCTGTCAGAAGCATCGCCAAATCCCATGCCACACTGTCGACTATTGTTCGATAAAACCTACGCCAAAAGAGGGTATTGCAAATGGTTAAAGAATCACAACAGGACATTGCAAGTACCGGTGTCCTTAAATGGACCACGTGCACCCAATAACATTGCAGGTACGGGTGTCCTTAAATGGACCGCACCCAAATTATCGGTCCAATTAAGGACACTTAATGTGGTCCATTTCAGGCAACAAGGACTACTTCTACTCACACTGTGATAGTTTAACAGGTGTCAGTCTTAGCGCTAAACCGAGTATTGTTGCTTAAACATGAAACCTAGCTATGGTTAAAACAAGCGTGACTGCAATTTTTAAAGCTTGCCTAAATTGCCTACACTCATTGTCAGGTAGGGGAAAAATTAGATCAAGACTATGTGAAAAATAGTTTTTACCGCAACTAAATAAATGCTTAGAATTTCGTAAAACTGATTGCGGCGGTACGATCAATATTCAATCGCGCAAGAATACAACATTTGAAAACGAAGCAAAAAATGCGTCTAGGGTGTTAAATGGCTGCGGTCCAATTAAGGCAACGGTCCATTCCAGGCAACTCTCCCCTAGTGGAGTTAAACGGAGATGCACAATGTAGGTTATGCTACAATCGTTGCTCCTACTTACTCTGGCTTCCAGTTCAGACAGTTTGTCTCTGATTTCGGTCAGTTGAGAGCGAAGTCGTTTGCATTCCTCTTTCGAGTGAACGGTTTCCATGTTCTGACGAGTGGCTCCGGTTCTGAATTCTTGAATCTGTAACAGTCACCCAGACGATGCAATCTCAACTGAGCAACGCAAATGAAGTTTTTAAATTCACTCTTTTGTTGATTAATAATAATGTTTACTTGATTGAGCTGCATGTGTGCAGGCACAGAACTGTTACAAAGAGATGGTTCGAAGGAACTGGTCACTCAGATCTTTATCAATGTACAAGCATGCTTGAAGTACCATGGCAAGTTGTCATGTTTCTATTAATTTTGTAAAGTCAAGCAATATCAGCAATTAATGTAATAAATGAACGTTTAAAATTTAACAGAAAGTAGTGAGTAAGAGCTTAGTTGGCGTGTGTGTTATCAGATTCTTCAAGTAAAGCAGCTCTCTGGTTTGCCGTTGCCAAGACCTAAATTTGCATCATGATTGGCTAATTAGGCTAATTAGACCTTGATGAACGCGTGAATATGCTTAGCTTTGGTCTTATTTCTGTGTATGTGGCAAGGCATATGCTAACCTTTAAGTTATAGAATGTTTCCATTTCCCCTTTCATGGAGTCGAGCTTCTCGTCGTAGACCACCTGGATTTCTCTCAGAGCCTGACCCATCTCGTTCTTCCAGAACTCGCGATTCTCAGCCGTCGTATCCCGATAAGCCAGAGCAGCCAATTCCTTCATCTCCTGTTACCAATAGATTCAGACAGACGTAGCCTACCATTAGCAGAACTTCTAAACTCATCCAGCCTACTCTATTATAATAATCCATGGTTCATCTAACCGATTCATTCGAATTTAGTATTGAAACGATGACTTATATTAGGGTCCACACCTGTAGGCTTAATTTATGATGATGAATGATGCTGCTGCTGCTGCTGCTGATGATGATGATGATGACGATGATGATGACGTTGATGATGATGATGATGATGATGATGATGATGATGATGATGATGATGATGATGATGATGATGATGATGATGGGTTTTTAATTGACTTTTATGCCATTCGGAGATGAGGTGGTTTCCCGTTGTCTTCCTCACAGACAAATGAACATCATGATTGAACAACTTGTTCAGGTTCGCAGCGCAATGGCTTGAGGTAGATTCGAACCTGCCACCCTCCGCTTGCAAGTCACAGAACGTACTCCTAACCCTATATTTTACATTTTTATTTAAATATAAAATCGTCATTATCTATCTGTTGTTACTTGTTTTTATTTAAGACGTGATCGTAATTTAACATTTCATTAATGTCCTATTTTGTAATCGAATACAAATTAGTATGTTCATCAAAGCCAACGTCTCATCCGGAATTGCACGAGCGTGTCATTCTCCACAGATTCCTAGCAAGTTAATCTTCGAACGCGCCCTCCCAGTACAATATGAAATATCTTGCTGCTGCTGAAGACACAATTTGCGGTAAATGTAGGCCTACATATAAATTGGCGGTAATGGTATGGCGGTATCCGCCCACAATTAGGCAAAGCGTTCATCCCGTGAGCGTCTGCGCACCCGGTGCAGGATTGAATCTCGGACTAGCGCGGTCCGTAGGTCTACACGACGACCTAAAATGGTGTGGCATCGATTTCAAACGGGACAGAAGAGGGAGAAGGATCTCCCCCGATGAATCAAATGAAAACTGAACGGGGTCGAGAACATACGGTCGCTGTAGAAAACAAGCGTGCATAATTATTTGCATTTTCATTAACTGATCAAAAGACAGAAAGGCCACGATGCAGCTAATACAGGATGAAGGTAGGCTATACGCGTATGACCTGTTCATGAACTGCTTTCAGGAATTCCAGTTCCTCTTCCAGCGTCTGTCGTCTGTTCTCGGCGTCAATGTGCAGCAGAGTCTCGTTGTCCAAATCCTGTCACAACATCAATAAATCACACAAATTTATATAGCGCCCCTTCGAGATCACTACTCAGAGGCGCTCAACAAGCTCATCATCTCTTCACATTCACTGGTTGCTTTAAAAGCAGCAATATATCTATGGCGGCTGGCCACGATAAATTGATCCCATTTCTCTTGACTGTAGGTTTATGCGTGTCTTTCTGTTTAGAATCTTGCGGACGATAGATAATTTCGTGGAATACAAGTACTTTAGAATTAGGCTATTGACGCTATTCTTAAAAGGCATAGTAACAATATCAATGGTAAAGTATTATCAACAGTGGTGGGAAGTGATAATTAACTGGCGCATTTGTTTTGAATTAATGAAAATGTCGACGCACCATTTTGCTGAAGTATTCCCAATCACGCGAAGTCTAAGAATCAGGGTCTCCTGCGTTTGTATGGTTTCCTTGGTCAGTGTATCAATCAATTTTTTCAATCAATCAATTTTTTTATTGGTCCGTATGTATCAATTTATGGGGGGGTCCGTAGCTCAGTGGACAGAGCGTTGGCCGATAAACTGAGAGTCATTATCGTGACCCGGGTTCAAGCCTCGCTCAGGGCAAAAATTTATTTGAATTTTCTGTTAGCTGCCAGTGGCGCTTTCTGTTGTGTTGCTTGACTCGGGTCTGTTAAAAAATAAGTTAGCCCCCCACTCCTGGCTTGGCCCGTTGGCCGATCAGGAGCGTTCCAAAACTTAGGCCGTTAGTGTTAAGTTACCGAACCTGTTGTAGCCGACCTGCGTGTCGTTCGAAGCTGGCCTTATTTCGTATAACCTTGTACCTGTAATCGTTCTGCGGTGTGTCAGATTGAATTTGAATAAACGAATATTATTATTATCAAGCACACTAAGATATAAGGCAGAAAAATTTACATAAAGCATAACAAGTATCACAAATTAATCAGGCAATAATAAAGGTGAGAACTAATTAGTTAACGCAAATTATAAAACCTTTGGCTTATATTGGAAATACCCCCAGGAATATAATCATAAGAAGATCTTATTTAAACCCAGTGGCTATAATAGGATTGAGTGATACCAGTGTGTACAGTTTGCCATAAACCTGGAGTGTGTTAAAGAGAACTCTAAAGTACAGAATTAGGACACAAATGGAGACCCAGAAGGGAGGGAATCCCGCTAAGTAGGGCCCTCAAGTAGCTATGAAGACTTTTAATTAATACACACCACAAATTGATGAAAAATGAACCAAAAGCAACAGCAGATGAAACAATTAAGACACAATGAAAAAACCAACACACAAAGTAGAAAGCGCCCTGAAGTTTGTTCATCAGGACACACCTATGACATCAAAGCAATGTGCAGGCACAGAAAAACAACACACAGTGCAAAAGGTGAAAAAGTGAACCAAAAACAACAGCAGATAAAACAATTAAGACACACTAAACAAATCAACTCCCAATGCAGGAGGAGCCTTGAAGAAGGAGCACATTTGTAAATAATTTGATAACTAATTTAATATCGGTTATGGTTAACTAACTATGACTCTATGAGCCATTTTCGTAGGTTTATTTTAAATAGGTTAATGTTAGGAGAGGCCCTTAGGTTTTGTGGCAGACTATTTCATAATAGTGGGCCACTAAATTTTCATCTGTTTCTACCTACATGCGTGATGTGCTGCATTGGTTGCCAATAGCCCAACGCATCCATTATCGAATTGCTGCCCTAGTCTCACGTTGTATCCTTGGTTGCGCTCCATCCTACCTGCGCATTCTTTGTCGCCCAGTCTCTGACATTGTAGCGCGTCGGGCCCTTCGCTCTGCTGCGAAGGGACAACTGCTTGTTCCACGGGCTCGCTTGGCTACCAGACAGTGTCGAGCCTTCTCGGTTGTGGGGCCGTCCATCTGGAATGACCTCCCCCCTAACCTCCATCTCCTCCACCTGACCAGTCAATCCTTATTCCTTAAGTCCCTTAAATCTTTTTTCTTTTGCCGTGGCTGGGCTGGGAGCGCCTCTGAGTAGTTTCTTGAAGGGGCGCTATATAAATGCTAATAATGAATAATGAATGAACTACATTTTATGGAGAATTTACGGGAGTTTGTTCTAGCAAATTCCGTTCTTAAAGAAAGAAATTCTTGTTTCATGTGAATGAAAGTCAAAGCTTGACTTAAACAGGTTAGTGTAGGGGAGAGTTGCCTAGAATGGACCGTTGCCTTAATTGGACCGCAGCCATTTAACACCCTAGACGCATTTTTTGCTTCGTTTTCAAATGTTGTATTCGTGCGCGATTGAATATTGATCGTATCGCCGCAATCAGTTTTACGGAATTCTAAACATTTATTTAGTTGCGGTAAAAACTATATTTCACGTAGTTTTGATCTAATTTTTGCCCTACTTGACAATGAGTGTAGGCAATTTAGGCAAGCTTTCAAAATTGAAGTCACGTTTGTTTTAATCATAGCCAGGTTTCATGTTTAAGCAACAATACTCGATTTAGCGCTGAGACTGACACCTGTTAAACTATGACAGTGTGAGTAGAAGTAGTCCGTGTTGCCTGAAATGGACCACATTAAGTCTCCTTAATTGGACCGATAATTTAGGTGCGGTCCATTTAAGGACACCAGTACTTGCAATGTTATTGGGTACGGTCCATTTAAGGATACCGGTAGACCTACTTGTAATGTCCTGTTGTGATTCTTTAACCAATTACAATACCCTCTTTTGGCATAAGTTTTATGGAACAACAGTCGACAGTGTGGCATGGGATTTGGCGATGATTCTGACAAGCATAGAACGAATAATTTCAAAATATGCAGTCAGCTGTAGGCTTAATAGTTTCATAACAGTTGCTCTGAAGCAATACACTGCTATTACAGATGAAGATAATGTTCCTCTGTGCGAACTGCGCGCAATTCTTCTTGTATTAGATATACTCAAATAGATTTAACTGAGTACTAATGTAGTACTTCACAATCATTTATTCCCAGTATTAGCTAGGCCATATTATTTCACTATATAGAGGCCTATATAGTCTATAATATTATGTAGACATGCACTGGTTATTATGGCAAAGTACTCCTAATTGGTCTGCAGGCAGAGGTTATGCCAGTCATATATTAAGTTGATTTCAGCTACTGCAATTGTGCATTGATATTTTTAACTGTATGGTTAGACACTAAGAGTTTTAAAACGTTTCCCTTGCTTTTTGGGTAAAATTACCTGTTAAAAACGTCTTTAAAATATTGTGTCCCATTCAGGGCAAATGGTCCAATCAAGGACACCATGCGGTCCATTCAAGGAAACAGGTTGCCTTGATTGGACTTTTTAGGGGTACCTATTTGTTTATTTATTTCTCATAAATCCACGAATATTTTTTGTCTTTTGCTTATTAATAACATAGATGAACAATCAACCAAGCATATGGCGTGCTTTCCTTTTGGAAATTCAGTAGCATTTATGCAGCACACCTAAGTTTGCCTTAGGTGGTCCATTCATGGCAACTCTCCCCTATTCATTTGGCAGGATATTGCACAGCGATTTGTTCATAAATTCACATGATTGGTAGTCAGTAATCTGGTCAAGTTTGAGAATCTCTAAGTCAGTAAAAAGCTGGTTAGTATGGGCAGTATAAGGAGAGCCAGTTATGATGCGAACAATTTTTTTCTGGAGTAATATTAACATTTGAAGTCTAGATATGTAATTGGACTCCCAGATCATATTACAGTAACTCAAATACGGCTGAACCATGGAGTAGTATAATGTCAATAGAGTATTAGGTGAGAGCAGGTAAGAAATTCTCTTAATAATTCCAATATTTTTAGCTATTTTATGAGATATCTTATCGATGTGAGTACTCCATGTAAGATGTTGATCCACATAGACACCTAGAAATTTAACCGAAGTTACTTTAGAAATCTCTAAGCCATCGATAATCACATTTCTTTGTGCATGCGGAATTATCTTTCTATGAGAGGAGAATAAAATATAATTGGTTTTATTAAGGTTCAACGATAAGTTATTAGCTTTAAACCACTGAGATATATTTTTTAATTCATCATTCAAAATCCTGAGTAAGCCAATATTGTCTATTAAGGTGGAAGTGGTGTCAGTTATTCTCGTTGGACGCAGAATTGAGGGCAAAAAATGATACGAGAAGATAGTTTCTAGAAAATTATTAGTCAAGGTATGCACAGAATGCTTTAACAAATCAATATTAAAATCTCTCAATAAGATAATATCCATTTTTGAAGATGTTAGCTCATCCAAGAGCTGGTTAAAGTTATCATTAAATGCCTGCAGGGAGAGCCCTGGTGGTTTGTAGATCACCCCAATTATCAAGGGTGCACCCTAATCCTGAAAAATCTTAATAAACAAGCTCTCGTAGAAATCGTGATTAAGTTTAGTATTTAATGTTTGGAAAGAAAGAGTAAGTTTTATAAATAAGCCCACCCCTCCTCCCCCCCGTCCATTGGCCCTGTGCCTATACTCAAAATGGTAACCTTGTATATAAATAGAATCAGTTTCTGTTAACCAGGTTTCAGTTACAGCTAAAACGTCTACAGGCACCTGCTGGAGGAGCAACTGGATATCTGTTAGTTTATTCAGTATACTCCTGCAGTTAATGCGCATAAAAGAACAGGTGGTTGATCCTTCTTTAGTGGTTAATGGCACTTGGGATGGTGTAAGATACCCATGGTCAATTGGCCTTGTTGTATATAAATTTTCATCAGGGTTAAGATTCCAATATAGGTGTGTCCTTGCCACCCCATCACGGTGATGAATTAGTGATGCATTGATCATTATCTGTGTCCATCAGATTTTCAATATGAGAATCAAGTGTGTTATCCATAACATCTAACAAACATATCTCTTCATTCTCCTGTACTATTGGGTTGCAATTATCAATCAGATCAGACATTGTACAATAATAAATGACAACAAAATAAAAGAAAAAAACAACTTGACTTCCTCAAGTGCAAAAATAATAAACAAATGAAAACGCAAAATCGTCCACAAACGAGAAACACTGCTCCAGGCGGTTGCCAAAATGAGCTATGCCAACAAGCAGCTTTGAAATTTAGAACAGCTAAATAGTAGAATTAATACAAGTAGGTTAAATAACCTCACTCATCTCCGTCTTGAGTTATGGCGTGCATGTTCAAAAAACAAAAGCAGCAATAATGTAGTAATTTAACTAGAGAAATAACCTCCACGCTCCGACAACGAACCCTAAAATCAAATATAGCCTTATAAAAATTATGATCGTAGAGCCTTGGGCGTATAGTTGATAGTTGCTGTGGCGCAGTTCGGGACCCATAAAGTATCGCTCCATCACAAACACGTTCTTTGCTTTTGTTTTTATATAGCTCATCGGTGCATTTCTGACCCACGCTTGCTGCAAACCGACTCAGATAGTCACATGACACGTCCGTAACATGGAACTAAGCAACAATGTCGATCTTAAATACATAGGCCTACCCTATTTTATATATAACTATATATATATATTAAATATACATAACTCCATTATACCCTATTATATATAAATATATATATATATATAATTCAGGGATGTATTTTTCTCCATGTGTATTACCCATATATGCGAGCTCATTAAATACGACAGTCTTGCCTCAATTACCTGCAATCCGGAAGCAACTGCTTTCGTGCAGCCAACTGTCCATCGGTCAGACATGTCTGCGATGGCTAATTTGTCAGCGTCAAAGCCAATAACGACACAAAATATACTGTACCTGGGCCTAGCTTTATGGCGCATTTTAAAAAATTCTGCGCACCAATAAATTATTTTCTAGATATATTCGTATAGGCTATAATAACTACATGCATATAATACTGTTAGATATATAGTAAGATGGCATGTAATTGACATAGGTCTGCCTAATAAAATAGCGTAATACATCTGTTAGAAAACTTGTAAACTTTAGCATAGGCCAATATTTAATATCATCAGTAAACTCTAGTCTACTACACCCTGAGATATAACATGCTGTATTATACACTAGGATCAAAACGATAATAACAATGACGATAGGCTATCTAAGGTGCCGTAACACAGGCATGCCGTTAAACACGGCCGCCTCACATAGGCCTACTACTAGACCAAGTCATTTAAATCCCTTTAAATAACTGATAGAAATCTTAATGCAAACCCTCATAATGCAAAAGTTGATGTAGCGATTCATATAACTCATTGCACAATACACAATAAGCTTACACTCGTCGGTTTGGTGCCTCCTGTAGGAGCGTAGCGATGATCTAGACCTACGATAGTTATAAACGACGATAAAGGCCTGGATATCTAACTAAAGGAAGGCTGAAGGAGAGGCAACATGATGGTATACTGGACTTACGAGTCTCGTTCTGTTGAGTGCGTCCTGGAGTGTTGCAATCGTCTTCTTGTCCTTTTCACGGTCCGTCTCCAGAGTCTCAAGTCGTCTACGCAGCAGGTTTATCTCGGCCTCGTAGTCGGACAACTGCTGGTTCTGTCTCTCGATCTTCTCGCGACTTTCGTACACGGTTCTCTGTGCGTCTTCCAATCTAGAAGTCAGAGAAACCACGACGACCTTCAGTTGCTTCAGAAAAGCTTTAGGCCTAGTGCACGCGAATGTTCAAATATACGACTATGGACGAAAGTAAACAGCACGGCATAGAATTCTGCATAAATAATCGCATATTGTCCTATTAGTAGTATGTATAGTAGGCTCACATCCTTCATCATAGGACAGAAAATTTACGTGCACCTGCCGATTAAATAATTAGCCTAATTCATGCATTTCATTGTCACACTTCCTGCGTTGCTAAGCAGTTGCATTAATAATATTATTATTATACGCACTTTTATTATTATTTTTGCTATCCAGATCTCATATTATGACAGTCTATTTATTCGTTTTGTCATATGTAGGCCTATAATTGTATATGTTGCTGCTAACTGCATCATTTACCAACAATACCCAACATGTAATTTCTGCGTTAATTTTATGCATGGCAATATTGATGTTTTGAGCAATTTTGTGGCGAACTAACGTATCTGATTTCGGACGCTGACCTTCTTCGAATAATTATTATGAGAACCGAGGACTATGGATTTTCCATTAGGCGTTTCGTTTGCTTAATTTAAATATGATATTCTCTCTCAAAAAATTGGTCTACTTCGCCGGCGGCGAGAGCAAAAAGCGACGGAAGAGAATCGATTAGATGGACGAAGAGGCAATTATTTGTCGGAGATTGGTCCGTCATAACCGGAAACAAGATAGGAAGTCGATTTTTGAAGACGATGGTTTTTTTCTGGAAATAGGAAGAAATTCTGCGTGTTGTCCAGTTTGCGGTTAGTTAGACTGATAGACGGAATATGACTGATATCGCAGAGATGCAGCGGTGTTTTTCACGTTCGGAGATTATAAGAAAGAAGATATAAATAAAAGAGAAACATAAAGAGTTTCAAATTAGAGACGTAACAGGAAAATTGAAAAGCAACGACAGATGAAATCATCAATAAGGCAGCTCTGCAACTCTAGCAGATCGCGTCAACTAGCGTTATGGTAGCCTACCGTAGATGTGAAGCAGAACGTAGAAATAAAATCAAAAAGACATGAAAAATTCCAGCAATTGAGACAGGTCATAATAATAACAGATCAAGAGTAAATGATGCAGTTCAAATGATCTGCCGATGACCTGCGGTGGTGCCACAACTGAGGATCAGAGTTCATTGAAAAACAAACTGCAAAAGAACGTAATGGAGGCAGAGCACAACAGAATTGGACAACCATTCGGATAGCATAATGCCCACCTATGCTCTTCACTGTGTTTGAAAACACTTAGGTGGGCGCTTGAACCAACAGAAGCCAGATTCTGTATTATGGAGAAACACTCACCTGATTTTGATTTCCTGAAGTTGTTCCTCGAGTGATGCGACCCTGATCTCGAGTCGTGCCTTCTCCTTCTCCGCATCATCAAGCAGCTTCCTCGCTTCATCGAGTTCCGCCTGGTACATGGCCTTGATCTGCGTCGTCTCCTTGCCCCACTTCGACTTCAGCTTGTCCAGCTCATCAGCCAGCTTCCTGTTCTGAGCCTCGAGAAAACGCACCTTCTCGATGTAACCTGCGAACCTTTCGTTTAAGTCCCGCATGTCCTTCTTTTCCTGCTCTCTCGACTCCTTCACGGCATTCACCCCGGTGCTCGTGACGACGGCGTAGGCACCGGACGGGGCCCCAAATCCGGACCCGTACTGCATCGACCGTTCCATCTTGATGGACCGACTGGTCGAACCAGGTCCTCCGTAAGTGGTACGGTTGATGACGAGGTGGCGAGGTGTCATCTGAGGCTTGTAGAAGGACGGCAGCTCAGAATCCAAGGTCGAGCGGGACTCGTAGGTCGTAGTACGAACGGTACTACTGCCCTCTTTCGTCGATCGACTATCAGTCATGTTGGTGGCTTGCTTGCTACAACGGTGATGATGTTAGACCTTCTCTACAGTGAACACAACCGAAGGACTCGATCTGCCAGAATGTCGGAATGATGACCGATACCGCTGCTATTTGAATGAAGTGAAGCACTCTCTGATGCCAGCTAGACCACGCCCGAATGGCCCGCGTCACGTGACTGAGACCTGGCTACGGAGCCAGACAGCGCCTCCTCCGCTACCTGGTCACCGAACGCCCACCTGTACATGACCATCAAACGGTGAATTGCATTATAAAATCAAACCAGACGGGCACACAATGCAAAAATTTCAATCACCTACTATCGGCGCCTCAGGCGAACACCGAACAACGTGACCATTATGATGTCGCACGTGGTCCGCATGACATGGACGCACATACCGTTCAGTGCCAATCAGTTAGTTGGTGAGTATTTACCGCTCGGTCTTGAAAGCTGTCGATGACACGTCGTCGTCGTCGACATCGTCTCTCGTATAATTACAATTGCACATTTGGCGTCTCGCTTGAGGCATGTGAAATGAACGGCTTCGTGTCCTGCATCATCATCATCTGACCTATGTAACACGAGGTCCACATCTCTGCTCTTCCGACAGTCAACCATCGAACGGGGGGGTTGGGTGGGATCAAAGGTCGACTACAATATGTGAGCTGTGTCGTTTCGGGCTACCATGTATTTATTGAGCAACAGCGTCCTTAGACTGTACGTTACCATCTGGTCAGAAGAAACCGGAAGCAGTTGAATGAAGCTTCTGAAATGAGATGCTGATAGTAGGCCTAAATTACCTGATCCTCTCTGTCCCGCTTCGTCTAAGAGGGTCGCTTTGCTCTATAGGTGAGCAGTCCGCAGATGGTTTGACCATAAAGTTTGCCCGAAGAATTAAAATCCGTGAGATGGAACTGAGGTCATGGGCGGAGTTTGGTTTCCGATTTTGGAGGGGTTAAAAAAGAACTTTGGAAGAACTTGGGCTTTGTTGTTGGGGCTGAGACTCGGACCAGAACGAGCGGCGCAGAAAAATATCTTTTCCTGGAAAAAAGTTGATGACCTTTCTTGTTTTTAGTCCTCGGGCTGAAATCTCGCCGAAAAATGAAAAAAGTTATTCGGAAGTTTCGCGTTCGTGAACAGAGCCATTTTTCCAGAACAAATTGATTACCCTGAGCCTTGGGGGGGTTAAGCCCAAGAAAAGATACCATTTACACGGTAAAAAATGAATCTGGGTCTTCTTGGGGGGACGTAACCCCCTAGCCCCTGATAAACCCCGCCAATGATTGAGGTTAACTAACGACAATCATATGAAACAGGGAATTATTAGCCGGGATAATACCGAAATATCAGTGCTAGATATTCCCGCGCTAAATACTATTCCCAATTCAAATTATATTCGAAATGTTCCTGTGATGTGGTTAAATGGTTGATTTACGCATGATTCTCGGTTTAGGATGAAGATAGCATCAGTCTTTATCAGGTTTCCTTATCATGCGCTTTATTCGTCAGTTCAACTGCATAGCCATCACAATACTAATTAATATTTTAAGAATGAAATCATTGACATTAATAGAAACTGTTTTCTACCACCATGGCAGCTTTTCTATCAGCATGGTCACATGAATTTTACTTAGAACCCCTATTCTCATATGGACCCGTGTAGAGCAAGCGTTTTGATTAACTCTAGAGTTGTAAGCTAGACTCTACAGTTAAAAGCTATTTTTTGTGTTACGGCTGCATCAGCCTGCATGTATCCTAAAAATTTTAAGACCGCAAGGCGTTAACTATCGAAACACTTACTTGCGTAAAGAGGAACGGATTTGAGAGTGACGACCAAAATCTTCCTTTAAACGCCGAGTTATGCATAGATCTAATAGTAAAATTCTGCATTCGCTGCTTTAGAAATAATTCTGACTACCTTTCTACACAGTACTGTTATCGAAACCAAAAATGACCTTTTCCAAGTCTTGAAATGCAACATAACCTTTATAAAAAGAGTTATGCAACTTGTTTAGTCATTTTCCCATTGATGATTTCTATTAAAAATTCAAATTCGCAAACTTGCACGTTTGGGTGAAAAGTAGGCTACCTCAAAGGCTTTAAGACCTATTGAGATTATTAGCATCACGAGTAATTTCAGGACCAAGAGTGGGAAAACAAAAGAACATTTGAACCCGATATTTTTAAATCCCCTTGCGCTCACTTACCAGAGATGAGTAGGCTACATTGGGGCCGGTGTCACGATATAAAGTCGCTTCCCGATATAGAGTTTCCCCTGAAACAGAGTCTCCCTCTGGCTGAAACTCTGTGTTGGATGAAATTTTTTTTATATAAAAGTGTATAATTACATTTTCTTGTTAGATAATTTAGCAACTTGAACCAACCGTTTAACCTGTTCATCTATAGAGTTTGTGCATCTGTAGCCCAATTCACGCTGAACGGAGGGGGGAGCTTTATTTCGTCGACGGAGGAAATGTTTTCTCCCCCCGAAGACTTTGCCTCAGAATATAGTCTCTGGAACAGATCCGCCGGGTAGAATCTTTTTCAAACTGATGTCTCCGGGGGTGACTTTGGGGGGGGAGATTCGGTCACGCGACAAGGGAACTTGCATCCCAGAAAATTGTCACCTATTTTTTATTACCAGTTGTTGGTTTTCAGCAAATTTCTTAATGATACTGAATTGCATGAAAATTCAACATTTCACATTTTAAAATCCTCTTTGCAAATACCAATGCTCTTAATTTCCAGTTAGCAGTTTTCAAGGTCTTCCTAAAAGAATTAAACGCTACCATTGTGTTTTGCCCCTCTTTCAGCGATGTAGGGCCTATGTAGGACTGGTGGTGTCCATGTATGAGTTATCCCTGTCATTGCTATCACTATAGAAGTCCATTCGCTATCATGTGACACATACAGCGCAGGAACTATAGTTGAGTCTTTTGTGATCGAGTTTTAATTTTACTAGAAATTTGAGTGTATTTCATCCAAAAGCGAGAACATTTTTTAAATGATTGAGTTTGTTGACTATAAAACGAGCCATGGACACAGCCGGCATCGTAATCACTAATCAGCAATTGAATTCTACACGTAATCTTGTGAAAGAGAGCGCTCACGCATTCGCATTTTGAAATGAGACTGATGTTCGTGTTGTTGAAATATCTGCATGTCGTCCTGCCATGCTTGCTCCACCACCTTTGTTTCGCCATATTTGTTCCCCCATCTTTGTTTGTAATAATATTGTCATGGATGAATGAGAGTCAATTAACTCTATAAGCGGCCAGTGTCGAAATTTTTTCTTTCAACATCAGCTCCATGGTGAAAACCTGCAACTCTCAACCGGACCTCAAGAGGTGCTCCGAGTGAGGGCGTTTTCAACTATAGGAGCTTCAAGTATAGTGAGAACTTGTTATAGGCTATCTCCAAAATGTCAAAAGATTATCGTCCCCGTTCAGAAGAGTTGTATCGCAGATAGTTCTTGATCTGCATGCGCATTCTAACAACGCACTTCATCAAGCACAGAGTATCTGCTTCTGCATTAGTTTCACCCTTTGCTAACAGGTGCTGCACACACTGCCATGCTGCTTCCGCTTCTATTGCTCTCAACCATTTCATTGTCATCTCTAGGCCTATTAGTACTTCCACTATAGTCCTACGTTCTTCAGAAGCAGCAGAAAATGCCACATTGGCTTTATCGGACGCACCATTTTGTGCACTGTATAAAAGTTCTTTCTTTGCACACCTTTTTACATCCAGCAGTGACTTCAAGCAGAAATTCGGTTTTGTAATATTTGTTATTGAATGGGACCATATTTCGGTTATAAATAGACAATGTATTCTGTAAAAATAAGCAACAGTTTGTAAGCCGCAATAGTTCAGATAACGAAAGAAACTCAGAGCGTCAAAAATCATGCAAAAAACGAAGCTACTTTCAGTAATTTAAAAAATAACCTCATAAGAATCAACAATCAACGAAAAACGATCGTCAATGATCAGCAAAAAATAAAAAAATAGCAGTCAATCGTATTTAGAAATCGTGTGTTGTTTCCCGAGGGTAAGTCGAAGCTAGCACCCGCCGCAGTCGTCGTTTTCGGCAGTTGAACTCTCCCGTAACGTCTTCATCATCTTCAGCATCTCCTGTGGAGGAGCAACACAAACACTTCATTGTATACACGTAACAAATTTGTGCTTTAGTTATCTGCTGATAAACAACGACGGAAAAAGCTGTGACACAAGAAGAATGGAGAGAGATTATTATCTAGCATTTGGCCCTTGCGAGTGGGCCCAGGCCTTTTGTAGGGATATGGTATTTTTATTTATTTTATTTTATTTATTTATTTTTTTTCCTCAACCAAAACAACACACAAACATGATACAATTATGGCAGTGAATAATACATTAACATGAATTTGGTGAAGAGGGGGAGACCCAGAAGGGATGTAAAATCCCGCTAATAGGGCCACCCATAATTCATGTAAAATATAAAAGAAAAAACATGACAGAACATTCAATTGCAGGAATAAAAAAAATGATGAGGAAGAGAGAAAAACAAATTAAGCAATGTACACTTCTGTATATAACGAGAAAAACAACTCTTAACTAATGACTTAACTAAAGACTTAACTAAGGGCTTGGCGAAACCACTGAGCAGAAACCTTAACAGCAGATACTATAGGCAGAAAGAGAAGGCGCCGACAAAAATACCGAAAGAGTAGATAGACCTACAATGTACAATATACATGTAGATGCTGCCTATGACCACCTGCTTCCGCTTGATCTGTGTCAAGAGCGCCTTTGAAATAGGCTATTGGCTTACAAATACGATGCTAGTGAACGATGCAACAATAAATTTTCAGATGTACGTTGTTACCAGCGGAGTGCATTGGGAAATTCATTTCCATTCGTTTCCACTGTATCCTCAGTAATGGGCGCCCGC
>OX457038.1:37611447-37621447 GCA_949752735.1 Lumbricus terrestris | reverse complement strand
TCTCAGTAATTCAGCATCTGTTTTAGCTCATTTCTTTACAGCAGCTCTTGAATTTTTTTTATCTGTGATGCGCTGTGTCATTTTGCTCTGATTGCCACAATAAACGAAAATAGCAGTAGTATTTTCCCTAGGTCAACTATTATTGAGGTCCTTGTCTGTTTTATATCAGAATTTTTTTTAAAGTTAAGGATGTAATAAAGAGCCTTTAGTGTAGCAAAGTATTCCTGTAGATAGAAATCAGGCCTATCAAAAGAACATAGCAATGTTTTGGCTTACTATATATATATAGTATAGGTTTATGGTTATCGATCTCGGGGACTCACGCGTCAAATACCATTGTGATGGTGAATTGTTCATAAAAAATATAATAAACCATTATCATCATTGTAGAACTTTGGCATACTTGTCAGTTGTGCTTGAGTAAAAGAATGTAGTCTTTCTGTTAAAACTAGTCATATGTAAAAAAATGTGACTAAATCATCCTTATACTCAAAAAGACGATGATTTTTCGTAAAATCCAAAACTTCAACCACGTTGTGCTAGTCCTAAATATTTTTCAATCGGGATAATGTTTTGGCTACATCAGTCTTTTACCAAGTGGCACCAAATGATGGGTTGGAGAAAGAATAAAACTCAAGTTGAAAATTTGCCATTACAGATGCGACCACCCTAATACATACATACATACATACATACATACATACATACATACATACATACATAGACAATAATGGATGCATGCATACATGAATATATGCCCACATACATACATATTATGCATCTATGTTTCTGTGATGCATGCATAAAAAATACATAGGCCTATATACATATACGTAGTCCACATGTAGATTATCTGCATTGAGAATTACACATAAAACATGAATGAATACATTTGTAAGATCTATGCATTTATTGGAAATCGTTCGACGACGATGGGGGAGGGGTGGGGGAGCGATGTGAAGTGGCGCCGTTGTTGACTTAATCCCAGACTGAGCAGAGGTTAAAGTTCAACATTTCCAATGTAGCATTTCCATGATGATCTGATGGAAAGATGGAAAGATGGAATTCTGATGATCGTCGTATATACCATACGCTTTGATCTTTTCTGTTGGCGGGCACTGTCCTCTATCTGCCTATGTGCCTCTCTATCTTCTTGTCTGTCGCTCTGTATTTCTGTCTCTCTGCCTCTCTCCGTCTCTCTATCTCTCTCTCTCTGACTGTCTCTTTCTCTCTGTGTTTCTGGCTCTCTGTATTTCTGTCTCTCTGTCTATTTGCCTCTGCCTCACCGTCTCTCTGTCTCTATGTCTCTGTACCTCTGTATGTCTGTCTCTCTCTCTCTCTGTCTATTGACGCTCTCATGTCCTCGATTGCTAACGGTTCAATTTGTCATTTTGCCTTCGTTTGGTGTATGTGTGGATATTGTTCATCGACAATATATATGTACGCTCACTTTATATGTACACTCACTACCTACGTCCGTGATAAAACATCTTGGTGCGTTATTGAACCCATGACATTTTCTGATCTGTCTATTTGCTTCCAAATTTATTAGTGTTTTGCCCGACTCGAGGCTCACACTGCTCATTTATTATTATACGTGCCTGCTTGCGGCCAAATATCTTTTCCTCCATATTTGCTCTTCGGTCAGAAGTACACACACAATTATTTGCGGTCATGCAAGAAACATTCAAGTTCCATCTAAGCTTACATGGCCACAAGAATTCATTGCTCATTTCCCACACGTTGACTAATGCTTCTTATAATATAATAGAACGAAAATTTTGTGTATTATATTATAATACACAAAATTTTCGTTCTATTATTGACTCACTTTTTCTAACATTGTCATTTTTTGCTGATGATACAACCGTATTCTATCACCTTAACATATCCCTATATGGATTATAGCAACTAGTCAATCAGGGAATAAATTTATGGTTGATCGGTTCACGATTAGTAAATTGTCATTAAACGACAGTAAAACCAACTTTATGCTGTTTAGATCAATAGAAAAAACAACACACAAGTAAACGTCCAATTACAAATTGACATTAGTAGCCTACATAGGCTTATCCCGCAAGTGTTTGCTTTCAAATTTCTTGGAATCTATATTGATAAATATTTAAACTGGTCTGAGCACGTCAAAATAGTCTGTACGAAAATTGCGAGAAACGTGGGATCAGAAGACGGGGCCTGGCGTCCTGTACCTTCCTCAAAAGTTCTACTCAAGCTATGCGACAGGACTGTAGGCAGTGTAGGCCTATACTCTATACTATAGTGTAGCAAAGCTGGGAACAAGAATTATTCTTGAAATTTGCTCCAATAAATTAAGTGCCTCTGTTAGCCGACCTCCCTCAGCCAGTTCCAATTTGCGATTTTTACGGCTTGCGACATAAATATTAAATTGCACAGAGGAGTCGGAGGCGAGGATAGAGACTAGTAGGCCTAGTTGTGTGATTGTTATTGTAAACAGCCTGCTTGCTTGAACTGCTGCTTTAAGATACAACGGGGAAAACAGAGGACGGCGTTTTTCTTTGAAGTTGCACTCTGAAGCAACAGCGCTATAAAACAGATGCATGCCTCAAGGCTCCTTAGTGATCTATGGTCGACGTCATTTTGGCTGGCATGGCATCGTCTACTGCCAATCTAACATGTTCTAAAAGCTTTCGCATCTGATTTATGACTGAAGGGAACAGACAAGAAAGACCAACTGATCATAGACCATCTGAGCTACCGGGTATTTTAGCTTTATTGAACTTTTTACGTCGACACATGACTACCACATTCTGAACGAAGGAGACATAAATATAATGCATGTCTACTTACTTACATTACTGAAATTTGGCTTATACATAACCCACAGATTTATTTTGCTGAGATTCTTGGTCATCTAAAACTCAGCACTGTCAGCAGCTGCGTTGTTGACTGCGGGTTCAGTGAGACAATTTGTGGGTTCACCGCGTCGAATGCAACAGATAAATCAAAGAAGACACCTATATGGGAAAAGTCGTTTTTGTCTCTATGGCATCATTAATCTTCTCACACATTTCCATAACGGCAATGCAGAAAGAGCGCACAGTTCGAAAGCGATACTGACCTTTGAATGAGATATTCTTTGATGTCAAGTATTATCTCATTCTTCCACAGATAATTTTTCAAGAATTTTTGGGGAATATTGCAAAACAGAGATATTGGCCTACATGTAATTACACGTTTTCTTGCGATCCCAACCTTAAAATAGGCATTGATTTTTGGAAATGTTTAGAGCTTAGGCTCCTTGGGACAACGTTACTCATGGTCTACAAAAGAGCAGTTTATTACTTCCGTATAAGAGGAATCGATGTGTATTCTGAAATTGTAAAAATTTGGCAATTTAGGTATCAGTCCTGTACTATAAGGTGAGCTATTTAGCAGTTTGTATTGCTTCCGCAGGTGTTGTCCATTCTATTCCAATGTAGGATGCACAGGGGTTTAGAAATCATGGAGGGAAGTAGGCCTATCTTGTGACGGGGATGTTTTCTGCCAACTCGGTGAAAAAATCATTAAATTTATTAGCAATAGGGTTTTCATCTTTAATTTTCACATCGTCAATTTATAAAAAAAACTGACACAGAAGAGATCCTGCTTCATGTAGGCATTGGAGTGTTTTAGTTGACGCCTATAGGCCTATGCTTAACTCAAGGCCATTTTCGCATTCTTGTGTGTCTATAGGCCCTAATGCTGACTCTTAGCAGCTGCAAGTTGTTTCCAATTTCCGTCTATAAATTGCTAATCTAGTCTTATTTTCTGGCATATGTTCTTTTAGGTTGTTTTTGCATAATTCTGGTTTCTATTTATCGTTGCGATCCAGAGCTGTTTTATTTCTTGTATTTTGAATGCACAGTTTATTTTGAAAGAGAATATTCATACAATGATTTGTGTTTGTCGATAACCACTGTAGACCTATAAATATGTTATTCAACCTTTGCCACCATGTGGCATCCATAGCTTATCATGCTTATGTGAGTAGTTACAGGGTCTGGTTCTCTATATTGCGTGTCTAGAAAACTAACAACTTCTCAAACGTTTGCTAAATAAATCGTATAAATTGCGATTTTTGGTCCTTTCCGCGAGTTATTTGAGAGCAGTAATACATTTTGTGCGTCACTTGAGGAGTTTCTTCTGTAGATCAGCGCTCGAAACATGTAAAAAATCATTGGCAGATTGTCACGAATTTAGTTTTTGACGGCCTTCGGGCAACGCTCAAGCCGTCCATGCAGAAGAACAAATAGCTACTTATACTGTCTATCTCTGATTTAAATCGGGAGTGAAAAATACCCAGGTATTCCTAGAATTTGCTGAAGTCAACAGCTATAGCCGTCTGGATGTTTTTCTGAGTCATGGCCATTCTAAGACGTGTCTCATGCGGTCGAATCTTATCGCGACTGTTCTATAGGTCGCCTCAGAAAGTGCATTTCTAGGGCTAACTTGACTTTTCAGAGCAAACTGCAGGTCTCCCGACCGACCCTCTATGTCTTCCTTCATCAGCCATCTTCATCATCTCTGTCCGCCTGCATGTTATATCCTCTTTGTCTTGAGTATCATTGTCTCTTTCGTTCCGTCCTTCCGCAGTCACTGTCTCCCTCTTTACCGATATGCCACGACATTTAAAGATGGATTCTGTACATTATTTTCATTCATTCATTCATTTATTCCGAAAATTTATATAGCGCCCCTTCAAAAAGCCTACTTAGAGGCGCTCCCAATTTCTCTCAATTTTTTCTCAATTTCAACTCTCTTTCTCTCTCTTTTTCCTTGTCTATGCATTTGGCATCCGTCTCTCTCTGAAGCTCTAAATCTTTCGTGTCTTCCTTGATACTTCGCTTCATCGTTGCCAGAGGAAGTAGCAACCTATTGTATGCCTAGAGCACTCAGTCATCAAAGACTTTGCAGGACTAGCAGTCGTCAGTAGCACTCAGTTGATCGTAAAAATAGAACTCTTTCATGATTGACTATCAACGACGTGTTGACGTCTTGTCATCATTTTGCTTTTAAAAATGGATTTCTTCGTCGCAGATTGGTCTATGATGACGTCTTGATTTCAAACTGCACTGATCAAAGTAAGCTTTTAAACGCATTTATCCTGGAGTTAAATTCCTGAATTTCTAGACATGACTTTTGCAGGATTGTGCTTCCTTAAGGAAACATCGCGATTTCTATCCGGAACTCTCCACGCTTGCAATTAATGAAAAAATTTGTCCATATTATTATAATGGCTCAAAACACATTGTTTGTTTTTCATGAAGTGAGTGCCGATATTCTATTCGTTGGAATCCATTCACAGGTTGGCAAATAACATAGATCTATATTTAAAACTTGTCTTCGCTCATAAATCAGTTGATGAACTGAAGATACATAGCTATATTTATCCTTTGCATACGGTAGGCTACAAGATTCATGAGCGATAGACGCTGTACATGTATATATATACATGTAGGTCTACGTGTTCCGCGTGTTCTTCGGTCTGAAATTGTTATGCTTATCAACAAAGTCAACTGGTTCTCTATCAATTTGTCATTGATACTGTCCTGTCAAACATGCATGCAGCATGGCGCCATATAATAGCTTTCATTACTATACACACATCTCCCCTTTATCATCGTCTCTTTCTCCAGTCCTATGCCATTCCGGTGCATATTTACATCCATGTGACTAACCTTTTATAGCAGAGTCAATACATTCGCCGTCCTTACGTTTATAAAAATTCATCAGCGCGCTCTCTCTCTCTTTCTTTCTCTTTCTCTCTTTCTCGCTCTTTTTCTCCCTTTCTCTCTCTTTCCCTCTCTTTTTCTCTCTTTTCTCTCCTTCTCTCTCTTTCCCTCTCTTTTTTTCTCTTTTTCTCTCTTTCTCTCTCTCTCTCTCGCTCTTTCTCTCGCTCTCTCTCTTTCTTTCTTTCTCGCACTTTTTCTCCCTTTCTCTCTCTTTCCCTCTCTTTTTCTCTCATTTTCTCTCTTTCTCTCTCTTTCTCTCTCTTTCTCTCTTTCTTTCTTTCTCGCTCTTTTTCTCCCTTTCTCTCTCTTTCTCTCTCTCTCATTCTCTCGCTCTTTCTCTCTCTTTTTCTTTCTCGCTCTTTTTCTTCCTTTCTCTCTCTTTCTCTTTTCTCTCTTTTTCTCTCTTTCTCTCTTTCTCTCTCTTTCTCTCTCTTTTTCTCTCTTTCTCTCTCTCCTTCTCTCTCTTTCTCTCTCTTTCTCTCTCTTTCTCTCTTTTTCTCTCTTTTTCTCTCTTTGTCTCTCTTTCTCTCTTTCTCTCTTTTTTCTCTCTTTCTCTCTCTTTTTCTCCCTTTTTCTCCCTCTTTCTCCCTTTCTCTCTCTTATTCTCTCTTTCTCTCTTTCTCTCTCTTTTTATCTCTTTATCTTTCTCTCTTTCTCTCTCTTTTTCTCTCTTTCTCGCTCTTATTCTCCTTTTCTCTCTCTTTCTCTCTATTTTTTTTCTTTTTCTCTCTTTCTATCTCTTTTTCTCTCTTTCTCTCTTTTTTCTCACTTTTTCTTTCTTTTTCTCTCTTTCTCTTTCTTTCTCTCTCTGTTTCTCCCTTTTTCTCTCTTATGCATGGTGCATTGGTGCATATCATATGAATGACCGTATTTATTCCTAGATTTATATCTTTCGTACCTTCTCTGCTTGGGTGTTGTTGTGGTTCGTTGTTTTGCACTTGATTCTGTCGTTCGTCGTCGGAGGCGCTGCTGTCGTCGTCGTCGTCGTTGGTGACGTCATCCAACTGTGCCTCAGGCCAACGCGATGGCTTCTTCTGAATCAGAGCACGTCACAGTCAATCATCTCGGTCGTCATAAGTCAACAATGTCAATTGTTATCCGCGACATCTGGTGTCGGCCGTGTATAGTATGCATTCTTCTCATGCGCAAGCAGCACGTGTACGGGAAACAGATGATTGTTTACTATAATAGACTATAGTCACGTAAGCTACATAGCATAGCTTTGCTTTCGTTGCTTATTATGTTCAAATCCTGTTATTCGTTTGGACCGTATGCGAAAATAGTTATTTCAGCTTAGACCTACATGTATATTGTATAATTACCTCAATGATGATGTATAGGTCCACAGGCATGTAATTCGGCTTGTGGATGAAATAGGAATTATATAAGCTTACTGATATCAAGCATATTGTATTATATAGATAGATAGATAGATAGACAGACAGACAGACAGACAGACAGACAGACAGACAGACAGACAGACAGACAGATAGATAGATAGATAGATAGATAGATAGATAGATAGATAGATAGATAGATAGATAGATAGATAGATAGATAGATAGATAGATAGATAGATAGATAGATAGATAGATAGATAGATAGATAGATAGATAGATAGATAAGTGTATGTATATATGTGCATAGGCCTGCAGGCATTCATGTAAATGGAAATTACGACCTAATATTAAGCATAATGGACAATGCATTTATTATAATCTTGGACACGTCGTGATGTGATCAAATCATGCATAAATAAATCAACCATTAACCGACGCAGAATCATAATAGACATAGGGTTTAGTATAGAATATAGATGCCGCATCGCCATTATACTTCCATGGCAAATAATGTAACGTCACTGTATAGGCATAATGATGTCCATATCCGCTTCGTATAATGTCTGCTTTATTGTCCTTTACTTCTCAGTTGTGTATACGGCTGTATACAAACGCAGATATCTGGCAAATGGAAATAACTTTATACTGGCTCTACCTGACTGATTGGCTGGTGTAGCCTATATACATGTGGTTTCGCAGCAACTGAATGGCTCGATGGCTCAGTGGCTCGATGGCCATAAACGAAGAACGGATGCAATTCCGATGGCACCACCAGCTCGTATAAACTTCGGCTTTACTGCTTTTCGCTGGAAGCTCTTCAGTTACCTTCCGTCTGTCTGTTTAGATATCCGTCTGTCTGTTTAGATATCCGTCTGTCTGTTTAGATATCCGTCTGTCTGTTTAGATATCCGTCTGTCTGTTTAGATATCCGTCTGTCCGTTTAGATATCCGTCTGTCCGTTTAGATATCCGTCTGTCTGTTTAGATATCCGTCTGTCTGTTTAGATATCCGTCTGTCCGTTTAGATATCCGTCTGTCCGTTTAGATATCCGTCTGTCCGTTTAGATATCCGTCTGTCCGTTTAGATATCCGTCTGTTCATTCATCCGTTAATATATCTGTCCGCCTTTCTGTCCGTCTGTCTGTCCGTCTGCCTGTCCATCTGTCCGTCTGTCTGTCCATCTGTCCGTCTGTCTGTCCATCTGTCTTTCCGTGACTAATCTTCCCTCCAGGTTTATCGGAGTTGCGTTAGCTTCTGATTTCCATCCGCTAAGTAATAATAATTGGACTTTTTATATCCAGGTCACCTGAACAATGAACATGTCCTCTTCCCGTTTTTTTTAATGTCATTATGGTTCATTTTACTGCCAACATTGTTTGCTTTGCCAGTATTTGCGTAATTACAGCTGCTTTTACAGCCACTAATAATATATTGTTGTCATTGTTGCTTTCCTGTTGTCATTAAAAGCATGTTATTATGGTCTATTGTTGTCTAAAGTGACGTTTTCAGCTTTCAAAATCCCGAGGGCCAGTCGATGAACGAAACCCCATCATCTCATTACCAATGTCAATTCTCGACGCAGAGTTTGAGACTTTCTGAATCCACTGCCGTTGAAATTCAATGTTGTTGGCTAATCTAAATTCTAAAAGATCTACATTCATTATTAACTAGTGATGCCCAACTGCGACTACAACTGTGCAAAACGTCAATATTCTTTCTACTCCGGGCAGATTCCTAGACTTAACTGTTATACCAAAATCTTGTGTCAATTGACAGAAAAGAGACTGAAGATGAAGAGCTGCCTCTGACGCAGGCATGAGTATGAAGTGCTGGCGTCTTCATTTTCTCAACCTCGGCTGATGAGGGCGAGTGGCCACTCCTCTCCCTCACCGTCTCATCTCCCAACAACAGTGCACGGTCGTCGGTCAGTTACAACGTAGCTGAGTTGGTTAAGGTGCTGTAGGCAGAATAGAAATCTAGAAGCACACATTTTCTGCAAACTTGGACTCTGAACCGCGTCCTTTCGATTGCCAACACCACCCACTAACCACCGCGGCACTATCGAGCACCCTCTTATAACGAACGTGTTGCTGTTTAAGGACGCTGTCATATCAGAGATGATTCGTGTCGCCCTCTTCCTTTATCAATACTTGGGACTGGCACTTCCAGAGTGCGACCTGCGGCGGAGTTCCCCATCATAATGATAGAAAGGAACTTTTTAGATTATTATCTGCATTGTTATTGCGTGTTTGTTCCCGTGTCACGAAATAGAGTATCCCCCGCATTAATCGTATCCCCCCAAATTAAGAAAAGTCGAACAAAACTTCCGCGTGTATTTATTTTTGCAAATTAATTTTCACCTGCTTTGTTTTGACCAATGACACTAACAGGTATGTTTATTCCTACTAGATAATTTATTTAGGTTTGGTTTTAGAGCACTTAAAAAATTTAAAACACTTAAGAACACTCAGAGTCACTAAATAATTTCGAGTTGTCTTTCTCTGAACATTGCTTAGGACACCTAAAACAATTAGAGTCACTTTAAATTTTGATTAGAGTAAAAAAAAATTAATTATACGAATTTTTCAACAAATGGGATAGAATGGTTTATACCCCCGGATAGTCTACAGGTCGGTTAATTCCATCCGGGGGATAGATTAATTCATCCCCCCGGATAGCTTTCAGGGGGGATGGAATATCACGTGACGCCGGCTTAATGACACTACGTGTGTAATAACAAAGCTACTTAGCGTCGCCCTCCTCTTGTATCCAGACTTGGGACTGGCACTGTCAAAGTGGAAACACTGGCGGAGTTGTGTTGTTGCGTGCAACATGCTGAGGGCGCATGAATGGCTTACCGGTTATTCCGTGCAATAAGCCTAGGGTATTTTGGTGCTCTAATGGCTTACCG
>OX457038.1:37578947-37606447 GCA_949752735.1 Lumbricus terrestris | reverse complement strand
AATTTGAACACGTGCACGTTGTTGCCCGTACCGTCAAACTCCTTGTTCTGGTTCTTTTGATCTATAGACATTTCCCTTGTTCGCTAATTAGCACGTCTTCTTTCAGCTTGATTACACCTTGTGATTTCATTCACTACTGCGTATCAATCACCATGGAGACCACCGTCGTCAACGGCCATTATTATTTTAATTAACAGCATGGCTGATTCCTACTAGTAAAAAATATGTATAGAGCTTTGGTCTTTATTTTTAAGGCGCGATCCTGTTTTAACAAAAGATGCATTTAATTAAACTGACTCATCCTAATCGTTCAATAAATTAGCATTTGCAGCATAGGGTTAGGGTTAGGGTTAGCTAAATTTTATGAACGAGTTATGTATGATCGCCTTTTTTCCTACCTTAATTATAAATCTATCCTATACCCTTCGCAGCATGGTTTCCAATCTGGTCACTCAACTTCAATGTCCCTATTAGATATCCAAGATAGGATAGCCACTGCGATGGACAAAAATGAATATTCTATTGGAATTTTCCTTGATCTCGCCAAGGCCTTTGACTCGGTTGACCATAATATCCTTCTAACTAAACTTGAACACTATGGCATTAGAGGTACTTCATTGGATTGGTTTACTAGTTATCTTACGAATCGCTACCAACGAGTTATATGTAATGGTTTCCTTTCAAACCCTTTACCCATTCTATTTGGTGTACCACAAGGATCAATTCTTGGCCCACTCTTATTTCTAATATTTATTAACGATCTGCCAAACTCGTCAACTGTGCTACATTTCATCATGTTTGCAGACGACTCTAATGTCTTTTTTTCCCATACCTCATATGACCACTTAATACAATTGGTTAATAGTGAACTTATGTCTGCAAGTGAATGGTTTATAAGTAATAAATTAACACTTAACGCAAAAAAATCAAATTGCATTGTCTTTCGTTCCATAGGAAAATCCATTCCCTATGACAATAGTCAAATTGTCTTAAACAACATCGTAATTCCTCAAGTACCCTCAACAAAATTTTTAGGTATCTACATTGACCAACACCTGAAGTGGAAAACTCACATTTTTGAAATTAGCAATAAAATTAAGAAGAACCTAGGCATTATAAAACGAGTGTCTTATCTTCTTCCTCTTCATATCTTACGGGATCTCTATTTTACCCTCATATACCCATATCTTACTTACTGCAATATGATCTGGACTTCCACATACGACTCTCATCTTAACGATATAAGGATCCTTCAAAAAAAGGCCATAAGAGTGATAACTAAATCTCCACTAAATTCACACACCAGTCCGTTATTCCTCGAACACAAACTCCTAAACATAACCCAAATTAAATTTCTACAAACTTGCATCTTCATGTACAAATATATTAATAACCTCCTTCCACCATCATTCTTTTCCTATTTTGATCCTGCACCGCAGCTGATATGCACCAGAAGCAGTAATGATTTTAGACCTGTGTTTGCTAGAACTAACGTCCGTAAGTTTTCACTTGGAGTCCAGGGCCCTATTAATTGGAACAGTTTACCCAAAGAAATCCGCTTGGTTACATCCCTCAGCCACTTTAAAACCCTTGCACGTGCACACACACTAACTTACATCTCCTAATACCAGTTTCGTTGTTTATTAGTTAAGCTTTAGTTAAGCTTTAGTTAAGACATGCTTTCATTTAACATTCATGAAATAATAATGTATAGTAATTATTATGCACTTTACTATAGCGCCTGTTCTTTCCCCATTTAATCATACCCCACCATCTTGCTTAAACTACTCATGGTATATAGGCTCCCTACTAAGCGGGACTTGTCCCTTCTGGAGGGCCTATTGCTCCCTTCTCTATCTTACAAAGTTCTGTATTGAATACATTACAATGTTAAATATAAATTGTCTTGCATTATTTTCTGTTTGTTATGTTTTATTGTGGGATCAATAAATGATTTTGATTGATTGATTTTTTTGATATATATATATAGGTCTATAAATAGTAGCCTAATAGGCAAGCCATTTGATGTTGAAGTGAAAAACGACACCGTGCATATAGTCACACAGAAGACCAGTGTAGCCTATTGGAGGATAACGATAACTTGATAACAAGAACGCCTATGAGTTGTGTGCTGCTGATTGTCGTTATTCAGTCCACAATGGACATTGAAGACAATAGACTTCGTAACGAAGAGGTCATTCGGCGTTTGATTGCATAAATCAGAAGGACAGTGGTGTCTATACTCTGTAGTAGTGGAGGCTAAAGTTAACTTGATAACTATAGAACGCCTATGATTTTGTGTGCTGCTGATTGTCGTTATTCAGTCCACAACGGACATTGAAGACAATAGACTTCGTAACGAAGAGGTCAGTCAGCGTTTGATTGCATAAATCAGAAGGACAGTGGTCTACGCTCGGAATGGACTTTCCCCCACGGACGAACCCCCCGGACAAAACCTCTGGACAAACCTCCAAGGATAGAAAAAAGCGGGCACAGAACATAAATGCGTATAAGGGGAGTGATTTTATCCGGGGCTAAATCGGGGGATTGGGTTGTCCGTGGGGTTTTGCCCTGGGTTGTTAATGTCCTACTCCCGGTCTACTCTGGGTACATGAAACACTTCCCCTCTCCAGTGTTTAATCTATGGCCCCCTACTTTGTCTATAGGGGATATTCAGGTTTCTAGGGGGCGGGAAAACGGCCGACTTGGGTGGACGAAAATTGCCGAGCCCATGCATCGTCGACGCCCTTTGACCGGACATTTTTCTTACGACCGTTTTTATTTTTAAAAACATATAAATTCCGGTACTTTAAAATACGACGACCTTTTTAGTACATCGATGCCACGCTGTCGAATTACTCTAAAGCCGAAGTTTTACATATCATAATTTTTTTGGCGGGGGTTAAATATTGCATGCAGCGATTTTTCTATGGGGCGGGAAATGGTATATATATATATATATATATTATATATATATATATATATATATATATATACACTCGTGAACAACACCGCAAGATTTTTCTGGTGATGTCAATCTTGGGAAGAACTCTCCCCAGAATCCTCTGGAGTAAACACTGTCCCTCCTTTACCCGCCGTCTCTCTCTCCCTTTACTATCCTTTGACATATAGGGAGAGAAAAAAGCCTGAATTTCATATAACTTCATTTTCATTCTTTCATTTCCGTTTTAAGTATTTATGTAGCACCTCTTCTGAAATCGATACCAAATACATGCTATGCATCAGTCACCTTAAAACTCCCTGTCTAGGGGAACGGTCATAGTCTACAGAGTATATGACTATTATATATGCTGAAGCTGAAATCCACCTATGTTAGTGATAACAAGGCCTATGTACTGAGCTTCACAAAACTTAAGCCAGCGACACCTTGAAATGAACGGTCTTGGATTTAGACAAGAGGATTGGAAGCATAAATCATACCTAATCATTAGGATTATGCATGCCTCAGCTGTCTTGTTTTAAATTGAGTTAATTTACCAAAGAATGATATTGTTAATATAAAGCTCAATTAACTTGAATTTAGGGTTTTTGTCTATGGGACTCTAGGCTATGCCTAAATTTGGGTTTCAGCAAAAATCTGTATCTTTGCTATATGCTTTAATTACACAAAGGTTAACAGAAATGAGTCAACCCTTTGAGTCGTTACAAAGTGATCGGATACACATTAAGAACGTTTTATTCTTATGAAATATTTATAGAACCAGTTAAAACTGTGAACATGATATCTTACTTCAAGACTGTGACATCGGACTCGACAGATTTGACAGAGGAACGACGACGACGACGACGACGACGATAAGGACGATGAAGCTTTCGCTCGAGCATCGTTTTCAGAAATAGAACAAATCTGTAACAGATAAATGCAGTCATTGCAACATGAATACTCCTATAGATGTATATACATGACTGTATATTCAGTGGCATCGATTATATCGATAACACATGAATTATTAATTAAATGGATCCAGCCTCAGAAAATAGAATTATATACTAAAATTCATCTCTGCTGATGTTCACACTATAGTACTGAGATTAATTTTACATTATAGACATCGAATCATTGTGCGTGTGTATGTATATGTGTACATACATATCTATATATGCTATGTGCGTTACAGAGACCACTATGTGTTCGTTCTTTGAGGTCTAGCGGGAATTCGCCCATGAGTGCATGTGCTGGTGAATTTACGTGGAGATTAGACATGCGCAAATGCTCTGGAGACACAGACTATTGAGCACGTGTAACTTATGGTCTGAATGCCATGAAGTGTTAAACGAAGGAGCATGTGGTATGCAGAAGATAATAAGCGAATGACAGGAATAACGGACGAATGGAAAACTTATGGACTTCAGGATGGAGATCCTGGCTACAGAGTCGTGGAGTGGTGTGGTGGAATAGACCCACATAGACGGAGACTTGGTCTAGAAGTTGGGTGGGACGAACGAGCGGCCGAAGGACAATCGCCGAGGATGCGCGACATTTTCGACGGACGGCTGAGTCGCCGACCGACGACATTTGCCATTTTCATCGACGAAATTTTCTGGAGACATTTTTTAATCATTTGGTTGAAATTTCCTGAAAACAAACCATTTTTCTTTGCCAAAATAGCCGATGACCTTTTTTAGTCATTTCGTCGGAAATCTCTTCTTATAACGTTACCAATATATAAATATAGTCACCAATTAATCACAGGCCTATGCGTGTCCTAATACTCAAGTATTGAGGGCGGAGGGGGGGGGGGGGGTAAATGCATGGACGGTCCTTCACCACAAACATTGAGGGGACCCCCTCAATGTTTGTGGTCCTCTGTCCCCCTGTCTCCGCCCATGACTAGACCTATGTGTATGACTCGGTTAGAGAGCTTGAGATGAGTAATGACCGAGTTCCAAGAAAAGCTGAAAAGGAGGCTGACCTCGTGGAAGGGCGTGGCTGGCTGGTAAGAGACTGTTAAGACACCTGGGACGGGGATATATTGGATAAGGAACCATGGTTTGGTGACTGCGGCTCTTTAAGTGGATCTGCTCTGAGATAATTATTATCTGCAGCAAAGTGATTTGAGGATGGTTGAGGCAGATTCACGGTCGAGCTTTGGCCGGACGCGGAGGAGAGGACACGTATTCGTCGTATATAGGCCCATAATTAAATTCGTTTAATTCCAAAAATGTAACAGGAAAATTACTGCATATAGGCTAAGCGTGTAGATCAGCAAACTGACAGCGTGACTCTACTGACATGTAAAGGGTTGGATGTGCATAGCAGGAGCGTGAAGTGACTTTAAAGAACAGATGGCATTTGTTCGGTCAACGTGATCTTTTACCGTGAATAAGGCGCCTTATAAAGGTCCATGTTAGGTCATGCTTCCCGTCAAATATTTATTTTAACGTATAATTTGATTAATAGCCTGTATAATGTATATTAGGGGACGGCATATTTACACGTTGTTTTTGTCTGTTTGAATGTCATTCACTTCTATAATATATCCGTTTAATTGTTCAGTTGATCCCAAAACAGTCACGCAGGATCTGGGTGCGCATTCCCAAGGGTCGAACTCCCATCCACTGACCATGGGTATTGCCCCGGTATTCAGTAAACATTGACACAATTCTAGTAAGCCAAATCCTATATATATATAGTTGCCTGTGACCCATGAGGAATTGGAAACTATATGCGCTGATCTATAGGCTATAATTGGATAGAGGAGAGTGCTACCAGAATTGTCAATTTAATAATATTCAATCTACTATAGCAATCCATTTAGGCCTAAAACATTTCCTAATAATATACTTGAAAGCAAATGCGTAATCTGTAGTGGTAGAGCTAAGTCATATAGACAATCCGAAAATTCTGGCTTCACATATCTACAATCTGACTGAATTCCCTATATAGTGAACCCGTGGTTCAAAGACTCTTAAGACTTCCTTCGCGGGGTTACAAAGTTCACCAAACTGTTTATAGGTCTTCATGTTAAGACTCTTCTGAGAATTTAATGTGTGCCTCTATAATGACCACGAAGTTGAATATACATGTAGAGCAGCGATGCCTCGAAATCGAACGCAGACGTTAAATCATTTCTTCATTTTTCATTGAATTTTTTTGAAGAAAAAGTATATTGCGTATATCCAAAATAATAGATCAGCCATGGACTCTCGTGTTTGCAGCTGACAATACCAGGGATTGTGTATAATTGCTGCGGCGCTTGAGTGTGACAATGAACTTCAACCTGATTACAGAAAATTATGACTGATTATATGTTAAAAGATTGAAGGCTCTTGACTATTTATGATGAATATACGACTGGTTGAATTAAACAGACGCAGCGGATCCATGAGGAAACCATGCAGCCAGAGTATACAACGAATAGTCGAATACATAATATAATATTAAACAAGACCCATGCACACAGTTCGTCTAATTGAATCCACAGCATGCGCTTAGTCATTTCTGTGGCTGTTTTTATTCAATTCCGCTTCGCTTCCTGCATGCACCATAATTGCGTTTTTTCCGCCGCAGCTGAACCCAGAATATTGCATGCACCCATACTGCAATAATTTTCCCATCCTATTTGCTATTTTTGTCCAGTTCTGCCGCCGCCACCGCCGACATCGCTTCTTCCTTTTCTGCGCCGCTTTCGACGCCTCTGTTCCACCATCATCACCGGTTATTATCGTCTCCTCCCATCAGTGGTGTAGTCCTAAAAAATGAAGTGGGGGGACGCCTGGAAATTGAAGTGGGGGGACGCCATGGAAATTGAAGTAGAAACTGTAGCAAAAAGTGCAATCTTGCAAGAATTTTGCAAAAAGTGGGGGGACGGCGTCCCCCCGCGTCCCCGCCCCACTACACCACTGCCTCCCATCCGTTAGTCTCTTGTGTTCCTCCAATGGCTCGTAATTTTCTTCATTCATTTTCTCTATTGACTCATTTTCTCGCTTTGCTCCGTCGATTCGCTTCTGTCGATTAATGCGGTGGGTGGCGGTATAACGGCTGCCTTATGATTGGCGGGATCCGGTGGTCACGTGCCGTGACGATTCTCAGCGGACCAACGTCCGTACCACACAGATGCAGCAGACGATGAAAAGAAGGTACTGGTACTGAGCTATATACATGTAGATGCAGCAAAAACGTGGAGCTATAGTGTATACGCATGATAAGGCTGACGCGTATATTTGTATGTATACATATTAGAATGTAAGCAATCATACAATGTACTTGTGTTTTCATATAGACAGTAAGCGCTCATATTATATTTTATAGGCTATCATGCATATTACATTTTTTTCTCTTTTCACTTGCTTTTCCAGTTTCTTAGGTTTCGAATGATAATTACTAAACGTTTTTTTATGGCGTCTTACATTTACTTTGATTTCTTCTTTTGTCCTTGCATTTTACTCGTAAATCTAATAGACAATCCTCGTTTATTGACGCTTAACTGAGGCATGGGTCCAGAAATTCATTAGTGCAGACTACTTAACCAGCTCTGTGTCGGCATCGCTCTTGCACAATACCTTTCTGTATACGTGTATATGTGAATACAAATGAACACACGTTGTAAGACATCAACGAGTAATATTCCAACTCGTCATGAGCCACACAGAAGCACCAAGTTACATTGACATTTGACAGGACACTGATAGTGACAGCCGGATACACATGACATCCATGGCTTACAAACAGAATGAGTGACGTAGGCTAGATAGAGACAGCAAAGGTGACGGAGAGCATATTAAAGCAGACAAACTGACACTGATGGATCATTTCTATGCAAACGCATTAAGACAAGACAATTGGCCATGCATAGTGACATAGGCACACAAGACATGCAGACAGACATACAGACACACAGACAGACAGACAGACAGAGGGGTGTCAACATATAGACTTGGCATTGTAGAGTATGCCGTGCGGGTGTCAACGATACTCACAGAAGAGCGGCCAATGGAAAATCCTTTTGCCTCCCTACTTCCGTTTGACCTGGCGCCAGATTCGTCTAATGATGCTGTCCGCATCACTTGGCGATGCGGCTGCTGCTGCTGAGAAGGAGGAGGAGGCAGAGGACGAGGAGGCAGAGGACGAGGAGGCAAAGAAGGAGGAGGAGGCAGAGGAGGAGGCGGCAGAGAAGGAGGGAGAGAGACAAAGGCAGAAGGAGAGGGAGGCGGTTGGTGAGTTGGCTGTCGTTTCCGATTGATGATGCTGGCGTCAGTTCGGATCGGATGGTGATGAGGTCGGCTGCTGCTGCTGCAGCTGTGATGCGTGGCACTTGAAGAAGAAGAAGATGGACCGAGGACCATTGTCTCCTCATCGTTGTCGTCTGTATGTCTCAACGTCTTATCAGCATCTTCAACGATTCAACAAAGACATTCACATCAAACACTGCATCATGCTTCATTCTCATTCAGTTCAAACGACGATATTATTACACACCTTGTCCACATAAAATTATGCAGCGACGCCTCTGAACAGAGTGTTATTCAAGCGCTTTCGTGAGGTTAATTATTGTAAGACGCTATATAAATGTCAACATACATATACACATGCATGCGTACATGCATACATACATGCAGGCATACATACATACATGCATGCGTACATGCATACATATATGCATGCGTACATACATACATACATACATACATACATACATACATACATACATACATACATACATACATACATACATACATACATACATACATACATACATACATACATACATACATACATACATGCATACATACATTTTTTCCTCATATACAGTGTACGTAAATACATACATACATAAATACATACATACATGTCATACATACATAAACACATACATACATACATACATACATACATACATACATACATACATACATACATACAATGCTATCCAGTTGTCCCTCGAGAACTTAACATTTATAGTTAAAAATTTCAGCGATGCATATAATTATGCTACATTTGAAGATTCATCGTTTCAACTTTTTTATTGCTTTGTGAATAAATTATCGTAACGAGCAACAGAGTCAATCAATCAATATCAATCAAGTTCAGGGAACAGGTCGGACCGGAACGCACCGGAACGCCGTTCCGGTTCCTTTTTTGACGACCGGAACGCCGTTCCGGTTCCTTTTTATAAAATAATTCTTGCATGTACGGCGTCGTTTTTTATTTCGTATAATTTTCTCTGCGCCCATGTTGAGCTCAGCCCTAGTCATGCAGAGTCCATGTATACACATAGGTAAACCCTCTGTCTCATTCTCCTTTTGGATGACTCCATTAATTTATAGCGCCAACTATATTTTTATTTCTAAGTTAAAATGACTCCATATGTTTTAGCAAGCCTATATATATAAATTCTAATCATATGACACCAAAATCATAACAATTGGTCAAGGGATGCAGAATTATGTGTATTTTAGCATTTTTATGTTGTCGATCGGGACTCGAGACATATAAAAAATTAATAACTCCGTTACCGCTTACATTTTTTACACATGATATTTTATTAGGGCCTATATTCTGAAATGAACGGACTTCGTACACAAAGTTGGAATATCTGCAAATAGTTGAAGAAATAAAAAGTTATTTAATGAGATGTAACTTTTAGGAAAAAAATAATGAATTTTAACAAACTAAACTGCCGGTAGAGGGCAGAAGATGCAATGCAAAATTATAATTTGTTTTAGCTTTATTTTTTACATTTCACTCCACCATAAAGTCGATACAGTTCCATTAATTTCTCTATTTAAACAGAGAACGAGGTTAATTTAAGTTTTACGACTAGTTTAAATACTAAGGCGATGAAGCGCTTGAGAGACGCCGATCTGCTGAATTACTTTTCAAAAAGACGCAACCCATTGACGACGGAAAGGTTTGAATATTGTTTACTGTCCATGGCATGCATGTTATTAATCAGAGAAGTTAAGGCTCAGTCGATGGCAAATGAAAAAGGTAATAGAAGAATAAGAAGCGGAATGACTGAAAACAATTATGAAAATGTTGACTTCAAAATAAGAAAGTAATAAAGAGAAAGGTTATAAATCAATAGACCTACGTTAATCAATAACACCTTTAGGCCTACATGTATTGTTCACCGAAAAGTGTACATCTATAATCACGGTAGTAATCATAATTATTATTGTGTAACTAGAGCTATAGGCGGCTTATGCAGACTGCAGAGGACAATGTCAATGGGAAACCTCAAGTATACCTATCGTATCTCAAAACTTCTATAGCGCCCACGAGAGCGGAGTCGTGAGAACCAGCTTATTCACAGGCGCCTAGTGGTACCGTAGACCTATACATTGCGGTTGGTAGGTTAATTTTTGTAGGCCTATTATATAGATAACGAGAAGCCATAGCCTATTTCTTCTGCCTTTCCAGGAAGCCGAACGCGACTGGTTATGCCATTAATGACTGTATACCTAAAGATGAAGAAGAGTTCCATGTGATCCGCATACACGGAGATGGCAAATGTCTATTTCGAAGTGTCGCCGTTGCATCAAGCGTAGAGTTAAGAACAGCAAGGCGAACAGTTTTCAGCTGTCCAACAGACAAGAAACTGATAATGCTTGAAGAAGGTCTAGCTGATCAACTCCAGCAGGACGTCCTTTCTGTTCTTCGAAGTAACATAGCAGCTCTGAAGGAGGTAACATGCAATATGGGATTTCTGTTGGATAATAAAGTGGGAGAAAGCTTTCCGACGGTTGAAGATCGGATAGAAAGTGTGGAAACCACAGGCTACGCAGGCTATTTGGAAATTTTGGTTTTAGCGTACATACTGAACACACAGTTTAGAATTTACACGAGGCAGCAACCCACTGACAAATCTTACACACTGTTCTGCAATCTACCACCTGATTCTGGTGTGAAATACTCAGATTCAATCTGTCTGCTGTACTTAAGGGATACAACGTCACATGCAGGCCATTATGATTTGATGGTTCCAAAGTGGAAAATAACTCAACCAACTGCGATAAAGGAGCGTGTGCGAACAAGAGATAAACCTTTCATGCAGTTTTTAAACCTCACCCTTTCTTCATTAACATCAGACTCAATAACAACAGGTACTTCAGACGTCAATCGCCTACCGCCACAAGAAGAGTCTAAACAAGCAAGTGATGAAGAGATTTCAGGTATGAAGATTGATGACTATGGGAGCGACCAGACTGACGATAGTGTAACCAACAGTTCAGAGCTGCAAACAGACAAAGCACCGTATCCTGCCATTTGGACTGCAAAGCAAGCAGAGGACTTTAGCGTCCACAATCCATGGCTGAAATTTTCAAATGGATGTCTAGGTTGCAAAATTTGCCAACAAATAACAAACTATGGTGCTTTCAAGAAAAACGGCTTAAAAATTTCAGCACCGTGGTCCACTTGTTCAGTCACATACAATGGCAAGCATAGACAGAGCCAGCTAAGCTCACTAAGGAAGAAGATTCATGAACATGCCAATGGTCAGCAGCATACATTGGCTGAAGAAATCGTCCAAAAGGCCAGTGCGAATGTCATGGAGACAGTTGTAGCTGAGCAGCAAAAACATCTCTACGATAGCACAACCAGAGTTTTCCGGTCTGTTTATTCTCTAATGAAGAACAACCGGCCTTTCACTGACTTGCCATCATTGATTAACTTGCAGGCTAAAAATGGACTGGACATGGGCATCATTTTACATTCCGAAACAACAGCAGCTGACATTTCAGGACTGATTGGATCAGAAATGAGAGCAAAACTGTGTGCTGAAGTAATTAGTTCTGGTTCCAAAATTGCGCTTATCATGGATGAATCGACTACCATAGCCTCAAAGTCTGTTTTGATTTTATACATTCGTGCGGCTGTCCGTAACACAGTTACTTCATTCTTTCTGGATCTCGTGGAGATGAACGGATGTGGAGCTGATGATATTGTTCGTGCTGTCATGAAGACTCTTTTGTTGCACGGGTTCAAAGATGAATACTTAGCAAGCCATCTGATTGCCGTATGCAGTGATGGTGCCAGTGTAATGGTTGGCCATAACAGCGGCGTGCTGAAAACACTTGAAGACAAATTTCCAGGCATTATTCGATGGCACTGTCTGTGTCACAGAATCGAGCTTAGTGTTGGAGACACTTTGGTAGAAGTAAGTGGTGTAAATCATTTCAAACACTTCATGGACAAATTATATAGTGTATACAGCCAATCACCAAAAAACCAGCGAGAGTTAGCTGCTTGTGCAGCAGCACTAGACATACAGCTGCAGAAGGTCGGAAAGATATTTACAGTTCGCTGGGTTGCGTCAAGCTACAGAGCCGTGCTGGCTGTCCACAGAAACTACAATGCTCTTTACAATCACTTTAAATCTGCCGCTGGCGATGCGCGTAGAGACAATACGCAGCGGCAGCAGTACCGCGGACTTGCAGATGCTTTGGCATCTGAGGCATTCGTGCTTAACCTGGGATTGATGATAGACGCTTTGCAAGAACTCAATAATATTTCACAAGAGCTGCAGAGAGACGATATCACACTTTCACGTGCGTATCAAGTGATGAATCGCACAATACGTGCACTGGAGAAAATGAAAGAAGAGCATCCACTGCACATTACGGAATCAGTCGATGGTGTTGCTGAACAGAAATATCGCAATGTCCAAATAATTTCACACAGGATTGGAAGTCGCAAACAGGTTGCGATTGAACGCAATCAGTTTCTTCAGAGTCTGGCCGATAACTTGCGTAGTCGCCTTTATACGGTTATTGCTTCCAACGTTTCTGCTGAGAACACAGCTCAGTCATCCCGGAATAAATCAGAATTTGAAGAACTAATTTCACAGGTAACGACTAAACTTACATATAATTAGGCCTATGCCTATAATTATGATAGGTCCTACTGCATTTCATGAACTTTCAGCCCCTCTGAGTAAGGATCTTGAAGGAATGCTATAGGGCCTAATTATATAATTGTTGTCGATTGATTGATTATTGATATGGCAATTAGGTCTAGGCCTATGTGTTTCTTTTTGCTTCTTAATTATGATAGGTCCTACTGCATTTCATGAACTTTCAGCCCCTCTGAGTAAGGATCTTGAAGGAATGCTACAGGGCCTAATTATATAATTGTTGTCGATTGATTGATTATTGATATGGCAATTAGGTCTAGGCCTATGTGTTTCTTTTTGCTTCTTAGTTCATTAGAGATAATAAAACCAATATCCATTATTGTGTCATCAGTTGCAGGTGCTGAACAAACACTCGTGGCCAGCGGACGTGACAACACCCTGGAACGACGGTGAACAGCGACTTGCCAAACTTTGCATGAGACTGCGTGTCGACGTTGATAAGACCCGTAGAGGCTTCCGAGATTTCATTGATAATGGGGGTTCCAGTATACCTGATGACATGACGGATATCAATTTCGCTGTCAGCACAATCCCTGTAACATCAGCGGATGCCGAACGTGGCTTCAGTACAATGAACATAATATGTACGCCTCTTCGGAATAGGCTAGGTGTTGACCGTTTATCCAAATTAATTTTTGTGAAACTTGTTGGGCCGTCCTTGCAGGACTTCAACCCGCTTCCGTATGTGAAGAAATGGTTGGCTGTCGGTCACCGTGGCGCATTTGAAAATCAGTCCAGGAAATGCGAGGACCGAGAAGAGCCACGTTACTATCACATGCGGAAAATATTTGACTGAATTTAATGGCTTTTGCTATTGTCTATGCAACTACTAACAATTTTATTTCATTGTGTTATTTCTTAACTGGAATATTTCGTTTCATTATTTTCGTATTGCATCTTTGCATAGTGCTAGTGTAGTAGTGTCAGATGTGCACAGACTATAAAGTTGAGAGAACTAATCCGTGTCAATAATCGCCTATAGAAGCCAGACACATTGCATAATAACAGTAGTCCATAGCCAACAACTATTATTATTTTCATGCATTGCTTTTGACTCCATGTTTAGCTAAAAATAATAAGCAGTCTGATTATTTCATGGCAGGCCCTAATAATATGGAAGTAGGCCTACCAGTATCCTACACAGTAATTTTTATCGGTAACCTAAGTAGCTCAAAGTGCAATGAAGAATCCGGGTGAAACGAGTTGGCTCTAAGGAATTCCGCATAAATAAATAGTGGATGAGAAAGAGATTACTTATCACAGAACGTCTAAGAATCCAGTGGTAAAAATAGCAAAATTAGTAAAATGAAGTGGCTAAAACGGGCTCTATTCAGCAGCAATTGCCCTAAAATCCGTTGTCGGCTGGGGCTTCGCCCCAGACCCCACTGGGGGAGCTCACGACGCTCCCCCAGACCCCCTAGTCGTGAGTGTCCGGCGTTCCGGTTCCTTTTTCTTTAGGACGGGATCCCTGATCAAGTTAGATTAATGAGCTGCATGAAAATGTTCAAGTACACAATCAGAGACATGCTGACAAAACGGCATCAAATCATCTATAGACTGAATTTCATCAAAATACCGCGAAAGAACATCCCACCATGCATGAAGAATCAAACGATGGGCTAAAATGATCACTCACTTAATTATACCCACATATTTTAACTTTCTGGACTACTGAGTGAGCATCGAAAGTTAAACTACACGAATAGATTGTATGCATTGTATCTTCATTTATGACACTGAACTCTGCAGCTCAGTTTGACACAACCGCTCTCATAATCTAGATTCATGTAGATATCTACAATTCTACATCGACAAAGAAAGCTAATATCCGTATATATGTACGGTGTATAACTGTATATACATACATACATATATTATGTATATAAAAGACATTGGTTCCCAGACGCCCGTTTACAGACTCAAGCCAGACGTGGTTCTGACTGACGAACGACTGACATGCTTACTTACCTGATTACTTCATGTACGTTCTGAGTTTAATCATTGTAAGGTGTTGATCCCAGACGATGAGCAATCACGTGGTTACAGGTCGCAGTTAACCACAACGCTTAAGGTCACGTGGTTGAACTATATTTTGATTCAAAATGCTGATTTATAACCTTGGGAAAGCGTATGCGTACGCACGCACACGCACACCATTGCCTCTGTCATTGTCATTATAGCTGCAGAATTGTGCAGACATGGCAACCTGGTTGTCTGGAGAGAAGAACAACAGTTTTTATTGCACGATGGTCAATTTCCGGCTTAGAATAAGGCAAGAGGAAATGAAAACGACAGAAGAACCAATCTGTCTGCATGCACTCTGCAGCATGATCGTTTGATCACATTAGGTACATGTATATCTGCAGTGCGCGCTTTATACATGTATGTATATGTGTATACGTGCACACTGCACATATAGCCTATATTTAGTGCGATATATGTGTATAATATACAAATAATATACATAGATCTACTATGTATTCAATGAGTGTTATATAAAATAGGATAAAGCTATAAATGAAGTACACGCAGAGCGGATGTGACTGTGAATCGTAGCCGACCATTTTGTCTTCATCGTCTGCTTATTATACTGTATAAATATAGGCCACCACTTTTATTTCAAATTCTTGTTCGCTCGGTATTAGCATCTTGACCTTCCGTTCACCACACACCACTTCCGTTCATCCCGTTCATCACACATGGCTTCCGATCATGACACGTGATTTCTGTTCATCGCACGTGACGTCCGTTCATCACATGCACATGGCTATCGTTCGGCACACACACGGCTTCCGTTCATCACTCATGGCTTCCGTTCATCACTCATGGCTCCCGTTCATCACACATTGCTTCCGTTCATCACACATGTCTTCCGTTCAACACACATGTCTTCCGTTCATCACACATGGCTTCCGTTCATCACACATGTCTTCCGTTCATCACACATGTCTTCCGTTCATCACTCATGGCTCCCGTTCATCACACATGTCTTCCGTTCATCACTCATGGCTTCAGCTCAACACACATGTCTTCCGTTCATCACACATGTCTTCCGTTCATCACACATGTCTTCCGTCCATCACTCATGGCTTCAGTTCAACACACGGTATTTCCGTTCATCATACATGGCTTGCGTTCATCACACATGGCTTCCGTCCATCACTCATGGCTTCAGTTCAACACACGGTATTTCCGTTCATCATACATGGCTTGCGTTCATCACACATGGCTTCCGTCCATCACTCATGGCTTCAGTTCAACACACGGTATTTCCGTTCATCATACATGGCTTGCGTTCATCACACATGGCTTCCGTTCATCACTCGTGGCTTCAGTTCAACACACGGTATTTCCGTTCATCATACATGGCTTGCGTTCATCACACATGGCTTCCGTTCATCACTCGTGGCTTCAGTTCAACACACGATACTTCCGTTCATCATACATGGCTTGCGTTCATCGAACGTGATTTCCGTTCATCCCACGTGACTTCCCATCAGCACACACGTGTCTCTGCCTCAGCTGTCAATCTCACCGCAGTCAAGAATATCGACTTCCGTTGTTTGCCTTCTTCCATTCATTCTGCCATCCTTCATATCAGTATCGTTGATGTTAACAAAGTCATTGATTAGCGCCTGCATGTGCGGCGTGAAATGACAGCTTTGCAATGCGTCTGTCTTTCACCTCTGCTGGACGGAATCCTGCAGGTGCGTCGTATGGGAAGAAAGGGACACTACCAAGACTTATTACATGTATATATGTAATCTGAGTACTGGCTATTTGCCTGAGACGTATTTTATATCTTATAAGTAAATCATTAATCTAGGAAATTACTTCATAAACGCTGTATGTATGTATGTATGTATGTATGTATGTATGTATGTATGTATGTATGTATGTATGTATGTGTGGCGGACAGGCCACAAGACAAGTACACGTAAAATATAACTTGTGGGTAAATAGCGGGAGTAACCCTGACTCTCGTTAGGTAGCCATTTGGCTTGATAGGAAAGAAACTGAAACCGGTTTCGTTAAAATTTAGGTTTCGGTCATTGTATACGGAAGACCGATGTCCACGTTTAAGCCAAAGCATAGCGTGTTGCCGGTGGAATAAAGCCTGCCACACGGTGCGCTGCTTATAACGTGGAGTAGTTGCCGACTACTCCATACGTACTGTGTTCGTGAATTCGTTCATAGTTAAATCGGTTGTGTTCTACTGTCTCGACAGGATTGGCTGTAGCCATTTGAACATGATTGGGCGATCCTGATATACGCAGTTGTGAGAGCTCAGGTGGACGATCTGTCGGGGTTCGTTACTCAGTCATCGATCTCTAGGGGTTCAATCTTCTGTTTCAGGGGTACGGTTACAAGGCCGGAGACGCCGCAGCTCCGTTGGTCTGCGGAAGTGTTACATTGTATAGGGTGAAATCCCCTGGTGAAGTATCCGGTTACTGTTTGGCTACACGTGTTGGTGATTCTGCAGGACTTGGGTTGGGCTCCTACCTGCCAGGGAATCTACGTGTTGCATTCACGATCCTGCCGTCTTGGCGATCGTTGAGAGTCTTTTGAGCGTAACGCGAAGGTTACGGGTGGAGAGTGGTGACTCCACGGGGCGCATGAAGCCGACGCCTCGGTGATATACGCTCGATTTAGTAACGCAGGGGCACCAAGTTTTGGGGTTTTGATCAGAGTTAAAGTGGTACAGTAGAGAGTTGTTGCTCCCCTCGGGTAGAGGATAGTTTGTAGCTTTGGCAAACTAGGAGCGTGGGAAGCAGAGTAAATTCTGAGAGTAAAGACCAAGTGTTATTGAGGGTTTTTACCTGAGGTCCGTAACTGCTGAGTTAGGGCGAACGGCGCCAGTAGAATATAGCGACAATAAATAAGTCTCTTCGGAGACGGGGCTTCCCGATACCTGTTCCCCCAAGACCGCCAGGTCTTTTATTTTTACCTCGATTTTCCCATAACAGACCAGCAACCACCACGACGCTCTTCCGAGCGTCCGAGAAGACAGGTCTCGGTAAAGGCGGCTGTTGCCGTGGGCTGGTGGACGGGTGAGGCGAGCACTCGGGAAGCGCGCTGCGTACTTTGTACACGGCGGCGGCGCGTGTTCCGTGGACAGGCTAAGTGTCAAAGTTGGGAGTTCGGCCGCTGCCGGTCTGGATCGCTGCCGGGCTTCAGCTCAACTCTGCCGGTAGCGTGGACGCAGCGTGAGCCGTCTCTCCGTGAAATTCCTGGTTACCAAAATGGGAGCACGGTCGTGGCGCATCCTCGGCCTCGGGCCGCTGGAATGGTCATGGTTTCAGTCACTGTGGGCGACGGGACAGGGCATGCGCTCAGTAGTCCCCGTTGGTGGCGAGGGCTCAGTGGCCGCCAAGTGCAGCATGGTGCGCAAGAGTAAAGACGAACAGGGCAAGAAGACAAGGACCGAAGGCGCGACGGGTGGCGCACGGCGAGGCCGCTCTGCCGGTGGGACAACGGACCCTGTGTTGGGAGTCGGCCATCCTCCATCTCAGGACGTCGCCTACTCGGCGACCGCGGACTCGGCAGAGAGCGGGTCCGACGATACGGCGCTGCACACCCGGTGGCAGGCGTCGGTATCAGGGGCTTCTTCGACCGTCAGTGAAAGTGATAACGGCGAACACGCCGCCGACAGCGACTCGGGAGATCCAGGCAATCCTGGTAAGAGCGCGGGTCTCGCGGGTCTTGGGCTGTCAGAGACTCTTGATGGTGCAGGGGCCACCGAGAAAGACCGACCCGGTCATACAGAGGCGCTTGCGGCCGAGGGCAAGAGAGAAGTGGCGCAGGCGTTGTCTGGTGAGGGTCGGACGCCACATATGTATGTATGTATGTATGTATGTATGTATGTATGTATGTATGTATGTATGTATGTATGTATGTATGTATTTATGTATGTATGTATGTATGTATGTAGTTATGTATGTATGTATGTATGTATGTATTGTATATGAACATTTATATGGGGCCTTACAATAACCTCACGAAGGCGCTTGTCATTGATTGCTTTTGTCATGAGATGCTGGCGATATATAAATATAGACAAGAACCAAATTAAACTGATGATCAACACCGAAAATTTTCATAATTTTATTCATTCTTTCCCACAGATTCTTTACGTCTACTGGTCATTTGGCAATCAGTTATAGGCCGATGGGGAAGACCGTATACTCATACCATGCGCCGCTGTGCACGAGGTGTTGGTTACCGACGGTAGCTTCTAAGTTCTAACACGAGATGTGAATCTCGAGCTAGCACGGGCCACATTGGAGAACCATTCAAACGGTCAGCGATGGTAGGGGTCTTTACCCGATCAACCCGCTGAAAAAGGTCTGCGTCGAGGATATTATACACTATATACGGTCGAAAAGTAGAAACCCTTCCACGTTAAGATTTGTGATAATTTATCTGTAGGCTACATTACATTTTCCTAAAGTTAAAAATCTGTCGTTATTATACTCGTTTAATGGCAAAAAAACCTGATAGTCCTGCTTACTTGAGTTAACACAGGTCCGTCTGTTTGTCTCTCTGTTTGTCTGTCTATCTCTCTGTCTCTGTCTGTCTGGTATATGTCTCTCTTTGTCTCCCTCTCTGTATATCTCCCTGTCTGTCTGTCTGTCTATCTGTCTGCCTCTTTCTCCTTCGATCAATTATTGTCTTCATTCGACACTATGTATTTCTTTTCGTCATCACACCAGTTCTTTGTTGCATTTCTCTTTTGACCAACCAGATCATTTCTTTCATTGCCGCTTTTCACTCGTCGCTGTCAACTTTGCAAAATCTGTTTCCCTGTCTCTCTCTCTGCCACTGCCTTTGTCTTCTATTTCTCATTTCTCTGCCTGCAAGGGCGGATACAGAAATTTTCAAAGAGGGGGCCAAAATTTTAGGTCTTGGGTTGTTACAGGGGAAAAAATTCGTCTTGGTCGGCGAAAAATCTGATGACCTTTTTTAGTCATTTGTCCAATTTTCCAGAAAAAGATACCGTTTCAGCCACCAAAAAGTTGATGACCTTTTTTTAGTCATCAGTGGTAGTAATGGCCTCTCTACTACTATTCTTCATTTATGGCTTGGTGAAACCAAATGAGGGGGCCACGTCCCATGCAGTTTATTAATGGGGGCCATGGCCGGATTGCCCCCTGGATCCGCCTCTGTCTGCCTGCTATATTCGTTTCTTTTGTCACTACTGCGTCATCCTCCTTATTGCAATCTTCTCCGTAGTCTTTCTGCTCTATTTCTTCGAATTCTTCCACCTTAATTCCTTGGTGTCGTTCTGCATCGGTATATATCTTCTTTTCGTCTTCAATTTCATTCCAGATTATTTGTCCTCTTCCTACTCCACATCCTCCTTCTCTTTTCCTCCTCCTCCTCCTTCCTCCCTCCTTCTATCTCTCATGACACCGGTGGTCTCCATGGTGTTAATGACGACTGCGAACGTCGACTTACATGCAGATTCATTCCAAACACAAAACACGATTCGCATGCATGTATAGGACAAAGACATCCGGTGAGATGTATCTCTATTACGGATCGACCGCTATATAAATGAATTCGACCATAAGAACGATCCGATATCAATTTCTGCTGCATTTTATCATCCACTCAATCCTCATGATCCTCATGCGCTCTGTGCGATTGAAAGGCGGAGCTGAAATTGCAAAGTCTCTCCATGGAAGCCGTGATTTAAAAGTCTGTCCTGCAATAAATTATTATTATTACTTATAGTATACATTTTATGTTTCTGAAGCTAAGCGCAGGGCACCAGCGTATTACGAGCTTTGCGTCTAGTTAGGTGGGTTGTCCAGATCATATAATAGCCAATGAAGATGAGAGTTCTTTTGTCCCAGAGAGACACAGAGAAAGGGAGAGAAACAGACAGACAGGCAGACAGATAGACAGACAGATAGACAGAGAGAGGGAGAGAGAGAATGGAGGTAGAAGAGACGCTAAAACGGATTTAGCTGAGGACGAGAACGCGTGCAAGGCAGATATGACTAGATAAGGATTGAAATTCTTGAAAAGTGAGACTCAGGATGGAGCGAAAGTTTTTGGAGTGGTTAGTAGAGGATCTGATGCAGACAGCAGTGCATGGGTGAGCGTTGTAATTGGTGCGGGAATTTTAACCTGTATGGAAGAAGTTTGACTGGACCGTGACGCACTCTGAACTACTTCCGGTGAAAGTAACATTGAGCCACCCATCATCATCATCATCATCATCATCATCATCATCATCATCATCATCATCATCATCATCATCATCATCATCATCATCATCATCATCATCATCATCATCATTGCCATCATTGTTGTCATCATCGTCATCATCGTTATCATCATTATCATGCACCACGAACCGCGTGCTCGTAGGTTTCCAGTGCCGGCTTCGATACTCTGAGGCTTTGTGAGTACTTTTTTTCTGCTGAAAAGTAGTCTGCACGTTTTCGTTAGTTATTTTATCAACGTGCCGCTGTGACATCTGCACGCAGTGAATCGGTCGTTTGTTTGAAAGTCGCAGTAAATGCCAGTTGTTATGGAAACTGTATAAACACTGTCTACGAAGCACAAACTGCTGCATTAATGTCTCGTTCTTAAATGCCCCTGTGGACTGCATTAAGATTCAATACAGACCTAAACGGATGATAAAATGCAACAATACCTGACCATCGCTTTTTTGGCCTATACTCTGGGCTCTGCCGTTATTACTAGTCCCCATATGTACTGTGCACTTCATCTAGCAGCAAGCACAGACTTTGTCCCAATGTCCCAATGTCACTGTGTAGTGCTGTAGTTCTATTGGTTTCGCATGTAGGCAGATTTTTCTTCTTGGCCATCACCGGCTTTTTGAGTCTGCAGGGTCCACTGATTAAAAGCGAGACGGTCAACTAAGGAATGGCATCGGCCAACGAGAACACAAAGGGAGGCAATAAGTTTCAGACAACGACCACAATGTCATGGGGGTATACTGAGTAAACACGACATCGGACCTCGTCGTCTACTGTATACGTCATCATATCAATCGCAAGAATACGTTAAACGTGTCTATAGCCTACTGCGTATACACGAATTGTGGTAGGTACTTTCTTTGCTTACACGCACACGCACACACACACACACACACACCTATGCATAAACACATCACATCACATGAGCAGCGATGTCGTCTTAACTAAACTTGTGTTTTGTTTGCGATTAGGCTACATATTTTTGCATGTTTTTGCATATTAATGTTTACGATTGTAAAACACTTGCCCTATTATAGGCCTACAAGTTGCTTGAATTCATGCTATAGATTAGATTGACAACTGTTTCGCAATACTTGATCAGATTTTTAACAAGTACTGTATGGCGTCCGTTTGAAAAACATTGCAGACTAATAAGTTATTGTTAACAACGTTAAATTATAAAAAAAATAGAGACACATCTATAGAGAACAAAAAATTGCAGAGGACTGGGTAACCAGCTTAATTGGAACACTGTAATTATATGAACATCGAATTCTAATTTTTATTAATATGCCTACAAGTTATAGGCACACTGAATTTCATGACAACAATGATGCAAGAAAATCGACTAAAAAAACCGAGACGCGCCTTCTCTGCCCCTAATCCCCTTGTCCATTTCATGTAAGCATCAGCAGTGGGTCTCATAATATAAGGTCTCATAAGTCTCATGATCAGGTCCTTCTGATATTATTTCAATATAAACGCGTCCCTACGGCGTCTTCAGTCACCGCATGAGCAAGAAGACTGCGCCGCCGCCAGATGCGTGCTATCGTTGCAATATGAAGCCGCGCTGAGACCTATTTGGCCGACGAGATGAGGAACAGGAGATCCCTCCTCCCTTTATCTCGTCCTGCATCCGCATGGATGATCCTTCGTCAAGGTCGAGAGACTCTGCTGATCATGTAAGTAGCCGCATCCGATGCAGTCACGTCGTAGGCATAAAAAATATTAAAAAATGTTTGATGGGAAAGAGAATGTAAATTCGGTCAATTACTACGGTTCGTTGTAGACGTGCGAGACAAAAAAAGGTTGACTAAATAGCAGATTTTTTTCTATCGTGCAGTTGTGGACAGAATGTACAGTTGTGTAAATGGATCTGTGCAGTTGTATAGAAGCACTTCTGTGCAATTAAAATAGTTTTTAAAAATGTGATGGTTGTGTGATTGGAAGTAATTCACAATGGATGAAGGTCAGAAAGACTAAAAAGGTCGTCAGAAACACAAAACGACGGGACAAAGGTGTGGTCGGCGTCAGGGCTGTATACTGGTAAATTTTGAGGTGAGTAGGCCTACACGCTGACCGGGAGAAAAGCCGACCACTTTTGGGTCCGAAATTTTTTGACGACCTTTTTTTCTTTTTTTTAGTCATCCGCCCGAAATCTCGAGTAAAAAAACTGATGACCGCTTTTTAGTCATTTGCTCCGAAATACTCCTAAATAGCCGCGTATATCCGTGTACCCTGGTTTTTACCCGCGTATACCCTGGTCTTCGGGAGGTGAGTATAGCCTATACGATGCCGTTTTCCCCGGAGGTCAGTATACGCCGTATACCCACGTATACCCTTGATTGCAGCCCTGATTATACTATACGCAACATAAAGATGAGTTCGTGCAACAGAGGGATGTTTGGATGTGTTGTGGAAACGGCAACACTTCAAGAGAATGTACGGTCGTTGTAATTAGACGGTGCACACATAAGGTTAGCAACCAAAGTCAAGAACATTGTTGAGAGTCGATTGTTTACCGTGCCATTCGATGTCAGGCGGGCTTTTGTTGAACGGCCATTAATGGGATGCGATAACGACAGCCGTGCAGAGAGTACAGCCGTCTTCAAGATGGCGTCTTCAAGATGGCGTCTTCAAGATGGCGTCTTCAAGATGGCGTTTTTGAGATGGCATTTTGAAGATGGCGTTTTCAAGATGGCTTTTCAAGATGGCGTTTTCAAGATGGCTTTTTAAGATGGCGTTTTTAGACGGTGCTTTCAAGATGGCGTTTTCAAGATGGCGTTTTTAAGATGGCGTTTTCAAGATGACTTCTCAAGATGACATCTCAAGATGGCGTTTGTTTCTAAGATGGCCTTTTCAAGATGAAATCATCCAGATGGCTGTGTCCAGTGAATCGCGCTTTTCGAGCACGATCTTAAATAAAGCGACTAAAGATTGATGCCATGGGTTCTAATGCAGCGGCGCTATAGAAGTTTCCTAATCAGGTCATGCGATTAAAAGGTGCAGAGGAGCCAACGTTGTTCTGACGCATCGTCGACTTCAACCCAATCGTAGGAGGAGAAGCTCCAGCCTCCTCTTCGGATGAGTATCTGCCGTCGTCTTTTCTTCAAGTAGCATCTCAGATCCATCACTCTTCAATGTAATATTTGCATATTCATCATCCACCGCAAATGGTCTCCTGTCGATGAAATATCTGCGTCCATCCATCGATCCATCTGAGTGTTTTGCCATCAACGATTCCATCCTTGGCTGCCGGAGATATTGTGGTCGATGGTGCGGGCACTCAGTGGACGAATCTGTCTCAGTTAGTCAACATTGCATGAACTTTGGACATTGGCAAGTCAGATCGTCGATCCGAAAGTGAAACGACGCAATGCAAAGTTTGTTACGTCGTTCAAATCAAAATCAAATCAGTCAATTTTATTGGTCCGTTTGAAACAACAACAAGCACACCAAGCCAGGAATAAAAGTTACACAAAGCATCTCCAGTATTACCCAGTTGTTAGACATTAATCAATCCAATAACTTAATTAGTTAGCATAAACCATTCAGACATATAGCCAATACTCAGATAATCTCCAAAGGAGTAGGCTAGGTAAGGATTGCTTAAACCTATTGGTTAAGTGATACCAGTATGGACAATTATTCCTAGACCTGGAAAGCGAGGTTATAAAAAACTCGTGCAATAGTGGACACAAATGGAGACCCAGAAGGGAGAAAATCCCGCTAGTAGGGCCCCCAAACAAACTATTAAATAATTGTGTTAGATACGCACCACAATAATGATGAAAAGCCAAAGCAACAGTAGATGAGTAGAGTTAATCACAGTTAATCATAACATCACAGCAAGGAGTCGTTAAATATTTCCCGAGAATAACCTATCCATTGGTGGTCATTCGCTGAACACTGTGTCTGTGACTTTCAATTAGACGCTTTTCGAAACGTTGTGCGAATTTCATTGGACACGATGTCTGCAAATATTTTCTGTGCTTGTCAACGTGTTTTAGAACTGTTTAGAAACACTTGGTTCACTTTCTACGAGCGTGCTCATTTAGTCAGGGATTTGATGACGGCTAAAGATAAACACGAGGCTGCGAATGATATGTAGTGCAACGAGAAATCATTTAAAAATCTATGTACCGTACACCGTCTCGGAGTACCATCTGAATTAAATGGACTCTACAATGTATAGGCGTAAGATTGATTGGAACTCACGGAGTATTGAGAGGGATCAGAACACTGAAATGCAGCACGTTCTGTGAACCAGTTAGAAACGTTGCCGCCGTTTCAAGTTATGGAAACATCTTAAAAGAGGAAATTAACATTTGTACAGGTTATATGATTCACAGCGAACGACGGAAGGAACCTAAGGATGACACATTGTATTCAGCGTCAATGTGGCGGTGTAGAGATACTCAGCAAAGGCAACTGTCATATATAAAACCCTCTCTACAGACACATTAAGTAGGAGTCAATGGTCAATTATGGTCAATGGTATACAATAGTCTTTCGTGCTCATTTAATGAGAGGCTGCAGACAGCGACCGAAGCCAACGAATGGCATCTGGACTCTGATACTGCGAGCGAATGGCACGACGGAAGACCTGACGACAAGTGGCCGCGAATATTATTACTTTGCCAAAAGCCAGAGTCGTTGTCGTCAAGGCGACAGCTTTATTAGCCATCTCCTATTGATCTCGGATTAAGCCAGACTGACGACTGACGTAGGCTATACAATGCTCGGTTGCCAGGCAGCGGAGGCTGCAATATGCTGAGGGATCTAGGTCTTTGTTCGCCATGGTCTTTTCGACGGCCTCCGACCAACGACCGCGTCACAATCCTTAGCCATTTTGCGTGTTAGATTACTTGTATACCTTCAAAGGACAGGGTCGACTTCCTTTATTAAATTCCTCAGGACATTATTACCAAGACATTTATATTACTGTTGAAAATGATAAAAACTCAATAGATAGCGTACGGATCACGAACCAAGGTCTGATTGACTCAAAGTCTACACTGCAGACTCTGGAACCTCGCTGTGTGCTAGGTGTAATTGTCATTTTTGCAACGTATAGGTCGAGCAGATGTCGCAGTTGGACGGGTATTAGAATCCCCTCCGTCTGCAGTCTTCTTCGCTTAATGCTCAAAGATCACGAATCGAACGACGAATCGACTTAACGCTGCAGCAGAAAAGTCGGAGCACATCAGCAGCAGTGAACAACGGAGAGCACACAGCGCAAATAAATCACCGTCATGTCATCATCATCATCATCATTGTAATATACTAGGCACAAATGACTTTAATAATTAGTTTTATTTTAAGTCTAATTGCACACAACGTAAACAGGAAGACGACTGTCCCAGAATTCAACAAGGTGTCCAAGGTAGTTGATAGGTGCGGTGGAGTAACATATACTACATCCCTCCCTCCTAAGATAATGTCGCCTCTGAAACTCTTAAACTATAATCTGAAACTGTTACTGTTTAAAGGTAATGTCTCATCTTATCAGCTGAAACAGAAATTAGCATTCTGTAAAATGCTCTTTAAACAGAAATTAGCATTCTGTAAAATGCTATTTAAACTGCTGTAAATAATATTCCTTCTAAACTGTCTGAGCCACAGTAACATCCTGTACAGTGTACAAAGTCCTTCAAATATTCTGGTTTCTTTAATAAACGTTTTGGTCGAGTTGCAACCAATGTCTCATCCGGTTGTGTGATTTCCGGCCTTCTCTCCTCCCTTTGTAGATGCTCGGCCTCAAGTGACGTGCCCACAACTGATGGCACAACCTCAGATTGAACCGGTGACATAGTCTGTTTCAGTGTTTCAGCATAAGCGGTTTTGTTGTGTGACTCCTTGGTATTCTTGAGACCATGCTCTGACACTTGTTCCTCCACTGTAACCCTCTGCTCGCTTGTTCTTGTCTGAATATCCTCTGATACTGCATTTCCAACAGTGATATTTTTTTCATCCGCTCCATATCGGTGACGCAAGTGGTCCTGATGTCGTTTGGCCTGGCTGCCATCCTGCCATTTGATATCCCACGACACGGGCCCAGTCGGTCGGATAAGTGTGGCCTTCCTCCAGCTAGAGCCGTGGCCAAATGAATTTGCCCACACGGTATCTCCCGCCTTGAAATTACGAGCTTGTGCATGCTGATCATGTCTTTGTTTTGCATCAAATTGTTTTTCACTTACTCGTGTGTGTACCTGTGGAAACAGAAGGCCCAACCGTGAATACAACTTTCTTCCCATGAGTAATTCTGCTGGAGAAATTCCTGTATTGGTGTGGGGTGTTTTGCGATAATGAAATAAAAATTTGGCTACTCTTGCTTCCACAGTGCCTTCAGTAATTTTTTCATGCCCTTTTTGAAAATTTGAACGGC
>OX457038.1:37518947-37573947 GCA_949752735.1 Lumbricus terrestris | reverse complement strand
CGGTTGCAAGGCAACAAATATACCAACTGTACCACCGCGCCCCACAAAATATATTTAACTCTTACGACAAACGTCAGCTGCCATTCGTTCGCTGCAATAAAATGCTGTCCAACCTTTCATAACAAAAAAGTTACAGGTAAAAACAAATGGATGCAAATCGAGTAGGTCAGTTGATAAAAGCTGTTTACCTAATAAACTTGGTCCATTTAGTCGTAGGCTATTGCTCGTATTTCCTACAGCTTATGAAAGCTGCTATAGAAAAAAAGTACCATATTCAATCTAAAAAATACAATACTCAATATAAAAAAATACCATACTCAATAAAAAAAAAACATACTCAATATAAAAAACCATATTCAATATATAAAAAATACCATACTCAATATACACAAAATACCATACTCAATACTCATCAGGCCCACGTTCTCACAGGCTCACAGCCAAGAAATTCCACATTCGGACGTCCTCGCAAAAAATCAGATTCCTTACCAGGATGTTTTACACTTATTAGCACATTTTAAAACTTAACTAATCATTAATATTAGACTCTATGCTTTAGTATCGCTACTCTCTGTTATTTTACGTTATATTTCGATGTCCCATTGTTCGTTTTCTAATGAGGCGATAAAGGTTATACTTGTTTATTTATTTGTCTACTTACTTACTTACTGAAAAGACGCAGAGGAAGCAATTTCATGGTGAAAGAAGTATAATGGTTTTTTCCATTATTATAGGCAACAATGATTTACATTGCTGGTCTTTGTGCGCACACTGTCCACAGGAGAGGCCATCATGCAGTTGGGATCATCTGCGCCAAAGAGGTCATTTGATAACCAATAGATCATTAAAATGAGCATTTGTAAATATTAAATTCTGCGAGACCAATTTACACCCAACGCGATTCCGACTCAGAGAGAGGCTGTTACGAAATGTCTGTTTTTCAGCTGACGACCGAATCTAAGAAGACCGAATAAATCCACAAATGCACGCGAGACAGTAATTGCTATCAAGAGCATCGCAAACCGAATTAGAAAGCACTTAGTCACCGGTCGAGAGACACCTCCAATCGAATGCAAGTATAATTATAGAGTACGCGACGACGTCAGGTGTCACGAAAGGCGCCGCATAATCTACTTAGATATACATGGACAGTATTGCATTCGTATGCATACATGCACCCACACCTCATGCATATAATATGCTCGCATCTTTCCACGCTAATGGACCAATTTAGTGCACGTAGACACTCTAAACAGCTCTACCATTTACCAAACTGTGGACGGGAATTATTTGGCTGGCTGCATGTGTGTGTATGTGTGTATGTGTGTGTGTAGGTCCGCCATTGGGGACTCCATCGGATTGTGCATTGTTTTGCCACCTGATGTAATAGATTAGTTATATGCGACATTCAACATTATAAGCCAGCGCCGAGCAGGGGCGGATCCAAAGAGGAATCAATCCCATTCAAAGATTTGCACAGGACGTCACTCCCCCCCATTAGGTTTCAGGCTTTCGATCATTGCAGCGGGAAAAGGTGAGAAAATAAATAGCATATGATTTTTTTAAAAAGGTCATCAGCTTTCAAATAACCGGAGTTGCTACGGTTGTTTAGAAATTTTGGGAGAAAAACTAAACTACAGGTCACCATATTTTTGGGCGAAAGACCCACGAAATTTTTTGTTTACCCATGACCAAAATTTTTGGCCACCCCGTCAAAAATGTCTTTATCCGTCCCTGGCGCAGAGATGGCAGTTTTTGCGATAGAAAAAACGCTACATTAAGCATACTAACACATAGATAACAATACATATTATACTGTGACCACCTAACCTGTTTCATCTCGTGTGGCTGGTGCCGCAGCACTTGTCCATATTCCTCCTTCTCCTCCTCTTCCACCTCCTCCTCCTGATCTTGCTGGAATTGATGCTGCGCAGGATGAAGTCGAAGACGGTGTTTCACCGACCGAGCAGTTTCTTGGAGTTGGCAATAAGACCTTGAAACAGAAATCAAGTCACGATCCGAATGAAACCCATTTAAACGCACAACGGATTGATTCTATGTCCTTGTATATGTTATTCATTGTTTAATGAACTCGTTAATTAGTTCTTCGTTTAAAGAATCTTCAAGAAGCCTGAACAAAGGCGCTACCAGACCATCTTCTTCTCTTCTATCTTCTCTTCCGTCATCGATATGACGATGAGGCCTTTATGAAATGTCTCCAGACTTCTCTGTTCCTGATTGTTTCTCTGATTTCAGCTAAGCTGGTTCCCTTCTCTCTTAGGTCGTATTCTTTGATGTTGTCCATCCAGGTCTTCCTCTGTCTCCCTCTGCTTCTTTCTCCCTCAACATGTCCATGGAGTGCAGCGTTTGGCAGTCTTTGTTTCGCCATTCTTCTCACATGACCGAACCACCTGAGTCTTCTCTTCTTGATTTTTTGGATTTTTTTACCAACGACGCTGATACAAATGAGTCTAAGTCTTAAGGTGCCTGTAGAAAAAATATATATGTAGCATGCGTATCTCCAACTGGAGAGTTTAAGAGATGCCTAGCCTACAACTGAGAAAGCACGATGCTGCAGACAGATTTAGGTTCTACACCAATTGTAGACGAGAGACGACTGAGACTATACGAGGGAATGAGGAGTGGAAAGAAAGTGATACATGTAGGCTATGTATGTGCACTTGCTATAGCGCCCCTTAAAGATTACTATTCAGAAGCGCTCCCGACTACAGCGCGGACACTGAATCGCAGTTTCACGCAGAAGCGCTGAGCAATTCCGAGTGAAGGACTTGCCCAAGGTCCCAACGAAGCGGCTTGAGATGGATTCGAACCTGCAACCCTCTGGCTGCAATGCAACGAACATGCTCACTACGCCCCGGCGCCCCATGCATCAAAGACAGGAAGAATCCTTTATGGAAGCATATATGTTGAATGAGAAGGTATAGGTCTATACATGGAAGAGGAAACGAAGAATGAAACAGACAAAATAATGGGATAGAAGAGCGTGACCAGAGAAATACAAAAGGAGCAGCTCTGACGTACATGTGCATCGTTTTTGATATGTGTTCAGTGTTGTTGTTGTTTTGGGTTTTATAACCAAGATTTCTTAGTAAACGCTTTGAAGGCTGAATGGATTGTCATCTCGCGTGAAGGAGGTCAGTATCTATTGACCCCAACATCCAAACTGCGACCTACATTTTGTTCTAGAAAACCTTTATATTATGAATTCCAGCGGACATAAAGCGGCGCATTTATCACGTTCTCAAACTCGTATTTTTTCATGAGAATCGATGTCCAATATATATATTATATACATGCATACGGGGGTAATTGTCCGGGGTTATTGGCACGGGGGTTAGTTGTCCGGAGGTAATTGTCCGGGGGGTTATTGATACCGGAGTAGTTGTCGGGGGGGGGTAATTGTCCAGGGGTTAATTGTCCTTGAACCATATATACATGTATAGCAATACACCATTCGTGTAGGTCTATGTTATTCACTATATTCAATTATACACTATCATGAGCACAAAACGTTAAAGGCTATACAATTATAGTCTATGTTTGCATACATGTGTGCCATTATGCAGATCCATCATGGGAAACATATATCTTTGGGTTCTTGTGCATGCACAAAAAGAAATGCCTGGCTCAAATGGGAGTTGAATCTGGTGATAAACTGCAAATGGTCAGACAGCAGATAATTACATCCCGGCTGAGAAATTTGTGTAGGCCTATATAACAACACAGAAGTCTGATTTCCCAAAGTGCAAATCATCACAATGGAACACTATTTCGGGGTAGGATATTTTGATACCATCTCGATATATCACGCTAGAACTCGCAAATGATTGATTGTGTGCGTCTGTGTGTGTATGTGTGTCTATGTGCATGTGTGTTTATAAGTGTCTATGCGTGTGTATGTGTGTCCATGTGTGTGTATGTGTGTGTCCATGTGTGTATGTGTGTATTGTTGTCTTATTACAGCAATTGTATCGTTGTACGGGTTGACTGAGGCTGCAGTAGGTCGTAATGTTCTGCATGTAGGCCTATGCGATTGTTTCTCCATAATATATGAATATATATCCTGTAAATCAAACGGTGCAGTCTCAACGGTCAATTCCATTTCCGGCGTCGGGGTAGGCGCAATGGTCTCCATCCAAACCCACATCCACGTGGAATCATTCATAACATGAATACGTTTTTCGTACATTTGTAAATAGACGCACAATAATACATTAATACTGCATTTATGTGTTAAAGGAGAGGCGGCAGCTTGAGTTCATGAATAGCGGACAGATATTGCTCAGAGCGACGCTGCGTATTGCACTGCATGCATACCAGCACTCTATAATACAGTGTATGCATACCACACGCTGGGAATGGAAAAGTGCTGTGCGCACACACACACGCACACGCGCACACACACGCGCACACATACGCGCACACACGCACACACGCACACACTAAAGCAGTTCTTCTCTGACTATACTTGTCCTTGTCCTTTTGTCCTCTCTGCTTTTCATTCTCTTCCTCTCGCTGCCTATCTCGCCTTAATTATTTATGCATGTATGCATGTATTATAATATAAACACTATTCATGATACACTATAGAGCGGGAGCGAGAGAGACGTGTAAATTGTAAGAAGAAATGTACTCTGTGGTCCAAAAGCAATCTAAAATTCTTCGGCAACATTCGTCGACAATAATTTTGTCTCTTTCTGCTTTTATTCTTTTCTTCTTCATCGTCGTCGTCGTCGTCATCATCATCAGTTCGTCGTTGACAGAACCTCGTTGAGCCACAGAGATGAATCCAAGCGCAGCAGACGGAATCATTCTACAGTCGACGCTTCGGATCCAAGGTTCAATTGTTGTTTGCTTGAAAAGCATGCATGTCTTTCGCATCTAGATCTCAGTATAAATAATTATACGCACACGCACGACCACAAAAGCTGAAGCAATCCCATAGAACGAGATTTAATTAGATGAACAAGCATGACATTGTTGCTGCCTTATATTATGTTATACAATTTCTCATCGAAGTTGCAACTGTTTGAATTTTTGTGACAGATCTGTAAATTATGTTTAGAAGTCTTTTGAGATTGCAATTCTGTTTTCGTATTTAGATAGTGCCCTATTATAATGTAACCAACCGGTTGAGGTCTGTAAACCGGATTGTTGAATAAACGAAACATTAATATTGTGTCGTTGGCAACGCATAGGTCGACCAATCAGGGTGAAGTTACACGTCCAAAGTTAATGTTCGACCGTAAACAAATGTCTGATGCACAGATAGTCTACTCACTTTCTGGTTCGCCTTCTCTCAAATTTGAGACCCTGGACAAGTGAGGCGATGGACATATAACCTGTTGTTGACGTCTGTAGGCTATTCCTCTCTCACAAACACATCCTTATACACACGCTAACACACACACATGTGCACGCACACACACACACTCACAAACACACACTAAATCTCTCTCTTCTTCGCTTTCTCTTCCGCTCGCTTTCTTGTCATGTCTTTCATTGTTTCTCTTTCATCTCTTTCATTGTTTCATTCTTTGTCATCTTTCTAAATAATTTTCCTATCTCTCTCTCTTTCATCTGACCAGTATCCTTTTTCGTTCTCTCTTTCAATCTCTCTCTTTCTCTCTTTCTCTCTTTCTCTCTCTCTCTCTCTCTCTCTCTCTCTCTCTCTCTCTCTCTCTCTCTCTCTCTCTCTCTCTCTCTCTCTCTCTCACACACAGACTCTCACTTAATATCTTGCTCTCTCCCCTCCAGGTCTCTCTATGTCTCTCTCTCTCTCTCTCACTCGCTCTCTCTCTCTCTCTGTGTCTGTCTCTCTCTCTCTCACACACACACAGACTCTCACTTAATATCTTGCTCTCTCCCCTCCAGGTGTCTCTATGTCTCTCTCTCTCTCTCTCTCACTCGCGCTCTCTCTTCATGCATCAGCATCCATGTGACTCGTTGTATAGATCTATGATATTGACCAATTACGACAGCGCAGCTGAATTTAAGTGCAACGCATTTGATTAATTTGACCATTTGCCTGTGTAGTATATGTAGTTGGATTACTGAGCTTTGTGACAAATCAATCTGAATCAAGGTCTATATAAAGCAAAATTATGGACATATATGCACATAATTACAATTATGCGCATACACATAGCTACACGAATACACACACACACACACACACACACACACACACACACACACACACACACACACACACACACACACACACACACACACACACACACACATCCTCCTGAAAATTAATGCCACCGCTAGGCCTGTAATTTCAGGCACGACACACGCACGCATCATATTATGGAGCCTATAATTTATAGATCTATACATTAAAGCATAGTTGTAAAAAACGTTTTTTTCGTTTTTTATTCTCTCCCAAAAAACGTCGTTTTTTTCGTTTTTTATTTTTCCCATCGTTTTTTATCGTTTTTTTCGATTTTTATGTAACTTTATTTAATTATTTGCTGTCTAATATTATTTTCCTTAATTTAATTTTTGCCTGATATTCCAGACGTTTTCACCGTACTCTCAAGGATGCAGTTAACTATAGGGTCTTTATGTAATTGTTTAAGTCATAATTTTGAGAAATACATATAGTAGATCTCTACAATAAATGAAATTTCTAAGAGTTATTTTGATATAAAATTCTTGGGCATAATTATTAATATTTATAAGTAGCAATTTTAAGCACAAAATAATGTACAATATATAATTTAGTAAACATCTGTGGTTTTTGCTTCTGGTTAGATTTTAATTGTGTTATGTCGATCAGCATAAACTTATAATGTGGACTTATGTCTACAATTTAAATTTGAAAAGATTTCAATACCTTTAATTTGTCCGAATTTCTTATTAAACGAAAGTTATAAGAACAAATAACTGTGGTAGATTAATGTTACTTATACCAATTATTTTGGCCTAATAATAAAGTTGTGTTATTTGCCGTTTCTTAATAAAATTGCATAAGCAATTAAGGTTTGTAAGCTGAAAATGAAATTTCAGATGTAACAAAGGCAAATTATTTTCCGTTTCCGTTTTTTATCGGTTTTTTTGTCGTTTTTTATTATTTTGAAAAAACGACGTTTTTTACCGTTTTTAATTTTCTTTTCATCGTTTTTTACATCTATGCATTAAAGTAAATATAGAATGGATGGCTAGAATTTAACACGACAGAGACGTATACTACAGGCAGCGAAATGCAATATTGCATCGAGATATTGCAAGAAAAAGCAGTGTCCGTAGGTATAAGTGAAGGTGCATAGAACAATAGGGATAATAAGCTTCTAACAGTTCTGCGACGTGATTGTTGAGGAGGCGCCGATGTGTAATAGGAATCTCTAATCGTTCGACTCCATCGTACAACAATAGAGACAAGAATATTAATAATTGATTGCACTAATGGACCCGCTGCGCCTTTCCCTGCTCGACTGCTACAGGGAACGGAAGCTGACAGCGACAAGGGGAGAGGGATAGGAAGAGGAAGAGGATGAGGGAGAGGGACAGGGACAGAAACAGGGACAGGGGCAGGGACAGGGACAGAGATAGGGACAGGGACAGGGATTCTGATTTTTGCACCCACACTAATTCACTAGCAATTTTTGGTCCTCCATTCAGGCGCAAACCACGGTGCTTTCTTTCAAAACAAATTCACAGTTGACATTCGAATCGAAATGGTGCTATACAAAACAAAAAATTATTCTCATCAATACAATGCAATTAATCTAATCAAACATTCCGTTGAAAAATTGCTGCCTTCGTGATGATATAACCAAAAATTGTGACAGATGGAAGACGTGATCTCTGCATGCATGAAATACACTGGTGCAGGTGTTTTGTAATTGCAATTGCAAATTTATATGGCGCCACATCACGAGAGACTCGTGATATATAATGTCCAACTGACGTAACACGATCAAGCGACGACGGAGCATAAAGCTGCATAATGCACAATTTCACATAATTCAAGCACCGGGTGAAAAATAGGTAAAGAGAAACTGGAGTTTATGTCGCATGGTGTCTGACAATTATTTCCATGGAGTATACGGTAGTATACGGTATACACTATACACCGATCATCAAGTCATCACCGATCATCAAAGACCCTAAAAACGTGTGTATGTGTGTATATAAATATCTCTATTATCAGCGGCGCCCGCAGGATTTTTTTCTTGTACGCACAGAAATTTTCGATGGAGGGGCGAACAGGGAAAAATTTTCGTTAGGCCCCCGAAAAAACTGATCAACCTAGAATTTCCCCAAAACATACCTTTTCTATCCGCCGAAAAAACTGATGACCTTTTTTTTTTTAGTCATCAACCAAAAATTTCTCCAAAACATACCTTTTCTATCCGCCGAAAAAACTAATGACTTTTTTTTTTTTTTTTTAGTCATCAACCAAAATTTTCCCAAAAACATACCTTTTGGGTCATCGCGCTGTACGCACTTACCTATGTACGTACGTCTGCGGGCGCCGCTGCTGTACGCACTTGCGTAAGTGCGAATGCCTGCGGGCGCCCCTGTCTATTATTGTTTGTATGTGCACTTGTCATAGCGCCCTTTCAAGGTTTCTATAGTCAGAAGCGTCCAGAATACAGCGCGGACACTGAAGCGGAGTTTCACGAAGAAGCGCTGAGCAATTGCGAGTGAAGGACTTGCACAAGGTCCCCACGAAGTACTTGAGGTGTATTCGAACCTGCAACCCATCCAGCTGCAAGGCAATGACCATACCCAATATATATATATATATATATATATATATATATATATATATATATACCACCGCGTCCCACATATTTGTATTTATGTATATGTGTGTATGTGTATGTATGCATTCACTTATGCATATTCATGTGTTAGTCACCCTCTTTAGACATGGACTGAAAGTGCTTCGTTTTTATATCAACCATATAATATTTTAAGCACAAATAGCACCAACTCGACGTGGAAAGACAGAAAATCGTTTTCTATGTTTAGTGTAATCAACTCAATGCTGTTCAGTCACGTAAGCAGGTCTTCTATCTCAACCACTAAAAGTTCTGCCTGCACGACACGTTCTGTAAAAATTGCTGTCGGAAGCAGCAATCAAGGACACGTGCACTTGTACAGCCAATCAATCAAACTATACACAAAACGCTGAGCAATGCATTCGAGTTTCTTTTCTGCACGCGCTGCATTGAATGAGGCGCGGAAATTGGAATGCGCCTTTACAGAGTGGGCCAAAAAGGTAATCCCCTACTTTTTTGGCCCACCCTATGCATTATATACAATTATAGGAGTGACTATAGACACGTAACGGCGCGGTAAGTTTTTCATGTGCTGTGTAGTCTATACGTGATTGCGTGTGAGCAGTGTAGGCATATACACTATTCTTGTTGAGCAGAAATGTATATATGTGGGGCATAATAAATATGTTTGGGTGACATTGAAAGGCATAGCTGACTCTTTTTTAAGCTCTCTACTCAGGTGTATACGTTCAAACGTCCATTGGCACCAACCCTCGATGTTGAGCCTTCTCCTTCAGTTTCCTGCAGTATAGTCTTCCATCATCTGTAGGCACATGTATACAGACTATATATTGTGATATTATAATAATGTGTGTGTTCTGTCGGCATATGATAATAATAATAATAATAATAATAATAATAATAATAATAATAATAATAATAATAATAATAATAATAATAAGAATAATAATAATAATAATAATAATAATAAAAATAATAATAATAATAATAATAATAATAATAAATATAAATAAAAAATAATAATAATAAAAGCTTTTACTATTTATTGTTTTTAAAGCCATATATACCTCGGGCGCTAAACAAATAAATATTAATAATCTTTTCTTTAATGAAGTGCCTGCAAGACGCACTGCGTTTTACATTTACAGGTTATGCAGTAATCTTAATTAAACTTAACTACTAGCACAGCTTTGCAATTACACGTCGCTAATAGCAGCCTTAAAAGCATGTCCGCTCAACAGGGGCTCTAACTCGCTACCTCTCGCACTCTACGCCAGCGTGTTATCCATTGCGCTACCGTGCCCCGGTATACTTAAGTTAAAGATACTCAAGATAGACTCCAATGCTTATAATGTGGTAACCGTTGATGTAGTAACTGAGAACGGTAATTTGGAGCAATTTTATCCGACAAGTCTAAGCGACATTTCTGGAAAGCAGATATCCAACACTTAAGTTAAAGATAGACTCCAATGCTTATAAATAATGTGGTAACCGTTGAAGTAATAACTAAGAACGGTAATTTGGAGCAATTTTATCCGACAAGACTCTATAAGCGACATTTTTGAAAAGCAGATATCCAACACGAATCGTAGAAAGTCTGTTTGCGCGTATAGGCTATACTTTAGTAAATAAAGGGGCAACGCTAATGTGGATTATACAAGCGGGAGACGCTTGATTTTGCTGTGGTGTGCAATTTAAAACTAAAAGGCATACGTTGCTATTATCCTGGCGACAAATAAGCTACAAATGCAAATCATGGATCACTATGTGAACTACTATGCGGGACTAGGAGCCTGAGTCTTAAATGGTGCATGGATTTATTTACGAAATGCAACGGTTCAAATCAAATCAAATCATTTTATTTTGTAGCCAATCACTTTTTACAGTCAAAAATTACAAGTCAAATATTCAAATGAGAATGGGCACAAGGATGGGCCCTGAAGGCATCACTGACCCCGCTAACAGGGACACCTACGACGTACTTGTTGTGCACAACAAAGAAAAGTCATCGCTGGAATTGGATATTCAATTGGATATTTAATTGGATATTTAATTGGATATTCAATTGGATATTTAATTGGATATTCAATTGGATATTTAAATGGATATTCAATTGGATATTCAATTGGATATTCAATTGGATATTTAATTAGATATTCAATTGGATATTCAATTAGATATTCAATTGGATATTCATTGGATATTCAATTGGATATTTAATTGGATATTCAATTGGATATTTAATTGGATATTTAATTGGATATTTAATTGGATATTCAATTGGATATTCAATTGAATATTCAATTGGATATTTAATTGGATATTCAATTGGATATTCAATTGAATATTTAATTGAAACAGGTGCAAAGACGCTGTCGGCTCGTTAAATTTTATTTCTTTTTCTCACTGCAGCTGTGCTTCCGCTTATATAAAGAAAGCTGAATCGCAGTTTGGAGTAGCTTTTCTGATCACCACACACAACTACATTAGTCTGTAGCCTATAGAATCACATAGCAGGCAGCTTAGCGTTGATTATGTGAGAATCTATTGATAAAAATAATTATAATTTTTATTAAGTTAATGGAATCGCGTTGAATGGTCTCATTCGAGTCCGCTCTTAATGGCACTTTTGCGACCAATGGCAACAAACTGGCATTTCAAATACAAAGCCGAGAATCATCGGCTAACGCAGCCTATAGATCACGGATAAACGGGAATTCTTTTCTCCGAGCAGAGACCGAATGAGAGATAAAACAGCCCAGAATACAAAATCTCTCTCTGTCCTAATGGTATTATAACCGTAGGCGGTGGCGAGTCGTCGGCGATCGATGATGTAACGAATCCTGCCTTTACGACGCAACACTCCAACACCATGAGCGACTGCAGAAATTGCCACTCTGCTAATTCGTTAACCTTTTGCTGAAAGCGAGCTGAGTAATCACTATACCTGCATGCCTACACCGACGTTATTCGGCGACCGTCGGCTCGTGTCTGCAAGGTGTTAAACCTCACATAGGAATCAGTATTGCTTGCGACAGCAGTGCGCTATATAAATTATAAAAATGTCTCAAGCACTGAAAAACGGTGATTCGGATTCGAATGTGCGCCGGTTTGGACGATTCATCGCTTGAAAACCATGATTCTTACAAATGAATGTTCTTGTTAAAACAACGAGAGAAGTCAGAGGTTTCACATTTTATCCATCACACTGTCTTCATCCAATCAGTGCTATCCATGCCAGTTTACAATCTCCATCGCCACCGCCATGTCATACTGTTGTACTGTGCAAAACGGCAGTCAATTGGGTCGGATTTCTCACCTTGAAGAGAGCAAGGATTGACTCGAGAGGGTTGCTGGTTATATGGAATCATAATAATTGTTCAGTGTCCTCCATTGATGGCTGGTCATTGCATGGTGGCGCCTAATAAAACACACTTTGGTCTATTATAGTCTACATAGGCTAATAGATTATCACTAGATATTTCTACCTATGCAGTGCTGCTAGACTTTATCTAAAAGTACATACATGTAGTACTCAATCACATCATATCACAGCATGTTACTTCGCAACACTAAAAATTTATCGCGTGATCTACAGAACGCCTAAAACACTTCAGAGTCACTCAGAACATAGCAGAGTCATAGCCTCAGTCAACGCATTTCAGACTCAATCAAATCATTGCTGAGTCAACCAAAGCTTTTCAGAGTTCGTCAAAACATTTCTGAGTTACACAGCATATAAAAATAAGTGATAATTCTGCAGGATTCATGTAAGTGTGCTATGCAATGCGCTACCGTGGGGGGATCCATCCATGTGTTGATAGCAGCGGTACCAGCGAATTGGATAGCACACTGGCATGGAGATCAGCGGACCCGAGTTCGAGCCCAGTATGGAGGACGTGCTTTGTAGGCTGCTATTAGCGCCGTGTATTGCAGACTGTCTGTTCTGTTAGTATGATATAGTTGAGATTGATGTTAATTAAGATTGTTGTATAGCCTAACTTTTGCAAGTACAGCGCAGTGCGTTTGCAGCGTTTCATTAAAGAAGAAAATTCTGCATTTCTTTTAATGTTATTATTACATTATTATTATATATTATAATGATATTATCTTATAATTATAACATAACATAATATAATATATTATTCACAAAGCATTTCGCAATAAATGCGAATCACTTTGCACGCAGCAAAAGCTGAAAGCAGTTTTCCATATAGCCTAGTAGTGAAATGAAGGAGAAATAATATTATCGTTGGAAAAGCGAGAAGAGAAGAATAGCGAAGTGGAAAGGTTTAAAGAAACAGATGGAAGGAGAAAGAAATGAGCAAAACAAGCGAAAGAAATGAAGCGACGAGAAAACGAAGCAGCAGACAGCGGCAGACAGACCTTCGTATACGATATGCCATCATTGCAACTGTCATGTTTTGTATGCAGTCAAGCATTGCAATCGAGAAACGTTGAACTGCATTCGTTAACGAAACGATAGAATGCGTTGAATGCATAATATAACTAAATAATGAGACAGTTTGCGTCGAGGACAATGCTTTTCTTTCATCTTTGTATTAGCATGCTCTTCACAGTGGTGCTATAGTTTTCGTATAGCTGCTGATGCTTCCATTACACGCACCTATGCGAAAGCATACTCTTGAGGTTTCGATTTCTGCATATTTATGAGTACGTGTTCAATACTCTCATTTCACATGTATAACTTTGTATACATTATAATCCATCGATATGTGACAGGTCATGCACTGGTGTAGCGCCAGACTTTGCGTCGGATTTTCGCAGCGAATTCGTCATAAAATTGTTTATAAACTGAACGTGAAAGCCGTCAGTCGTCCTCTGCATGTCCGACTGTTTTTCAATTAAAAAAAGTTCCCGTCTTGAGTTGCTGTCGTCCAATAATTGTGGATTTTTCTTTTCCATTCAAACCTTTTGTCACAGAAGCATTGCACGGACTGATATTAACCGCTTCAAGTATAGGTCTTCTTCTTCTATATTTAGTTCTTTTTTGTTATCACGATATTCATGACTTTGCTGCAGCCTCAGCTTACAGTGTAGATGTATTATCATGTGTCTAAGTATTGCATTCCAGGCGCTAAGCCGGTGTCTTTGTTTCCTTGATCGCATGCATAGGCCTATAATTATAATAATAATAATAAGTTGAGCATGTTGAAAAGAAATCGTTTTTTCTTATTGCAATATTGCAACTGAGGATTTACTGTAGCGTCAATCGATGAGCAAATAACTAATCAGAGGCGTTTACAGTGCTTACACATCTTATGTCATTCTCATGACACATCTTCTTATTCTTATTCTTATTCTTATTCTCATGGCACATCTTATGTCATTCAGAACTGAAATTTCATCGGTAAACAAAACAAATCTAGTTTTCGTTGCCTTGCTTTCAGGTGGTCCGCCCGTCACCAGCCCTTCCTAAAATCAGAGCTCAAATGACAATCAACAATTGACAGTTAGCTTCTTCAAGTTCAGGGTCATTGGCAAGGACCGTTTCTACACAGAATTGTAATTTTCTCATATGAGCGCCCTGTACATGTTTATGGACGATAATCGGAGTTCCGGAAATTTCACATCTTGTTTACAAAATAAGCTGATTGATAAATAGTCTAATTATGTTTGCAAAATAAATTATAAAAAATGCCTTTGGAGATTCAAAAATGATCCTTAGCATTAGAAGAGGAATTTTAAGTGGGGCGACATATATCACTGAGTGCGAAATGGATGGCCACAAGAAAGGCAAGCACTCAGAAGATTGATGGCTGAAGAACGATCGCTGCCCGTGGTGGATCCGTCCGGAAGGGAGTGAAGATCATCATCGATGCATCTTAACCCAATAACCAAAGAACTTTTTATTACAGGACTAGTAATTACCTGTGAACAAATAAGCCGAATTGTCAGGCTCCGAATTGTCAGGCCCCGAATTGTCCGGTTCCGAATTGTCAGGCCCCGAATTGTCCGGTTCCGAATTGTCCGGCTCCGAATTGTCCGGAAACCCGTGCACAAACTCAAAACCTGCTTCTTCTCGCGGGGACTTGCGCACTGGGAGCGCCTCTGAACGGTTCACCCTATTAGATGCGCTTTATAAATGTCTAAATACAATACAATACAATACAAGTACTTCATATACAGGTAATTACATAAACACATGGGCGGAGACCTAGGGGGGGACAGGGGGGACGGTCCCCCCCAATAAAAGTGTTGGGGGGACGGCCCATGCATTTGTCCCCTCCCAATGTTTGAGCGCCAAGCCTTTTTTGGCGACGGAAAAAAAAAATTTGCGAGATTTTGACCGGATGACTAAAAAAAAAAAAAAAAAAAAAAAAAGGTCATCAACTTTTTTGGCGGCGAAAATAGAAATTTTTCCCGAGATTTCGCCGGTCGTCAGAAATTTTTCGGAAAATCTCGCGTCTTTCCGTCCCCCCCCAATTCTCGGCCCAGGTCTCCGCCTATGCATAAACACAAGAATGTACTGTTGATTTTGTATTAGCTGCATCTAGGCCTACACGTGCAAAGGCGCATACATAAAAAAATATCCAGACACGTAAAATTAATTATTATGAGACTGAGCACATAGCAGGTTTATCTGATCGCATAGACAATGCGAGATGTTATAACAGCGCTCTATAGTCGAGATGATGCATGTAATTCTCCCAAGGGCTCTCTTTGCAATCAGCCGCCAGACACGTGTTACACGAAGACTAAGAAGGCGCTATATAAAGCGAACAGCGGTCGTAGCATCGAGAGAGCGAATAACTCAGCGTCGATTGCAACCATGCATGTGGCCACCTATCGGTCGACAGAGATGTAGAGTGCTGTGCAAGACTCCTTCTCCTTTCTTATACTTCGCCCTTTCATCTGCATTTCCCATTTCCATCATTCACACCACCTCCTCCTTTCCTTTCTATGCTCCCCTTCCTCTTCCAGGCAAAATATATTGTGCGAATATATATATATATAAAATGTATATATATAATGTATATATATAATATATATAACACACATAGATATATATAATATATATATATATATATAAGGAGAAAATCTTTAGACAGCCATATTCAGCCATGGCATGCATTATATTCGTCCAAATGCATACAATGTATCCTACACAAATTTATATTTATATGCTATGTATATTCGTTTTATTCAATAAACAACAGACAGAACGCTGTAGGTTTACATTAACAGTATGGCTGCTTAAAGCTTATGGTCAAAATAGTTAGTACATGTTTTTGAATAACATTCTTGGGATAAAGTTTAACGAGTCTTTATTGGGGAGGATGAAATTGTGAGCCCTTTCCCTAAAGGATATATGTATGCGTGGGCCCATGTTCGTATACTCATGTGTCTGGCATATATATATATATAATATATATATATATATATATATATATATATATATATATCTGGCATATATATAAGTATTTATACGAAGCAAATTGCTGGTCTAAATATAATAGATATTTGCATACACTGTGTAGGCCCTAAATGACATGCAACGAATAACTGTTGGAAGACAGTTTGTGGCCGTGAATTTTCTGCAATAATTATATTAATTAATACACACCAGTGGCGGATCCAGAACGTTTCGAAGGGGGGGCCAAAATTTTTGGTGGAACAGGGGGGAAAAATTTTCCGGGAAAAAAGTTGATGACTTTTTTGTCATCGACCAATTTTCCGGGAAAAAGATACCAACTTATCCGCCAAAAAAGTTGATGACTTTTTTTTTTAGTCATCCATTCATTTTTCAGGAAAAGAAGTACGATTTTCTAATAGGGGGACCAGATGTCCTGTTTTTCTCTCCCACTACATGTGTTTAATGACTTCTTCAAAACAAAATGGGGGCCACGTTCCATGCAATTTTTAAATGGGGGGGCATAGATACATACATATACACGTAATAAGTGTATATGTATAAATATATAAGTATATTTATATATACTTCCGGTGCTGCGTGTGTAAACAGGAAGCAACGTCGTACAACAAATGGTTGACTGTAAACAGTGGCGAAGGTGCATGAAGTTTATCGTGTTGTATAAAATTGTCGGAAAATTATTCTGATTCTGGACCTCGATTGACCATGCGCCACTAAATATTCTGCGCTATAAAAAATGCAGCTAGGAACCAGCTGTGTGTCTGAAGCTCCGCCACTGGTTGTACTCTGCCTGCGGTGCCAGTCCAACCAAGCCTGGATAAAGGAGGAGGGTGAGTGACACTGATCATTTATGGAATTCCGTGTTGTTAGACAGCGACAAGCCACGCTGTGTCTCTGCCATTGCTCGTACCTTGGCCGTGCCAGTCCCAAGCTTGGATAAAGGAGGAGGGCGATATTATATTATTCCTGATATGTGATGCATTATATTCGTTAAACAGCAATAAGTTGTGACTCTAATATTATATTTTCAACTTTACAATTCCTATCACCTATATAACTTCAACTACAACCAAAGCTGCATATCAAACCGAAAATACAATGCATATACAATGTATATTCCGACGACCGAACAGTGAAGATAGCACAGCGGTCAAATTTAGACAAAAGAACATTTATCAATAGTACGTTACTACCCACTCTTGGAGCCGGAAGGTTGTGGGTTCGAATCCACCTCAAGCCGCCGCGTACAGACCCTGGGCATGTCCTTCACTCAGAATTGCTCGTTCGTTTTGACGTAAAACCCCGGCAAGCCTAATCTAATGCTATATAGATCTACGTGGTTTGAAGGAATTATGAATGTCTGCTGCTCTTAATAGAATTAGCAACTATTTATTTTCCGGTGACTACTCGTTTCTGATAAAGAGTTGTCCCGTCCGATCAATAATCGCTGTATTTTCAGAGTTATAGCTACACGTAGGCCTACGTGGCGGTCAGCTAACAAAGACACGTTGGACATGATGCCAGCAGTATTTTAAAATTATTGCAATAGTTCATTAATAACAATCCAAATACGTGGCTTTAAACACAATTCGTCAGATTCGATCACACACGCACAATTGGCACACAAACACACACAAACACAAACAAACCCCCCCCCCACACACACACACAAACGAACACAACACTACACACACAAATATTGTAATTGTTTCGTTCAGAATCTATCAGCAATTTTTTACTTGAAGACTGAATCGCCTCGTGAATTTCATTTAAAGTGCACAATACTGCATAATCATGGTTGGCTTGCAATAGAATTAGCACATTCTAATGAATTTGTTGTCTTGATCACATACGTTCCGTTGACGTTCGCATATATGCGTTACGTGCGTTGCGTTGTAATGTTAGCTGCAGTCAGCGTTGTCTGAATCCGTGAAGCTGTTGAACCGTAGGATTGTCTCACTCAGAGGCATGCAGCAGCGCCTTGCAAGACAATGCAATCAATTCGATGACAAGATAGCTGTTGCTAGACTGAGTCTCTGAGGTGCGTATCCTTAATTGAGTAGCGCTGTTGAACAGCAGCTGGGATCGACGCAGATCTCGAGTGTGATCATTCAACAAGAATCAGACACACGTAGGAGGACCTTCTGTAATGTATACGTGCACAAACAGAATGTAATGAATTCAACTTATTTTTATTTCATTAGGCATTTGTTGTACCCGTTAAGCCAGATAGATTAAAACACTGTGGTCACACTGTTGAGTCTATTTAATCCAGATGATTCACTGGACAGTAAAAGAACGTGTGTTGTGTTGCTATGATGAATTAAAGAACGTGTGTTGTGTTGCTGTGTTGCTATGATGAATTAAAGAACGTGTGTTGTGTTGCTATGACGAATTAAAGAACGTGTGTTGTGTTGCTATGACGAAATAAAGAACGTGTGTTGTGTTGCTATGATGAATTAAAGAACGTGGGTTGTGCTGCTATGATGAATTAAAGAACGTGTGTTGTGTTGCTATGATGAATTAAAGAACGTGTGTTGTATTGCTATATATGATGAATTAAAGAACGTGTGTTGTGTTGCTATGATGAATTAAAGAACGTGTGTTGTGTTGCTATATGTCAATCGCCGTAAAATTGAATTTGTATTGTACAAGATATTGTATGTGAGAAAGTGTGTATTTAAAAAGGCATCTGATCTTAATCGATTCTATGTCAGAGCGTTAGTTCGTATTGAGGAAAGCAGGAGTAGTTTGGCGTCACCCTGCGGCTAAAACTATTTTGGTAGCTACAATATTCTCCATTGTATAATATCTCGATTAAATCTTTCACCATTCTCGCTGCTATCAGCACTTTGGCCTACATTGTTGAGAAAAAAATTGAATGAGAGCGAAGAAAATGCAGAGACAAACACCAACCAGTTTGTATAAATACCTACAATTGTGTTGTATTTTAGGCATTTACACAACGCCTCTAGCAGGGTGAACCGTTCAAAAGCATTCACAGTGCGCAAGGTCACGCGAAAATTGAGAAGAGAAAATGAAGAGAGACCACCAGGCAGAATAATTGTAGAGCATGTAATCGTCTGGTTTGTGAGTTTCCAGAAGGCGATATCACAAGAGACAGTTGTGAAGCGCACGACAAACTTCCGAAGCATTCAATTCCAGTTTAGTGAACTTTCAGGAAGCAGATTGTATTCATTGTTGTGTTTTCGACAAATATTTCAGCCTTCATTTTGTGTGTCGGTCAGCACTCCTTGAAACTTCTATCTCAGTTTTTTTTTTAAATCCTGCGCATTCAACTGTCATCACCAATATGAAGGTTTTCGCAGGATTCAGCGTTGCATAAAGGATTAAATATTATATCTTCGTCGTACTACGCGGGTTCAGTGATTGGAGATGATTCAAGCAAGTTAGTTACATATGCTACGATACATCACTGGCTGCGAAGATAACCACGACCGTATAGTTATGCCAGGGTCTTGAGATGATTGCCGACAGGCTGGAGGAGGATTGTTTGAACAATGGAAGCTGGCTTGCGCTCATTGTACTTTGAGATACAGTGTGCACAATGCACATGTCCTGGAGACTAATCTAGAATGTCCAGAACAACGCTCAGGAGAGGAGCACGTCACAGTCAGTGATGGTGATGGTGATGATGATGATGATGATGATGATGATGATGATGATGATGATGATGATGATGATGATGATGATGATGATGATGATGATGATGGTTATCATGATGACTATGGTTATCATGATGATGGGATAATGATGATGAAAAAGAAGAATAAGATGATGATTATAATGATGCTGATGACGATGATAATAAAGATGATATGAATGATAACGATGAGGATCAGAATGAGGAGAATGAGAGAGATGGTGTCGATGATGGTGATGATGATGGTGGTGGTGTTGGTAGTGGTGATGATGATGATGATGATGATGATGATGATGATGATGATGATGATGATGATGATGATGATGATGATGATGATGATGATGATGACTATGGTTATCATGATGATGGGATAATAATCATGAAAAAGAAGAATAAGATGACGATGATAATAAGGATGATATGAATGATAACGATGAGGATCAGAATGAGGAGAATGAGAGAGATGATGCCGATGATGGTGATGATGATGATGGTGATGATGATGATGGATGATAAAGATAGAAAAGTTGAATAACGAGATGATAATGATGATATAAGATGATGATCATGATTATTATTAGTATTATTATTATTATTATTAGTAGTAGTAGTATTAATCATCATCATGAAAGAAATATTCTAAGAGGATTCTCAAATGGCACAATGCTGTACAAAATCAGAGACTCTGACTTTGTACAGCTCTGACTCAGAGCAGGATAAAAATATTTCCTCGCCATGAAATCAATGCATTCACTCTGCTGTGCAAATATACCAGAGGCGCCTTCGCGAGATTGCAACCAGGTGTCATATAAACGTCCAGGCATACAACTGTAAGCTTATAAATGTATTTGTAATCAAAGATTTTATAGCTCCACTTCTGCTGGATTCATCAAAGTCGTATGCGTACACGCAAGCACGTACAAGCACACACACACATATTCAAACAATGCCAGAAATCCATTAGAAATTGATGGTCCGTCAATAAACGTTGTCATGGAAGTGAGTCGGCTGCTGCTGCTGATGCTGCAGCTACAGTTCTTGGCATCATGGCATGCAATTTCTATTCCGCTTGCGCATGGATATATTAGTCTGAGGCAAAGCAGTGCCCCTTGCAACCCCCGTGCATGCGTTCAGTAGCATAGTCGACGGAATTTCGTGTCGGACAGAATGCATAATGGCAGCACCTGTTTAACCTCGTCTGCTGCATACGACATGGAAACCTCGCGTCCATTAAGCCGGAGTGCATCACGGTCTCCAGAGCTCAACCACTCCGCAACGACGACGATGATGATGACGACGACGACAATGCCATGGCCCATTGTCTCACTTCCGATGCTGAGCTCATTCGCCTTCATGTCCGTTTCGCTGTGTGGCTCCGTGTTTGTGCCTCTGTGTCTCTATGTATCTCTGCCTATGTCTCCATCCTCATGCGTCTCTGTCTCCGTCTCTCCTCCTTTTTGTTGTCTCTGTCTAAAGTGTCTATACGCATCTACGCTATCTCTTTCTCTTTCTGTATCTCTGCCGCCGTGTCTCCTCTTATGCGTCTCTGTGTATCTGTGCCTGTATGTCTAAATCTGTCTGTGTCTATCGTTCAGTCCGTGTCGATGCGCATGACAATCGGATTCATGTGGTCACGAGAAACCGATGAAGAGAAGAAATAAAATAAAGACAATTAGAGGAAACGAATCTGGGAAAGGAAGGCTGTTTGTCTGCCTCTCTGTCTGTCTGCCCACTTGTTTGTTCATGTCCTGTCCTTCTGACAGTCAGTATATAGCCGCTGTAGACATGTCTGTGTATCTGTATGTTTTGTCTGATTGTGTGAATGAACAAATGCAGAGCCGTGGAGCGGTTGCATAAGATGACTATGGTCAATGAGATCAAACAGTGTGGATTCATTAGTATGTGAGAAGGCAGACACCACAGTAGAGACAGCCAGACAACCCAACAGACAAACCAACAGACAAACCAACAGACAAAAACAGCAGACAAAACAACAGACAAAGCAACAGACAAAACAACAGACAAAACAACAGACAAAACAGCGGACAAAACAGCAGACAAAACAGCAGACAGATAGACGCATACTGATTCCTGCAGTCTGGAATATAAAAACCTTATCCTACATGTAGCAATTAACATTCCCCGGTGGAATTCAACGACCAGACAGTCAAAAGCCACACAAAGTGAATAATAAAAAGATGAACTGACAGAAAAGACAATTGTGAGTTTTAACTACACACTCAAGCAAACAGACACTCATACAAACAAGCAGGCAGACATGCAGTCAGAATAGACATAAAGCAGACATACGACGGGTAGACTGCCAGCACTTTCGGCCGAATCCCAATAGAAAGAAGTGGTTGAGAATAATGAAAACGGATGTATATGTTATGCCAAATGCCACGAGGACCCGAGGAGACACTTGTTGCGCCTGACCCTGCACATTCATGAAAGAATAATAGCAAAACAGTGTACATGTATATATATTGACACTAAAACAAAACAGTATATGTATATGTATATGTAAAGTATATGTATATACAGTATATATATAGACACTAAAACAAAACATATGTATGTATATGTATATGTAAAGTATATGTATATACAATTATACAGTATATATATATAGACACTAAAGCGCCATCAGACGCCTCGACTGACTGTAGTCAACCGCAGCAGATTCGTAAAATGACTGGTACATGTAGGAAGGCATTTGTGTATGCATGAATGTACGTGTTTATCATGCATATGCAAACAGGCATGTATGTATGTATGTATGCTTGTATGCATTTAGCATGCATGCGTATATGCATAAATTATATGTATGTTTGCATGCATTTGTGTATTTGTGCATTCATGTATGTTTTTGCTTGCATTTTTTATATTTCAACAGCAATATTAAATCATTTTTAAAAATCCAGTGATCAAGCACGTTGTTGGCTACAGTGATTGTATTTAACACGCATTGTATGCTCCATGTTCACAGAATATGTTTAAAAAAAGTAGATTTGGACTTTTTTGTATGCCACAGTGGGTGAATTGCTGGGTGATGGGTATATTGAGTAGGTTGGAATGGGCGAAGTGAGTAACTGAGTATGTTCAGTCAGTTATTAAGTCATTCAGTCAATCAATCAATCAATCAATCAATCATTCAATCGTTCAATCATTCATTCATTTAGTCAGTCTGTCAGTTAATCAATCGGTCAGTTAATCAATCGGTCAGTTAATCAATCGGTCAGTTAATCAATCGGTCAGTTAATCAATCGGTCAGTCCGGTCGGTCCGTCGGTCAGTAAATTAGTGGATGTGTGTGGGAGGCAGTGGGGTTGTGTGGTGTGTGAGTGTGGGTGTGGATGTGTGTATGGATGTGTGAATAACAGTGGATGATATGATGAACGGTCAATGAGAAACCGAGATTCTTGTGCATACGCACATCTATACAGTACAACAATGTACAATTGTACATACATGTATTATACTGCAGCTTTAGATGTTTGCCTGTGTTTATATCGGCGCCTGTTGCACAACGAACGGTTGATTACTTTTGCAAACGATTCCAGTTTGCACCGAGAACCTGGTACTTAAATCTTGGCACACGTGAACCTAGAGAGTGGGAAACAAAGACAGGGAGACTGACAAAGAGAGAGGCAGACAGAGACAGGAAGAGAGACGTACATGTATGGTAATAGGAGCGAAGGACTCGCAGGTGCTTAACATAAGGATTATTCACCGACCCATGGTTAACTTCTCGGATGTCCTGCTCCCTCAGCCTCCCTCCTCTTCATCATCATCGTCGTCGTCGTCGTCTACTTCCTCCTTGTCGCCATCAGTGGATGCAGCGGAGGAGTCTGCAGAGGAGGGCAGATAGAGGAGAGGGGGATGGGCTGCCATGGCAGGTCAATGGGATGCGGAGGTCAAAGGGCAACCCATGCCGAACGACGTGAATGTCAATGAGTCGTGCAGCCACATGGACATGCATCTCTCACGGACCAGAATAATAATAATAATAATAATAATAATAATAATAATAATAATAATATAAATAATAATAATAATAATAATAATATTATTATTATTATTATTATTATTATTATTATTGGATCTATCGTGAACGAAATATTACGGACGAACAACCGACATAATTATTATTATGTATTGTGCTTCTGCTTATGACACCGTCATTACTTGTGTGTGTGTTTTTGCGTGTGAGTGTGGGTATGTGTGTGCATGTGTGTGTGCGTGCATGTGTGTGCGCGCGCACGTGTGTGTAGGTGTGTGTGGGGCTGTGTGGTGTGTCAGTGTGGGTGTGGATGTGTGTATGTATACATGTGTGCGTGCGTGTATGTGTGTGCGAGTGAGTGTGTGCGGAAGGGTGTGGGGTATATTTGGGGTGTGGGTGTGGATGTCTATGTGTATGTGGGTGGTTGCGGGTGTGAGTTGGTGCGAGTGTGTGGGTGTGTTAACAAATTATTGCGTCTTTTTTAACAATCTGTCAGATGTGATTACTGATTTGACTAAGAATAAACTGAACTTTTTTTAATTGGTCTGAGTCAAACGAAAGCAGGCAAATTCTTGCAACCGGATATGCTAATGATGACTGGATTCGACATTACGCCACTGAACGTGATGCATTATTAACCGCTAGGTGGCTCTCATTTAGCATATTAATTATTACCGTTGTTCTACTCTGTGAAAAATAATCTATCTAATGTGATTTAATGTGGTCTGTCGTCAAATTGTGTCGATTCGCAGTCTCTTGATATACAGGGTGGCTCAAAAAAAAACGTACCACCGGGGAAAATGCGATATCTTCGCAGCCGATCGAACTTTTTCTGCGAAAATTTTCCAATTTGTAGGGGAATGAATTTCCAACAATACCTGAAAGTTTCATTTGAAACTTTTCATGTTTGCAAAAGTTACAGCTGTTCAAACTTAAAATTTCGTTTTTTCAATTATCCGCGGAAAATTGACGTCACTTGTAGATTTCCAAGTCAAATGATATCACTTTTCACTACGACCTCAGCATTCCGTTTTGCAGTTTATTGTAAGGTATAATGAGAGTGTCCACTCCCTGCCTTAACACAAGCTCAAATTCTTTTTGTGAAGCTCAGTATGGCCTTGTTGGTCGGGTCCTGCGGCAACTGACCCCACATTAGCAGCAAGACTTGCTTCAGCTGGCCAATGTTCTCCAACTTGGGATTAAATGTCTTGCAGCGTTCCAGCATAGCTCCCCAGACGTGATAAACAAGAGGGTTAAGGTCTGGCGAGTTTGTAAATCATCTTTGCCAATGCATTTACTTCAGTTGATGTCAATAAGGTAGCGCCATCATAATCAACCTTGCCGTGCGAGCAAGCAGGCGCACTGTCCTGCTGCATAATAAAACCAGATGTTAGAGCATACCTGGTCTTCAATGAGTCTGGGTAAGCGAGTTCAATGATGAGTTTGACATCTAACCTACTGAATGGGATTAATTGCAGTCTTTTCTTGCAGCCGCAACACACGCCGGCATATCTGATGCCGAAACCACGATTTGCTTTGCAAACTTGACCTTTCGATTACCAAGCGAATTTCGTGAAAATCGCGCTTTTTCCGTCAGATCAAGCGACCACTTCCTGCCTCTCTTCCGACATCTGATCTTCGTTACATAAACACGTTTGCAGATAGCCTTCAATGTGCTCAGGCTCCACTTTTCACTGGGTATTTTGCTATGATCACGCGATGTCTCAGTCTCTGTTCATGCAAAGTCCGAGTTCCCATTTGATCTTTTGCAGAAACTTTGCCCATGACGTTCATTGTTTGGGTTCACCAATTGAGACCTTAATCTATAAAATATCACCAAATACCAGCAGATTGCTTCATAAACAGCTTCTTTACAGCTCATAGTGAGGTCGTATGACATCATCATCAATGTGTGTGTGTTGTAATTTGCCAAACATCCTAATGAAATCACTTGTATTGGAGCATGATTCTCCGGATAATTGAAAAAACGAAATTTTAAGTTTGAACAGCTGTAACTTTTGCAAACATGAAAAGTTTCAAATGAAACTTTCAGGGATTGTTGTATATTCATTCCCCTTCAAATTGTGAAATTTTCGCAGAAAAACCCCAATCGGCTGCGAAGATATCGCATTTTCCCCGGTGGTACGTTTTTTTTTGAGCCACCCTGTATATAAGCTTATATTATACACAATTACACATCTCAGAAATGTAGACCCTACTGCATGAAACAAGGACCGTGTTCTTCTGCCCCCGAGGTGTAAACAAAACCGTTGAATTAACGACAGGTCTTGTTTCATGGATCCGCCGAATCCTCGGTTGCGTCGAATCAGTTGACCCATTTAACGAACCCGAAGGGATGAAGATTGGGTAACTGAATGAACGCCAGATGACACTGCGCTGCAAGTATTTCCAGAGGACCAACGATGTTGAGAGCACTCTTCAACGTAATATACTATCCATCGTCATCGTCTCAGTGACTAGACACTAATTGATCTTCGTGTCAATATACGTTGTACACATTCACTCATTTATTCTTTCGAAGCGTTTTCAGCGCCATTTCAAGATATTTGCTTTATAACTATAGCTAGGGCTGTTTTTAAGGAATTTTTGGAACTGCACAACTCCTTTTCTTTCCCATCTTCCATGGTAAATTATTTCCAATCGGACCTTTTTTGCTAGTTTTAACTGTACGGAAATGCTTCTACAACAGTACAAATCCATTTAGAACTGCACATTTTGTGTACAACTGCACGTTAAAAAGCCCTTTGGTATAGGCCTATACAATAGGGCTACTTCAATGCAGATATATCTTATTTAAAGGCTACAAACAAATGTTCATATATAGACCATACATGCATGCAGCAATATGCTATTTAGGCTACCTCTATCTTACTTTCTGTCTGTGTTTGAATTCTTCAATTTTGCCAAGTCTTACGCATAAAGTACACCTCGCCACTCCCTCATCAAGGTGATCGTTACAAAATTGCATCGTCTTCAAAACTCAACAGAGCTTCAACTGCTCCCTGTTGATAATCAATCAATTAATCAATCAATCAGAGGATCTTCTGAATATACTCACGCGACGTGTTTTCTTTCGCGAGGTCTCGACATCTTCCTCGAAGCATTCCTCGCCAAAGCAACTTCCGATCGGATCACGTGACACTCGCCGATGATGTACTTCCGGTTGAAACGGTCTTCGTAATTGTTTTACCACTTCTCGCGGCGCCGCCTCCTGCAGGTGGTTGGTGGAAAAGGACTCTTCCACCTTTCGACGGATGGTAGAAGACGCCTGGAAAGAATCGTTGAGTCCTGGTTGGTGGCGTTGGTGCAGGGAAGGCGGAAACGGATGGAGAAATGGATGTCGTTGCGGGGGTGGATGTAACGGAATAGGATGCGAAGAAGGGACAGGAGGATGGGGAAGAGGAGCAGAGATGGTGTGACATGATTCAAAGAATCTTTTTACGGTTCCAAGTCGTTGATTATCAACACCGTTATTAAGCCTCAACGTATTGACAACATATCGACCCCTTCCCTCCTCCTCCGTCCTATCCTCCTCCCAGCCGTCATAGTACTCGTCGCTCTGGTTCGGTGCTTGACTCGTCTCATCGTAGGAGTATCCACTGGGCCACAAGTGAGGATCATCGGAGGTAGGTGCCAACGTCATCGCGTGGTCATCTTCGATTGCGTAATCCGTGCGAAAGTTTTGGCGCGAAGAGAGCGAGAGTGTCGGCTGCCGAGGAGACCACCGTGTGTCGGCGGCGAACTTCAAAGGATGATGAGTTCTTTGAAGAGTAGCGACGGAAGGACGGGGGTTAGGACGGTCGTCGAAGCTTAGAGGATAGTCACCCAGGATGCCGCAACCCTCGATGATTCCGGACGAATATCCATTCATCGGCTGCATCTTCAAAAGATAAAACATCAGTTTAGAAAGGTGACGTTGAATTTCTTCTTGCCATCCATATATGTTTTTAAAACTAACTATGGACAGGAAAAGATACTTCGCGTGGCTCCCTGTTTGCGACTTTGATACAGAGTCAGATTGATAGATTGATTGCTAGACAGATTAAGACGGAGATACTGCAGGACCAGTGGGTACCCATAAACTACGCTGACTCATTAGAACATGCATGTCTACGTATTTACTGCATGTGGTAAATGTTCATGTTCTATGCTCCTCCATCTATAATTATATCCACTCCTTGTTTACAAGCGCTCCCGATTATGTGGCTTCCCCTTTGGGTCAACCCGCTTGCCACAAAATTCACTTGTTCGTTTCATGTTAAACTTTTATCTCTGCAGGTCTTGGTATTTAAGCTCTTCGTTTGCTATGAACCCTATCTAGCATACGGCAGACTGACTTTTCCTCCCCTGTGTTTCCCCTTTAATAACCAATTACTTCTCTCATTTCAGTTCTTGGTTTATATATTGTATACTCTATATAATTTTTTATGAATTATTTGTCTGTTTGAAAGTATTATTAAAGCTCGCCATGTAAAGTGCGGTGCGTTCGCTTGTGCTTCTGATTTATTATGCGACCAATGGACGGAAAAGATTAGATCCAATGAATGTTGTATCCAGCGCTTCCTATTGAATACACATTAAGTTTGCTCGTGTATATGCGCGTACGTTTACAATGCATGTTTGCATGTACGCACATAATTATAAGCCCGTGTATGGGATAATTCTGCGCATGCTTGCACACTGTACACAATGCATGCTAGCTTATGCAAGCACTCTGCATGTATAGTCTTGTATTATATCTCACGTGTGAGTTACATTCTACTCTGAATAGGCTACGTAAGTTGAGTTCTGCTTATAAACCCGCAGTTAGTGAATAATGCACTGCAGTCTTTATTTCGGTTGTCCCGCAACGTTATTCGAATGGCATTCGTCGGTTTGAATGGTCATTGAATGACATGCATCATAAGTATACAGTGGACTCAGATGTTATGAATGAAAATTCACTTGGGACTCGGCGGCAGCGGTGAAAGACCGACTGCAGCGTTTCTCGATGGCAGATGGCCAATGGTGCTCGTAGTATACGTAAGTAGTGCGTCTGGGGAGAGAGGAGACGTGCATTTGAAACTTCACTCATGGGATAGTTAGATATACATGTATACATGAATAAATAAACTGAAAAACAGACGGCAAGATAGACATGCAAACTGCAGACGGACTGATGGATCGATGAAAATGGATGGATAGATGGACGGATGGACGTATGGACGGATGGACGGATAGATGGATGGATGGATGGACGGTAGATGGATGGACGGATGGACGGATGGATTGTCGGATGGATGGATGGACGGTGGATGGATAGGTGGACGGATGGGTGAGTTTCGGTGAGTTGGTGGGTAGATGGATGGATGGATGGATGGATGGATGGATGGATGGAAGGACGGGTGAATGGATGGGGTGGGGAATGGAAGGATAGATGGATAGATGGATGGGTGAGTTGATGACTGGATGGACGAATGGATGGATGAATGGACGGATGGATTCATAAATAGAGAGGTAGAGATACAAATATAAAAGAGAAATATAAAAGAAATAATTGTGTAATGTAAAATTTTGAAATCCTTCGGGTATCGTATATAACGCAATGAAAACAGGATCTCATGAGAGTAAGCCTCAGGCTCAGCAAGACGTGCATGACAACAAATGTAAAACCTGCAGATGCACATCATAATAATTATGTCTTCCAGCCCGTGGCCATGGCTTCATCTCTTCCGTTCATACAGACATTCACCCATAAAACCTGCAGCGAATATTATATTTCGACAGTTATGATCGGTAAATGTTCCCGTGTTATGTGCTTCGGATCAATGAAAAATGAACACTGAGCAAGTATAAAGATATAACAACAGAGAAATAGATATTGCAGACATCTATATAGAGACAGGCAAATAAAATATTCACCGCACTCTCGGAATTTTACACTAATTTTCAAATTTCCAGAGTGGTGCCATGTTAATATCTATATATATAGAGAGAGAGTCTATATTATGTACGTATAGTTGTATACACCTTTGACAATTTTATGCCATTTATAAAGATGCCGCTGCTATATAGAGAGCTTATGCAGTATTCCTTTCTGCAGATGTCTCGATCTACCAGTAATCTTGTTCAATATATATATGCCTATGACATTCTTAGCAGTCTCAATGTTCAAATTGTTCATGTTCATCTTGAACAATAGACATTATTAAATATAAGCTTAGATCTAAGCAGGTGTCATGGTGTAATGATATCCTTGGTCATCTTTCTGCCACGACCGAATCGAATCATTAACCTGTCAGCAGCCTCGGCCATCGTCAGGGCTTCTGTGACGATCAGTCTCGGCTCTTAAGCTACATGTAGCTAGACCTAATTTTTATATAGCGCACCGTTGACTAACGACATATGCGGCTAATCCATGACATATATATTTGTCATTTAATTCTTCTCTCATATATATATATATATATATATATATATATATATATATATATATATATATATATATATAAACATGCGATGGATCACATATAATGAAGTAAACATGCATGATCATCTCTCATTTATTAAATATATATCGACATATTATATGTATTATGTATATTATATAAATTGTATATTATTTGTATATGAGGGACAAATGTATACATGAACAAATACGTGTAGGCCTATAATATATCCGAAAATATTTAGATGAGATCGTATAATTTTATATGACCCTGGAATGAAAGAGAGTAAGTGAGAAAATGAGCGTGATAAATCTATGCATTGAAAGAAAAGTAAATCATAAGCAGAAAACAAAGAAAGGAAAGAAAGGCGAAGACTGCGAGAGAAGGTAAGAGAAACAGATTTACATACTTAGGCTACAGAATGAAAATGAGAGAAAAATCGATAGAAACACCGAGACAGTTGCAAAGACACATACAGAGATAGAGACAGTGACACACAGATAGACAAAATGATATACAGACAGACAGATATACCGATGATGATGATAATGATGATGATGGTGGTGGTGGTGGTTGTGGTGGTGGTGGTGGTGATGGTGGTGATGATGGTGATGATGATGATGATGATGATGATGATGATGATGATGATGATGACGATGATGGTAGTGATGGTTGTGATGATGGTGATGATGGTGATGATGGTGATGATGGTGATGATGATGATGATGGTGATGATGATGATGATGATGATGATGGTGGTGGTGGTGGTGGTGGTGGTGGTGGTGGTGGTGGTTGCGGTGGTGGTGGTGGTAATGATGGTTTTGATGACGATGATGGTTATGATGGTGATGACGATGATGATGGTGATGACGATGATGATGATGATGATGATGATGATGATGATGATGATGATGATGATGACGATGATGATGGTGATGATGATAATAATAATAATAGTAAAAATAATAATTGATGCTAATCTTAACATTTCGTCCTCTTGGCTTCTGAAACAATGGTTCCAATCAACGCCAAGGGACAGGCGTTTCTCGCCGGCCTGGGTCGTCTCTTAGTCCAAGTTTCTGGAAACCAAGAGAAACCATGAAGTTACTTGTTCCAGCGCCTGCATGGGAGTCACATTATTCAGTTGCCCTCCACACACTTACTTTTGTTCTCCCTGATCTTGACTCGGATGGTCACTCCAGAGTTAAAATTGCGTATTAATATCTTCTGACACCTGAGGGATTATAGATACCTCGGGTAAAACACAATAATGATAATAATAATAATAATAATAATAATAATAATAATATTAATAATAATAATAATAAAATATCTATATATACAAAATACATCAGTATATAAAATAAAAATCGAGAGGACAGAGACAGAAGAATCGAGAGAAGGACTGGGACACATATACAGAGACAGAGACAGATAGACATGCAGCCAGCAAATAGTTGCCCTTCCAGACGGTCTCCACTGTATTCTTAATAAATGCTTAACTCCCTGAGGGATCTTATGTATCCTACGGCAAACATTTCTAATGATTATAATGATAATGACGCTAATAATGAATATAATACACGTAACGACAGCAGCAAGACGCGTGTGTGTCTGCACGCCTGCCTGCATGGTTCTCGACTGGATCGATGACTCTGTTGTCATGAAGGCCTTTGACATCGGATTACACCACCCTTCCCTTCTGCAGCCAATCGATCCCGTTGTGTTAACTACTTGACAGGCTTTCGGCGTCCTCCTCCTCATTGTCCTTGTCATTCTCCTCCTTCTCATTGTCCTTCTCTTCCTCCTTCTCCCCATTGTCCTTGTCCTTGTCCTTCTCAGTCTCCTTCTACTCCTGCTGCTGTTGTTGCTGCTACATAATGATTTTATATGGAGATGCTAATTAGAATGCATGCGTCGATAAGTCATACCTGTGGCAGATATACGTCCTACAAATTACACGAATGACGGAACACAAGCATGATAGGCCTATATGCTCGAAAACAAATAGAAGAGATAAGGCGGCTTACATTGAAAATACTGCATGCATCTATCGAATTCAATTTTCGCATTAGGTCAACCGTTAATCTGCATAAGATAGATTCCACGTGTGTATGTGGCGTCAACGTTACGCTTTCCGTATACACATACAGAATAATATAAAATTATACACACATAGGCCTACCACTTGCAGATGATTGATCAATATGCTGCTATATACGAATAAATCACGAATTCACTACCGAATATAGAATATTCCAACTGTTGGATCATCTGCTTCAAACTGCTGACGGGTCTGATGGCCTCCCTGCCTACATACATGTACGCCTTGTAGCTCCTGCATACGCCGGAATTAAGGGATGTTTTTAAGGAATTTTTAGAGCTGCACAACTCCTTCTTTCCTGTCCCATCATCTATGGTAAATATTTACTTCCAGCCGGAGGACAATGACCTTTTTGCTAGTTTTATCTGTACAGAAATGCTTCTACAACTGCACAAATCCATTTAGAACTGCACATTTTGTGTACAACTGCACGTTAAAAAAGCCCTGCCGGAATTAATTCTCGCATTTCTGTCTCAGATTCCTCGCATGCACCGAGCCAACGAAAGCCGACAATAATCCATCCAATTATTGCTAAAACAGACTTATCTAGGATTACATCTGATTAACCCTCGATATAATTATGTTGTTCCAGTCCCATCAAGGCTCATTTAGATATAAATTATATACACAGTATTACACACCCACAAAGGTCCAACCTAATTATATTCGTCATTCATGTCAGCACCAACAATCCAACATCACAACTCCTGGCAGATCAATTCGATTTCCGACCGACTGGGAAACATTTTACACGTCGTTTTGATGGACTGTTGTCGAACGTTGCAGCTATTAATAAGAGACTTCTATACTATAATCAATCTGTATTTCTAACATTTTCTCTTCTAATAAACTACTTATGTACTGATCCGTCTGCATTTCTAACCTTTTCTATTCTAGTCAAAGATTGCTATTATAGCGCATTATAAAAGGTCTTGGTTAGAACCGATGCAATTAAGTTTAGTGCTGTAAATGTAAATGTAATCGGATTTTTATATAGCGGCTGTCTTATGGCCTAGACCCTGAGGGTGAGATCCTTCACCACCACTCGCCCGTTTGAATGGACGCCACACCATTTAGGTCTCCGTGGACGGACCGTGTTAACCCGAGATTTTGAATCTCTGAAATAGCCACCTTCGGGATTCGAACCGCGGACCTCACGCTCTCTTCCACAGATGCGCGGCCGCCAGCTCTCTTACCAAGGTAGCTAACGTGGACTAGTAGTAGTAAGACCGTGTTCTCAATGTTCTGTTAGATCAAATAAGGCGAGTCATTTGACGCTTTTGGGCCTCAGTGTTCCAGATACGATGATTTTCCTGCAGTGCATAGTGCATACCCTCCCATGCAGCACTGTCACGTCGAGCGCAATATAGATCTATAGAAACACATGAGACCTGTTCTAATCAATCTTTTTAGCCCATATTTGCATCATGAACGTTCGTGAAGCTGGAGGCAGGTACATTAAGCGCCATCTTTCAACACAATCATACGTGACTCTAGAGATGATACTCTGCAGACTGGAGACGAGACGAAAGCTTTTCTGCAATTGCAATCGACGAATCTCAGCAGAAACAACGTCAGTCGACAGAGGGCTTTCAGCGACGTCACGTGGCTAATATCTTCTCGCAATCAGAATCTCTTCTTCCTCCTCTTCTTCTTCCTCCTCCTCTTCTTCTTCTTCTTCTTCTTCTTCTTCTTCTTCTTCTTCCTCATCCTCCTCCACCTCTTCTCCTTCTCCTTCTTCTCCTTCTCCTTCTCCTTCTTCTCCTTCTCCTTCTCCTTCTTCTCCTTCTCCTTCTCCTTCTTCCTCTTCCTCTTCCTCCTCCTCCCTCCTCCTCCTCCTCCTCCTCCTCCTATTCTCATTCTCCTTTTCCTTCTTCTTCTCTTCCTTCTCCTATGACGTCATCCGGAGCTTTCAACACCGGACGAAAGAGAGACGCCCTGCCGAGACGACGACGACGTCTCTATTTCTTTTCTATCGTCATCAGTCAAGAAGACTCTTAAGTCTGTCGGCCATGGCTGCATCCGCGTTGCACGTTGATTGCGCCTCTGTTGTCTTTGCCTTCACCGTAATTAGGATCGATGTGAAATAACTGTCTTCTTCTCGCAGTCTCACCATAGAACCAATTGCTGTCAGACGGGGGAACAGCGTGAGTGCCGTAGATTAAGCGTGTGATGGACGACGGCTGACTGCAGAAGCGACCGACCGACCGGTCGAGCATTCAGCTAGACCTGGGAGTGACTTTGGTCAGCTAATCTGACCCCACTTGACCCTAAAGTGACTTGAGGTCGACTTGAAGTCGACTTCTCGGCGTCAAAACGACTTGACCCGACTTGGCAGAAAAACAATCGACTTCCGACTTGAAGTCGACTTCTGACATGGTACTAGCCATTAGCCTATAGGTCTACGTACGGCTGCTAATGCAAGAAGTCAAGCCAATTTTCCTGCAAGCATTAATTTCATTTATGCCTGCAAATGAGTAATGAGGCCTCAACACTTAATTGATGCATGAATTTGTTAAAGTGTTATTAAACCCATATCAAGCTGTTTGTGTTTCAGTTTGAATAGTTTTGTGATGCTTTGGGCCATCTAGTAACCTAGACAATGCGATGGCTGATCATTAGGCCTATGAATTTTAGCTTGTCCATGCATTGTCTGTGATTATTCAGGTTACACTCATTATTATTATTATTATTATTATTATTATTATTATTATTATTATTATTATTATTATTAGTATTATTATTTTAACATTAATATTAAATAAATTTGTAAAAAGCGCAAGGTCTCGGATAAAATAGCGGACCGCGGACTGCATGGTTGCACTGAATGGCGTGTTATGATAAGCCTAATCTGTAATTATGTTTTTATAATTATTTTGCCACTAACATCATTTCGCAACTTAGCATAATAGCATTGCAATCGCATCATCCTATAGTAGGCTATAGTACAGCTACTATATGCCTACTCACTGACAGTAAAGTCTTTCATTGTCCAATTGGCCCTACAATAGTTTTCCGTCTGCAGACAACTCCAGATGCAGAGCTCCAAAGTAGCGCCATACTATCGATTTATTATAGGTCTTGAAGATCCAGATTTCTTTGCGCCAAATTCACTGACCACTAGAAGTTCACTGATTGCTTGATAAGCACACGTGCTAATATTTTAATAACATTTTGTTTCACCATTTTTATTAAGCGCATGCCTAAGCGTGACGTTTTAGCATAAAATTAAAAATTATATGAATAGATCGGCAGTCTGCACGATAGCCTACCGGAAAAATAATCAGTAGGCCCTATAGCCTAGCCTAACTCTCTGTTTAGCAAAGGCCTAATTCATTCTTGTAAACACACTATAGGCAACAAAAGCTGCTTAAATGTTGTCACAATCATTGGTTTGAAGTGACAAATTTAACTATGTTTGTGTCTCAAGTCGGTTTAAGTCGACTTGAGGTAAAAACAACTTCAAGTGACTTCTATCTACAAAATTCGACTTGGGGTCAGTTGCGGTGAGCAGAAACGACCCGACCCGACTTGGGATGACCAAGTCGACTGGGGTCGACTTATTGGGGTCGACTCCCAGGTCTACATTCAGCCCATCTTCGTCGTCGTCGTCTGTCCTGTGTGCTTGCAGTTGCTCTCGAACATACTGGCCGTCCTTCCTGGCCAACACTCTGTCCATCTCAGAAGTTGACGTAATGGCCTCTCGTCGCCTCTGGTCTCCGGGGATTGGACGGGGGAGAGAAGGGTGAAGTGCACTGCACAGCGTCTCAACCGTGTATAGGCCTACGAAGAAGAAGAGATATGGATAGCGTTCGGTCGACTGGATGATAGTTCAAGGATCGTTAGCTGCTGCAGAGCTTCCTCGGAAGTAACACAGGACAGTGAAACATCGATGCATCAACACCACACTCTATGTACATGTATACACTATACAGTCAGAAAGTAGACTGATAGATGATTCACCAGCGGACACAGCGACACTTGCCTAAACAAGACGAAGCTGTCTGGCAACGGAACGTATAAATTCAGAACACAAGCAGAGGTGTATACGAAGAAGATTTGAGCAGACATGAGGAGGTAAATATATGAGGACGAGACCATCCTTATAAGTTATCACAGTAGACAGATGAGTCAACAAAGGCGAGATAATCATGGCCAATGGCATTTTTAGGATGACCAGAGCCGACCGGTGTGATCACGTGGTTCCTGCTGAAGCCTCGGAATGGTGTACGGCGGTTAGTGTGTACATGTAAGTCCGAAGTCCTTCCATTACAGATTATATCATTTTCTTCTATCAAAATGATAACCATTGATTCGCAATCAACCGCATAATTATTCGGACATCGCTCCTCGTGGATGGTCATAGTGTGTGTGTGTGTGTGTGTGTGTGTGTGTGTGTGTGCGTGCGGGAGAGGTGGCTTCGTCCCTGTCCAATGTCCATCCAGGTAGACATGGATAGTCTAATTGGACGCAGAGGACTGATGCGGTCGACGATGTCACCGTCCATGCATCAGTGGACATTGTACATTAATCAAAAGCTGCTGAAATTAAGGTTCTGACAGATGGAAAGATGGAAAGATTCTACTGCGAAGAGTCGACGGAGTTTCCAACAGATTGGAAACCTCTCTCAGACGAATAATGCTTTTGCGCATTTTCTGTCGTTCATCAGTTTTTTCCCTGCAGACGTCGATTCCATTCTGGTCTGTCGGATTATTCATCCATTCTCTGCTGCACATTCTCCAATATATATATATATAATATATAATATATATCAATATATATATACAGTGGCGGTTCTAGGATTTTTTAACTGGGGGGGCTAAAAGTTGCCTTAGCCCCTCCCTCCACAAAGGTGTTATGTCAATACTACTGAGTCTTTTTATCCCCCCCCGTTCGCCCGTTTCAGCATTCTAGAAACATGAAAATTGATATATCTGGCTGACATTTCATAGGTCTAAATAAGAATAATAATTAATTTATAAATTACAAATGAATTTTTGAAAATAAAGAATAAATAAATTTATAGCAATTAATTGTCTGCCAGATAGTAGGCATAGGTCTAAGCTAAAAATAAAGGATGCATGCAAAATATAAAGAAAATTGGAAAACACGATAAAACTGAAGAATAAACGTAGCTTTCCAGAAAAAATAGTAAAATAGTAAAACCAAAACGGTTGTAGCCTACTGTGCTTTAAAGTGTCATTATTTTTCCTAAGTGGACACGAATTTCAAACATTTTATTTGGTTATGGAATGGATTACTGTAGTTGTCTGTGGCTGGGCTTTGCTCAGATGCATTCATGCATGCATGGAGATGCATTCCATCGTAGTCTCAAAACTCTTCTTTTCAGCCGGGCTTGGGCCGGAAGCGCTCCTGAGTAGTAAACTTGACGGGCGCTATATAAATCTCCAAAATGAATTAATATAGGGCATTTTAGAAGAATAATGAAATATATATTTGAAATATATTATATATATCTCATGATTGTCTTAAAATGCACCATCTTGACTGTCAAAATTAAAATAAACTTTAGAGTGCAGTGAAGATATACTGCCAAACTTGCTCCTCAACAGATGCCCAGAGGTCATTCGCTACCGGTACTATAGCATGCCATGTATGCCATTCGCAGGTTATAACCGCCCTCAGGACTTTTGAGCCATGGGAACCCTCACAATCGCCCATACATGTATAGGAGCAAGAGCCAGGGCATCTAATTGACCCTCAAAACTTTCACCTTTTCAACTCCTACTTTTGTGGTCATTACATTAATTTTTTTGGTTTTTAAGCAACTTCTTAACAATAAAGCGTTTAATAACAATTATAACATCAATAATACACAGTGAAACTGAGAAATTGACAATGAGTTAGGCCTAGAATTAAACCTTTCTGAAAAATGCTCATATTCTTAATTTCTTGTTTTGCATTGTTCAAGCTCTTACCAGAAATCTAACAGTAGGCCTAACCACTCATTATGTTTGCCCCTCCCGTAAAATATCTGAGGCATGAGCTTCGGGTAGGCCTAAATATATTGCTGCCAAACAGGGATAGGCCTAAATTCTCTCATGACTCACCCCATCACATGTGGTCTCTTCATGCCAGTTTACATACCTGCCGTAGGATTATCAATGCCGTCGAAAACTTCATCTTTAACTCTTCAACTTTTCTTTACAATATTATAATGAACGTATGTGCGACTGTGCGTGATCCAAACGGATTCTAGTACACACTGTTCGGCGTACACAATTATTCCACATATGCAGTATACACTCTAGTACACAGTGTACACGAGACTGAGACCTAGCCTGCCCTTGTCTGGTCATCCGTGCTTATGATGGTGGTGGCCTGCTGCCCACCCTCGCTGTCTTCGTCTTTGCTAATGAAGCTAGTATCACCAGAACACACAAGGTCATCAAGTGCTGGGGAATGGCCTAATCTCGGCCGCTCAAGCTGCAATCGGTTCTTCATTTGCTTCTTAAACATCCCATGGGTCATCGTATACTCACAGGACAGCTATTAGTATAGGCAGACATGTGCTAGTATCTGAGCAAGCATTCTCATTGGAGCAACAGCTCAGGAGTACGTGGAATAATTAATTATGTGATAATAGTAATAATGCCAATATATATATATATATATATATATATATATATATATATATATATATATAACAGGACCCACGCTTTACAGAGCAGCATCTACGAAACATTGCAGCAGATGAAATTCATTCATGTCAATATTATTGATCTATGGAAAGTACCTCTGTTGCCAACAAACATTGAAGTCAATGTGTTGTTTAACTAACTAAACGTTAAACTGGGGGGGCTAAAATGTGCATGGGGGGGCTAGGAAAATCTAGGGGGGCTAACTTTCCATCTGGGGGGGCTGTAGCCCCCCCAGCCCCCCCGGTAGAACCGCCACTGTATATATATATATATACTCTTGCTTTTCTATCCGTATATAACTATATATCTTCTGCAATTGCTCAGTCATGCAGACGCAATCCCTTCCGCTCAAACTATTCGCAGATTTCTTTATTTTTCTGGCAGCGTTTCTGCATCTGTTCGCTCTTCCTCGTCTTCAACGTCATCGTCATATACTCATGCGTCTTCATTGTCATCGTCATACTCATGCTTCTTCATTGTCATCGTCATAGGACTTCTCATGCTTCTTCATTGTCATCGTCATAGGACTTCTCATGCTTCTTCATTGTCATCGTCATATACTCATGCTTCTTCATTGTCATCGTCATACTCATGATTCTTCATTGTCATCGTCATTCTCATGCTTCATCATTGTCATCGTCATACTCATGCTTCTTCATTGTCATTGTCATATACTATTGCTTCTTCGTGGTCATCGTCATATATAGGACTACTCATACTTCTTCATGCATGGTCATCGTCATATACTACTCATGCTTCTTTATTGTCATCGTCATATAGGTAACTCATAGGTTATATCTTCATCTCTATTCTCACTGCACCTTGATGTTCTTCGTTTTTTCTGTCGGTCTGTCTCGGTTCTTCTTCTCTCAATTCTGCTCAACTCATAGGCTTCTTCTTTTTCATCTACTCCCAATCAAATTGTTTTCTTTTCTTCAGTGTATCCTCTGCATTGCTACAGTTATATATATTTAAAACTGTAGCAATGCATATATATATATATATATAATCCATCTAATTCTCTTCACCATCTCTCATCCGATTTTCATCAACACCTGCCCTCGTCTCTTCCAGGTCCGTATACCCTTCCTTCCTCGCTCTTCCCCTCTTCGTCTTCCCATTGGTCATCACCCCTTCCGTCCTTTTTCTCTTTCTATAGTACATGCCGTCTTGTCTGTTTACGATTTGCATAATTGCAGCCTCGTATATACATATATAGGAGCTTCATCGTCGGTGCCTTGACTGCAGCCATGGCCGACCGGACACACAGCGGAAGCTGAATCCGTGTTCCATTGTTAGCGTGTCTCGTTAATTATTAATATGAGCATCCGTTGTTCTGAATCAGCGGTCGGTGCTTTGATTAATGGTCAGACGCAGTTGCGACTTTTGAGAAAGAAGAATAAGACGAAGACGAAGAAGACGAAGAAGACATTGCCATCGCCTTGAGACCATGGCGAGCATAACAGAGATGACGTGTCTCTTGTTAGCGAGCAAGACATATTGCAGGAGATAAACGAATGGGTTTGGGGCATCAGTCCCGAAGGAGCAGGACCGTGTGAGAGAAATGTGGGGGAGAGGCGGAGAAAGAGAGATAGAAGAAATCTGTTGGGACTTTGCCACAGGATGCAGTAAGTCAGCATTAATTTTGATGCTGGATCAGCTGTCGACGTCATATTATTAATGTGATAGCATCATGAATGAATGAGCAACGGTCACCGAGGTGGCGTCTCTGCCGCCATATTATATATAGGCCTATGTATATTAGGGTTGTCCAGAAAAACAAAAAGCTTCAGAAAACACCCAAAGTGAAATTTTTCCCATGATTTTATTCATGTGTGGCTTACAGATATTTTTTACAGAATTTTAAAATGTCATCCTGAGGTCCCTCATGGCCCCTGAACTTAGGGACCGATTTTGATAGAAATCGCACTGTATTTTCAATACGAGCAACTGATAGCGAAGCAGATAGGACTCACAGTTGCACTATTAGACACCAAACTGATATAATTTTCATTACTCTTGACTAATCAGCAATAAAACAAGTTGAAATGTACTATCTGAGGAATTTAAGGGGCCGTCCATAAATGACGTCACGCAATTTAGGACGATTTTTTGACCCCGAACCCTCTCCTTACACGTCGTCACAAAATTCATACGATATCTAGTAAGAAACTGTCACAAATGGTCACAGATGTGTGACCTGGCCCCTCCCCCAGGGTGCGTGACGTCATTTATGGACGGTCCCCAATGAAGTATCAATACGCACCCGCCGCAGGCGTCGCATCATATGGTTCGCACCCCTGTTTTTCACATAATGTTTGTAATGCGACTGTTGTGAATGCCTTGACACAAAGCCTATAATTTTATGCTTAAAGATGTCGATTCTCCAACAGCACCCAGACTATGATTAGGGGACACTTGCTTGATGTCTTCTTGTCAAAAGTTTGGAATAGCTTCATGCGCTCTTCGACATCCTGTAAAGGCCATGGAGGGATCTTTGTTCAAGATCGGTCGTAATAATGGTTGCGAAGTCTGATAATAAGCTTCAGCCCACGCTCAGCTGTGTCCTTTACAACTTTGACAGCACGAAACAATTCTCAGCTAAGACGTATGTTTGGTCACATGACCATTGATTGGATGGTCTAACTAGCCAGTCATTGCTGATATCCAGCAGTCAGAACAGAGTGTGTGATTCTGAGTCAGTTAAGTTCGTTAAGGTTGTATCGCGAGCAACTTGCTTCAAGGCAAGACCTATAGAAATTTGTAGATGCCCTCAGGCAGGCAGTGGTGTTGCTAATAATCGAGTCGCTAATTCTTGCTATCATTGGATTTTTGCTCAAAAGTACAAATGGAACAATTTTTTTCGTAAGGTACCACCAGTGTGAGAATTGTGGATAAATAACGGGGTGGGTTGGCCTATGATCCACTAGGAATTGGCGTGTGAAAAACATACTTTACTATGGTCCGTAGGAAAGACTGGAGGGTTGAAACCCCCAACCACCCTGGGGATTCTTGCCCTGGGTTCCATCGGTGGTTGCCAAATTAATTAGTTTCAGTATTGACAACTGCCATTATCAACTACACTAAAATCAATCATGTCATGGACAAAGCGGAAAATCATCTTGCTGGAGCATCAGCAAACGACACAGATGAGCGTGGACTGAAGCTTATATCATACTTCGCAACCATTATTATGACCGATCCTGAAAAGAGATCCTCCATGGCCTTTGCAGGGTGTCAAAGAGCACATGAAGCAATTACAAACTTTTGACAAGAAGACATCAAGCAAGTGTCCCGTAATCATAGTCTGGGTGCTGTTGGAGAATCGACATCTTTAAGCATAAAATTATAGGCTTTGTGTCAAGGCATTCACAACAGTCGCATTACAAACATTATGTGAAAAACAGGGGTGCGAACCATATGATGCGACGCCTGCGGCGGGTGCGTATTGATACTTCATTGGGGACCGTCCATAAATGACGTCACGCACCCTGGGGGAGGGGCCAGGTCACACATCTGTGACCATTTGTGACAGTTTCTTACTAGATATCGTATGAATTTTGTGACGACGTGTAAGGAGAGGGTTCGGGGTCAAAAATCGTCCTAAATTGCGTGACGTCATTTTTGGACGGCCCCTTAAATTCCTCAGATAGTACATTTCAACTTGTTTTATTGCTGATTAGTCAAGAGTAATGAAAATTATATCAGTTTGGTGTCTAATAGTGCAACTGTGAGTCCTATCTGCTTCGCTATCAGTTGCTCGTATTGAAAATACAGTGCGATTTCTATCAAAATCGGTCCCTAAGTTCAGGGGCCATGAGGGACCTCAGGATGACATTTTAAAATTCTGTAAAAAATATCTGTAAGCCACACATGAATAAAATCATGGGAAAAATTTCACTTTGGGTGTTTTCTGAAGCTTTTTGTTTTTCTGGACAACCCTAATGTATATATATGTATTAGTTATACATTGGGTATATAAAGACGGAATGAAATGCCAACCAAGGGCGGATACAGGAATTTTCGAAGGGGGAGGGGCCAAAATTTTTGGTCTTGTGAGACAAGAGAAAAAAATTTTAGTCATCGACCAAATTTTCCGGGAAAAAATTACCATTTCATCCGCCGAAAAAACTGATGACTTTTTTTTTTTAGTCATCGACCAGTTTTCCGGGAAAGGGGTCATTGCATAATTACGTAACGCTGAAAATGACCGTTTTCGACCCACCCACCCACCCTGTAACGCTTCGTAACGTTTCCCTTGACCCACCCACCCACCCTCCCCAGCGTTACGTAACGATTGTTACGAAAAATCAGTCGAGATTTAGGTCTATTATTGGCTTATGTGAGCACGTAACTATAATTCATATTTTCATAGTGAATTTAACATAGCCTATTGTAGGTCTATGTGAATTAAGCTTATAGGCTAATTTGACAGTATGGTAGGCCTACAATATACTGAACGTTTTATTTATATAAGTGACAGTCATGTTTTAAATGCATCAAGAGTAAAATTTTACACACGGCTGAAAAGTTTCACCGACTAAATTGCTCATTAATAATTAATAAAAATTATGATGAACTCATTATTTGCTTAGTCTGGGCAATTCGATAATTATCAATAGAAATGCTGCGGAGTTCTGTTGAGCATCAATTTTAAATGTCTGAGATTCGTGTCCACTAAGTAAAATATGCTTCAAAGTGGTTGTTCGATGCCAGGAATCCAAGCTAGGGCAGTTAGGCCCCACCACGTGCGTAAATTGTTCCGTTGGCAAAACTATCACGGATCCAAACGATTCGATTCGAACAGTGATTTCCGGTTTGCACAAACGGGAGAATAGCCTAGGTAATGTTGACCTGGCATGCAACTGGTGTCTGCTGACGTATCTTTTTCAGATAGGCCTACTTCGGTAATATGTTTTAAATCAATTTCACGAAGTTTAAACTTCGATCACATCATGTCTGAACTGTCATTCGATGGTAATTTAATATTCATTAATTTTTTTCAAGGCGTTACGTAACGTTCAGCTCCTCCCACCCACCCACCCATGTAACGTTTCATAACGTTTTCAATGACCCCACCCACCCACCCTCGAGCGTTACGTAATTATGCAATGACCCCAAACATCCGCCGCTGAATCGACGGTGGGGCCAAGTCCCGTGCGATTTTGTAATAGGGGGGCCTGTTGTCCTGTTTTTCTCTCCCACTACATTTATTTAATGGATTGTTGAAACCAAATGGGGAGGGCCACGTCCCATGCAATTTTTAAATGGGGGAGGGCCATGACCGGATTGGCCCCCCTGGATCCGCCTGGCCCACCCTGTATATAAGCAGAAAAAAACTGGTAAATCCAAGCAGAAGAGTAGTAAGAGACATTCTGTGATGGTCATTGGACCGGGCTCAGCTAAGCATGCACTCTGCAGGCTTAATCTAAATAGTTTAACAGTATAGATGATCGATATTTACCAATGCAGCATTCCTGCAGCTTTTACAAACCGTCTTGATGCCAGATTCTGGCCGTCACAAAATATCGCAGTAAGACGAATATGTTTGCTAAGCTAAGACTTAGATTTCATTACGATATATACTTCACAGCGTGTATATGCAAGTATTGCATCACTCGATGTTTATGTGCAGCGTTGTTATGTAGCACGAGGAGGAGAATGTCTTCAATTAACCCCTTTCACACCGGCATATATATACCAAGCAACATAAATGTACATGCAGAGCGGGGTCTCAAATGAGATATGCATCTTTGCTTCTACTGAAGACCAACATTCGCATTAGTTGATTGCCATAAACTTCTTTTATGTTTGTATGACTGTATGAGCATTTTTTTTATAGCGCCTCTTCAAGATTACTAATCAGAATCGCTCTTGACTATATACAGCGCGGACATTGAATTGGAGTTTCACGCCGAAGTGCATGAGCAATTGCATTCGAATGAAGAACTTGCCCAGGGTTCCTATACGAGGCGACTTACGGTGGATTCGAATCGTCAGCCTTTCGGCTCCAAGGCACAGAACATACCACTACACCACCGCGCCACATTTATAACCTGCAATAATAACCAAAAATATTGCAATGTTATAGTGAATAAAAAGTTTTAAAAAACCAATCAATTAGCGCTAAGTCATCGGTCCTTTATCTCCTTGTGTTCAAACAGACCTTGGACACTTTAATCAGTCCGATGAAGGTTTTAAATGCAGCTGTGACATAATAATAAAGACTGATGTACACTGTGCGTTTGGCAAAGATGATTGAACATCTAAAATTCTAAATCTTAAGTTTTTCTTATAATTATGAAGATGATTTGAAAAGCAGCTTATGTCTCTTTCTCTTCATTAGTTCTTTGCTTTAGTCTATGAATTCATGCTGTTAATGCGCTAACCTGCTTAGACCTACTTATCACTTCTGGACATTGTGTGCTTTTTTTATCTATAGTTCCTTCAGTGCTTCGATTCAAAGACATTTTATAGCAGCAATCAACTGGGTGGAGTCACAAATGGCTCTACACGGTATACGATTAAGGCTAATTAAGTTAGAGACTCACAATAATACTTTGGAAAATGTTGCGAAATAATCAGCCCACCCATCATTGGATTTCATTTTACCCGATTGTTATAAGCTGCCAATTGATCTCCGAATTAGAATAATGTATTGGTTAATTTTTCATTAAATGCAACTTGCAGAGATCAAAACGTGTTTTTATAGTTTTTTCGGCACGAACGCTCGTGTCCGGCTTCGTTTAACGCCGCCTCGATAAACAGCGTCTTGCTTAAAAATACCAAAGCGATAATCTTGGTTTCCTATTGCAACACAGTCCAGCAAACAGCAAAGCCCTACGAAGTGATTTCATCAACTTCTACGGTGTCTCTGTTCAGCGTGTTGGCAAATTGCACAAATTGCAATCACAAAAGAACGAGCAACGAGGCATGGGAGTAACGGCGGCGTTGGCAAGAGTCGTCTTGCGTCCAAGCAGCAGTTGTTCCAATCATCTGGTTCCATAATCGACAAGATGCAGACGTACGTCTTCAAGACATTCATTGGATTTGTGTTTTGCGGTGCATGCATGTGATTCGCCTGAGTGGTTATATGTTCTTCCGCTAAGCCATGGGAGATGTGAATAGATGGGAATAGCTACCTGAAACCAGACGTTCGTCACAACAGGAGTCGAGAGACAAGGGTGACGACCATGCAGATATATATCAGCCATAGGCGCAAGCTGAGAATCCCGGGTGGCACCACCGGCGTTGCTATGGAGACAGAAAGGTGACTGTTTACTGTTTTACTGTTTTCAGGTGCCAGAACATTGCCGAGGAAAAACACCCATGGAGTCTCCTATATACTAGACTGTTCACGCGTATGGTTGCGGCACAGCAGCTTCCCTCCTTTGTCATAGGTTTGAGAATCCCATCTGAGACGGCTCCTGAATCTCTATCTTGAGAAAGAATTTCACCTGCAGTATCTCAGGAAATTCGAATTTTTTAAATAAGATAGTGACGTATAAGAAAAAAAATGTGAAACATAAAATACAGTAATAGCGGCGTTACTTGCGAACTATCGACCAGAAGACCATACTTTGAGACAGCCAGCGTTAAATCCATCCGGATTCTGGGAAGCAGAAACTCGGACTTGAGTCCGCCACATGGAATTTGGATTCCGTCACCGAAAAGATATGCCATCTAATTGTGTTACAATACTCGACAATATAATTTATATATATGGGTCTACAGTCTACACCTAATCTAACACATTTTATGCCTATCCGATTTAATAGCGCTACTACTGAATAACAACACTGCATGTACACACAGAAAATTACTGAAGGCAGCGCATGCAGTAGGAGAACTGTATAGAAATGTTATCACACGTGTATGTATGCATGAAGGTATTGTATGTGTGTATTGTGTGTATGTATGTATGTATGTATGTATGTATGTATGTATGTATGTATGTATGTATGTAAGTATGTATGTATGTATGTATGTATGTATGTATGTATGTATGTATGTATGTATGTATGTATGTATGTATGTATGTATGTATATATGTATGTATATATATGTATATATATATGTAGGCCTATGCGAATGACTGCTATTTCTGCTTCTTTCTTTCTTTTTATGCGGCACTTTCCATTGAAAAAGTGCCGACAAAATATCTTTTAACGATATGTATAGGTCTATAGGCCAGTAGCCGTATCATCACTTGACGTATACGGCAGGATGACCTCATTTGAACTGCACCATTCATCAATCAACAGCGATTGCCTCTGTTACATGACGTATACCGTACAAGCAATGAACGTTGGATGCAACGGTTAACCCAGCTACATTGGGGGCAATCTGCTGTTCCACGGTATAATACGGTACCATTACAGAGCGAACCATAACGCCTTCGCAATATATGCAAAGACGACGACGTGTGGACGGTGTGATAATCGCGTCATAGACGGACGCCTCTGCAGTATACACGCGTTTAATCGTTATTCGACGTTATTGAAACCGGTTTCGATCGAACACAGAATAATGTTTCATCGACCCTGCTGCAGTCTGCATTTGATGAGTTTACATAACGAAATCATCTTGTTTGCAATGATCAGCATACTCGTTTCCACTTAAGTGTTGACCGCTTGTCTCCACATCACAGACACGAGTAGCCCAACCAGCCAACGATCTCCAATAACTGCGAACGGGTTTCAGATTCACGCGGTTCACTTGAGAAGTCGAGTATTCGAAATACAGTGAAACGGATTTCTGTTGCCTGGGTTCACGCTTCATCCAATGATGTACTGCATATGACACACTTCAAACGAAGTCTTATCTATAATAATTGTAGTCCATTTCTTTAGGGAATGTTTTCCTTGAAGTAGTGCACGGTTGATAAAGATCCGAAATAGCGTATAAAAATTATGATCCGATTATATTTCACTATACCCGGAGTGGAGTCAATTGTCAGTCGAAAAGAGTACATTATCTGTTTTAACTTCTGATTCGTTTGCGACATTACATATATATATATATATATAGTAGAATCGTTCCGAAGACTCACTAATCTAATCTAATCTAACGTTTGTAAAGCGATTCTCACAGCAGAGCTATTCAGAAGCGCTCTCAGCGAGACAGTCCCATGAAAAGAGAAAGGTCTTCAAGCAGCGAATAGAATCAGGTGAATTTCCTACCAGAAACCTACTACGAAGTCCAGAGAGAAGGTGATTCCACACTGAGCGACCCACAATAGCAAGAGCCTGGTGTTGGGTTATTGAAGCATGTGTAGGGTTTACAACAGGCGCTGTAATATCCTACCAACATTGCGGTCATAATACGACATGACATTTCTATAATCGTCTGCTTATATCGAGTGCACTGGTTCTAACTACAATGCATTTAGCAATGGAGTTACCACCATTGCACTCTAAACAGACGATATGCAGCTGTGACAGTTGCCATGCATAGCCACAACATGGTTCGGTGTTTTCTTTATGTTGAATGTTTTCAAAGTGTTTCGAACGGCGCTACATAGGCTAGATGTGTGCTTAATCAAACCCAAGCATAGATCGACACTGCTTTCCAGCCTACTATCCAAAAACTATATCTGACAACAACGTTGATATTAGACTTCTATGTATATTTCAACCAAAACATCATAATTAAGTAAGTAAAGTAAGTAAGTATATTCTCTAGTGTACCATCTGCCAAGCCACACTTTGGTTTACGTGCAAATATAAAACACGACAAGTAAAAAATACAAAGACACAAAAAATGCAAGGACAAATATAGCAGCCAACAACGGCGCCCATCCCATAACTCTAGCCTGAGACGTTACCAAAAATTATGACGGAAAAATGGGGCAAAAAATGTCTTCGTCATATTATGACCCATCACGTGCCATGTACAAGAAGCGCGTAATAAATTAATGGTCAGCTATTTCACGTCCTTTCTATTGGATCTGACAGATTAATTCGGCATTCGATAGCAACGAGAGCATGCAGAGGACACATGCAGGCCATGCAAGCACTCATCATGCGTCGTTAGACACGCCGACTCACACAAGCAAAGGGTACATGTACACATAGAGACAGAAGCAAAGGTACACAATACACATATAAATAATAGGAGAAGGACATGTTTGCTGTGTGGTTGAGATGAGGCAGAATGAAGCTTGCAGACGACATATTCTAATCGTAATGCATGATGCACGGTTTGTATATATCATGACCCTTTGTCTCTAATTGAATTCTCACCAAGACTACGGTCTCATCAGGTTAGCATATAGATTGCATATAAATAATATTATATTGTATAGAATATTATATTAGGCCTATAGACGCATATGGATTATCAGGAAAATTGACCTGCATGCATTTGCTATGCATGTATACAATATAAAAAGGCGCTTCATAAATGGTCAGTTACTCCACGCTGTTGCCTCACATCCGACTTGACCATTCTATTTATATAACTAAATACACACACACACACACACACACACACACACACAACATATATTATTCACATTATAGTATACATGTATATATTATATCTTCTATACGCATTTGTTTTTAATCAGACCTCGATTGCAAATAAATAATTAATTATACAATGCTAATGTTCAAAGCCGATCAGAATGGCTAACGGATGCGGCGACGGGAGAGGAGGAAGAGAAGTAGGATGAGTGGTGGGTAGGAGAGGAGGGTTATCTTGTGTGGCCTACATATATGTAGCCTACATCCGTTGATGCCAATAATAAACCTAAGTGGAGGAAGAAAAGATCTGTGGAAGATATCAAGTATAATGATGTTATGAAAGTTACGTGCTTGTCCTGCACGATTATGGCTTAGATTTACCGGTCGCAATCTTGTCATCTCCTACCTTTTTGGTGTTATTCCAGAGCGTTCTGGAACAAAGCCAGATCGAGGTGACCTTTGCCTTTTGTCACTGTCTGTTGGTCTCGATTAGTCCAATAATTGTAAGAGTCAAGTTCATTCTACAGTAAGAAGTGAAATGCTGCTGATGCGGTTTTTGATCGTCGGCCATTTGTGACTGGCAATAGTATAATACTCAGAAAGTTAATTTCTGCAAATACTTCATTTCTTATTTGCTCTCCCACTCCATGATGTTTCCCTCGTTCCTTCGATTCGCTTTTCTATACGAGTCCGTGTTTTATTGTCCTGTATTTTCTCAGCAACTCAACTCGATCGCCACCTACTCTGCCCTGCCCTGCCCTGCCCTGCCCTGCCCTGCCCTGCCCTGCCCTGCCCTGCCCTGCCCTGCCCTGCCCTGCCCTGCCCTGCCCTGCCCTGCCCTGCCCTGACCCGCGCCTTCTCTTCAACAGTGTCCTATAGATTGAACGCCTTTACGTATGAAGTGATCTCTGCACAGATGCTCTTGCACAGAACTGAATTCTCGCAGCACTGAGCTGATTCAATGAAAACTGATTATTCGTTCGCTTCAAATTAACGAGATTCTCATTTGAAGTGCAACAATGATCTCTGTTCCTGCACGAATCAATCGCTTCGAAGTCGCTATAGACGCATGTCTTCTACCTTCACGCGGTCCATGCACCGAGCGCCGACAACGTCCGACGACGGCGGCACGATGTTTGTGTTTATACGATAGACTGCTGCAGGATCTGTAAACACAAGACCATCGTCGTCGTCGTCCGTTCCCTTCCTCTCTGCTGGCTCCTCATCAGCCGTTGATTTATCCACAGTCCGCCACTGCAGTCATCCAGCAACGGTTGCTGCAGCTGCTGCCACTGCTGCTGCTGCTGCTGCTGCTGCTGCTACTGTTGTCATCGACTGGACGCAGTTCATTCTCTCCAAGCCGCGTCGATCCATACGCGGCACACTGCAGCAGCAGCAGCAGCAACAGCAGCAGCAGCAGCAGCGTGTGCGGACTCACTGACGAAGCGATCAAAAGCATTGGATGCATCTCTTCTTCCAGAGAACAACACGGATCGACCTATATATACCGCCCCGCATGCACTCTGTCTCGCTCAGAAATGTCACCTTCCTATATTACTATTATTATTAGTATATATTATACATTGGATGTTTGCCCGTCCTATGACGTTAAGTCATTTGAACGTGTGCTTATTTGGTGCTTGGCGCTAGGCATTGAAGCGTTGAGTTCATAAATTCATGAAAATCTCATATTGCGAGTCATGTTTTGCGTTATAAACTTAAAACCGTTTCGTTTTGAAATATTCGTTGACAAAAATGACAAAGAATGCTTTCAATTAGGATTGCATTCACTAAACAATGGAAAAGAACTGAGACGGTTGTTATCTAATAACTATGACCATTTATGGAATGCACGAATTTAAGAGAAATTGAGACTTCAATATATTATGTTTTCATGACATCGGAGATTAGTGAGTGGGATGGGCGGTTCACTTATCATTCAGGCCGCATTACAAGCTATTATTAACGACTGTGAATGCTGCATGTGTTGCTAAACAGATACATGTACAAAGGCTCCCCATTGTATCATCATGACTGTGGTGAAATTGCTTTGAAACTAAAGTGCGTCAACATTACGTTGCTTTAGCGTATAACCAGCGGGCGGCAATCCTCCCCTCCCCGCAATAACAAAATTCCTTCATCCATTCATCATCGTATTTTTCCTGCCACGGGCGATGCCTCCTCCTCCTCCTCCTCCTCCTCCTCCTCATTCCAGTTGTCGTCGGATTATAAGTGTTGCTCTGACCTATTCCTTTGTGTCACTGCACGCCCCCTTCATCGTTTATGTATCCACCCTGCTGTTGACTGGCAACCGGGCAGCCTCCCTCCCTTCCTCCGTCCGTCCGTCCGTTTTCTTTGCCATCGTCGCCTTTGGACAAACGTCGCCAAAAGCATCAGCCGAGCAGCAAAGGTTTCGTTGAAGATGGATGAGATTAGATCATTAAACAAATCCTGATGACGGATTGGCGATTAAGCATGTCACAGATTACATATACATGTAGATTACTGTCAATCACATAATATAATTATAGGCATGAGTGGTGGTAACTTTTCCTCTGCAGCTCTGTTCATTAACCATCCCTTCCGTTCTCTCCTCTTCCCTCGACTTTCTCTATCCCTTCTCCAAATACAAATTCAGTATGCTTTGTCCACCACATTAGGTCACAAAGTAGTAGCCTACGCATTCAAATTTTAGAAATGAATTTGAAAATTAGTTTCATCTTTTACAGAAACTCGATTTCGTAGTGTAATGTCAGGTCTAGGTGACAACAAAATGAAATAGACCTACTTCACATAACTATTAACTACTACTTCATATAACTACTACTCCACATAGCACTGTAGCTACTACTTCGCATAATTATTACTTGACGTAACTACTACTTCACATAACTACTACTTCACATAACTACTACTTCACATAACTACTACTTCACATAACTACTACTTCGTCAAAATCTACGTTTTATTGTTCATTGAATTATTTCCTCTTCGTCATTGCAACTGGGAGTTGAGAGTCGGTTGGCCAACCCCGACTATATAATTTATAGGGTGAGTTTAGAAGTGTCTATCAAGTTCGAATATCTTCTACACGAAACACACAATGCATTCGGCTACTATTGAGACGAAAGAGAGATTATATAGCAGGTCGATGTCGTAGAAAATAACGATCTAATTATAATAATATTTATAAGATTAATGTTATAATAATGTTATAACAGAACAATGTTGCAGACATGGGCGCCTGCAGACATCTCTGCAGGAGGGACAAAACAAAATGGTCTCGGTTACATGTTAGCTTTTTTGGAGGAGGGGTATGTGACTACTCTTATCTTAAAGTGTGGACACCATGATGGTCAGTGGTCACACGAGTTATAAGGATTTTATAGACGATATGCTTTCAGAAATTCAGATTCAAATGTAGGTTCACCAAAGGCGAACTTCTTCTTCTTCTTCTTCTTCTTCTTCTTCTTCTTCTTCTCTTTCTCTCTCTCTCTCTCTCTCTCTCTCTCCCCCCCCCCTCTCTCTCTCTTTCTCTCTCTCCCTCTCTCTCTCTTTCTCTGTCTCTGTCTCTGTCTCTCTGTCTCTCTTTCTCTCTCTTTCTCTCTGTCTTTCTCTGTCTCTGTCTCTCTGTCTTTATCTCTCTGTCTTTGTCTGTGTCTGTCTGTCTGTCTCTCACTCGCTCTCTCTCTCTGTCTCTCTGTCTCTCTCTCTGTCCCTGTCTCTCTGTCTCTGTCTCTCTGTCTCTGTCTCTCTGTCTCTCTGTCTCTCTCTGTCTCTGTCTCTCTGTCTCTGTCTCTCTGTCTTTGTCTCTCTGTCTTTGTCTCTGTCTCTGTCTCTCTGTCTGTCTCTCTCTCTCTTTCTACCTGTCAATCTCTCTGCACTGCCGATTATTGTTTAATGCTTTTCGTGAATCGTTCACATTTCCGTGCAGGCATGGGCGGAGACCTAGGGGGGGACAGGGGGGACGGTCCCCCCCAATGAAAGTGTTGGGGGGACGGCCCATGCATTTGTCCCCCCAAATGTTTGAGCGTCAAGACTTTTTGGGCGACGAAAATAAACAATTTCGTCGAGATTTTGGCCAGATGACTAAAAAAATAAAAAATAAAAAAAAAGGTCATCAACTTTTTTGGCGGCGAAAATAATTTTTTCCCCGAGATTTCGCCGGTCGTCAGAAATTTTTCTGAAAATCTCGCGTCTTTCCGTCCCTCCCAATTCTTTGCCCAGGTCTCCGCCTATGCGTGCAGGTCGACTTAAGAAGCCCTACAGGCACGAGGCTCTTTCTAAGCTAATGAAGTCGATATCCGCAAAGAAGTTCTAACACATTGCAAATGTCAGTCAGTATTAGAAGGAAGCTCTACCGAGCTATAGCAACGTTTACATGCAGTCGGTCACTATTTGGACCGAAGTCGCAGAGGCCATGAGTTATATCTTGTGTCCTGCACATAAAGCTTTTGGATTTGATCAAATCTGTTGCCTATGTAACGTTGTGTAGTTAGCTTAATTTTTACAAACACCACTTGTACTGGTACGGCTACGTACAATCTACCATCTCCAGTATCGACCATTCAATCCAACCAATGACAACCGATTTCCAACTGATCCCAGGTTTAAGCTAAGCCTCTCAATTTGTGCGGCGCGGTAGTTCATTCGATTGCGCTCCTGATCTGCAACCTAACGACTGACGGTTCCCATCTGCTGAATGCACTCTGCCAATGAACTCTAGACAGATTTTTCGCTTAGGTGGGCCTATATACTCTTTAGGTGTCAGCCTGTCAGGTCCAGACTTGTGGGCTATACGCGTCATTTGCGCATGAAATGAGAATCGAGTATAAATTAAAACAGTCTGCCTGAGATTGCATGTCAGTTGGATAACGCTGCGGTATATCATTGTACTTGGTGCTTAATTACTTTTCCCAACGGTATAAAATCTATAGCTTGCACGGAAAATCACTTCACACAAAGGGATTGCATTTTTGTAGAGGCTATAATAGTCTGTCTAGATCAGATCTAGGTCTATAGTATTGTTCTGCTGCGGCTGCTTTGTTCAGAGAATGAAGTTTTTACAAATTTGCATGTTGCTGCTATTGTTGTAATATGAATGTCTATAAATCATAGATGTAAAAAACTTTTTCCGTTTTTTATTCTTTCACAAAAAACGTCGTTTTTTCGTTTTTTATTTTTCGCGTCGTTTTCTATCGTCTTTTATTTTTTATATAACTTTATTTTTTATTTACTGTCCATTAATATTTTCCTTAATTTAATTTTTGTTTGATATTCCATAGATTTTCACCGTACTCTCAAGGATTCAGCTAACTATTATAGTGTCATTATGTAATTGCTTAAGCCTATATAATTTAGTACACATCTATGGTTCTTGCTTCTGATTAGGCCTAGATTTTTATTGCGTTATTTTTTAAATTTTTTATTTTATGTGGACTTATGTTTAAAATTTAAATTTAAAAAGATTTCAATACCTT
>OX457038.1:37501447-37513947 GCA_949752735.1 Lumbricus terrestris | reverse complement strand
TAAAACCCTGTTCAGCCAGAGTCACGAAGAAATGCCAGACTGCGAAAGCTGCTTGGGACGCATTGAGAGGTGAATATGAAAGCACTGCTCTTGTTCGTCTGATTGGACTGTATTCCAGTTTGTTTAAGACAAATTTTGAGAACTTTCCTTCGATGCAGCAGTATGTAGATCACATTTTGTCAATTGCAGAACAATTGGAATCAATTGGTCAACCTTTTCAGGACAATGTTGTTGGAGGCATAATTCTTGGAGGTCTTCCAGATCAGTATAGGCCTTTAATATTAGGCATCCAAGGATCAAAGCAAGACACAACAGTTGAGTTTGTAAAAAGTCTTTTGCTTCAGGACAGTGTTAAGGAGCTAGGAGCAAGTACGACTTCGGTTGCAACTCATTCAGCATTTTCAATGGGCAGGTCTCAAATGAGCAGGTCCCACAAGGGCATGTCCCAGATGAAAAGTAAGCCAAAAGGACCACGTTGTTTTGAATGTAATGGTTTTGGTCATATTCGTTCGCAATGTGTGAAGGTCAATGTTAAACCACATAAGAATTCAGCCAACGCGAATTTTGGTGCTATGTCAGCCCAAACGAATTTTTCAGTTTCATCGGTGCAGCCTACCTCGATGAATGATGATTGGTATCTTGATTCAGGTGCCACGGTACATCTAACATCTCGACTTGACTGGCTTAAGAATTTTTCTTCAGATTCTAGTCAAGAGGTTGGAATTGCAAATGGAACAAAGTTAAAAAGTACTGGAATGGGAACATTATCGATTCCGTTGTCAACAAAGAAAACAATGGAAATTTAAGATGTTGTTCATGTACCAGATTTGGCTATAAATCTCTTAGCAGTTAACAGAATTGCTCAGGAGGGTAAAACTGTTTTGTTTGACAAGAAAGGCTGTCGCATAGTTAATCAGCAGGTGAAGGTCAATCCAAAAAGTGTCATTGGAACTGCCACAGAAGTCAATGGACTGTATCGTTTGAACTGTAAGCAATCTCGTATGTTTGCTGCGCTGTCAACGAACTCTGTAAACTTATGGCATCGTCGCCTTGGACATCTTAATCGGCCTTCTATGCGCCTACTTCGAAGCACTATGTCTACTGGTGTTCAGTCTGAAGGGACGGCAGATATTCCTTGTGAAGCTTGTGTGAAAGGCAAACAGCATCGCAAACCGTTCAAGAAAACAGGAGCCAAACGAGCGAAGCACGTTCTTGGTCTTGTTCATTCTGATATTTGTGGTCCAATGCATGTTTCATCAGTTGGTGGAGCACGGTATTTTCTGACATTGATTGATGATTTCACGAGACACTCGGTTGTCTATTTTCTGAAATCAAAGACTGAGGTACTGGAGAAGTTCAAGGAGTACAAATCTCTTGTTGAGAATCAGACTGGTAAACGTATCAAAACTCTTCGAACAGATAATGGTACTGAATATGTCAATGAGAATTTTCTGAGTTTCTTACGACGTTGTGGAATTCGTCACGAAACCACGATTCCGTATACTCCTCAGCAGAACGGAGTTGCTGAACGTCTGAACAGAACTTTGGTAGAACGAGCTCGAACAATGATTCTAGAATCCGGAGTAAGCACAGATTTTTGGGCAGAAGCAGTAAATACAGCCAATTATCTGAAGAATCGGTCACCTACAAAAGTCTTACCAAATATGACACCTCAAGAGGCATGGACAGGAGAAAAACCTGACCTAAGCCATCTTCGTGTTTTTGGTTGCAAAGCTTTGGTGAAAATTCCTGAAAATAACCGCAAGAAATGGGACTCTAAGTCAAAAGAGTACATCTTCGTTGGTTACTGTGAAGAAAGCAAAGGTTACAGAATGCTTCATCCTGTTACAAAGAAATTCACTCGATCCAGAGATGTTGTTTTCTTTGAATCTCAGTTTCCTGTTCGACATTCGTCTTCAGATGATCCTTTTCCAGATGTTGCGGATGACAACTCATCGCAAACTGTCACTTCAGACATTCAAAATCAACAGCAGTTTCAGAATACCCAAACTCATGTTGAAGTGGGGGAGTCTGAAGGTTCAAAGGAGTTTGGTGGATCAAAGACTAATCTTACTGATGACTCGAACACTGGCTTGGAAATAAACTCTGTGGAAGAAGATTCTGATGGATCAAATATTTCAGTGGTCAATAAGGACATAACTGATGATGGAGAAGTGATACGAGACACATTTGAGAGGCCAAAAAGAACTCGTATTCCAAATAAGCAAATATTCAACGAGAATTTTGTTGTGCATCAAGCTACATTGTGTAAAAGTACTGATCCAGCAACTGTTGAAGAAGCACTTACTTCTCAATATGCAGAAGAATGGAAACGTGCAATGGAAGAAGAAATTCAGGCACATGTTGAAAACCAGACATGGACATTATCTGATGTACCTACTGGGAGAAAAGCAATTAAGTGCAAATGGGTCTTCAAAACAAAGCTGAAATCTGATGGTACAGTTGAGCGTTACAAAGCTCGTTTAGTGGCTAAAGGATGTTCACAAAAACCAGGCATTGATTATGAGGAAACGTACTCGCCGGTTGTACGTTATACTTCCATTCGTCTTCTGATGGCACTGGCTGCAAAATATGACCTTGACATTGATCAAATGGATGTCACAACAGCATTTTTGCATCCTGAGCTCGAAGAAGAAATTTACATGGAATTGCCAGGTGGTTTTCGGCTGAATGGTAAAACTTGTCGACTAAAGAAGTCAATTTATGGTCTGAAGCAAGCAAGCCGAGCCTGGAATAAGAAATTGGATAAGTTGTTGAAAGAACTTGGATTTGTGCAATCAAATTTTGACACTTGCATTTACTACAGATGTGAAAACGGAAAGATCTTAATCATTGCAGTGTATGTTGATGATCTTTTAATTCTCTCGAACAACAAAGAGGAGAAACAGAATTTGAAAGCAGATCTAATGAAACGTCTCAAGATGAAGGATCTTGGAGAGGCACACTATTGTGTGGGCATTCATATCCAAAGAGATCGTGATACAGGAACGATATCACTTGATCAAGAGAAATATATTGAACAAGTGCTCAACCGCTTCAATATGACTGAGTGCAATGGGGTTTCAACTCCACTTGATCCGAATCAAGATTTGTTTGGAGAAGAATTTCTTCCTAACAGTCAACAGCAAGAAGAAGAAATGAGAAACATTCCTTTTCAAGAAGCTGTGGGTAGTCTTATGTATGCAGCACAGGCTACAAGACCAGACATCGCATTTGCAGTGGGGGTCATGAGCAGATTCAATAACAATTATGGAAAAACTCATTGGGTTGCAGTGAAAAGAATCTTTAGATATCTTCGGCAGACTGCAAGTACCAAACTAGTGTACAGGAGAACCAATGAAGATTTGATTGGGTTTTGTGATTCTGACTGGGGTGGTGATAAAAGGGATCTGAAATCAACCACAGGATACACTTTTGTTTTAAGTGGTGCCGCAATAAGTTGGAACTCAAAGAAACAACCAACAGTTGCAAAGTCAACAACTGAAGCAGAGTACATGGCTTTAAGCATGGCTGCCACAGAAGCTATATGGTTAAAGGGACTTCACAAAGAACTTGTTCCTCAAGCTTCAGATGTCGTGGAGATTTTCTGTGATAACAAAGGGGCGATTGATCTTGCTAGAAATCCCGGATATCGACCCAAGACCAAGCACATTGCTGTGCAGCATCACTTCATTCGAGACAGAATTGCAATTGGAGACATTCTGGTTAAACAGATTGAAACAACAAACATGGTTGCTGACTGTTTAACGAAAGGACTGTGTAAAGATTTGCATAACAAATGCATTTCTGGGATGGGGTTAGAAAAATAACACTAACCTAATTTTCTGAGTGTGTATAAAGTGGGGGTGTTGGAATAATGATACACATTCTAGATGGCGCTAGCATAGATGACTGTAGATGACTCTATGTAATTTAGTCTATGTTATACGTCACTTCCTCCTTCTTCTCCGTTCCGTGTTTTGTGCTATTAGCACAGAATAGATAGATGACATGTCACAATCTTTATCTCCTTTAATCGTGAATAAAGCTCTGCATTCCAACAAATATCTTGGCCAGAAGTAAGGATTTCCAAATTGAATATTACAGGCATAACGGCCATTCATATTTAGTTATTTACACATGATGACCTAATATTTCAAGCAGAACAAAATCTATATCAATTTTAGTGAAACCGCCAACTGTTTTTTGACGATTCAAAAAACGTCACGCAACAAAAAGTAGCAAAAAACATGATTTAATTAAGTCTCATCTCAAATAATTGTTATGAAATAGCCTTGGTATATCCAGATGATCGTTATCGTTATTATTTAAGAAAGAAACCGGGTACCAGCGCAGTTGCGCTTCACTGTGAAGTCATTTAGCAAGATGATCAAGTTGGTAAACAAGACATCTGTCCGATTAATAATTTTGCTGTTAAAGCAATGAAATTCAAAATTTTAAAGATTAAAATGGCCAAGATGTCAATGACAGACAAACTGTGCACACTTCATGAACAAAGTTCTGGAGCTGAAGCTATAATCAGCACCTACTCTGATAAACAGTGAATGCAGAGAAAAATTATGAGTTAAATTGTTCGTAAAGAAACATGCCGCTGATGAAAAAACCGACTCGATGTCAATAATTGTGCCAGTTTCATTGAGAAGAGCCAATGGACCCAAATTTCTGGATTGGAGCCTGATGGATTATCAAGTGTAGAGAGCTATGCAGGCGAAATACCACAGTCTGCGGCGAAAACCAAGAGCAATAAGAGAATCAATTCTTGTATTGGAGATGATCTTGGAAGATTTGCCTCTGGAACACATCAGCAAGGCCATCATGAATTTTAAAAAGAGACTCGTTACAAGTTTGACAACTGGTGGTGCTCACATTGAACACAAGTTGGGAAGCACCATCAAGTTAATTTTATAACAGTTATTTCAGAAATGACTTAATAAAATCGTTTTTTGATCCTTTTTTACACTACGTTTTTGAATCGTCAAAAAACGGTGGGTGGTCTCACTAAAAGTGATTTAACTTTTGTTCTGCTTGAAATATTTTCGATGAAATCTGGCGATCATGTGAAAATATGAAAATTTAATTTCGAAATTCTAACTTCTGGTCAAGATATTGGCAAAAAACCGTAGGGGGTCTTTTTGTGTCCCACCCTGTAAATCGCAGTCGTTTATAACTAACACCATAACATTTGCACGCTGGGAAAGCCCTAATAAAATGTCTAAAGGACGCCTTGGTGGGATCGACGACCGCAGCTTCGTTTTATGCAGCCATTATTGATGCCAGTGTATACACACGTAGGCTACATGTACACGTACATGTACACGTACACAGGGAAGTCTATCACCCATGCATTGCTGCATATGGTAGACATAATTATGTTTGACATACGGTCAACATAATGATTGACATATTGTGTGGCATAATGGTTGACATGGCGCATTATTAGCATATCTGATTATGACAGGCCTGGGTTCTAAGCACAGACGCAAAGACGAAATGAAAATGCATTGATTATCTGTCGCCATGCAATACATCTGCAGCTTTGTTTATATTATAATTATTGTGAACTGATGAAGTGATGTCAGCGTAACCTCATCTTGCTTTATAGATAAAACTGCTCATTTGAGCCGGACAACAAAAGATGACACGAAGCTGCAGAGACTGCTTGTCATGCAGCATGACATATAAATGAAATGTTTTCCACAGCCGTTTGCCTCTTCATGTCAATTTGTCCTTCAACGGTCTCTGTCGTCGTCGTCGTCATTCTTTTCTATATCGCCCTATTCTCTGTGCGCACGTGTCCTGTGCGATGCTTTGTTGTGATGTCTACTCTATAATCTTCTCCAACCTCTCCTTCGTTTGCATACAATCTGTAATAGTCTAGTCCACTAGACTATAGAGTGATTGTCTATTTTGTCTATACCTGTTGTCCACTTCACGTCAGACTAGTCCTGTCTTGCCCTGCATATCCTTTCCCATGCTACCATCTGCTGCCCTGCATGCATTCTTTGCTTTTGCTGGTCTCTCTTTACCATTGTCGTAACTAGAAGCGTTTTCGTTTGAAGTGCTCAAGCATTGAGAAGTGCGAATGCTGTAGTATGAGCCTGCAGAGTTTAAGCACATTTTAGGGGCTTTAGCATCGCGTGGGACTTAAAAGCCCTATAGCTTGAGTCCAACGCTATGGCTGCGACCCTGCTCTTTACAAAACATCGTCGTTTCCGTTTTTCCAATGGCTGAAGCTGAATTCATCTCGAAACCAGTTAATCAGACGTATATAAAGAGGCTTTGAAAATGTGACTCGTTTGGAATTATAGAATACATCCTGAAAGGCTTTTGAAATATCACCAGGTGACAGTTCCTTACAAGCAGCGCTGGCACTCGACGATCAATGTTGCATGTACCTGGATCCGGTTCTATTATGCGTTGGCAAACACGATTATTTGTGCTATACGTGGATTGGAAACATTTTTGTCGTGTACCTGGTCTAAAGCAGTTTCAACTAATATCTTTGTACATGAAATTAGTTAATACTTCAAAGCAAGACACAAGTCTTCGGCGATGAATCGGTTGATTCGACCGTAGATAAGTGGATTGTCGCTGTTTAACGACACTGCCACATCAATGATAATCAGTGTATCCCTCCTCATTTATCCAGGCTTGAGACTGGCAAGAGTGCAACCAGTGCTGTAGATTTACATGTATATTGGTCACCAATTTATAAGATATATTTTGAACTCCGCCACTGGTTGCACTCTGCCAGTGCCAGTCCCAAGCCCGGATAAAGGAGGAGGGCGTCGCTAATGGTCTTTGTTATCACACAGCGACGTTAAACTGCAACTACTACTATACAGTATACATGTATATTTTGAGGATCCACTCGGCCACAGACCATGGGATAATCGCACGGTGTTGGGGTGGATTTTACTTATGCGTCTGCATTTTTATGTCGCATAGTTTGTCGTCAATATTGTCGACAGTGGAAAGCGAGAGACTTCTGTCAGAATTAATTTCTCACCAATTTGATGTTAAAGGTCAACGTTTGAGGCAACCTACTGGGTGGGATAAATGCACGGACCTGGAAGGAACGGTAATACATAGGTGACTGGAAATACATCCATCTCCAATTCTCCATCCACACTTAAGAAAAGATATAGCCTAGATCTAGGCCTAAACATATCAATAGGAGATGCGGACACGACTCAGCTTTTTACTCCAGTCTCGGTTTCTCTGGGCCGTCGTTCGCTGCGGTCAGCTGCCCGCGGTGACTTTCTTGTCCCTTTTTGTCGTACCGCTACTATGCAGCGAAGAGCATTTTCCGTGGTGGGTCCAGCTAGCTGGAATGGCCTCCCTGCGGCTCTCCGTTCGCTTCCCCGTGACTCTGCTGGCTCTTTCTACCGTCTTCTCAAGACCTTTCTCTTTGACCAGGCCTGGGTTTGGAGCGCCTCTGAGTAGAGATCTTGAAGGGGCGCTATATAAATTCATGTGATTGATTGATTGATTGATTGATTGATTGAAATATATCTTTGAATAAAAACTATCAGGAATCTAGGGTAGCTGCAAAGATCTTCTCAATCTCGATGACTAAAAAGTTGTCTAATGTTTGGCAAGATATAGCAAGTCGAAATATATATATATATATGTGTCTTGCTGTTTCCCATCTTTTCAAATGGCTGGTGTATATATACCCTAATCTCAAAACATCGTCAATTTCAATGTTTTTGGTCGTCGATTCCAATGAAAACATAGAACATTTGAGTTTGAAATGGAATTCATTATTCATAGCAATACGAACGGTCGTGACATATAGAGTACTCTTTCTTAAATGACAGTCGTAGTATAAGCTTACCGCCAGCAGAGCCAGAATTATGTGATGCGATTTAGATAATCTTCTTCAATGGCAAAGATGCACAATTCTTTGAGTTTCATCGACAATAATTAATTATTCATCTTGCGCCCATTCTAGAAAAAGACGAAAGTGTGGTGCTCTGGAAATGCAGAGCTTATCAGGCATCTATCTTCTACTGATGAAATCGTAGACCTATACCGTACTGTACTGTATTGTATCTAAAACTTCATGTAGCGCCTCCGTCAGCATAAACTATTCAGAGACGCTTTCAGCACAGATGGGTAAAAGAAACGTCTTGAGAGAGCGAGAGGATGATGGGGGAAGAGCCCAGACATGAGCTTAACCCGTCGAGGACTAGGAGTGGGAACGCATTCCATGTGGAGGACCCAATTGTGGGCGCGGTGGTGTAGTGGGTATACTAATAACGACAATTTATATGGCGCCGTAACGCGGTCTTACCGCTACAAGGGCGCCTCACAAACGGCCAACTGCGGGATACGCCTTAGCAAACAGATAAGTTTTAAGCTTTGTTTTAAAAGAGTCTACTGAGGCGGCCAATCTAATGTCCGGTGGAAGACTGTTCCAGCATCTGGGACTAGCAACCGAGAATGCGCGGTCGCCGAAACGTGTCCTCATCCTCCGTACACGGAGGTCGGTCTTCCCAAGCGACCTGAGTCGCAGCCCGGAAGCGGAGGAATGGGTCTCGGAACAGTAGTCGCGGATGTATTTAGGCGCTGTCCCATGAAGCGATTTGGTATGTTCGTTGCCTTGCAGCCGAAAGGTTGCAGGTTCGAATCCACCTCAAGTAATCGCGTAAGGACCTTGGGCAAGTCCTCCACTTGCAATTGCTCAGCGCTTCGGCGTGAAACTCCGACGCAATGTCCGCTCTGTAGTCGGGAGCGCCTCTGAGTAGAGAGCTTGAAGGAGCGCTATAACAAGTGCACATACATGTACAAACAGCAAATGTCCGGCTTTGAGTTAACGCACTCGAATACGAGGAACACTGAACACAGGGGTCAAAACGACATTACACACTGCAGCTCATGGCTCTTGGTCCATTGAAAATTATTCTGCACGTTTGAAACCAATTGACTTGCAGACTGTAAAGGGTATTTGTAACGAGGCGCATGCGCGAACCCGATCTGTTGCGTCTTTTAATGTCCTCCGTCTGCGACCTTTGCAGATATTATTGCAATGAAGACGACGACGCTTCGTTTAAGAGGTAATTGATGGATGGAAGAATCGTCTGACGATGAAGGATATCTTCGAGTTACAGAGGAGGAGAGGGAGGAGGGGGAGGAGGAGGAGGAGGAGGAGGAGGTGGAAGCGGTAGTCGTTCTACAGGCGATCCATCAATTAGCAGCGAAGGGACATTTCTCTCTCTCGCTCTCTCTGTCCATGCAGTGGATAAGGCGCCGACCAACTCAGTCAGGATCATGTTCCTGTCTCACGCTAAACGATGATCGACATAGAGAGGAGGAGGACGAGAGTAAGGGGAAGGGGAAGGGAAGGGGAAGGGGAAAGGGAAGGAAAGGGAAAAGGGGAAGGGAAGGGGAAGGGGAAGGGGAAGGGGAAGGGGAAGGGGAAGGGGAAGGGGAAGGGGAAGCAGAAGTTTAAGGGTAAGGGGAAGGGGAAGGAGAAGGGGAAGGGGAAGGGGAAGGGGAAGGGAAGGGAAGGGGAAGGGGAAGGGGAAGGGAAGGGGAAGGGGAAGGGGAAGAGGAAGGGGAAGGGAAGGGGAAGGTGAAGGGAAGGGGAAGGAGGAAGGGAAGGGGAAGGGGAAGGGGAAGGGGAAGGGGAAAGGAAGGGGAAAGGGGAAGCAGAAGTTAAGGGTAAGGGAAGGGAAGGGGAAGAGGAAGGGAAGGGGAAGGGAAGGAAGGGGAAGGGGAAAGGGGAAGGGAAGGGGAAGCAGAAGTTAAGGTAAGGGGAAGGGGAAGGGAAGGGAAGGGTAAGGGGAAGGGAAGGGGAAGGGAAGGGAAGGGGAAGGGAAGGGGAAGGTGAAGGGGAGGGAAGGGAGAAGGGGAAGCGGAAGGGGGAAGGGGAAGGGAAAGGGAAGGAGAAGGGGAAGCAGAAGTTTAAGGGTAAGGGGAAGGGGAAGGGGAAGGGGAAGGGGAAGGGGAGAAAGGGGAGGGGAAGGGGAGGGAAGGGGAAGGGGAAGGGGAAGGGGAAGCAGCGTGCGAGGAGAAAAGAAGGAGGAAGAAACAAAGTAGAATCAGAAAAAGAAGTAGAGAAAGAAGCAGCAACAGGCGGAGGAGATGAAGCACACGCAGACACGCTCATGAAGGACGGAGCAACACGCCAGAATTAGATATAGAAAGCCGTTAGGAGAAATCTCTGCATGTGCTATAGAGATTTGAATCTATCTTCACGATTGTGATGATGATGATGATGATGATGATGATGATGATGATGATGATGATGATGATGATGATGATGATGATGATGATGATGATGATGATGATGATGATGATGATGATGATGATGATGACTGATGATGATGATGATGATGATGATGATGATGATGATGATGATGATGATGATGATGATGATGATGATGATGATGATGATGATGATGATGATGATGATGATGATGATGATGATGATGATGATGATGATGATGATGATGATGGTGATGGTGATGGTGATGGTGATGGTGATGATGGGATGGTGATGATGATGATGATGATGATGATGATGATGATGATGATGATGACGATGACGATGACGATGACGATGACGATGACGATGACGATGACGATGACGATGACGATGACGATGACGATGACGATGACGATGACGATGACGACGACGACGTTGATGATGTTGATGATGATGATGATGACGATGACGATGACGATGACGATGACGATGATGATGATGATGATGATGATGATGATGATGATGATGATGATGCCGTTGTTGATGATGATGGTGTGCTGTTTTTTGGCGTTGGTTTATCGCTGATGGGGATGGCTGTGCTGATGGAAGTGCTCATTATAACCACGGCTTTTCTAGTCTGGAGTTCTTATATACCTCCGTGTTCTGTTAATATAACAGCACATAGTTATTTCACGTTCAGTATAAAACTCTGTTCAACGGATTATCCCTTACTACATTTCAGTCGTCAGTGTTAATGGATGTAGAGCAGCGAACACCGCACACACACACAGACACACAGACACACAGACACACACACACACACGTACACACACACACACACACACACTTACTTCACATACATCGTTACGATCATTTAATGCTCTCGCTTCCTTATTTGACGTGCGGGATATTCTAAGATTAGAATCGTTAGCGAGAGGTCGGAAGTTGAAATCCCCTTCAGGCAGATATTTACCTCGAGATTTCTGTAGCACCTGCGCTCCAGTCAACTCATTCATCATGAGTACAACGACTGTAACACTGTCGGTGGAAAGAAGATCAGACAGCGAAGCAGAAAGCTGGTCAATGGTCGTCCACCTTTTGGTGTTAGGAAGATGAAGACCATCGTCCTTTATATACTCATAGCACTATATTCTTCTTCTTCTTCTTCTTCCTCCTCTTTTCTTCTTCTTCTTCTTTTTCTTTTTCTTCTTCTTCTTCTCTTCTTATTCTTCCTCCTCCTCTTCTTCTTTTTCTTCTGCCTCCTTCTTCTCTCCTTTTCTTCTTCTTCTTCATCCTCTTCATCTTCTTCTTTTTCTTCGCATTTTTATTATTTTTCTTCATATTCTTCTTCTTCTTCTCCTTCTTTTCTCCACATCCTTCTCCTCCTCGTCGTCCTCTTCTTTTTCTTCTTCCTTCTCCTCTTCTTCTTCTTCTTCGCATTTTTATTATTTTTCCTCATTTTCTTCTTCTAATTCTTCTTCTCCTTCTTTTCCTCACATCCTTCTCCTCCTCGTCACTCGTCCTCTTGTTGTCTTCCTCTCTCTCGTTCTCTCCCTTTTCTTCTTCACGTTAGTCTTGGCATTAACTAGTGATTCATGTATATAGCGTGTGGCGTCCAGGCTCCCGTTATTGTCTTCGGAGGGAATTCAAAGAGTAGGAAGCTCTTCTCGGATCATGCCATGACAGAGACGAATGATGTGCTCGCACAAACACGATCGTTCTGTGCACCAGCAGGACGCCCGCCCGCAACACACACAAACACACACACATCACACACACGCGGCAGATACTCCTCTGTCTCGACGGGATGGCCAGGCCATTTTTTTCTGTTCGTGGTAACCTATCGTTCTTATACATAGGACGAAAAGACAAATCACTGTGACAAATGACATCGAATGTGTGTATGTTGTGAGTGTGTGCGCGCGCGCGCGCGCGCGCGTGTGTGTGTGTGTGTGTGTGTGTGTGTGTGTGTGTGTGTGTGTGTGTGTGTGTGTGTGTGTGTGTGTGTGTGTGTGTGTGCGAGACGCTGCGGAGAAACAACTGCTTCAAAGATTTTATGAGGCGGTTGGTGAAACGAGACATTTTCTGATAGAAAGCAAAAAATGTGCGCCAACATTAATTCTATTTTCCTTTTTTAACGCTATATCGTTCGTTCCTCGAAGACTGACCTGCACTGTTTCATGCTCAATTATTCATATTTAGTGGAGTATATATTAGACCTAATCTTCCATCCATCCATCCATCCATCCATAAATCCATCCAT
>OX457038.1:37277192-37501247 GCA_949752735.1 Lumbricus terrestris | reverse complement strand
CTCGTAACAGCATCAATCAAAACACTCGGTTGGGTTTATGTAGCCACAAGTCTTTTGCCTATTGGTTAAGCGACCGCGCGTCGTGTCGCAGCGTTCGCCGTTCGACTCAAGACGAGTAACTTGACACTTTCTTTCTTTCCATGGTCGAGCGAACAGTTGGAACTTCTAAACAGAAGAGTCTTCGGCAGCTGGCTCAATATTACTGCCAATTAGTGTCAGGCAGAAAGCCAAGGAGTAATATTGCAGATAAATTCTTAGGACTATAATAATAACGATACGCATTATGGCTTTGTGCAACTTATTTTCACTTCTTCTTTCGTTCTCTGCCCTTCAGGCATCCAGGTTCGTATGACCAACGACGCCATTCATCTCTGTGCCTCTCTCTATTCGGTCCTCTGTTAGTAGCCTTCTTTTGTCATCATCCAATTCAGTAGCATCATTCTTGGTCTTCCTCGTGTCTTTCCCCCTCCAATTCTTCCTTGGATGATGTATCTAACTATGGTGTCACCTCTCATGATTTGGCCAATCCAGTTTCTCTGCCGTCTTCGTATTTTCTCCAGCATTGACCTTTTCCCTCCCACCATCTGTAGAATTTCTTCATTCGTCTTGTGCTACCTTCAGATGACTCTTTCCATTCTGCGCCAAATCCACATTTCAAAAGCCTCCAATCTTCTTATATTATCAATAGCCTACAGAACAGAGTTAAGTTGCACAATCCTAAGATATATAAGTTTTTTCAACTTAGCGCTGTAATAATAATAATAATAATAATAATAATAATAATAATAATAATAATAATAATAATAATAACAACAACAACAATAATAATAATCAATAGTAGTAATAAAAATATCATTATTATTATTATTGTATATTATTAATTAATAATAATAATGACAATTACTAATAATAATACTAACAGAGTTGTTGAACATCAGCAACGCACTTCGCTATGTTTTCTAAGTAACATCTTATGTGTGTGTTCATTTAGGAAAAATATTTATCTATATAACTTTGCATGGCATGTCGTTTTTTCTTGCTCTTAACAATGTCTTTATTTCTCGTACCAAGACTAATCTATTCAAAATGCTTCATCCGTTTTTGTTTAGCTTGCACTACATCTTCAACCTTCCATCATCTCCTACATGTAACTTAAAACCACTTCTCGGGCCTCCTCCCCCTCAGCGGAATTTCTCCCTTAAATATCATCATCATCATCATCATCATCATCATCATCATCATCATCATCATCATCACCATCATCATCATCACCACCATCATCATCATCATCATCATCATTATCATCGTCGTCGTCCTCGCCATTGTTTTGTTGCCAAAACCAGCTTGTAGTTAAATTAAGTGAATTAATTGCATGATTTTTCTATTCCGTCCTCTGTTTCATTTTGTGCTTGTCGTTCTGGGAGAAATAAACGAAATTGAATGAAATCAAATGAAATCAAATGAACTTAAATGAAATTAATTAGGCACTTGCTATTTATCGCCATTTATATAGCACAATCAAAAATCTCCTAAAGGAGCTAAAGAAGGTTAGGAAAACGTGGGTCACCATTTAATTATATAATTATATCACTGTTGTAGCTTTCAAGGCGCATTTACGGCGCTGCACAGAAAACTATTAATGACAGTTTCTCTTCTCTGAATTGCTACAATAATTTCTTTGGTAGACTGAAGTTGTGCATTCGTGATCCTCGCAAGCGATACGACGTGACATCTACCGAATGAAATGGTCTCATCTTATGGCTGTGTGATAGTCTACCCACCCTTGTAGATTGCAACAGGCGATCATCCAGCGAATTCTAAAAATCCAGTGAGCGTAATTTTAAAAGCGCAGAATTTAGTATGCATGAGTTGACTGTGCAGTAGGCCTACGACCTTTGCATCTTCGTGTGCGTCTTTTGGTTCTATCACAAATGCAGTGAAACTCAATGTCTTACATTTCTAACTTGAATAGGCCCACTTGCCACCTTCTTAATGTGGTCTTGTAATATTTTGATTATAATTCTACGTCCTGCATAAAGCGAACCATCTGGAAAATGACGATTCGTCGAGATGACTGGTGGTTCTAATCACAAACTGGAATTAGGATTTCTTATTTCTGACAGCGATGCGAATGCTTGCCAAGCATTAAATGAGGCATCTAAATATAATCGGAGCAGGTTAAAAGCAACGGGGGTCAAACTGCCCAAAATATAAACACTGACACACGCTAGATGCTTTATTAAATCTATAGTTGTGTCTGCTGTTCGCGCTTTTTAATTCATCTGAAGACTTAGCCTAAGACGGATAAAGAATACTGATGATAGGCCTATGCAGAAAATATAATCGCTGAGTATATGCATTTCCGTTTATGCGCCGTTCAGAAATGAAGTCTCGATCGATAGCAGACGAGTTTCAATAATTATAAACAGATCATAGTAAAATAATATATGAACACCTTAACGAACGACGATCGTTTGTTACTGATTTCATCTATCCCAGTGCTTAAAGTGCGGAAAAATAAGTGCCTGGACGCCCCTTAACTTTCCAAAAGAAGTGCCTGGACGCCCCTTACCTTTCCAGTCTGTGCTAGCCAATAAGTGGCAGGACGGCGTTCAGATTTTGAAATAAGTGCATGGACGCCGTCCATGGCCGTCCAGGCACACTTTAAGCCCTGATCTATCCGTTTGTTTGTATGCGCACTAGTTATATATAGCGCCTCTTCCAGCCCTCAACCGCTACTCAGAGGCGCTCCCGACTACAGCGCGGACACTGCATCGGAGTTTCACGCCGAAGCGCTGAGCAATTGCGAGTGAAGGACTTGCCCAAGGTCCCTACGCGGCGATTTGAGGTGGATTCGAACCTAGAACCTTCCGGCTTCAAGGCGACGCCGCCACCACTACACCACCGCGCCCCACATCCGTATTTCCATTCAACTCCGTTAATATAGGCCTAATCAGTAGGCCTATGCAAACATAAAAATTAAAAAGGCATTGAAGAAAGAAGCGAACAAATTTTAAATTCTTAACATAAAGTCCCTAACCCTAAACACTAAACACTGTAAACAGCCCTGGTACCTTCTTCTTCCTCTGCATCTAAAGTGAAGATCCAAAACATCTCCATCAGGACCGATGTTCAAAAACTCCGCTATAGCCTATTCCAATGGTATACCAACTAAAGTATAAAATTAATTTGAAGATCAGACAGCAACGCATATAGGCCTGGTCAGTGGCCACCCACCTTTCTTTCTAATTATATGCAGTCAAACATTATATCAAGTTGATTATTCATTGAGTTCACGGCTGCTTCTAGAAATTTCCGTTTATATGATGGAAACCTTTCTGTTCGTCCGCATTCTTGTTGCAAAAGCTCTAACATGTCATTATTGACATGAGCATCAGCTTAAAGAGCCTGAACGACTGAAGGTATACTTGGTATTTATACTCTTTCGATGGTATACTCAAGCGTAAGATTGCGAAAGCAGATCACAAGTTCAGCCGTGCTATTACAGTATATCACAAGCGCATCATCAACTGCGCTATGTTGTGCGTAGGCCCTGCATGAATACATGCAGCTTTGCAGCAAAGCCTTTGCTGTCATGAACGGTATAGATCTACACAAGAAAATAAGAACATGTGTTGGTTTTATTTACTGCTTTTCGCTGCAGGTTCGCCTTGCATGTTCCTGCGTTCATGTATACTCGGTTTTGTTCTGCCTGACATCGGATTTCGCCTGCTGATTCTTTTCCGGAGTTCCTTTCGTGCTTGATAAGAACTTAATCATGAACGTTGATAGGTTTAATACTCAACTGCAGCGATGCCAGCCTCCGTTATCGCAGGCAATAGTGCAATGAAGAATATACATGTATATAAACGTGGAACAGAGAGAGAGAGAGAGAGAGAGAGAGAGAGAGAGAGAGAGAGAGAGAGAGAGACACACACACACACACACACACACACACATAGGCAGACTGCAGCGGAGGGGTGGTGTAGATAGAGAAGGAGCAATAGAATGCAAACTGTACAGTGTACATGTATGTAGGAATGGTCGAACATTGACGAGAACAGTGAATGCAACAGTGCGTGCAGGTGGCCACGCTCTCCCTGAAAGCGAAGATGCGCCACACGATGATAGACTGAGAGTAAACACTAAACAGGCGATGAAACAAATGGATGTATTGTGGCAAGCATGCAGGTAATTTTAGATCAGGGAGACAGAGAAGCAGTCATTGTATCAGACATTAGAGATGAAAGGTGCTTGAGTACGATACAGTAAGACCTTGAGTTGGCAGTAAGACATGAAGAGGAATGTAAGCAGAGTTGAAACACAAGAGGCTGCAGCATATGCAATTACACATACAGAGTGGTCCATACAAAAGTAATCCGCGAAATTTTTGGCCAGGATCTTTGCCAGAAGTAAGAATTTTTAGATCAAGTTTTACATGCTTAAATTTTATTTATATTTACGTACAACGGCCAAATGTAAAAAAATGAGACAGAACAAAAGTTCTTTTAGTGAGTCCACTGTATTTTGGTGATCCAAAAACATAACGCCACAAATAGACTATATAAAAAATTATTGTGATCAAGTCACATCTCAAATAATTGATATAAAATAAACTTGATATAACTTCATAATTTGTGTTCAAAATGTCCACGATGAGTGCTTCCACTCTTGTTTCATTTCTAATAATAATAGTAATAATAATGATAATAATAATAATAATTATTATTATTATTATTATGGGTTAAACCCATTTTCTCGCAGTCTTCCTTTAACGAATCTATCCACCGTTTCTTTGGTCTTCCTCTTCCTCTAATATTATTAGCAATAATAATAATAGTTGTAATACTAATAATAATAATAATAATAATAATAATAATAATAATAATAATAATAATAATAATAATAATAATAGTAATAGTAATAGTAATAGCAATAGTAATAATAAAAATAATTATTTGGCAATATCGAGTTTATTTGATACCGGTAACAATTGTTTGAGTTGTGACTCAATAAAAATGGGTTTTGCTACTTTTTGTTGCGTTATGCTTTTGGATTGTCCAAAAACAGTGGGGTGGACTCACTAAAAGTGTTATAACTTTAGTTCTGCCTGAATTTTTGCGAAATTTGGCTGTTGTACGTGAACTACGGTACCCTTAAGACTGTAGAACTCGATTTAAAAATTCTTACTTTTCACCAAACTATTGGCATAAAACCGTAGAGATTACTTTTTTATGGCCACCCTGTTACATTGTGTACATGGTGTAATGTTTAACCACGTCACATTCTATAATCCATCAAAATAGTTTCAAATGACTATGAAAGACTTTGACTTTGACTTATGGCTCAGACACGCGTCAGCCGCTCTCTTATGGTAGCTCTCCATTACTACCTGTGCTGTGCCCTGTGAGTATACCCTCCGTCCCTCCTGGATCGTTAAACCCATTTCCTCGCAGTCTTCCTTTAACGTATCTGTCCACCGTTTCTTTGGTCTTCTACTTCTTCTTCTATAGGAAGACTATGAAAGTGCTGGCTTCATAATTATGATATCGAGTAAGAGCCGGCCTTCTAAGAGGCATTCATATTCAGTCTGGTTACTGTTGCTTTGGCGTTGATGTGACTGCTATTGAAGATATAGACGAGGACCAGTTTCACTATAGATCTATAGACGAGCAACTGCATGTATTTAAGACAGGCTTTCTCCCGTCAGTATATAAGCGCTGTTGAGATCGTGATCGACTGACTAAGTGAAGTAAATGCTAAGAATGTGTGTGTCTTATTACTAGAAGCTATTCATTATTAGCCTGTACATAAATATATATAGTATATTTTATCCAAAAGAATATATATGTATGTATAGGTATATATATATATATATACTGACATCAAACATCCCTCCCTCCATCCCTCCCTCCCTCTCTGTCTCTCTTTCTGTCTCTCTCTGTAAAAATATTATATATATATATATATATATATATATACAATACATCCAATAACCTTAACAGTAAACAAGTAATCTAATTTGTTCAGTTACCTGCGTCAGTATAACTCTTGGTGAAATTATGAAACAGTTGCTGCAGTAAAGCAGTCGATTGTCAATTTGTATATAATAAATATGCGCTTTTTATTTAACGTAATTATCTTATAAAGGTGAGGAGAACGTCCAGAGGATGAAGGCGGTGGGTTGTATTGCATGGACAGATGAATTGTAATGAGATCTTGTCAATCACGAAGCTGTGATACTGACATGGAACAGCAAAAGAAGACTGCAGCATGATCATTTAACACATATGGTTCTTAATGCGTAATACAATGATTCTTATGATTTGATCCGAGATCAAAAGCAAGACCTAAACGAATTTGCAAAAGCTAATGGCTGACCAGTGACCACTAAAATTATATTTTTGTAGTTAAATTCAGTAGCAGCGTATACATCTATATGAGCGTGGTGGTGGTGGTGGTGGAGGTGGTGGTGGTGGTGGTGGTGATGGTAGCAAGGGAAAAACTATAGTGTCTACCCAGTCTACCTATTTATATCGTCTACCTATAGTATGTCTATCTATAGTCTACCTAGTCTGCCTATCCACCGTCTCCCTATCTACCATCTACCACCACCATCACTGCTACTACAAGCATATGTGTGTAGATGCTCATCTTTTGTCTGCGACAGAGTCAATTAATCTGACATCGTGACCCAATCGCTTACAGTCAATAATTATAGGCGTTCGGAAATCGAGATTCAACGAGCTAAAAAAAAGATCTAAAAAGATCTAAAAAGCCACAAAGTACTGCAGCGGAAAACAGAGTGAATTTAAAACGATGTCTAATCCCAGAGGATTTTCGCTTTAAGTAATTAAGTTCTGAACAGCAAGACGGCTCAGTTGATTTCTAGATGCCCAACTTCCATCCAACTATAGGCCTAAACAAGGCTACAATGTAGGCCTACCCAGTCTCTTCTTTGTCTTAGAGACCAGGTCCTGGTCTTGAGTGCACCAGGGTCTTGGTTTTGAGGTCTTGAGGTCTTGAGTGCAGTCGAGTTCGTTTCTAAAATTATTGTTCTTGATATTCGAAGTCTTGGTCATGACTAAAACTCGACTGTCAGTATGAACGGTGATTAATTACGCAGGGTCGTTTCAAGGTCGTCGTAGGCTCAATGCACTTTTGCATTTTAGATAGCAACTGGCAACTGACAACGCTGCGTGCTTTAAGAATGCATCCAGAAGCCAGACTCGCAATTTGTACGAATTTTCGCTCTAAGTAATCAGTGTTTGAAAGCTGCTGTTTGCGCCAGCGACTATGCATACGGCACCTGAAGCGCGTACCGCACCGTATTTTTTCATACTGTGGACTTTTTTAAAGGGAATACACACGCAGGGCTGTAATCAAGGGTATACGCGGGTATACGGCGTATACTCACCTCCGGGAAAAAACGGCATCGTGTACTCACCGCGAAAAACCAGGGTATACGCGGGTATACAGCGTATACTCACCTCACAAAGGGCGTGTGGGTATACGCGAGAGAAAGGCAAAGGCTATTCAGGTGCATTTTTGAACAAAACCCAGAGCGAATGACTAAAAAAAAAAAGGTCGTCAGAAAATTTTGGCGGCGAAAATGGAAAATTTTCATGAGATTTCGGCTGACAACTAAAAAAAAAAAGGTCATCAGATTTTTCGGACGGGAAAATGGGGAAATTTTTGCCGGATGACAGCCGCCAGAAATTTTTTCCCGAAAAAGTCGGTTTTTCTCCTGGTCAGCGTATACTCACCTCAAAATTTACCAGTACAGCCCTGTACACACGGTACGTTTTCATTAATCGAACTCTGATCGAATTGGTTTTTATAAAACTGCGACAGATTTTTAGAGTGACACTTGCATGAAAAATTTTGTAAGTAGGAATTCGGAACTCTTTCACTTAAGTAAACTTTAAATGCTCTCATTAAAATTCCTTGATCTTGAGATTAACAGTTTTGGTTATTGTTCTCATCTTGAGTTTCAAAGTATTCGCCTTGATGGTCTTGAGGCTTTTAAACTAGTCAATGTAACAATCTACTTCTGTCAGCCATGGTTTTGAATAAGGAAAATTGATTGATTGATGGATGTTTTGACCACAAGATTGGACAACAGTACTATAGCTTTGCATTAGCGTAATCTGCGTGAGATTGACTTAAGCAATGAAGCCTATTTTTCGACCACTTCTGACATTCCGCATAAAGTTGGGAGGACTTCTTTACCGATTTAGTGAATAAAGTATTATTTGGCGTGCATTAAGCACTCGTTAGGCATACACTGGACAGAGTAACGACGAACGGTCGAGGTGTCCGACGTCTACACTGTCCCCGCACGATTTCAGATCAACAAAAGCTTCCTGTTGTTGCGGTCGAAACGCATTGGTCCATTGGTCGATGCGTGTTGAAAACTTTTGAACGCCAAACAAATGGACGACGAATTATTACCTATTTTAAAGACGAATGAGAGAGAGAGAGAGAGAGAGAGAGAGAGAGAGAGAGAGAGAGAGAGAGAGAGAGAGAGAGAGAGCAAGATCTTTTCTACTTTTCTAGGTCAGCGCTCACTGCTCATCAGGTTGACGGAAGCAGAAAAGCAATTTCGCTTAAGCACCTCAGTCGGCGCCGCCATCGCCGTCGCCGCCGCCGCCTCCGCCGCTGCAGCCCAAGTCGATATATCGACTCATGAGTCCATTGTGTAAGACTGCTGTCGATTATGATCCGTGATGTTAGTTCTCGTCGGTTCGTCGTCGTCGTCGGTCGCACAGTGGCCATTAGCACGACGACCCGTGTGCTGCGTTGGCTGCACTGAAAATGACGTCGAGACAAAGGAGAAACGTACGGCTTCGAACGTCGGACCATTATACGCTCTGTTGTTGTAGGCTTATTATACAAAACAGTTCTTCGTTGTTGTTGTTGTTCCACACTGATGCATATGATGGATATATGATGGATACGATATGCCGAGTTGCGTTGGGTTCAGCAAACGAACTTTGTCTGTTGTTTGTGTGTAGAATTGTATTGTTAGAGATCAACGACTGTTAGCACAACAGGTGAAATATCGACGACTTTGTCTGTTGTCTTAGAAGCTAATACATCTAAGCATAGGCGGAGACTTGGTCCGTCCCCCCTTGTACCTCCCGCCCCCAAGTCTCCGCCCATGCTAATAAGCCAGCTACACTTGTTGCCATGCTGAAGCTTTCTTTTAACGGTACAGAGATATTTCCAGTTTCGATAAGTCGTCGGCATTCTCAGGCGAACATGAGATATCAATCAGGTGCAGTAATATTTCGTCTCTTGTCGGACTTACAATGTTCAGTCTTTCGTATTTAGACTCTGGTGGATGGTCATAATCGGCGATTTTGATCTGTAGAGCCAGTGTTTAATGCTGTGTGTGTAAGACATTGATTCCGCTGGATTAGCCGTCGTTTTCCCGGATGGCGAGCGTCGCATCGTGGCTGCCCTTCGCCCGGGCCTCGGCCGTCGGCTGGGTCCCCATCTCCCGCAACCCAATGCCGTCCATGACGACCACCCTTGGAAAGTCGGCGCAGTCGGACGTCAAGCTGCGCATCAACGTCAGCGGTTGCCGGTTCGAAACCTGGCTTCACACGGTCGAGAAGTTTCCGGACACGCTGCTCGGTTCGAAGGAGCGAGAGTTCTACGTGGACGACGACGCCCAGGAGATCTTCCTCGACCGGGACCCGGAGATCTTCCGCTACGTGCTCGGCTTCTACCGAACTGGAAAGCTCCACCTGCCGAAGCACCTCTGCATCGCCGAGTTCGACGAGGACCTCTCCTTCTACGGGATCCAACCGGAAGTGATCGGCGACTGCTGCAGCGAGGAGTACCACGACCGGATGCGGGAGAACAGCGAACGGATCAGCGACAACGATAAGGCGTCGGAGGAGGACGCGATGAAGGCGGTGGCCGCCGTTCGGTCGACCGCAACGCCGACGGTGAGTCTAAGGGAGCGGACGTGGAGGGCGTTCGAGAACCCTCACGCAAGCACCACTGCGCTCGTCTTGTACTACGTCACCGGCTTCTTCATCGCTGTCTCTGTCGTCGCCAATATCGTCGAGACGGTCGACTGTGGGGTCGGGGGTGGTGGACGGGGCGGTGGCCTCGAGGGGTCGACCGCCGCCGCCGCTGCGGGGAAGGGTGACAAGAGGACGTCTCTCGCATGCGGGGACCGGTATAACTACGCCTTCTTCTGTTTGGACACGGCCTGCGTGCTCATCTTCACCGTCGAGTACTTCCTGCGGCTGGCCGCAGCCCCGAAGCGACTCAAGTTCATGCTGAGCGTGATGAGTCTGATCGACGTCGTAGCCATCTTTCCCTACTACATCGGGTTGGGGGTGACTGATAACAAGGACCTGAGCGGGGCGTTCGTTACGCTCAGGGTATTCCGCGTCTTCCGTATCTTCAAGTTCTCGCGTCACTCGCAGGGTCTGCGCATTCTCGGTTACACGCTGAGGAGCTGCGCCTCTGAGCTCGGCTTCCTTCTCTTCTCGCTGACAATGGCCATCATCATCTTTGCCACCGTCATGTACTACGCCGAGAAGAACGTTCCTGGAACGGACTTCACCAGCATACCAGAAGCATTCTGGTACACCATCGTTACCATGACGACGCTCGGGTACGTGTCACAAACGATTGTTTCGTTGCTATGGTTAGCCTTGTGTTGCTAATGACAACGACGGTCGTCTCTCCACCGTCGGTATCATACAGACAGACAGACAGACAGACAGACGGACATCCACACAGATACATAGATATTCGGAGAGACAGAGAAACAAACAGACAGGTAGATATACCAACAGACAGACAGACAGACAGACAGACAGACAATCAAATAAATGGACAGACATACATAGATGCAGAGTTGCAGACAGTCTGTATATATGTCTGTGTCATACTTACACAGACTGTATCAGTGTATCATATCGAGTGTCATTATACATGTGTTAATAATGTAAACCTCGACGGCTTAATATAATTATATATTATTGTATGATGTAGGCCTATAGGCCTACTTTTTGGATGGATATTTAAACGTGTGAAGCAGAATTCTTTTAAATATAAGGCCTTGCAAAATTATCATACTATGTTGGATATATATATATCTATATATATATATACAAATTATACATGCATTTGAAACCCCTAACTCATATATATAGCCTACTTAATTAATTATTTCGACCTTGGATATAATTATAACTAACCAGCCTTCTTCGATTGGTTGGATTTGTTAGTTTTTTTAGTCAAACTGGTTTTATGACTTGCTGCTATAGGATGGCATAGCTGCCATGTACAATGGTGATGACAGTGTTTCTATATATCTCTCCGTCTATGTCTATGTCGCTGTCTCTGTTTCTGTTTCTGTCTCTCTGTCTCTCTGTCTCTCTGTTTGTCTGACTATGTCCCTTCTCTCTCTCTCTCTCTCTCTCTCTCTCTCTCTCTCTCTGTCTGTCTGTCTCTGTCTCTCTCTGTCTCTGTCTCTGTCTCTGTCTCTGTCTCTGTCTGTCTCTCTCTCTCTCTCTCTCTCTCTCTCTCTCTCTCTCTCTCTCTCTCTCTCTCTCTCTCTCTATTCCTTTCTTTGTGCGCCTTTGTGTCTATCTATGTGTCTACTTGTATATCTAGCCTATCTATCTGTCTGTCTGTCTGTAAGTTTGCCTCTCTTGGCTACTTTAAGTTCCTTAGCACGTTCATCAAGATCGCTTTGCGTATAATATTTCATCGCATATATAATACATGTCTCCTCCTTCCCACTCAACCCTTTAAGGCACGAGAGCGCAAAGCTATGTTTTTTCCGCAACGATTGACTACATCAGACTTCGTGACCTCCTAAGAAGGATTACGGAAGCGACCTGACGACATCTGCCGACCAAACCACCCACCCAACCACCGACCCATCCACCCACCCACCAACCGACCCACCCACCGACCCACCGACCCACCCACCAACCCACCCACCCGCCAACCGACCCACCGAACCGATCAATCAAACGCAGAATTCTTGGAAGAAGCAGCGTGCTTACTCACCTGAATGTCTCTCCTTTGAGATCCAGACACTATTGAAATTGATCACAGTCCTTGTCTGTTCGTCTGCCTCTTTGCCTACGTCGCTGCATGTCTTGCTTCTTGCTTCATCCTCTGCTACTGTGCACAGCGGTCTATCCATCTGTCCATCTGTCCGTATGTATGTCTGTCTGTCTGCCGACAGCACGATGGTCTGTCTGTCTGTATGTCTGTCTATCTGTCTGTATGCCTGTCTCTGTCAATATGTCTGATTATCCGTCTGTTTGAATGTGTGTATGTATTATGTCTGTCTGTATGTCTGTCTATCTATCTGCCTGTATATATTTTATCTGTCTATCTGTCTATCTATCTATCTATATGTTTGTATTCATGTCTAACTGTCTGCCTAACTGTCTGTCTCTCTGACTGTATGCTAAATTGCTAATCTTAACCGAGATTGATATAGATCTATAGAAGCGATTCAAACCATTGGTACGTCAGTCAGCCATGCAGTCAATCAATCTGTCAGTCAATCTGTCAATAAGCCAGTCAATCAGTCAGTCAGTCAGTCAATCAGTCAATCAGTCAGTTAGTCAGCCAGTCAATGTCTTTTTCAGTCTCTTCGTGACAGTTGGTCAATCATTTCGCTAAGTTTGTCTCAGTCGAAGATTGCAAAGTAGAGAAACGAATTGGAAAGAACTTTCAATTCTCTAATAGGCTATAGTGTAATCTGATTTTGTTAAAATCGAATCATACATGTATATTATAATCTATCTTATCTGATCTAGTTAAACCTGATTCAACCTAATATTATTCAATACGAAACTTCTGTAGCCTACTTTCATTATTTAAATTCATTACTTAACAATTTATGATTTCTTCCCGGAAATTTGTAGACCGATTTCAAAATTATCGTTTCATTGATAGAATCAATATAACCCATACCTAAACGATATACGAAAACCCCAAGGCCGTAGTCAGGATTTGATTTCGGGGGTGTTTCTTCAGTTTCCAGTCCGAAATAACTAATGACCTTTTTTAGTTATCCGACCGAAATCCTCAGAAAATGTCATCATTTTCCCGTCCGAAAAAACTGATGACCTTTTCTTTTTTTAGTCGTCCGGTGTGGCATGAAATGTTGTCCGGCATAAAATTGTGTCCGGAAAGCGCTGTCATTGGTTCATGTGACCGATGACATCAGATAGCAACTGTCAAGCTAAAGCATCATGAAATCTTGTCCGGGAAAGACACAAAATATTCAAGATAATTATACGACGTACTGAGGCATCGAACTCTACAATTAGGCACATATAATAGTATAAAAATATAGATCAATAACTAAGATACGAAGTGTAATTATGCAGGCCTATGATTTCCGATACTACCGAAAAATTAAGTTTCAGTACTTAAATTATGATAGCAAACAGAAGCAGTTTGCTGCGCTTTCGGAATATTTTTCCTTTTAGATGAATTTATAAAATTAATGGTCTATTACAGTCAGATAAAATCGAGTCTGTTATCTATAGTAGACCTATAAGTTTGCATTTACTAACAGCATCAATATTTGTCAACAGCGATAGCTGACAAAAGGAGAACTGCAAGTGAACTACGTGCGCATATTTGGATTCCGCTACATTATACATGTCTTGCATTGCATTGGGTATTATTATCTCATTATTATTACTCAATCAATCAGTCACATAAATTCATATAGCGCCTCTTCAAGATCGCTACTCAGAGGCACTCCCAACCCAGGCCTGGTCAAAGAGAAAGGTCTTGAGAAGACGGTAGAAAGAGCCATTAGAGTCACGGAGAAGCGAACGGAGAGCCGCAGGGAGGCCATTCCAGATAGCCTAGCTGGACCCACCACGGAAAATGTTCTTCGCTGCATAGTAGCGGTACGACAAAAGGGACAAGGTAATCACCGCGGGCAGCTGACCGCAGCGAACGACAGCCCAGAGAAACGGGATACGAATATGAATACGAATATGCCGCAGGGTTTCTGGGCGTTGGACTGTTTACTTTCTTTATTTTCAGAAACGGAGACTCGAGTAAAAAGCCCGCACAGGTAGGGTGGAGCTTGAACCAGGATGCAGCGCCAACAGGTCAAATTGTGCTTTGTAAAAACTAAGCATCTTCCAATAATGACCGCTATGTAACGGAAAAATAAACAGACCAAAACCTAACGCAGCTAACTCCGATGAGGTATTTGTGTTGGCCAAAAACCCTTTTGCTTTGTCTCGATGACTGGAGTAGACAGGAAAAGATAGATATGAATAAATGAAAGCCTAAATTTTCGTATTTGTGTGCAACTCTAAGACTTGTTTACATGCGTTTCAACATATCGCCCGTTCGCCCCTTTCCACGATGGGAATTTCCTTCTAAAAATAGAACAAGCACCATCGGGACCCCGACTACAAGCTGTGTGCTTTAAAACCATGATTCCACTGCTCACACCATTGTTTTCTCATCTGCTTCAACAAACATTATTTCGCATATCTTATTGATATTACGTTGAGACGAAACTCCAACGCCATCTCACGTTTGTAATAGTAAATACTGTTTCCACAACGAAAGTGGCCGGACCCGGACATGATTTCATGCCGGACAAGATTTCATACGTACCGTATGAAATACTGTCCTGACAACGGAAGTGGGCGGAGTCGGACAGTATTTCATGCCGGACATAATTTCATGCCACACCGGCCGAAATCTTCAGAAAATGTCACCAATTCATTCCAACCTTATTTTTTTACATTTTTCATTTCTTGGGTGTTTTCATAGTTTTATTTCATGGTTTTTACATCATTTGCTAATAAATGCATTGTATTACTTTTTACATTTTTCATTGGGGGGCCCGGGGGGGGGTGTTCAAACGCCCAAAACACCCCGCTAGCTACGGTCTTGGAAAACCCTCTGACCGATATCAAATAACCAACGAGTTTAAAATCTTGAACAATCGACTATGGAAACTCTCAAGCACTATTGTTGCGCATGATTTTCGTTCGTCTTTCAGTAATACAGGTGTGTCTTATTCTGTTAATTCAGTCATCATTCGTTCGTTCCTTCATTCATTTTTTAAGGTGAAGGCCTTGAAGGGGAAGAGCGTGCCCAGAAAGTGTAGAACTTCAGTTTCTTTTGGCAGTTTGAAAAAAAATTTGTCATTGAAATTATTCGATCTTTTTAAATTATTCTGACCAGTTCTTTACGCTACACAGGTAAAATTTGATTAATTATTTATCTATTCTGTTGATTTCCCAGCAGTTGTGCAAGTGCATCTTATGTGTGATGCAATCTATGCTTCATGACCTGGAGGACCGCAGTAAAATCCCAGTTCCACTAATTGTAATTTCGAGCTGGTGTAATATCCATATATGAACTGAAGAACTATGGAAGCATGTGGAAGCGAAATCAGAAATAAAAAATGTTGACGTATCGTTAAGTGGCAGTCAGATCACATTCACAGTGTCCACAAAATATATTTCAAATAGATTAGCCCAAATATCTTATTGACCAGTCTCCAGACTCTGAATTCTAAACTGAACCAAGATGTTTTCAATAGAAAGAAACAAATGGAAAGGAAGTCAATGCAGAAGCTGTCCACAAGTTGAAGGATGAGGATGAGGATGAGGAAGAGTTGAGGATGTCTGCATTAACACGAGATGGTTTATATATCTTGAGTAAATTACATCTTGTTCTTGTTGTTCTCACTGTTCTCGTTCTTCAGCCTCTTTCAGCCTCAATGAAACTGATTACGCCAGCCATCTGCTTTGCTTGTCCTGTGTCTTTCAGATTGTTTATCTGACAACATGTTGCCACAACTTGTATGCAACTTGTATACTTGTCTGTTGCTCATTTGAATGTATGTTGTAGCCATTAGCCCTCCTGATCTTCCGTACTCTCTCTCTCTATGACTGGGCACGTGGGTGTAGTAGGAGTGGCCCTGTCTATTTAAGGAACGGTGGCCGTGGGTCTTGACGGCACTTACGGCATTTGTGGTATTTGGTGGTACGTGGTACTTCTCCCGTTGAGAGCGGTCGTGGCCCTCGCTGCTGGCGAGTTAACCTGCGGGTTCATCTTCTACGTCGCCTTCTTCGCCCTGTTGGTGGTCTGGCTGTTCATCCGTCTTCCTTGGCTTCGTTAGCCGTGCTGTCGTGTGGGTCTGCCGTGCTTCGACCTCTGGTCTGGTCTTCTTCGTATCTTCTGGACGGTAACGTAGTTAATTCATTGTATAACTTGCTCTATTGAATAAATCGAAGTTTATTATATCACATCGGGCCTTATCTTTGATAGTCATCCTCGTAGACGGCCGTAGAACCCTTTACAGATGGGGGCCCATCCTTTTGCTCGATATTGCGGGTGGTAAATTTCGGATATTTGTTAGTCCGGTTGGTTTTCGGGACTTTTGTGAGATCATTTGTCGATATTTGCCGAAAATTTATGCGAAGTCGCATTTCGTTTTGTGGGGGCCTGGGCTATTTATTTGTTTTGCGGCGGAGAGTTTTGCGCGTTTTGGTGTGTGCTTTCGTGACGGTCTTGAAGTGGACGGTCGTGAGAATTTTGAATTCGGGGAGAATTTTGTGTCATTGGTCTGCGCAGTTAGACTGTTATGGCGTCTTCTGGGGTCGGTAGTTCTCTTGAGTGGGATGACATTGTGGAATTGCCGGTGGAGGAGTTGAGGCAATATTGTGCGACGTTGGGTGAGGACGTTAAAGGTTTAAAGAAACCTCAATTGCTGAAGTTGGCGAAGATGGCTTTGTCGCCTAAACATGGAAGTGAGGAATGGAAACTTAAGGCGCAAGCGAAGAGAGAAGCATTAGAAATAGAGCGTCTGAAATTTAAAGAGGACCGTGAATTTGCATGGGAAGTAGAGAAAGAGAAAATGAGAATGGCAGCTGAAGACGAGAAAGAGAAAATGAAAATGGCAGCTGAAGACGAGAAAGAGAAACTGAGAATGGCAGCGGAGGCCGAAGAGAAGAAAATGAAAATGGCAGCTGAAGACGAGAAAGAGAAAATGAGAATGGCAGCTGAAGACGAAGAGAGGAGAATGAGAATGGCAGCGGAGGCCGAAGAGAGGAAAATGAAAATGGCGGCTGAGGCCGAAGAGACGAAAAGGAGATTTGATATAGAGGAGAAAAGGATGAATATGGACCTTGAAATGAGGAGAATGGAGTTAGGAGGTGTTGCAGAACGACCTGTAACAGACCGTCCTGTGCAGAACAACGAGGATTTTCGTTTTGGGGCGGCAATGAAATTTGTTCCTAAATTTGACCCCTCGGACATTGAACATTATTTTGCGGCATTTGAGCAGGCAATGGCTTTGCATAATGTTCCGATAGAGAAGTGGTCTTCCCTTCTGCAACCACAACTATCGGGAAAGGCGGCAAAAGTTTTTGCGTCTTTGTCGTTGGAAAATTGTGTGAATTATGATTTGGTGAAAAGTTCGCTGCTAAACGCATATGAACGGATACCTGAATTTTATCGGAAGAAATTTAGGGGGTTGCGTAAAGAACCACGGGAGACTTATGCCAATTATGCGTACCGTCTTCAAATCTCTTTTCAGCGTTGGGTCGAGGGTACGAATTCGTGGGATGATTTGGCTAAATTTAAGGAAGTAATGCAGATGGAGCAATTTGTACAAGCGTTACCGTTAGAGGTACACAGATGGCTGTTGGACAAAAGTCCTGAAACTGTAGCGAGTGCTGCACGTTTGGCAGATGAATACGCTGTTTTGTATAAACAGGGGCCGAGTAATTATGCTGGGGGATTCCACAGGGATTTTTCTGAGCGTACAAACCGGTTCTCATCTGATGATAGTGAGAAGAAAGAGGTGTGGGAGCGTCAGGGCTCAGGGCACAGTGGAGGTGTGCGCCAAGATTCGAAATGGGGAAAACGTTCGCCTCAAAGAGGGACGTATGGGTTTAAGAAGCCTTTTCGAAAAAATGATGATGAGGATGGATTTGGGGAACAGGTCACGTGCGGCTTCTGTAGAGCCCCTGGGCACGTCAAGGCCCAATGTTTTAAATTGAAACGTAAAGAGGGGGTGGAAATTGAAAACTGGCGGGGTCAGAAACCTGTTGGGTTGGTACAAACTTTGTCGGCACCTGTTAAGGAACAGAGTTTTCAGAAGCCTATTGAAACTGTAGATAAAATGTATGCTCCTTTCTGTGTGACTGGGTGTGTCATTAATGAGTTGAATGAACGAAAGGAGGTGGTGGTGCTTCGAGATTCGGGAGCCCTTCAGTCAATGATTAGCGCTGAATGGTTGTCTGAATGTGATTATGTACACCTAAATCAAACACGCCTTCTGCGTGGTATTTCTGGTACGATTGTGGAGTGCCCTCTTGTGAGCGTGAATCTGGAATGTGCATTTGTACAAGGTGAAATTTTGTGCTGTGTGATGAAGTCTCTGCCGATGAATGCTATTTCTGTAGTGATTGGAAATGACGTTGCTTTAGCAGGAGAAATTGTTGATGTAGCTATCACGACGAGAGCTAGGGCTCGACAGTATGCAGCAGAACGCAGTGAGACAGAGACAGAGTCGGCTGTGTGCACTGAACCGACGCGCGTGGAGACGACGAGTCTGGGTCATAGTACAGAGTCGACCGACGGTGCATTATTGACCGGTGATTTAGTGGAGGCGTTAAATGACTCTGAGCTTTTAGCGACAGGTGATTTAGGCCTGGCTGATTTATTCGCTGTGAATGAATGTGTTGACACCGACTGGACAGAAATCTGTGTTCCAAGAGCTGAATTTATAATGAGGCAAAGAGACTGCGGGGATTTGGCTCCAATGTTTGCACAGGCGGAGAATAAATCGACGATCGATAGTGGTGTACAACCGTATACGTTAGTCGAGGGTGTGTTAGTGCGACGGTGGGCCGATAAATTAACGCCATATGGAATGGGTGTGTCACAAGTGGTTGTGCCCCTTCAGTTGAGAAAGAAATTGTTGCACGTTGCACATGACATTCCTGCTTCGGGTCATCTGGGAACACAGAAGACATTGGACAGATTGTTGAAACATTTTTGGTGGCCAATGGTGAATAAGGATGTACGTGAGTATTGTCGGTCGTGTGATGTGTGTCAGCGGTTGGGTAAAGGTAACAGGAATTATAGAGCGCCTATGGTCAGTGTGCCTGTTATGCAAGCAGTGTTTGACAGAATTGCGATAGATATCGTGGGTCCATTGAGTGTGTGTGATGTTACGGGGAATAGATTTATTCTGACTGTAATTGACTGGGCGTCGCATTTTCCTTTTGCGTTTCCGTTGAAGACTCATACGGCGCAGGATGTGGCTAAATGTTTGTGTGAGTTGTTTACGATGTTTGGCTTTCCGAAAGAATTACTTTCTGACTGTGGTAGTGAGTTCATGTCTGAATTGATGCAAGTGTTTGTGCATGAATGTGGTATTGTACAACTGAAGACTAGTCCTTACAGACCACAATCTAATGGAATGTGTGAGCGTTTTCTTCGTACGATGAAGGATATGTTGAAGGCCATGGCTGAAACGTATCCGGGTTCTTGGGATACCATGCTGCCTTGGATTTTGTTTGCGTACAGAGAGGTGCCTGTACAGGGTACTGGGTTTTCTGCCTTTGACTTGATGTTTGGTAGAGATGTTAGGGGCATGCTTCAATTGATGAAAGAGGCATGGTTGTCTAAAGATGTTGCAAAGGAAGTGGCTGGAAAGAATGTCATTGAGTATGTTTTGCAATTGCGTGAACGTATGCGTGTGGCGTTGAGCATGGCAGGTGAAAATGCTGTTCTGGCTAAATCTAAATCAAAGCAACATTATGATAAGAATTCGAAAGCGGTGACGTTTGAGGAAGGTGAAAAGGTACTGTTGTTGATTCCTTTGGTTGGTAAACCTTTGCAGGCTAAATAGTGTGGTCCTTATGTGGTGTTGGTCCGGTTGATTATTTGGTGTGTACGCCGGATAGACGGAAAACGGAACGAGTGGTGCATGTGAATCTTATGAAGCGGTATGTGGATCGTGCGGATGTGTTGCATGATGTACCGGATGATGTTGTTGCTCCTGTGTTGTTAGTGAATGATGTGAAGTTGCATGAGGTGACTTTGGAAGATAAAGTGTTACAATGTGATGTGTCTGCGGAATGTCGTGATGAATTGCGTGATGTTCTGAATGACTTTGCACATGTGTTTAGTCCGATGCCGGGTAAAACGGATATGGTGTCACATAGGATTGAATTAGTTGAAGGTGCTCGTCCTGTTCGACAATCGCCTTATAGATTAAATCCAGAACGGATGGCTAAGGTGGAGAAAGAGGTGGAACAGTTGTTGAAGGCTGGGATCATTGAGGAATCTGAAAGTCCTTGGGCGGCTCCGATCGTTATGGTTCCTAAGCCAAATGGTACGGATCACTTATGTACAGATTTCCGGAAGCTTAATGGATTGACTCAGGCGGATCCATTTCCTATGCCCCGGGTGGAGGTCTTAATTGATCGTCTTGGGAAGTCAAGGTTTCTGACGAAGTTGGATATGACGAAAGGGTACTGGCAGATTCCAATGCATCCTGATTCAGTCCCGTTGACTGCTTTTGTAACCCCAAAGGGTCATTATCAGTGGAAGTTCATGAGTTTTGGATTGAAGAATGCTCCAGCGTCGTTTTCTAGGTTGATTACGAAAGTGTTGACTGGATTGGATGATTTTTGTGATGCGTATCTGGATGATATCATTATTTTCAGTTTGGAATGGTCTGATCATTTGGTACACTTGCGTAAAGTGTTAAGTCGGATTGCGGATGCATGTTTGACGTTGAACTTGGAAAAATGTGTGTTTGCGAATGCGGAGGTGGACTTTTTGGGTCATCACATTGGTGTTGATGGTGTGCAGCCTAGGGTAAAAAAGGTGGAAGCGGTGTTACGTTTTCCTAGGCCGGGAAATAAGAAGCAAGTACAATCGTTCTTAGGTCTTGCGGGGTATTATAAGCGATATTTACCTCACTATTCTGACATTGCTTTGCCGCTGACGGCGTTAACGAAGAAAGGAATTCCTTTTAAATGGAATGTGGAAGCGGAGAATGCTTTTCTTGATCTGAAATCTCGTCTGTCTTCTAGACCTATTCTTAGACCTCCTGATTTTGATAAACAATTTTGTGTTGGTGTTGACGCATCTCAATTCTGTGTGGGAGCCTGTTTGTTCCAGGTGCACGATGGACTGGAACACCCGATCTGTTTCATCAGCCGGAAGCTTCTGAAGCATGAAGTTCGGTACTCGACGATTGAAAAGGAGGCGTTGGCTTTGATGGTAGCGCTGAGAGCCTTCTCTGTATACTTTGGGTCGACACTCGTCCTTGTATACACAGACCACAAACCTCTGCAGTTCATACATCAGATGGCGAATAAAAACATGAAACTCTTGCGCTGGAGTCTGGAGCTGGAACAGTTCAATCTCGACATCAGGCATCGGCCTGGCAGGTTGAACGTTCTGCCGGACATTCTTAGTCGTCCGTCGGAGTCACGGGGTTGGGACCCTGTCGAGGCAACGTCAATGTGTCTTGGCAGTGGTTCTGACTGCGGCGTCATCAGGGCGTAACAGAGACGCTCTCTGTTGCGTTCGTCGTCTTCCAGGAACTGCGTGTCAGGATGTCAGTCGTCGGTGCTGTAGGGATGCAGTGCAGTCGTCATTCATGTGAAATTGTCAGTAATGGAAACTTCTGTCAGTGGAAAATCTTCATTCAGTGCAAAGATTGTCAGGGAACTTCTGAAAGGGAAATTTGTGCGAGGAACACTTCAGTGAGTGTCCTTCGTGCGTTGGTCAGACACTTTCCAGAAAAAGTGGTGGAATCTTCAAAGGTGTTGGGGGTTCTTGTTGGGGGTTTGGGTTTCTGCTGTTATATGAAGTCGTTTCTTCTTATGTTAGTTAGTATGGCTTTGGCCCATGACCTTGTACAATTTGGATCATTTTTGATACACGTTTTGTGTCCAAATTCATTTTTTCGTATAATTGTATGAACTCTCATTTTGATTCGTATAATTGTTTGAACTCTCTTTTGATTCGTATAATTGTTTGAACTCTCAGTTATATGATGCATTAATTTAGTGTTGCGCTGCATTAGTTGTTGCGGAATTGCTGAGTACGTTAACTTGTACTGGTATAGTACTTAGTGATTCTTGCTGTGTGAACTGTTAGGTGTAGTGCTTTCTGCTATATTTCGTCATCCCCTCGGGATTCCTCATGCTGTTGGGTGGGGGATATGTAGCCATTAGCCCTCCTGATCTTCCGTACTCTCTCTCTCTCTATGACTGGGCACGTGGGTGTAGTAGGAGTGGCCCTGTCTATTTAAGGAACGGTGGCCGTGGGTCTTGACGGCACTTACGGCATTTGTGGTATTTGGTGGTACGTGGTACTTCTCCCGTTGAGAGCGGTCGTGTCCCTCGCTGCTGGCGAGTTAACCTGCGGGTTCATCTTCTACGTCGCCTTCTTCGCCCTGTTGGTGGTCTGGCTGTTCATCCGTCTTCCTTGGCTTCGTTAGCCGTGCTGTCGTGTGGGTCTGCCGTGCTTCGACCTCTGGTCTGGTCTTCTTCGTATCTTCTGGACGGTAACGTAGTTAATTCATTGTATAACTTGCTCTATTGAATAAATCGAAGTTTATTATATCACATCGGGCCTTATCTTTGATAGTCATCCTCGTAGACGGCCGTAGAACCCTTTACAATGTAAGCATCTTTGGTGGTGGTGATGGTGGTGATGGTCGTGGTGGTCGTGATGGTGGTGGTGATGGTGGGGTGATGGTGCTGGTGGTGGGGTGGTGGTGATGGTGGTGGTACTGGTGATGACGACAATAATGGTAAACAATTATTGTTGGAATGCTCTGGTGTTTATCATCTCCCTAACCCGTCGAAGACTGTATACTTCCGCCAAAGTAATCTGTACAGTAACTGTCAACCTTCAATTGACCTTCAAAGTTTTCTTCCTTTTTCTTCAGTGTTCAGTAGCGCAGCCTAGGCCTAACCTAGTCACTGTATTTCGGTATCTAAAGCTAGTGTATAAGTTTCTAAAGTTCTTAACTTGTTCAATTACAACAAAGCTCTCTTTCTTGTATTTTCTTCTTCGTTCATAACAACGCAAATAACACAACAATGGATCAACGACGACAAACGTTTGAATTCTACGACAGCAACGCAACTATTATTATCTAACTCCACTGTTCTCTAAAACGTCCTCTATTCTCTCTTACCAACTCCTTCTTCTACAACTTCTATCACTGTCTGGGCGTACACTCTTCCCCTTGCCGCTCTGTCCTTCTATCTGCCTCTCTCCGTCTATCTGTCCGTCTGTCTGTCTGCCTCGCTCTCTCTCTCTCTCGCTCTCCAGCGACGGTCGGCCGAGCCGCGCCAACTTTCCCGCCAGTCTGTCACCTGCAGGCCTAACTGTCTAGACGCTGACCTTGAGCTGGTCTAGTCGTACGCCTAAACATTAACTGACCACATAGACTATACAAAATTAGCTCACATTACCTCCCTCCTTTCTTTTAAAGAGAGCTAATTATCTATAAAAATTAGCGAACGTACCTTAACTAAACAATGCAAATAGTCCATAGCATAATACATCATAAAATATCTTACACTACAATCTAGATAGACAATCAGCTACTACATTCAATTTACCTTTCTTATAGTTCAACAGAATGTCAAAATTTTGCAATGATAAAGACCATCTGACTAATTTAGCAGATTTCGACATTGATTCAGTCAAATAAACTAAAGGATTATGGTCTGTAAACACATTGATTTTAGAACCAATAAGAATTTCTTTCAACTTGTTTAAAGCCCATATGATTGCATAGGCTTCCTTCTCAATCGTCGCCCACCTCCTCTGAGTATCTGTCAGCTTCTGACTGATAAATGAAACAGGACGTTCAATCCCTTCCTCGTCCACCTGAGATAGTACAGCTCCCACAGCAAAATCACTGCTATCACAGTACAAATTAAATGGTTTCCCAACCTCAAACATATAAAGAATCACATTTGATAAGACAATCTGTTTAAGGGAATCAAAAGATTTCTGATGTGCATCAGTCCAAACAATGTTATCAGGTACTTTCTTGCTGGTCAAGTCTGTCAATGGTTTAGCAATTTCAGCAAAATTACAAATAAACTGTCTGTAAAACCCAAAAAATCCTAAGACTTGCTTCACTTCCTTCCTGGTTTCAGGTTTCTTCAAATTAATTAAACTGTCAATCCTGTCTGGATTCATCATCTTCTTCCCTGATCCTATGAGGTGACCGATGAACTTCACCTCACTCTTACCAAACACACATTTCTTCAAGTTCAATGTTACATTATGCAGTCTTATTTGTTTCAAAAATAATTCCAAATGTCTTAAATGAATGTCCCAATCATTAGAATGCACTGCAATGTCATCAACATACGGTTCAGTAAAATCATGAATCGGTTGCAAGATCATATTTATCGCTTTTACAAAAGTCCGTCCAGAGTTAATCATTCCAAACGGAACACGCGTAAATTCATACAGTCCATTATGTGTAACAAACGCAGTCTTCCATTGGTCACTCTTTTTCACAGGACAAGTCCAATATGCACTGCGACAGTCCATAACAGAAATGAACTTGGATTTTCCAACTTTGCTCAAGACATCGTTGACGATTGGCATAGGATATCGGCAATTTTCAGTAAAAGAGTTAATGTATCTGTAGTCACAAGCCAATCTCAAGGATCCATTCTTCTTTTTGACAATGACAAGTGGACTTGCCATTCTGCTTGACGATGGTTGAATAATGTTTTCTTTCAGCATCTCTTGTATTTGTTTTTCCACTTCTGCTCGGTATATTAATGGTATTCGATATGCCACGAATTCTTTTTCTCGAAAATCTGGTCTCAGCACCACTTCGTGTTCTACTAATGTACATAGTCCAGGTTGGTCTGAAAATCTGTCTGCATATCGATTCAGTACATCAAGTAATTGTTTCTGCTGTTCGCTGGTCAGATGTCCAATTTGTTCGTAATCCAATTGAAGTGACTTCTGTTTTGTCTCTGAATAGTCTTCCTTCAGCGGTATTTCTACCACTGATCCAAATTCGTCATCCTCTTCCACGATCAGACCACAAGACAATGTTCTCGTAATAAACTTCCTCATCTTGTTAGCATGAATAATCCGTCGACCGTTTTCGTTCATGTCCACCAGATACGAATATTTGGATCTTCTTTGCAGGACCGTGCATGGACCATGCCATCGGGAGATCAATTTATTGGTTGACGTTGGATACAGCACGATGACGTTCTCTCCTGGCTCGAATTCTTTATCTTTTGCTCTTTTGTTGTATTGACTGGCGTACTGTTTTTGCTTTTCTTCAGCACAGCTCTCGGCGAATGTCAAGGCCTTTTCCATGTCTGCTCTTAAATTCTTCAGGTACTTTGCCGGTTGCACTCCAATGTTCGGTGGTAGATTTATTTCTTTGGTCCAGCTTTCTTTAAGGATGGTGAGTGGCCCTCTCGGCAACTTTCCATAGACCAGCAAATACGGTGCCACTCCTGTAGTTGCATTAGGCACTTCTCTCAATGCCCAGACTGTAAATGGAATAATTTTATGCCACTGTCTCGGATTTTCCACAACGACATGATGAATCATTTTCTTGAACGTTTGATTCCATCTCTCCACCAATCCTGCCGCTTCTGGATGTCCTGGCGAATCGAATCGAGGACAACATCCCATCAGTTTCAGAAATTCTCTTGTTAGACTGGCTGTAAAATTCGTCCCTCTATCGCTCGTTATCACTGACGGAACTCCCACATCCATGAACAGCTTCATCAAAGCTTCGCATACAGCCTTAGCGGTCAATGACTTCATCAAGAATATTGTCGGCCATCTTGTACATGAGTCCACGATGCACAAACAATACTTATGCCCTGCTGCTGAAGTCGGTTCGATTGGTCCTACGACGTCCATGGTCATTCTTCTGAACGGTACATCCTCTCTTGGTATTGGTGTAATCGGCACTCGATCCATCACCAAACTTCGTGCTTTCAACTGACACTTCTCACAGGACTTGCAGAACTTCACCACATCTCTACGCATTCTTGGCCACACAAAGGACAACTTGATACGTTCCCTTGTCTTCTCTTCTCCCAAGTGTCCGCCAAATACTGACTCATGTGCCAATTCCATCACCTGAATTCTTCTTTCCTTCGGCAACACCAACTGATACACCAACTGGTCCAACATTTGATGCTTCTTATACATCAACCCATTCACCACACTAAACTCAGATCCTTTGTCTTCAGCTATCTTCCACCACGACCTCAGTGTCTCGTCATTTCTCTGCTGCTCTTCAAATTTCTTTGCGTCTGCCAATTGTCTTTCATCACTCGTATTTTCGGCAAACAAATCCCTCATACTCGTGTCTATTTCACCATCACTCTCAGAATCATCATCATTATCACGTTCACATGCAACCATCTCTTCTTCAATTTCATTGTTTCCGGATGTTATTCCTTCTTCTTCTTCTTGAACGCTTTGTTCATCATCGCTTTCTGTGTCCTCATCTAGCAAACTTTCATTTGACTTTTCCTCTTCTCCTTCTTCCACTTCTCTTCTCCGACTCTGTGCTCTTGTAGTCACATTCGCTTGCAATTCTCCTTGTAATACACTCACTGGTGGAACCTCTTTCAGTTCTGCGATTATCTCTGGATGCAGCAAGAACTTTTCTTTGTTATCTTTGCACAAGACTGCCGGAATGCTGGCACACACCAAGGTTAAATATGGCGCGATATTTACTCCCTTGTCTTTCAAATCTCCTCCTTCGTTATGACAACTCATCCGCACTTCGATTTTCACCAACTTAGCTGGAATGGGTTCTCCAGCCACACATTGCAAATGTACTCTGCCAATTTCTTCCACTGTCGCTCCTTTCAACAATTCCTCATTGATTACTGGAATCTCAGTACCAGAGTCAATCAGCGCTCTGACTTGCACGGGATGACAACTGTCATCATTTCCACGTATCTCTACATTGACATGCTGTAGTAAAGACTTCTTCGTACGTTGACACTCATCTTTGCTTTCTGTTTCTCGACCAGTATCTTTAATTGGAGCAGAATTTACTATTTCTCTCTGTATAGCAAATTGAGGCGTGCACTTCATCACTGACTTCACTTCCGTTTCGCGGTTGTCTTGTTCTTCAGACTGATTCGGTGCATTCATTACTTGTATCTGATTTACTCTGAGATTTTCTGCACTTCGAGTAAATCTATTTCTCAGATTCGTCATTCTTGGTGGTACTTTGCAATCCTTTATCAGATGTCGGTCTGACTGACAATTATGGCAACGTTTCTTAACAATCCCTCTCTGTTCAGTGCTCTCCCGCCTGTACGCTGTATTGTTTTCTCTTTGGCGTCCCATCACTGGAATTCGACTGTACATTTGTCTGTCACCCGTTGCTTCTCTTCTATCTTGACCAAACTGTCTTCCAGGAGCACCATCATTCCTTGCTTCGTTATTTCTGGCTTGGTTTCCTGTTTCTTTGTTATTACTATTCCACCTGGGTTGCTTCGAACTATTTCCCCATGCTTCATATTTCGGTTTGTCTTGAAACATTAGACCAATTCGATTGTTCACGTGTACGTCTGCGAGTTCTGCAACATTACTAGCTTCGAAGCATTCAGTACCCTCTTTTGCTAGTACGAACTGTAGTGGACCCGGTGGTAGACATTCTTTCAATTTATCCGCCACCAATAGATCAAATAACTTCTCGTAGCTTTTGCCCACTCGCCTACTTCTGACATAATAGTTCAACAGATTCTTCAATCTTGCTGTAAACATCGTGTATGTTTCTTCTGCCGTTTTCCTCGCATCTCCAAATCGTGATCGATATTCTCTCGCTGTCAATTTGAATTCTTTCAGTAAATGTTCTTTCACTATGTCGTAATCGTCTAGATCAGCGAAAGACAATCGGTTCAACACCGTTCTTGCTCTTGGCGTCATTAGTGGCAACAGCAATTTGACCCAAAACTGCTTTTCCACCGTAAAACTGTTGAATGCATTCTCAACTGTCTCAAAATATAATGGCACCTCCATCATATCATATGGCATCTTAGGTAATACGTGTTTCATTGCATCACCTATCCTTTTAATCTTGGACACCATTGTCTCACTTTCTCTGATCCTGTTTCGTTCTGACTCTTCACGGCTTCTTCTTTCGTCTTCATTTCGTTCCCTCAGTCTATTTTGATCTTCTACCCTACGCAGTTCTTCTTGTTCTATCTTTTGCTGCAACAATTCTAACTGTCTTCTGCGTTCCTCCTTTTCTATAGCCATTTCTCGGAGCTGAGCTTCCTTAAGAGCGAGTTTCTTTTGTTCTAATTCTAATTGTTCTTCCCTTTCTCTTTCCGCTTTTTCCAAATTTTCTTTCTCCATTTTCAATTCTTCCTGTCGAATCTCTTCGGCTCTTTGTAATTCTGCCAAACGCATGGCTTCTTTGTCTTCCTCACGAATCTTTTGCTCTTCCATCTGTTGTTTTCGTATTTCTTCATCACTTTTCCTTGCTCTCTCGTATTCTATCATCAATTCCATTCTTCTTCGTTCAGCTTCGTCACGATCTCTTTTCAGTTGTTCTAGCTGAAGCTGGAACTGCTGCTTCTGCATCTGTATCTCTTCTTGTCTCATCCTTTCTGCTTGTTCTGCTCTTGCTTTTTCCTCTAGTCGAAGCTTTTCTGTTCGTTCAATCTCTTCTTGTCTCCGTTCTTTCTCCTCTCGTCTCCTTTGCTCCTCTTTCTCTTTCTCCTCTTGTCTCCGTTCTTTTTCTTCTTGTCTGCGTTGCTCCTCTTTCGCTTTCTCTTCTTGTCTGCGTTGCTCCTCTCTCATCATCATAAATTGCATCAACGCCTCCATAGACATCGGTGCCGGTGGTTTTTCAATTGGTTTCTCCTCAGCGCCACCCACAGCACCTTTCTCTTCAGCTTCCTTTTTAAGCCAAACCTCTGCTAAAGCTCCCATCAAATTTTCTCTAGACATCTCTTCGACTTCTTCTACGTCTAGACCCTCTTCAATTAATAACTTTATTAATCGATCAGAAGACATCTTCTTTATACTGGCTTGCTTTTGTTCTGTAAGTTTCTCCATCTTTCTTCTTTACTTCAGTGATTACCGTGAAGAAATCACGGGAATGGCTATGAATATCTGTGATTGGCTGACTTTAATTCTTATGGCTCCTTGGGTAAACAAGCAAGTTTTGTATACCTCTCTCTGGCGTTGCGTTGTCGTAATGTTATTCGTATGCCCGTTGTATCTTCTCACCAGACTCCGAAATGCGTCTCCAATCGTAAATATTCCTCCGACTGAAAATATTCCTCCAATTGAAAATATTCCGCCAATTGAAAATATTCCTCCAACTGAAAATATTCCTCCAATTGAAAATATTCCTCCAATTGAAAATATTCCTCCGATTGAAAATATTCCGCCAATTGAAAATATTCCTCCAACTGAAAATATTCCTCCAATTGAAAATATTCCTCCAATTGAAAATATTCCTCCGATTGAAAATATTCCGCCAATTGAAAATATTCCTCCAACTGAAAATATTCCTCCAAATGAGTTCGCTATCCCAACGTCCTTTGCTTGAATTCAGTATCCCACCGCTGCCACCAAAATGTCAACCTTCAATTGACCTTCAAAGTTTTCTTCCTTTTTCTTCAGTGTTCAGTAGCGCAGCCTAGGCCTAACCTAGTCACTGTATTTCGGTATCTAAAGCTAGTGTATAAGTTTCTAAAGTTCTTAACTTGTTCAATTACAACAAAGCTCTCTTTCTTGTATTTTCTTCTTCGTTCATAACAACGCAAATAACACAACAATGGATCAACGACGACAAACGTTTGAATTCTACGACAGCAACGCAACTATTATTATCTAACTCCACTGTTCTCTAAAACGTCCTCTATTCTCTCTTACCAACTCCTTCTTCTACAACTTCTATCACTGTCTGGGCGTACACTCTTCCCCTTGCCGCTCTGTCCTTCTATCTGCCTCTCTCCGTCTATCTGTCCGTCTGTCTGTCTGCCTCGCTCTCTCTCTCTCTCGCTCTCCAGCGACGGTCGGCCGAGCCGCGCCAACTTTCCCGCCAGTCTGTCACCTGCAGGCCTAACTGTCTAGACGCTGACCTTGAGCTGGTCTAGTCGTACGCCTAAACATTAACTGACCACATAGACTATACAAAATTAGCTCACAGTAACTTTAGACATTTCAATGATTTAAATCTTTGAAACTGGATGACTCGCTTGATTGATCTATACTCTATACTAATGCTGCATACGTATCATGGATATCTTGGATGCATGCAGCGGTTCATTGCTTCATTACAGAGTGCCATCGTTTCATTTTATTGTGAAATATTGAGAGATTGGAGAGGGTCCACAGGGCTGCCGCACGACTTATTGGGGGGTTCACCAAGTACGACCGCGTATCCCAATATATGCGTGAGGTCTTGCACTGGCTTCCTTTCCCGCAGCGCATTTAATTTAGGATTGCATCTTTGGTGTGGCGATGCTTATCAGCCTGGGCACCCTCTTATATGTGTGATCGTTGCCTCCCTCTTTCCACTTGCATAGGCCGCCGCGCACTGCACTCTGCTGTCCATGGTGATTTAATGGTTCCTTTCACTCGCTCTGCAACAATGCAGGGGCGTTCATTCTCTGTGGTTGGTCCAACAACCTGGAATGGACTTCCCTTGACTATGCGACACCTCCCAAGCTGTTCTCAATTTCACAAACAGTTGAAGACTGTTTTTTTCGCTTGATCTCGGTCGGCAGCGCCTCTGAGTAGGTACCTTGAAGGGGCGCTATATAAATTACGATTGATTGATTGATGGCCACCCACGCCGTTCGACCGTGTAGCACCATATTCTCCTCATCATTTAATATATTAAAGTCTAATCAGTTTGCTTTCCCACGCGTTCATCAGAGTACTGGTGCAATCGTCTTTCTATCCATGGCAGGAACTCTTTCAAACCGACTACTTTCTGGAAAAATTCCAAACTCAAAGCTGCTCCAAAGCGGCGAATGATTGATATCCAGCAAACATTTAAGTCGACTGCACACTGCAGAGCTGCTTCCGTTATAAGCAGCACGTTTTCTCTGCATGTCATGAGAGAGAATCTCGCACCAGAATCAATTTATGGCATTCGCCGGATGTATGAACGTGCAAGCAAGTTCAAGCAACGGACGATGAGAAGTTTCAGCAGCGGGGGGGGGGGGGAACCACGCACCGATACAGTCCTACTCCACATGCATATTTTATATAGCGCCGCATACTGCTCAGGTCGCAGCAGCGCGGCTGCGTCTTCAGATCCTAAATATTCTGCGACAGCTTCGTGATCACGGCGACAACATGGTTAGCTGCAAAACGTCAACGCATTTTTGTAGCGCCGCCATAATAAACGACTTCATCTGCATGTATATCATGATTGTATCAGAACTGAACATAATCGATCAGCAATTAGTTTTCTATAATGAGATCATCAAAATGATGCTGTTGACTAGATGATTATCTGCAGTCTGCAGAGGAATAAACTTATTGGCATAATGCATCAGTCTGCGGTTCGAGATCGTTAATGTTTAGGCTAATTACTGACTACGGGCTTCGACTATACCGGTACGTCATGAATCAGACGCATGTTCTTGGCTCCAGTAATAATAGCTGTTCTCGCTTCCGGTGTTTTGTAATGCGATAGGCGTTCGCCTATAACTGCGTAGGTGCTTGCGATTAGACACTTCTGTGAGCTTCTGTTGTACAGCATGCAACGTATATGAAATATCGGTCTCTGTGGCATTGAAATGTCGTTGAGTATATCAACTGAAAAAACGCAATGAGTAATTTCCCGCGAGCTAGTGGTGTTGATAACACGAATGCACAGAAATGTTCCATTGCAAACACAGTGGAGCTTCTTTAGCCCAGAACGCCTACTATGTACAAGAAGCAAACGTATACCAGACCCAACGCAAACGTAGCAGACAATTAGCAAACGTACACACTAACGCATAAAAGTATGCGCAAGCAGGAACATAAAAACGCGAAAGCTGCACGTGGCATTCACTATCGTCTTGGGATAGCTCGTATAGAATCAAACAGTAACTTATGCAGAGACCAACCAGACTCCGAGCAAAAAGATAAATTATTGCATACGTTATGCAATGCATGCAAGGCCGTATAGCCAGGATTTTGTTGGGGAATGTTTTACTCGATCTTGAGCAAGTCGAAAGGTAACGGAGTCAGTGCGTAGGCTAGTACAGTTAATAGGTCTACTGCACAATTTCGTATGAAACTCTTTGTTTCACTACCCCATAATTATGCACAACTGAGCAATTATTCAAATTAAAAAGCATTGGGGTATTTGTTGCCTACACCCATCAATTTTGTCGTCTATACCTGAGAGCAAGCGCTAAATCTATGTTAGTACCTGCCATTTAATTCCGCATGTTTGCAACTTATTGACCAGCCTTCTAAGAGTAATTTTGTCGTAAACTTTGGCAAAATCTAGGTAAATACCATAAATTACATCTACAAGCTTCCAATCAATCTCACAGATTTCATCAACGATTTCTAACAGGTTTGTCAAACTCGAGCGACCTCTAGTTAATCATTTACCCGTTTGCCCCGAGAATATCCGCTGAAAACCGGCTTAAAATTTTAAAATGTACCGGTAAAGGGGCCGTCCATAAAGTACGTCACGCTCCAGGGGGGGGAGGGGTGTAAGAAAGTGTGACAGTTTGTGACAGGGGGAGGGGGTCAGGCCATGTGTGACGTCACACATTTATTTTTTGCATTCTTTATTCTATTTTTTGTTCTTAGTACCTAAAATCCGACACGGCCCGGCCAGGCGTGTCTAAAACCCGGCCAGGCGGGATAAAAGTTGATTTCCCGTCACCATCAAAGCGTTTAGGAACACACGTCACTATCAGAGGGATTAGGGATAGTATCCTATGGTTTAGAGGGTTAGGTAAATGGTTATGTTTTTTTAAATTCGAAAGTGTGACGTACTTTAGGGGGGGTCAGAGATTTGTGACAGTTTGTGACAGGGGGAGGGGGGGTCAAAAATGGTCAAAAATAGCGTGACGTACTTTATGGACGGCCCCAAAGGGTTAATTCATATTGACTGCCATAACAATATTAGATCTATATTTATTTAAGTACTCCACCAAATTATCCTTGACAGTTCTTTCCATATTTTTACACACAACACACGTTAAAGTTAAACTCTGGCTGGTCAATAGATACATAGTACACTCTGTAGCCTACAATAAGGGCATTCCCTTCGTACATCTCCAGTTTACATTGATTCATCTGAGATCTGTGCTAATACATGTACCTACCCAATTTCTTTCCTCACCGTGCAAAAATTTAGAATGTAGTTCGTCTATACTTGTCAGTTAATAGCCTGTATCAATTGCTCCTTAGTAAATATTTAGTGGTGCTTATTATTTTCCACAAACTCTAACTCCTTTTAGAAACTACTCTAGACTTTCCTCTTTGGTAGTGCCTGGGTCGAGAGTACCTTTGAATAGTTATCTTGAAGGGGCGCTACATAAATGCCATAGATAGATCTAGTACATCAACAGTACATCTAGTACTAGTCTATTGCACGATGTCACATCTAAATAGGCTAAGAGTCTCAAAATTAAATCACCTTGGTTATTACATCGTGTGTTAGAAAATGCGTTATTTCCTTTTTTTCTTATTTTCATATCGGGGTGTAAACAGCAGCCACCCTCCCCCCGTAGCTACGGCCTTGAATGCTTGTAATTATTACAAACGCTGCACACGTTTATGTGCAGCATCATCTGTAGGTTCAATGTGGGACTGTACGGTATCATATCGAAACCATAATGGAGCTGATACGAGTGGTTTATTTGCAGTATAACGCAATACATTATTATTTTTATAAACGATGTTGTATGCGCTGTTGCTAGTGTTGCTAGCGGTCGACCCACGTATGACTGTCGAGGGCCTCCGGCTAGGTTAGTCGGGCGCCCCGCAAATCGATAGCACGATAGAATAAGTGGTCGTCAGTGCGATAGTAAGTGCAGTGCACTCGTACACTAGTAACAATAATAGATGCACACACACACACTGGTTGATTCGATGTGATGTCCGTGAGGTAGGATTCTTTTTTACTATTTATGTCCGGAGTTGAACCTTGGTACACGCTGAAATCTCAACACTCTCGTTGTTGTTGATTAGACCATCGCAAATCGTATATTGTAATGTATTGTAATGTACATTATTATCTCCTATGGCAACCATCATTAGAGAGCGTGGGACACATACGGGCATTGACCCAGGTTGTCCTTCGCGCCTCTCTCCCAATATTCTCTTCATCGGACAAGGTGGTCTAGCTGGTTCAAGATGTTAATGGTATGGACCTGCAGACCGGACAGGTTGAAGATGGGCAGCATGACGCGAGACAGACTCAGACAGAGAGTGGCGTCGGACACCTACGGGCGTTTAGCCCAAGGATTTCGATGATGATGATGATGATGATGATGATGATGATGATGATGATGATGATGATGATGATGATGATGATGATGATGATGATGATGATGATGATGGCAACCATACGACCTCGACCTTTTGTTCATGTCTCAGTTATTTATTCGTTTGAGATTCTGTCCGTTTAATGAGTGTGCTGCTTCGTGTATGGTCTCGGTGTACGGGTCGTGTTAGCCCAAGTTTCAAATATCCTAAATGAGACACCATAAGCTTGCGAACCAGTGTCAGCGCTCACACACGCGCCTCGGCGTATCCTACTATTATTTTGATAGTGTTGCAAACAGCAGGGCAATGGTCACGTGACGTTACTGAAGTTGAGGCTGATTGACTATAATAAATGCAGTGGAGGAAAACACCGGGGGGGGGGTAAAGGGTGACGTCTTTAAATCTAACTTCGCTTTTGGCAGGTTGATATAAACGCCGCCATACTTACACATCAGGCTTATCACTTCGTAGCATGAAAACTTACATCCGCGACTTTTCGGCAATGACGAACAAATAGATAACGGTTGAGAAATGATAGGCTATTGGAGCGAAATGACTTGTGTGATGATTGGGATGTGGCTTCCGGCGTTTTATTGGAGAAAGAAGGGAAGCGAAAATATGATGGAATCCAGATGGGAGTAGTGTCGATTAAACGAAATCAGGTTGAATGTACTTGTAGCGAGATGTTGTGGCATTGAAGGCTGGTAATTTAATGTGAAGGAGGTGGATACAAAAGAGACATGTTAATGAGAGATGGCAGGAATAAGTCTAGAGCAGAGGGATGTGTTTCCTGTGCCGCAATATAACAAAGTTAAGTAAGTATATAAGTATACCTGGTTAGCATGAAACTTCCAACTTCACTATGAGAAAAATTTTACATGTACAATTGTAGTCTACATTTAAAAAAAGTTTAACAAATCGACGTAGGTATTGCAGCATTCAAAAACGTGCACAGGCATACAACTAAACAGATAGGCTAACTAGATTATCCAATAGCTTTGAATAGGCCTACACTATATCAGGAGTTAGACTGTTCTGATGATCAGGGTATTATAACTTGACTAAAGGTCAAGCCGTTGTCGTATCAATAACATGGGACTGTACAGTATACATGCTCGTTTATGCAGCAAGTCGATTCGCAGTGCACTTGATCCTTGTGTATTTCCCGTCTCTGTTCGCTTCAATCGCTCTCTTGTAAACAACCAGATTCTGCTACCAAGTATTTCACAACTAACCACACTCTGCCGGGAGATGGTTAAACAGAAACACGCTGGTACGGAGATGAGAAGGACGGTCAGACTCAATCGTAGATCTATGCATGCAAATGAGTAACTGCAAAAAGGCAGAAGTACAGATGAGTGCCGTGCCGGGTGCTATAGCCTACAGTTAAATTCGACTTCTGTTAAAATTAATAATTGATATTATCTGTTACAACTAGATCTATACGATGTAATCCTACTGCATATTTGTCAATTTGAAATTTTAAAAAATCGTAGGCTATTAGTATCATTTCTCTAACTATTTATTTATTTTATTCATTTAAATGCTTTCTGCCGCAATCGTTTAATTCTTCCATGCGTAAAACTTCGTGGTCGACTATAGGGTTTAATAGGCATATTGAATTTAAGGGTAGCACAATAAAATTGATATTGCGGCGTCAACACAACATCATCAGTCGACAATTTCATTCATTATATGCATTTATATAGCGCCTCTTCAAGGGGGCTACTCAGAGGCGCTCCCAACCTCAGCGCGGCCAAATAAAACTGTTTTAAGATGAGAGAGGAAAGTCTGAGAAGGATTTTTACAAAGAGAGCGGAGGGTCAGAGGAAGACCATTCCAGGTTGAGGGTCCCACCACCGAGAAAGCACGGCTCTGCATAGTGGAAGTTCGAGCAAAAGGTACTGAGAGTAGACTTTGTTCGGTCGAACGAAGGGAGCGGAAGGGGTGAGAACTAAGAGTAGGGCTACAAAGCTCACAAAGATAGGCAGGAGCAAGGCCTAGCATGCAGCGCCAGACTAGAGTAGATATCCTATACTCAATTCGCTGCTTGAGTGGAAGCCAGTGGAGAACGTCACGCATATAGCTGGAGATGTGGCTGAATTTAGGTATGCGGCCAATAAGGCGGGCTGCAGAGCGCAGGACGCGATCAATGCAACTCAGACGGGAAATTGGTAGGCCAGCATAGAGAGAGCAGCAGTAGTCAAGTCTGGTGGTAACAAAAGAATGGACAAGGGTTGCAGCAGCAGTAGGATTAAGTGAGCGAGCAACAGTGCGTAGTTGACGGAGTTGATAATAACAGGCACGGCTGAGTGAGTGAATATGTGGAGCAAAGGTGAGCTCTTGGTCCAGAGTAACACCAAGGTCACGGACTCTGGTTGAGAAGACAAAATCAGGAAAGGCATCAGCGATGGTTGTCATATCTAGCTTTTTCAACTGCTGGCGAGTGCCAAGCCAAATGAATTGAGTTTTTAAAGAGTTGAGGCGAAGTCGATTGGACGACATCCAAGTCCCCAAGGCTTCCATGGCAAAGTACATAGACCGGACAGTTGCAACAGAGTCAGAGGCACGACAGTGCTGGTAGGCTTGCACATCATCAGCATACAGATGGGCTTGCATAGCATGGGAGGCAAGAAGAGAGGCAAGATCTGAGGTATAGATTATGAAGAGAAGGGGGCCCAAGACAGAGCCCTGTGGAAGACCGTAAGGAGCGGGGACCCAGAGGGACCTAGAGGGGCCATGGACCACAGAAAAGGAACGATCACTAAGAAAGGATCTCAGCCAGAGGAGCAGAGTACCAGAGAGACCAAAAGATATATGCAGTCGTTCAAGTAAAATGTCATGGTCCACAGTGTCAAACGCTGCACTAACGTCAAAAAGGGCTAAGAGAGTCCGCTGAGAACGATCGATGGCTCCGTAGACATCAGAAAGGAGTCGAAGAAGTAATGTCTCAGTTGAATGACCTTTTCGGAAGCCAGACTGGATTTCCGGAAGCAGGTTGTGAGTCTCAAGGTATGATGTCAGCTGGAGAGCGACTATTTTCTCGATAAGCTTCGAGATAAATGAAACATTAGCAATTGGACGGAAGTTGACTGGATTGTCTGAATCGAGTCCTTCACACTTGAGAACAGGAACCAGGATGGATCGTTTTTGAGACGGCGGCAAGATGCCTTCAAGGATGGAGCGATTGCAGAGGACGGTGAGGAGTGGAAGAAGGACATCCACGAACTCCTGTAGCAGCGATGTTGGGAGGCTGTCAATTTAATTTGGAATGCATAGACTCCATTTGTCACTGACACTGCACAATGCACATCTCAAAACTGTCCTTTATAGCCTCATACGCTATGTGTGGTCGGTAATGAATTAATGAATGAATTACTAAGCCTGGTTGTGAGAAACATCGTTGTCGTAGCATTAGGCTACTGTTGCTGTTGCTGTTGTTGTTGTTGTTGTTGTTGCTGCTGTTGCTGCTGCTGTTGTTGTTGTTGTTGTTGTTGTTGTTGTTGTTGTTGTTGTTGTTGTTGTTATCAATATCACCATTTTTTGGATCCCTCAGAAGTCTAACAAATTTTGCTATAGGAGCTGCAGCTGATTATTGTTATAATCTGTAATAAAATCTTTATATAAAAATTTGTTAGTAATTTCATAGGGTTAGTAAGAGAACCGGGGCCCAGTGATACATATATTCATAAACATTACATTGTATCTTGGTTCCATCGATATCCTACGTAGCTCTATACATCCAACGTTTTCAATTTATCCTCTTATAATATATTCTAATGGAGTTTTGTTTCTGCCATCGTCGTCAATCTCTCAGATTGGCATCGAAACCCCAAAAGAAATTCAGATGCCGTGAGCACCAACATAGGCTATATACATGGCCTAAACCAGTATCAGAGTATATTAATTTTATTCATCTTGAATATAGTTTTGCAAATTAACATGCAGATGGCAGAACTATAAAGCAGATGGGGAGGGAGGCTTGTGCATGACTTTTCTAATGTTGGCAGGTGGTCGACTACTAAGCGCTTTACATGTACGTTCAGTTGACTACACAGAAAGGACTTTATCATCAAAAATAAGACCTATTCAGTATTCATTTCGAGGAAGTCACGAATGCCATTTGCATCGATGCTTTCCATAAATGAGCCATTGTGAAAAGTCACGTCTGTTAGACGATGATTATTCATCGGACAACTCGTGCTCGCAAAGGCCGCTGTTTGTGTCTAGTTCGTGAGCAACGACCAATCTGGAATTTGCCTATCTCGACACTTAACAACGCCTTTTAAGTGTTGAAGGAGGGCTTCATATCGAATGTTTGGCTATCCTATAACACTTAAGAACAGCGCCTTCTTTGAAGTGTTGTTCGTGTAGTTCAGAGACTTCAAATCAGTGTTACCATTTCATATAGCTTCCATTTTATTCCCCCATTTAGCCGGAAGACAGAAACAGACAGAAAATTGTGTTCCATGCGCAATGTCACGTGCGCACTGCATACATTACTCAAACGTTTGTCAATAAAGTTCGACTCCTTTTGTAATACGTTGCTTTCTGGTACATGTAACCATTGCTTGTAAAATCATTTCTACACGTTCCTTAGGTCCACGCGTTACACGAGTTGCTCACAGCGTGAGAAACGTTAAGCTGGATATTATAATCAGTAACGTGATATGCATCAATTTAGTTGATTTAATGGGTGACGTTTAGTCTACACAGAGAGATGATGCAGAGGATAGGATAGAGTGGAATTTTTCCATAATTAACAATGAAGCTCCGATGTCGCTTATATATTAGTTATGATGCCACATCCAACATAACATCTCTGCAGCAATAGTCTCCGTTTTCCCTCATTCTCCTTACATTATTATACCGATGCCAACAGTGATAGGATAGCGTACTGGAACGAATACTTTGATTCTCGTTATATTTTTCTCAACTTCCGTTACCACCTCTCTCTCTCTCTCTCTCTCTCTCTCTCTCTCTCTCTCTCTCTCTCTCTCTCTCTCTCTCTCTCTATCTATCTATCTATCTATCTATCTATCTATCTATCTATCTATCTATCTATCTATCTATCTATCTATCTATCTATCTATCTATCTGTCTCTGTCTATATCTCTCTCTGCCTGTCTAGATTGTTTCACTACTCCTTAATGCAGTTCAAACGTACATCGGGTAAAAGATAAAATAACTAAATGCTTATTTAAAGATAATATTATTTAGAACCTCTAAGTTAAAAGCAAGCAGCTATGCCTGATTCTGCCAAGCTCCTTGATTTATTCTTTGCTGTTGTTCTTCCAACCTTGCTGCTGTTGTTATTGCTCTTCTATCTTTACTGATGTTGCTGTTGCTCTTCTGTCCTTACTGTCGTTGTCGTTGCTGTATCTCTTCTATCCTTGCGATTGTTGCTGTTGCTCTTTTTTCCTTACTGTTGCTGCTGACGCTGCATTTGTCACCGTGCCATTATATTGGTGGCACTGATGTGTACCAACAGGTATGGTGACATGGTGCCGCATACGATACCAGGAAAGTTCCTGGGTGGCATTTGTTCACTGAGCGGCGTCCTCGTCATAGCACTTCCGGTTCCGGTCATTGTCTCCAACTTCAGTCGAATCTATCAACAGAATCAAAGAAGCGACAAGCGAAAGTCACAACAGGTGAAGAAAAACAAAACGTTAAGTCACACACGAAACCACTTCTCGATATAATTATCACCACAGCAAAACTAATGCCATTACCTCACACTACTATCATCAACAATGGTAATTATACGTATACATTGCAATCATATGCAATCGAGTGCATGCAATTTGTAATTAGACAATGTCATATCGTCTACTCAGCTGAGACCTTTAATCGAAAATTAAGCCGAATTTTGGGATGCATTGGTATTGATTGCTACAATGCAACAGCTTAACAGCATCCAATAGAAATGGTGAAAACGATGATGATGATGACGACGGCGACGATGATGATGATGTTGATGTTGATGTTGATGATGATGATGATTATGATGATGATGATGATGATGATGATGATGATGATGATGATGATGATGATGATGATGATGATGATGTTGATGTTGTTGATGATGATGATGATGATGATGATGATGATGGTGGTGGTGATGATGATGATGATGATGATGATGATGATGATGATGATGATGATGATGATGATGATGATGATGATGATGATGATGATGATGATGATAATGATGATGATGATGATGATGATGATATTAATTATAATCACAGCATGCATGTACATAGCAAAAGCAGTAATAATAATAATTGGTCATCCATGAAACATATCCTAAATTCCTAATTAGCTTTATAATCCTGGGAGCACTGTGAACACTGTACTTTGGGTAATTAATAAGTAAAATAATAATTAGATGATCGTTTAACTAAAGTTTTGCTTAAATTTTGATTTCCTGCTAAAGAACTGAATATTCATTTAATCTGAGAACCTTTTGAAATAAAGCATAGGCTTAATAATATTACGTGGTCGTCAATAAATCAACATAGTATTGTTACTTACTTACTTACTTAATTAATTACTTACTTAATTACTTACTTATATTAGAATCATTGGTCATCTCGTGCGTGACGCGTCTCCTCAGGCTGCCCACGCACGTCACTGAACCTTTTATAATAAAAGACAAAATAATGACCATATTTTATCGCGCTTTGTTCATAATATGAACAAAGCACAATAAAATATGGTCATTATTTTGTCTTTTATATTATGAGGTTCATAAAATCATAACTCATTGCGTTCATAAAGAACGGGAGCTAACTTTTATAAAATTCCATTCATGAGACAGACTAATGTTTGTTAATTTGACAGTTTCTGCCAAGCCTATAGTAAAACATTGCGGGCTCGGTTGGCAGAGAGAGACCATTGACATCGTATAATATAGACTGCATGAAGACATAGATAGCCGTCTTCGGTAGATCTGCAACAGGGAACCAACGAGGCACCAAAGTATCATCCATAAATCTTCTGTCTTATCAATTATTCGTAGACGGCATGACGGTTAGCGATCAATAACAATTAAGACTTAATTGTCCCGTCAAACAATGGCTTTTCTTCCCACCAGGCTATGGTCTAAATAGATGGCTATAAGTATGGTGACGGTAGCATAAAATGCCTGCGTTCTAACCGTAATAGGCGTATACACTCGTAAATGATTATTATACGACATTTTAATGACATTAACCGACAAGTGAGGCAATTGGAGGCCTACATTGATAAATTGATAGACCTCGTGTGCTCTATAGATGTCTTCTATTATGGCCCTTAACAAAGAAAGCGCTTTACTGAAATCGATGCATCACGTGGGCCAACAATAGGGTAGGCCTATAGACCAACATTTAAAACTGGTACTATAGCATATATATATGCAGAATAAAAATTAAAATGTAAGCTTAAAAATTATGCTGGCTAGTAGTTGTCAGTAGTTAAGTTTAGAAGCTATAAGAACTAATTAAGAGCTAAACTGTAGACCTATGCCATTGTTCTATTTGCCTTTGCGATCGAGTTTTAACAGTCTATGACCCTATTTTAAGTTACGATCTGTCCACACTATAATCATTAGATTCATTACTAGTTGAATATTGCGGGGTCCCTCCTCTTAGCGGGATTATTATCCTTTCTGGGACCATGTGTTGCCTGCGTGCCAATTTGTTTTGCAATGATACTTTGTTGTGCACATTCCTTTTGGTATGCAATGGTTAAAATTTAAAAAGATTTGACATATATGATTTCGTTAGAGTTACCATTCTGATAGCTACAGCTTGTAACATATGTGAACGAGGACTCTTCGATATAGGGTCTGGGGTAGTGTTGTTTCCGGACTAGACTCGTGTTCACATCATGTCGTCTTATGTTAATAAAACATATCAAATAATGTTATACGAACATTACATGGCGCAGTCGAAAATTAATTCTTGAAAGAATTGTGATACGAACCTCTTTGAACGTTTTGAGAAAATTTAAACAGAAAGTTGTAGTCTAATGTTCGGAACAATGGCTGACTCATACAATAAAGGATTCCAACCGCCCGCGTCGTTGAAACTCGATGGCGGAAATGTAGAAGAAGCGTGGAAGGTATGGCTACAGAAATTTGAATTATTTCTTCTTGCTTCTCGATCCGATGAACTTCCGGAAAAAATCCAAGTGGCGATGTTTTTAAGTGCCATTGGTGATGAAGGACTACACGTGTTCAACACATTTAAATTTGAACCGGACGAGGACAAACACAAAATGAACGTAGTAAAAGCAAAGTTTAGCGATTATTGCTCACCAAGAAAGAATGTGGTTTTTGAGCGATTTCAGTTTTGGAAGTGCGTTCAGGCACCTGTTGAATCAATAGATGGATTTGTTACAACCTTGCGTCTCCGTGCCAAAACCTGTGAGTTTGGTGATCAGGAGGAATCATTAATTCGAGATAGAGTTGTCCTTGGGTGCACAGACTCTCGTTTGCAAGAACGGCTGCTTAGAGAACCTGATTTGTCACTAACGAAAGCACTACAGGTTTGCAGAGCAGCGGAAGCCACAGCAGAACAACTGAAGTTGATCAGAGGTGATGACTCAACAGCTATAAATGCACTAAAATCAGAAAAAGATTTTTCGTCCCAAAAGAACGATAGAGAATATAGCTCAAACAGAAGCATTTGTGGAAAGTGTGGCTCCAGGCATCCGCCTAGGCAGTGTCCGGCATTCGGGAAAATTTGTCATAGCTGTAAAAAAGAGAATCACTTCGGAAAGATGTGCAGAGCGTCCAGCAGGGTCAGTATGAGAGATAAAAATTCGGAAATATCCCATAGTTCATCCAGAGCAGCCCTCCATTCGCTAGAACTTGATGTTCATGATTTTGACATAGGAGAGGTGGCAACAAACTTTTGTTCAAAGGATACGAATCACGCAAATAGTTGGTGGATGGACATAGTAATCAATGGTCAAACAGTCAAATGCAAATTGGACACAGGTGCAGAAGCGAATGTAATGCCAGCCACTGTGTTTGAAAGAATTCCGGGAAACCGTAGGTTACAAAAGACGAAAACAGTACTTACTGCTTATGGGAACAATAAAATACAACCATTGGGAATCACAGTGCTCGAGGCCAGAATAAAAGACAAGAAACACGTTCTAGAATTCTACATTGTTGATTCTCGAGCACCAACGATCCTGGGGTTAGCCTCGTGTTGCAGCCTGAATATTGTGAGCAGAATTGATTCGTTCACCACACATAGAGAAATGAACACTGCCAGTAAATTGTTGGATGAATTTGACGATGTGTTTAAAGGCGTTGGGGAGTTATCAAAAGAACATCATATCTCAGTAGATCCAGCAATTCAACCAGTGATTCATCCACCAAGACGCGTTCCATTAGCACTTCAACCAAAATTAAAACAGAAATTAGAAAGTTTGGTCCACAGTGGTATCATAGAAAAAAGAGATGAACCCACCGACTGGGTAAACAGTCTACTGATTGTGGAAAAGAAAGATGGGTCACTGAGATTGTGTTTAGATCCAAGAGATTTGAACAAAGCAATAAAGAGAGAACACTTCGCAATTCCGACCTGTGAAGATATTCTTCCAAAGCTTCATGGCAAAAAAGTCTTCAGCATTATCGATATGAAGGATGGATTCTGGCAAGTGAAGCTGGACGATGACAGTTGTAGGCTCTGTACATTTAATACTCCTTTTGGAAGATTCTCATTTCGGAGACTTCCATTTGGAATCACTTCAGCGCCTGAAGTTTTTCAGAAACGAAGTCTTGAGATCTTTGCAGACATAGACGGTGTTTTCATTGTTTTCGATGACTTGATTATTGCTGCCGAGGATGACACACAACATGATTTAATATTGAGAAAGGTTCTAGAAAGAGCCAGAAAAGCCAATGTTCGTTTCAACAGAGCCAAGTTGCAACTGAAACTTTCAAGTGTTAAGTATGTAGGGCATCGCATCTCAGGTGAAGGTGTCGCTCCAGATACAGACAAAGTCACTGCTATTCTAAACATGCCAGTGCCAAACGACAAGAAAAGCTTACAACGCTTTCTAGGAATGGTCACCTACATCTCTAAATTCATACCAAATTTCTCATCAGTCACTGAGCCACTGAGACAGTTGTTGAAAGGAAACATGGAATGGATGTGGAGTGATCAGCATGAAAAGGCAATTTGTAAGCTTAAGATGGCAATTGTTTCAGCTCCAGTACTAAAATTCTTTGATCCGAAAGCTAAAACTTGTATTCAGACAGATGCATCTTCTACAGGACTGGGATCGGTGCTACTTCAGAATGGGCAACCTATAGCGTATGCATCTCGAGCTCTTAATGATGCTGAAACAAGATACGCTCAAATTGAGAAAGAACTTTTAGCAATTGTATTTGCTTGTGAAAAATTCTCCCACTACATTTACGGTTCAAAGACTCTCGTGTTAACAGATCACAAGCCATTGGAAAGTGTCTTGTTGAAGCCCCTCTACAAGTCTTCTCCAAGGTTGCAGCGTATGTTGTTGAGGTTGTTGAAATTTGAAATTGAACTGAAATATACACCAGGAACCCAGATGCATGTAGCAGATGCACTCTCCAGAGCAACCACAAACCAGGGTCTTGACACACGAGATCAAGAATTACATGATGACATCGAAGTGATGGTGCACACTATACTCAATGATTTCCCGGCCAGCAACAAAAGATTGGATCAGGTTAGATTTGAGACTGAGCGAGATCCTGAGCTTCACCGACTTAAGACATGGATCCGGGATGGATTTCCCATGAACATGAAAGACCTTTCAACAGAGGCAAAGAAATTCCAAACATTAGCTGGTGACCTTTATGAACTGGATGGGTTGTTGTTTCATGAAAGCAAACTCATTATGCCCAAAGTTCTAAGAAAAGAAATGATGCTCTTGTTGCATGAAGGACATCTGGGTATAGAGAAAACAAAGGCCATGGCACGATCCTGCCTGTACTGGCCTGGAATTTCTCGTGAAATCGAAGAAATGGTTGGTAGATGTTCTATCTGTAATGTGTACAGAAGAAAGCAACAGTCTGAGCCAATGATGCCACATGAGGTTCCACAAAGACCTTGGGCCAAAGTTGGAATTGATATTTTTCAGTTTGCAGCTAAAGATTATCTTCTTGTAGTTGATTATTTTTCCAAATATCCGGAAATTGCGTTACTGGAAGATAAAACGTCTGAATCTGTTATTGTGAAACTGAAAGAAATATTTGCAAGGCATGGAATACCCGAAGAAATTATGGCAGATAATATGCCATTCTCCAGTAGACAGTTTCAATTTTTTGCACAGGATTGGGGTTTCAAAATTACAACCTCCAGCCCAAGATACCCGCAATCAAACGGTCAAGCAGAACGCATGATTCAGACAGTTAAACAGCTGTTACGCAAAGCCCACGACAGCAACACAGATCCTTATATTGCACTGTTACAGTACCGTAATGCTCCACTATCAGGTCTAGATGTTAGTCCTGCTCAATTGCTGATGAGCCGATCATTAAAGACAAAACTCCCAACACTCAGTCAAAATCTAAAACCAAAAGTAATGAATGCCAGAAAGGACTTGGTATTTAGACAGCAAAAACAGAAAATGTATCATGACCGAACATCCAGGCCTCTTCCGACCTTGAACGAAGGAGATGTTGTTCGTGTTCAACATAATGGAACTTGGACACGTGGAGAAGTGAGTCGAGCGCACTCTGCCCCTCGTTCATATATTGTCAACACAGAGGAAGGGTCTGTCCTTAGACGAAACAGAAGGGATCTCATACAAACCAAAGAAGATCCACCTGGCAGAAGACCTCCAATGGAGGATATCGCAGCTCAGGTTCAAGATCAAGGCGAAGTAATAGAACCTTCGGCTCCTGATTCCCAAGCACTGGCAAGATCATCTGATAATCAATCCGCAATGGAAAATACCGAAACAAGTGGATTTATTTCGAACGTGAAAACTCGGAGTGGTAGGACCTCTAAGCTTCCTGTTAGATTTAGTGATTACCATTTGAACTAAATCCTTTAATTATTGTAAAGTGGAGATGTAAAATATGCGAATAATGACTCTTCGATATAGAGTCACCCTGTTTGTAACACTGCAAATAATGACTTCGATATAGTCACCCCTTTTTGTAACACTGTGAATAATGACTTCGATATAGAGTCACCCTGTTTGTAACACTGCGAATAATGACTTCGATATAGTCACCCTCTTTTGTAACACTGTGAATAATGACTTTGATAGAGCCACACTATAATTACTTTAAAAGGGGAGATGTAACATATGTGAACGAGGACTCTTCGATATAGGGTCTGGGGTAGTGTTGTTTCCGGACTAGACTCGTGTTCACATCATGTCGTCTTATGTTAATAAAACATATCAAATAATGTTATACGAACATTACACAGCTGGTCTGAAAGACTAACGTTCGAAAAAAAACTAAAGAGTGAGCCAATGACTAACATTCAAAATTTTATCAAACGTTCTATTTTAAACGCAATATCAATGGTATGCATGGTGATGTACATGTATAGGCCGGCGTATTTATCACGTTTACCTGCAGTATCATTAAATCCATTCTTAACCTACCATGCAAATTACGTGACTGGACAACGAATCGCGAATTTAGCATTATGCATAAAGACTTAAGCAATAGTTCTAAAGGTGAAGCGCATTTATAAGCAAGGAACGTGTCTCGAAAAATAACCTATGTTAGAAATGCTCGTGCTTATAAATAAATAGTTATTCGTATAGGCCCTACATGTAAATTTTCAGTTGCCTCTTTTCCATTTTAATTCGTCGTCTGAGTAGGCCTATGATCATCGCATAAGCTGACATCATGTTTGTTGGGAAACGTTGTTTCTTTTGTTTAGAGGGCGCGACTGTTGCGAGTACAGGCAGCCAAGAAAGCGGCAATAAGGAATTTCTTGGAGAAGAAGCACAAGATCAACGACTACCTGATGAGAAAGGACGAACGTGTTACGGACAAAAGAAGTCTCGAGTCGGAATTCGCAACAACAAAAGGATTCTATGAAATGCAACATCACCACCTTCTGCAATGTCTCGAAATGACCACGGTGAGTCGGTCAATCAATCGTTTGGTCAGTCAGTCAGTATCAGTCGGTCAGTCGGTCAGTCGGTCAGTCGGTCAGTCGGTCGGACAGTCAGTCGATCGATATATTCCTTAATTATGCGTCAAAAATAAGTCGTGGACATTTTCTCATTTACTTGCGAATTCAAATATTGACTTATCAATCACTAGATGACTGTATTGATAATGTGAATCATAGCTCGAGGGTACGCGTACCCTAAAATAGAATACGTTAAAATACGTACGTACCTTTCAAAAAATACAATACGCGTATGGTACATGTACGTGCCGTACCATACATGTGCAAGAAATTTTTTATGGCTTACTGGGCGACCCATAGCCTACATGTACGTATACATGCAGTAAACAGTATGCATCATTGAAATCGGTATTTCCGGAATCGTAGCAGTAAATTTAATTAGATAAATTCTTCTTTTAGATTCTATAATTAATTGAATGCAACTGTTAAACCTTTTCTTTGGAGTTGGACTTTTAAGTGCTGCAGCAGAAATGAGCCGACTAACAGTTACTGACATTAATTAGTGCATTAAGTGCAATGTATGCTGGATAAACATAGACATACCTACAATATGGCATTGCAGCAATTCACTACGCTGTAGGCTATACTTGGCTGTAATAATTATTGTTTGCTTAAATCAAATTGAACATTCTTATAATGAGCAATGACTATGCTAACGTATTCTATTATTGTTTACGTACCCTAAAATAGGGTACGTTAAAATACGTACGTACCTTTCAAAAAATAGAATACGTATGGTACGTACCCTCGAGCTTTGATGTGAATAATAGGCCTAACATTAAAAAATTTATTATGTGACCAATTATTTGTTATTATGGACCATTGTCCATTTTTATGTATGCATTATTAATGAGAATTATTAATCACAATCACAATCATAATAAATTACATTTTGTTAACTTATAATTTTATTTATTAGTTTTGTGATATATCAATCTTTTATTCACCAAAATGATGGTAGCACAATTAATAAGACAATAAAAGTAAATAAAAAAAGAAATAGGCCTACAGCATTCACAGGACAGTATATCATTCTGATGCATAATACTAATGACAGAAAGCAGACTAAGTTTCCTTAATACAAAAATATGCATGCATAGATATATGCAGTGCTATGCACACATAATTATTAATGATTCTATGGCTCGGGGTTTTGTATTCAGTTCTTTCAATGGTTTAAGCAAATAGACTTTAGGGCCTAATATGGAGAGTTTCTTGTTTTAGGGAAGAGAGTTCACGGATGCCTTTGAAACTTCAGCATCCATAGCCGCTGCCAATGCCGCTGCCAACGCGGCTGTCAATTCCGCTGCCAATTCCGCTGCCAACGACGCTGCCAATGTCGCTGCTTCTAAAGAGAAGACAGTCGTTGAAATTAATCCACCGACATCACCACCGAAAATGGCCAACAGCAGAAAAGGCAGATGCTGCTTAAAATGGATCGGACGTAAAAAGTATCAGGTAGAAATCGTAAGAAACAGATAGACACTCACTTGGTAGCCTACAACATACTTTATCGAGTTTACGATTAATAATTAGGTTTACGATTAATAATTAAGCCTATACTGTCAGCTGCCTCCTATAGGAAGCGCATTCCTAGCATCTAAGAGTCTAGTTGCAGTTCGCCGTACAGCATAGGTCTATATGCGAAAATTCAATAGTGCACTTGCACTTATTTGCCTCCTGATGCTGATTAATCTGCTCACTTTTTTATTTTACCCTAAGAACATGAGAAACCAAACTCTCGAACAGTTAGAACAAGCCTACGTTGAACTCTTGACTCTCTGTATACGTCCAATTCGTCAAGTTGCTCGGCTCTCTCATTCAACTTGCTATAACCCTGTTTCAACAGCCAGCTCAATAACATCATTCGTCCTCTTGTTTCGTAACGGAATCTCACCTCCATGATTCTCTCAAATGAGGTTGGTTGGAGTCCGGCGTATATTTAATTAGAAGAAATATAATTATTATTATGTAGAATTAGTCCAGCAGATCTTTCACTGTGGGATGGATGGTAGTGGTACTATTTTTCAAGAGTTTCATGTGTTTATCCTATAAGTCCAAATTGATGTCTTAGACCTAAAGTGTGGACGTATAGCCTGTCCAATGTCCATGCTGAATGGCCAGTGCGATGTTTCAGATTTTGATGCCGCCTCAAGATGTCAATGTCATCGCTATTTCATAGTTGTAGGTTTTATGACTTTGCACATAATTTATGGCAAGGTCAGGCAATAGTTCAGAATGGATGTCACCATACGCTACAAGGCCAAGCGATACTTCAAGGAGATGTTAACACTTCGAGGTCAACCAGTATTACACAGTGTTGGCTCCTCATACTAAAGGTCACAGTAGTTTATCGTTTGTGGAAGTTCGTATAGTTTATGGCCGAGAGTTTACCATACTAGTTCCATAGTTCCTCATTTTTTATTTGGGTCTATAGCGTGGATACCAGGCCGTGAAACCTGATCAGAAGCAATTACGTTCAGCGTTGGCTCGCGTAATCCGTTTTAATCACCTGTTGTGATGATGTGGAATAACAGCCTGCTTTACGCAAAGCTTCTTGTTAGGTTCATGTCCGAAAAGCCATCAGTCTTCGACTCACATCTCAACTTTTCTAAGCGTCGACAGAGGTCGTCTGTTTTATAGGTTTTCATCGAGACGCGTGGGACTATAATCTCGTCAAGTGTAGGCGGAGATGATTGTATATGTATACCCAACCTACGCTAGAATTAGGGGTTAGAGGTTAGGATTAGGAGTTCGGGTTAGGATTAGGGGTTATGGTTAGGTTAGGCTAATCTCGATTTCCCTTTGCTATTTCTTTTCACCACATTTTACTGAGAAAGTTGATACTCGTCACTGTTATTTGTAGCAGAGAAGCAGAGATTCTAAAAAATAATAAATGAAATGTTGCTATAACGCGTTCGTTTAAAGTTTAAACGAATGCATTAATTATTTATATATATATATATACATGTATATATATATATATATATATTCTGAATGTGTGCTTATTCATTAGCCGGTTCATCTTGCTATTGTTGTTATTGTTGTTGATAGGCTCCTCACCGCACATCGGCAACGGACGATGCGTGTAACAACCACACACGAGAAGTGACCTCCTACTTTTCTTAGCAAAGCCAACAATATTATTCTTGGCTGCATATTACACTTGATCGATGGCGCATGCAACATGTTGCATTTTGCGGTATCAATATATTTAATCGACGTTTAATTCTACGTCTGTCTTTTACACCGTTCATGTCTCCACAATGTCTACCGCCAATCTTATGTCAATACAAAATTAACATGTCACAACAATCCTATAGTAGTCTTTGCCTGTCTTTTGTGGCGGGAAAATAGTATGGCGTATTCTTTAGAAGAGCACTGACATACTGAAGCATATATCTAAACACAGTAGACCAATAATAATAATAATAATAATAATAATAATAATAATAATAATAATAATAATAATAATAATAATAATAATAATAGTGCTAATAATGATAATAATGATAATGACGGTGACGATGATCGTTAACTCCAGAGCAACACAGTTTTGTTTTTAAAGCCTAAGGGATAATATACAATAATAATATTAATAATAATATTAATAATATCAATAGTAATAATATAATAATAACAACAACAATTATATGCGTAATCGTGCATGCTCCAACGCATTGTATAGGCCTACAACTAACAGAAGGGTACACCTTGGAAAATAAGTAAGACCAATACCGCACATAATTGTGCGTCTGTGTAATTCAAAAGCCAATGAAATCCTTATTCCAGTTTAGAATATTTTTATGCGGGAATTTATTTCCTGAAAACTAAAAAGTCATTAGATCTGTCACCACTTATATATATATATATATATATACTAGATGTGTAACCCGGCGTTGCCCGGGAAATTTAGGGTTTTAAACACTACTCCACTGTGGTACCCAACGTTGACCGCTAAATTTAGGGTTTTCGCCAACCCTCTGCCCCATCCCGCTTCTGGCTTGTATGACGTCATTCGGGCTGTAGACTCCTTTACTAAAGCTCGATACTGCTTACCAAAGCGTGAGCGATGAAATCTGTCTTAGAACGCTTCTGTCTTAAAACGCTAATAACTCGAGTTCTAAAGTGAAATTTAGGGTTTTAAACACTACTCCACTCTGGTATCCATCGTTGACTGCTAAATTTCGGGTTTTCGCCAACCCTCCACCCCACCTCGCTTCCCCAAAAAGCCAAACTTGAACCACCCCTGCGGGGCGCTACGGAAATTATTACTGGGCGGGTATGACGTCATGCGGTGTAGACTCTTGACTAAAACCCTACAGTGATCAATTACGGATAAAATCTGTCTTAAAACGCTAATAACTTTTGTTTTAAACGGAATTAAAACCTGAAAATAGTTGCGATGACCTTATAATTTGGGTAAGAATCGATTGCAATAATTTTTGTAAACCGACGCTGTTTCATTTCCGAGCCTATTCTGCATGGGAGAGTCAAAAGCGTACAAACAAATAAACAAACATATGGAAAGTGTTTCGGAATTATAATATAGATATAATATATATATATATATATATATATATATATATATAGAGAGAGAGAGAGAGAGAGAGAGAGAGAGAAAGAGAGAGAGAGAGAAAGAGAGAGAGAGAGAAAGAGAGAGAGAGAGAGAGAGAGAGAGAGAGAGAGAGAGAGAGAGAGAGAGAGAGAGAGAGAGAGAGAGAGAGAGAGATATTAGCCACGTATGCCATACAATTTTGATTAAGAAAAACAATGAAGTCTCCATAGTCATCTTTACATGTAGGCCTATATTCACATCTGCCGCAGGAGAAATTCACGGTTTGCGCTCACATGTAGCCTAGAATAGACTATTGTAGGCCTACTCCAATTCAGATTTGGCAGCGAATTCATCGTAAGGTGTATAACAGGAATAACAACATATTAGCTGGACTGCGTGTTATTATTTTTTTCCATAATGTATCACCACAATATTATGCATAGATGTAAAAAACGATGAAAAGAAAATAAAAAACGGTAAAAAACGTCGTTTTTTTCGAAATAATAAAAAACGACAAAAAAACGATAAAAAACGGAAACGGAAAATAATTTTCCTTTGTTACATCGGAAATTTCATTTTCAGCTTACAACCTTAATTGCTTATGCAATTTTATTAAGAAACTGCAAATAACACAACTTTATTATTAGGCCAAAATAATGGGTATAAATAACATTAATCTACCACAGTTATTTTTTCTTATAACTTTCGTTTAATAAGAAATTCGGACAAATTAAAGGTATTGAAATCTTTTCAAATTTAAATTGTAGACATAAGTCCACATTATAAGTTTATGCTGATCGACATAACACAATTAAAATCTAACCAGAAGCAAAAATCAGAGATGTTTACTAAATTATATATTGTACATTATTTTGTGCTTAAAATTGATACTTATAAATATTAATAATTATGCCCAAGAATTTTATATCAAAATAACTCTTAGAAATTTCATTCTTGTAGGAATCTACTACATGTATTTCTCAAAATTATGACTTAAACAATTACATAAAGACCCTATAGTTAGCTGCATCCTTGAGAGTACGGTGAAAACGTATGGAATATCAGACAAAAATTAAATTAAGGAAAATAATATTAGACAGTAAATAATTAAATAAAGTTACATAAAAATCGAAAAAAATGATTAAAAAAAAACGATGGGAAAAATAAAAAACGAAAAAACGACGTTTTTTGGGAGAGAATAAAAAACGAAAAAAAGTTTTTTTACAACTATGATATTATGCATATAATTTTAGTCCATAATGCAGAACCAAAAAATTGTGCATAGGCCCTATAATTATTATGTTGTCCTATTCTACTAACTTGTAAATAACTTGCGCACGTGGATCATAAGTCACATTTCGACTACGCCAAGATGGAGATAGGATGAGGAAAGAACTTATCCCATTAAATTACTGAAGTTAAATGAATAGGCTTCAAGATGATGAATGAATATAAAATCTAGAAACGTCTTCCTCCATTGCCACCTACCAACCAACACACGACCAACACCTTTCCTGCGTTGTCATTCTGGCTCGACGATTGGCTCTATAAACTCAATGTTCGCTGCAGCAGGATTGGCGGCGGAACTGACTAAAATCAGTTATAAAATTCTCGCTAGGTAAATACGCATTGCTAAGTCTGGAGACAAAAGAACGAGGCTATATTACTCAACTTACATTTAGAAGACTGAAACATTCTGGAAAGTCTTGCTCTATCTGGGAGATGGTTTTCAAGCTCAATCAATGGCTTGCTTACTTACTTACTTGCGTACCATCCATCTAGCGTCGATTTGTAACTTCTGCGAACCGTTTCCATGTCAATATATTCACTCTTTCTGATGCAGGTCTACACACTCAGGTATAGGTGCAAATGATACATGCCTGTCATCATCCATCTGATCCGATCTCAGAGGTTAGAAGTGAGATCGCTGGGTGACAGTTTGGTTGGCTGTCAGTCGTAAACTTACTGACTGGATGCCTGACTAACTGACTGGCTGACTGACTGTTTTGCTGTGTGTTGTTACCACTTGTAGAGACTAGACTACAGTATTAATCTTTAGTCAGCCACAATGGAAATGTCTGAGAAATCAGAGAAGTTGGATCGTGCAATAATTATGTTGCTGGCTTCTCAAAACTACTTGCATGCATAGTAGGTATAATATTATTAGGCTAGGCTAGGGTGTCCATATTTATTCCGCGGAAGTCACTGTGCAATGTACAACCTAAACGGAATCTTTGAAACGTGTCAACTTAAACCTAAGACTATAATCATCGCCATCATAATTATACGCAACGATATTGGTGCCAACAACTCAATTTAGTTAAGGTTGTGTTCAAACAAAACCAAATACCTCTGGTAAGATCGGAACAGAGAGTAATTGTAGAAAGTTGATGTACACGTTCACTATAGAGACGTAAGCAGTTTGCGATGTCAGTCGCACTTTTTTTTAACTTACTAGTTAAAAAACAACAGGAAGATATTTCTCAACGCTGATGTTTTTATGTTAATTTTCTTCCATAATTCTCGGCCCGTCTCTTCCATCAGAGTCAGCAAAAACTAGTTAGGAAATTTAGAAAATCTCTCACCTACTTACCACCCCCTTGTGTGATGCGGAACCCCAATCAACGACTCAATCATCTCCTAGCGACTGCGAGTTCGAGCATGATTGATGACATGGCCTTGGCTAATGACCGTGGTAGCGTTGCTCGCCTGTGATAATTGGCTCCGTCACCGAATTGTAGAATAATAATTGGTACCGACTTCGACAAAGGTCAATGATACTTGTGCAGCTCAGGTGGCATTGAAAGTGTTTTTAGTCAGTTGATCAATCGCTAGATGGCAGTAGAAACGTTCTCGTTGGAATACCGTCAATTGCCACCTTCAGTGGCGTAGCAATAGGGCGTGCAGCCTGTGCAGTGCACAGGGGCCCCCGGCTGTGCAGGCCCCCCCCGGCGGTCAGAGTCAGTCTTTTTACTTTCTGAATATTCAGAATGTAATCATTAATCAAGTCTAGACTACATGTTCGTCGTACACACTCAAAAGTGTCAGTGGCCTAAGCTCTAATTCTGTTTTCTCTGATAGACCGAAGAAATTTAAAATGTTTCACATAGACAAATGAGAGAAAATAATATAAAAAAATTGTAAAAAGCTTTAATTTTGAGTGCGAAATAGGCAAATAGTGTCTATAGTAAAAGAGCCAGACGCTTTTGCGCAGCCTTTTAGTTTGAAATCGAGGAGGGTTCGCTTCACTTTGCCACGCCTCTGGCCACCTTTAATAGGCCTACATTTAGAGCAGAGATAAACATTAAATAATCTCGATCAGTATCTCTACAGAAAACAAACAAAGCTTTGACTTTGCAGTTGCCAAATGCTGGCTGGTTGGCTGGCAGGATCCAATGTGGCGAACGTATCGATACGGCGTGAAGACTTGTTGAGATGGACCTCTCTCTATCTCTCTGTCTCTCTGTCTCTCTCTCTCTGTCTCTCTGTCTGTCTCTCTGTCTGCCTGTCTGTCTGTCTGTCTGTCTCTCTCTCTCTTTCGATACATGCGTTCGTTATAATTCAGACGATGGCTCGATCTATTATTAAATTAATATCACACAAACTCAATGTGAATTTTTGAAAAACGGATATAGCGGAAGTTGAATGAACCGGGTAAGACAGGACAGAGCGGACCACTGAAAATATAACATCGTGCAATTTATATAGCGCATCTACTGGAAATTACTCACAGGCGTTTAGACTATACACGAGACCAAACTATATTATTTGTGCTGTCGTGTTAAATGGGTAAAAATTACTCATAAGCTTTTATTTAGTAAAATTGAAGCCTGTCAGTTCATCAAAATTAGTTAGACTAAGTTTCTTTTATAATTTCCTTACTTATCTATTGCACCATATATTTAATAATTATAGCCCAATACATTTTGGCCATCAGAAATAGCGCTAATGTAAATAGGACAACCCTGATCCTTGCGGGTTTATTAGCGCTTTGATGTTTGATCTTTGATGCCCCTTTGACACCGACAGCAGAGAAATCCTGTAAATGCGTCGTCACTGCATTTTTTGCTCTTCTCTTTTGTTGTTGATTCCATAAACGGCTTCAAGCAATCCAATCAATCAAATATAATGGTTTGCAATCGCAGAAGAAAGGCGGTAGAGATTAAATACACATTATTTTTTAGTATCTCTCTGAGATACGATGGAAATAAGAGCATGCCTGGAGGCAACAGAACAGGCCGTATATATAGGCCTACATTCCCTACACGTGTACAGGAGATGACGTATACATATATAGCAGGACACAGAGTAGGACCAGATCTATATGAGCTACGATTGAGAAGAAAGTAGAATGAATCGGATCTGACAAATGTCTTAGAATGATGTGATATCGTGCAGCAATGGAACAGTATTATTTTGTCACTCGTGTGCGGCTGTTTATGTGGCGAGAGACGAGAGAGAGAGAGAGAGAGAGAGAGAGAGAGAGAGAGAGAGAGAGAGAGAGAGAGAGAGAGAGAGAGGGAGGGAGGGAGGGAGGGAGAGAGACAGAGACAAAGACAGACAGACAGACAGAGACAGAGACAGTGTGTGTGTGTGTGTGTGTGTGTGTGTGTGTGTGTGTGTGTGTGTGTGTGTGTGTGTGTGTGCAGGTGTGTGCAGGTGTGTGTAGGTGTGTGTGTGCGCGTATGCGTGTGTGTCTGGCGTTACTGTATCCAGTGTTTGCGACCATTTGCTTGATTACGAAAAACAGGACTGAAGATCAATATCAAGTAGCAGCAACAATTCTCTTATAGGTCCATAGAGACGTTACTCAGGTTAAAGACCTCAATTGCTATTTGGTCTACTGCTCCGTTTTATAGCGCTTCGTGAAAACAATAAAATTGTTCAATTATATTTATTGTTAAATTGTAAGCACATGCTTTTTTGCGACCATTATTTTACCATTGAATTCTATAATAGTTTTTAACTGTAACGGTATAGGCCCTATTATGTTGGCAGCTTATTCAGCTTGTCAGTGCAATTCAAGCTAAAGCGTATTGATCGGAATAGAAAAGACATGTGGGCCATAACATCCAATGAAACTATAGCGACGGCGTCCATTCCACGTCGTATGGGATGTTGAATGGGAGTGGATGTCTGAATAGGATACTTGCACTGACGATTGAACTGAAGACTGGCTTAAATGGCAACGAATGAAAGACAAAGATAGACAGTAACGTAAGATGGATTGCTGACGACGCATGGAATCCCCAGACAGCGAAACACTAAGAAAAGAGCAAAGCGCAAGGCATCCCTTGAGATCGACGGTTAAAGAGGGAAGCGAAGCAGCGTTAACCCAGTTTCTAGATATTATGCAGGGCACGTAGCAGCAACAGCCACGGAGCAGACGAAAACACAGACAGAGGCAGACTTACGCAGAGACAGAGACAGAGATAGAGACAGAGACAGAGGCAAAGACATTATAGCATAAAAGAGGAACAGTCACGCGCGGAACAGCGCGAAATTAAGCTCATAATGTAATGTAGCACCAAATTAAGCAATCTTTATCCTCTTATAGATACGACCGAAAGAAGAAGAAGAAGAAGAAGAAGATACGACCGAAATTTACTTTAAAGACATTCGTGTGTATAGACTGATGCCTATAGAGGCCGCAGGTGTTCAGCGAAGAGATGATTTTGGTTCAAGAAAATCTAATCACGAAATGACAAGATTTTATGGGAGACCTGCAGGTGAAATTCATGCGCTCTGTCACCTCTCCACTCCCTTTACTCCATTTATCTCACACTCTGCAAATTAAACCCTACAGCAAGTCAGCAACACTAAACAAGCTATCGAATGCAAAACCTGCTGACGAAAAAAACTAATGTCGAATGCAAAACCTGCTGGCGAAAAAACCAATGTGCTTAGAATATTGACAGAAACTTGTAGACAAACGTATTCAGCAAAACTTGCAACTGTTGTCGAATTTTCGAGGCTGTAAAGAAGCAAGTGATGCAATGTGGGCCACGGTGGCTGTGAGCTGTTTGCTGGCCATTTGCATAGATCTCGAAGATCGTCGCTCTGACTAGGACGGTTGAAGGGTTGTCGTTAGATGGATGAGAGGCTATCGTGTTTGAGTTGGAAAGTACGAGGCAGGGCAGGCAGCCGCGAGTGCGAACAAACAGAATTAACGGCGGTGAAAAAGAAAGAGTGAGTGACAAAGAGAGAGACAGGGAGAGAGACAGAGAGAGTGACAGAGAGAGACAGACAGACACACAGATAGACAGATAGACAAACATACAGACACAGACAAAGACAGACAGAGACAGACATATACAGACAGAGGCAGACAGAGACAGACAGAGACAAACAGAGACAGGCAGAGACAGACAGACATACGGAGACAGACAGAGAGGCAGACAGAGACAGACAGAGAGACAGTCAGAGACAGGCTGAGAGAAAAAGAGAAAAGTCTCAGTTGAATTGGCACAAAAGAAAACAAAGAATACGCCAGACCCACAATCCTACATGTACAATTGTACATACATGTAGGCCTACGCGATCGGTCAATTATTTCCCTCGAGTCTCGACTAAGATTGAGTTTAGAATGAGACTGGCATTAGTTTTTCCTTCCTTTTTTCCGAGTAGGCAGATTCCGGCTTTAAACTGGGACGAATCAATTACGGAATATGGGATGCAGCCTCTCCAAAACTTCTTTTGATGTGGTGATATATCATTTTTTTACAATTACAGTGATAAAACGTTGAGCAAAGACGTCAACCCACGAGACTTTATGTTGGGAAAGTTTATTTATAATCCTCTAATGATTCTTATGTTTGGCTGAGGCGTCGGCGGTTTGTTTCTGTGGGTTATTCTGTATTGAAAGCGCCTACCAACTGCGTGACTATACAGATCAGACATAATTATTATCTGAATGATTTTGGTCAATATATTCACGAATTGAAGTAGCTGCCTGGCTCGTCCCATTGCGTTGTTTTGCATAGAGCGTGTCTTGCCGTAGGCGTCAATCTACATGTTCCGGTCATGGTTAATGGTCTTTGCCACACGAAGAATGGTCTTTACCATACGGAGAATGATCTTGGACATAGGGCCTACAGATAATGGCTATAGCCATACTCTTAACCCTAGGGATAATAGTCTTAGCCAGTGTGTGTCAATCCTCCTCGCTATTTGTCAGAACAAACGAGGACAGAATTGACATCGTTTGGAATGACTTTAGATTTAAGATGCTATATTGATAAGCACTAAAGCATCATCATGACTATATATAGACGTCTATAACGAATAGACTAACAATCATCTGACAAATCTACTACTTGCCTACTTATTTCTCTTTATTGCCATGTATATCAATACCATCGTTCTCATTCCTCATCCAACACAGAATTCGCAGGCACAGATAACTTCATTATCGGGAGACGACGGCTGACCATATTCCGAATTTCTACAATTATTATTATGTCAGTTTTCGATGATCGTTTGCAGGTACACGCGTTTCATCAAAAACACAATTATAATCTCTTAATTCTGCACGGGAGATTTAATTAAACAGCATCTGAATATTGTATAGAAAGCAAACGCTTAGTTTCTTAGTCAGGCATTTATCTATATTTAGTGTGCATGGGTATCACTTCATGTACGTATACGTAGGCCTATAATATATTGGTTTATCAATGCATGCATGCATGCATGCATGTATGCATGCCAGTGGCGGCGCCAGGATTTTCGTTTTGGGGGGGCTGGATTTTCGGGAAAAAATTTCCGTCCGCCGCCAAAATTTCTGACGACCTTTTTTTAAGTCATCGACCATCTCAATCTTAAGAAAATTTTCCATTTCCGCCGCCAAAATTTCTGGCGACTTTTTTTTTTTTTAGTCATCGACCAAAATCTTCAGTCTTGCGCTTCATTTTGGGGGGGGGCTAAAGAGGGTAAATCGTCAAAAATTTCATTTTTACATGGCGAAAAAAATATATGGTCTTTTTTAGGGGGGCTTAGCATGCATGTCAGTATGTATGCTATGCATGCATGTAAGCTTGTCTGGTAAGTTTGGATAGATGACCAGATGTGAATTTACTCTACGACCTTCTTTCATTCGTTCTTTCAATTGACTTTTTCTGTTCACACGGCATTAAAAAAACTCGTTCCGATAACTCTTCTTTGATAATTATCAATAGCAATAATTCATGCTTCATAGTATACACTGTACAGAAACACAAAAGAAACCAAGCATCAAAACTATATTAGTAACAAACAGGAAGTTGTAGACAGCTCGTTCGGTTAGCCTACGTCTGCTTAACCATTGATGCGCCATGAGGATTGAGCACCCCTGTGGCGTTTCTCTTAAAGTGGCGCTATATAAATTCACGATTATGATTACGAATGGATGACTCCCGACCAACGAAGAACTTGTCTGTATCCAGTGTATGCAAAACATATCCGGAAGATGAATCCAAGTCTATTCCCAGACCGCGGCTTCAGGCGAGTTTTCCTCGGCCTGCGAAGTCCATGAATGTTCCTTCAGACACCTATAGTAATCTTATGTATACAATAATATTATATATAATAATATTATGTATATAGTAATATTATGCATATAATAATATTATGTATATAATAATATTATGTATATAATAACATTAGACTATGTATATAATAAGTTATATATAATTAAACAAGTGTCAACAGCTACATTTATACTAAGACACCCGCCCCTCTATATAATAATTATATCAAGAATACGTCATCGTAGGCTATAGGCCTACATGTATGCTACAAATTGTTTGATCTCACCTCAAACGAACGTATAGGCTACTGTTAACCTCCACGTGTGCTCGTGCACCATGGTAACAGTTTATACTGCATGGTTATCATCAAAATAAGGCAAAAAGCAGTCAGCACAAAATTTGACACAGTAGGCTTTCTATCCACAGACTATCACCAACTTCTTCTTGTCTTTGCGCCAGATTTCTTGCTAAGGCGTTTGTACGCCTATTATCATTTCCGCACAATAGGCTATAACTTGCGAATAACTTATAATATACACACTAAAGGAAATAACCAGCACTCGAAACTTCGAGTACCCTACAATTCCACTTCATCATAGATAACCTTCGTCTGAACTCCACTGTCGCAAGCCCATGATTAAAGGAGGGAGCGACGCTAATAATCTGCTATAACAACACAATGGCGTTGAACTTAAACTACTACATATCTATAGACTCCGTCTATTTCTCTAATGAGCTACAATGTATATGAAGACTATATACGTAAACAGCAATAAACTATAGATCTATAGCCTATATATGGATCTAAGTGTCGTAAATCTGCAGTGCATCAATTAATATATGAAACGAACGAATGCGAAGGTAAGAGGGAAAGGTTATAAGAGCTTTCCGCTCATCAACTTCCGTCATTTCAGTACCGTGCTTCAGACCGTCGTCTGATGATGATAACTAAGCTATAATAAATTATCGGCTACTGTCGAATTCGATGAGTGCGTCGTCTTTCAAGTCACCTTCAGCAACTGAGACATCTCTATTAATCGACCTTAATCTCATATTCACTCTGCATGATTATTATCTATATCTAATAATAATCTTTGTTTAATTTCAAACTGCCACAACGCAGCATGATTACAATCAGCAATGAACAATTGAACATTTATGTATGTAAGCGTGCATATGTACGTGTAGAAACTGTGCATGTGTGAATGACAGACAGATGAGCAGACATGCACACTCATTCACATGCATGCATATGCATTCACTTATGCATTCACTTATGCATTCACTTATGCATTCACTTATGCATTCACTTATGCATTCACTTATGCATTACCTATGCATTCACTTATGCATTCACTTATGCATTCACTTATGCATTATTTATGCATTCACTTATGCATTCACTTATGCAATATTTATGCATTCACTTATGTATTCATGCATTCACTTTATGCATTCATTTATGCATTCACTTATGCATTCACTTATGCATTCACTTATGCATTCACTTATGCATTCACTCATGCATTCACTCATGCATTTACTTATGCATTTACTTACGCATTCACTTATGCATTCACTTATGCATTCACTTATGCATTCACTTATGCATTCACTTATGCATTCACTTATGCATTCACTTATGCATTACTTATGCATTCAATTATGCATTCACTTATGCATTCACTTATGCATTCACTTATGCATTACTTATGCATTCAATTATGCATTTACTTATGCATTACTTATGCATTCAATTATGCATTTACTTATGCATTCACTTATGCATTCACATACATGCATGCATATGCAATGCATTCACTTATTGTGACTTATATACATAAGTGATGCTGATGCAGAATGAACGCATATTCCAACATACGACGACGTTACCAGTGTTAAACAGACACATTATAGAAAGAAATTCCGAATGCACATTGCAGCGGTTGTCCATTGTTGTATATAACGCACTGTGTATAATTATACGCAGAATTCAACTGGCAATCTATGTAGGTCAAGTCAGCAAACGATAACAGAAGAATAGTGTGGATGGATAAAAGAAATACCGTGATTAGAAACTCATTTCATGTATATACTGTTTAAGCTACGACTAATCCTAACCTTTATCTACTGCTGATAATATATATAATTATATTCTTCACAGGTCATTTGTGTGGCATAAAGTGCATCGCTTCACCTGTTAATTCGAATTAGGCAAGGACAATGACATTTTATCGAGAGGTCACATTCACATTCATGATGTAGGGCCAATAATCTGCATAACAACAACCTCTCTCGAATTCTAAAGCAGTCGCTTACTTCATCGCTATGGCAGACCACATCTTATAAAACGACTTTCAAGTGGGTTCAAAGTCCTGCCGGTCAATTTCCTATTCGAATCAAAAGAGGTCGTTACGTGATTACACCTGATAAATTGTGATAATAGCATCTCGTGTCAGTAACGGACGATGGGATAGAACTATATGGGTCACGACAGAAGAGATCGAACAGATCTGTGAAGGACTATAAGGTCGACCTCTGGGAAGGACTAAGGTCGTGATATGATGATATCGCTGGCGTCAGGCGTTTGATCCAGGAATTTTCAACCTCTGACGGTAACTATAATTTGGATAGTGAATTCATGTAGTTGATTAGTTAAAACTCCTAAACTAATTATATTAAATCTCCTACTTGGTTAAGTTGCTACGCTGTGGTCTTGTTTTCTTCTGTTATTATTTAGACTGTATATTTGCTGAGATTTATTAGATATACAACTGTATGACCAGAACACGCATTATTGACCTCCATTTTGAGTATCAATTGCCCCCCTCTCTCTCTAGGACACTTGTATTAGTACGCTTGAACTACTACGCGACCTCATAGCTCACCTTCCTCGATTGTCTCAATCTCTACATTTAGAGCTGAACAGCTCCATTGGCTATGTATATACATTATACAGGGTGGGCCAAAAAAGACCCCATAGGTTTTATGCCAATATCTTGGCCAGAAGTAAGAATTTTGAAATGAAACTTTGCATGCTTGAAGACAATTCATATTTACACATGATGGTCAGATTTCATTCAAATATTTCAAACAGAACAAAAGTTATACCACTTTTAGTGAGGCCACCCACCGTTTTTTGATGATTCAAAAACGTAACGCAACAAAAAGTAGCAAAAGCACGATTTTATTAAGTCTCATCTTTTCAACATGCGGCTGTTTATTGTTTGTTGACTCTATAATCTATATATTGAGGTTTACAGAAGCAAGTGAACAGAGTTTTATGTCAGCAGATCCTCATTACAATTGGAGATATGCAAAACATCAACACGGCAATTGTAATTGTTTTGGCAAGTGGCCAAGGTTATGTGGGCCTATGGGTAGCCTACATTTTCACTGACATACTATGGCTAATCACAGTTCAATCAAAGAACATCTCAGTTCTTCCAACTTTCCAAGTAGGCGAGATGCTGTGGTGTCAGCCAACTAACTATACATGCGTAGCCAAACGAATATTGAACTAATTGATGAACGTTGATGAAATAGGCAGAGATTGATTTACTTGCTTTATCCGAGTAATACACCATCTAGAATCTTAACAGTCTAATTAATCTCCATGATTGTTTTGATATCTTCGTATCTGTATCTGTGCTTACGAAGCATCGTCGTTGTGATGAACAGGATAAGTTGGTCACAATCGGTGATCACAATCATGGCTACAACAATAGTTACCATTACAGTACGTTACAATTGCATTTGCCGTCACAACCGAAGTTGCAGACTTGCAGTTACAACTAAAGTTGCATTTCAGTTGCAATTACAATCCCAGTTGCAATCACAGTTGCAATTACAACTGCTTTTACAATTACAATTACATTTGCAATTGCAGTTATGGCTAGGTTTAGAAAAAATTGCGTCAAATAGCCTACCAATAACATTTGGATATAGGCCTACAAACGGCCGGTACCACGAAATAGACTAATAGAGTATCCCTCCTAATGATCGTATCGCCCCAGATGAAGAGAAGTTGAAAAACCCATTTCGTGTGTGTTTCTTTTTCCAAACTAATCTCCGTTTGCTTTGTTTTGAACATTGTCACCGCAATGGTGTTTATTCCTAATTTCCTACCATTTATAGCTCTGCATGTTTGCTTTGGTTCTAGAGCACTTAGAACATTTTGAACACTTTAGACCGCTCGATAACACTTAGAGTCACTAATTAAATTCGAGTTGCCTTGCTCTGAACACTTCAAACAATTAGCGTCACTTTGAATTTTGATTGCGCATAAATTCATCAATTATTTGCGCATTCGTTAATAATATTATACGCTTGGAGACAGAACAGTTTATCCTTCCAGATAGGCCTACCCTGCATCCAGTATTAATTCATCCCCCGGATAGTTTTATGGGGGATAGAATATCTCGCGACACCGTCGAAGCTCGTCAATTTTTCAACAATTAAGTTTTTGATTTTCAAGTCGTCTAATGTTCTAATCTAATCTTTTTTACTGGTAATTATGTCATCGCTGATTCGCTAGCATTTGACTGCGTTCTGGAATACGGTTTAATGGCCGTCTTATGGCCTTCATTCGCTGGGATGGACCTTGGAACTATTTATATAGCGTCTTCAACTGATTTGTTGTCATTGGTTGCACTCTATCAGTGCCAGTCCCAAGCCTGGATAAAGGAGGAGGGTGACACTAATCATATTTAATTTGGCAGTGTTGTTAAACAGTAACAAGATTTGTTGACAATGTATTGTGGCGCTATGTGAATAACTGTAGCCTAAGCAACTTTCTTCCGTGCTTTAGTCATTTGCATAGTTTATAATTATAAATTAAGTTTTCTTCACCGCTAGGGTCCTCTCCTAAACTTTGACGTGTCTTGCAAGACAACCGACTGCCTACATGCCCTATAATTATAGTTGGCTAGATCGCTTGACATATTCGATTGTATAAGCAGCCTATCTTTTGCACATATAGGCCTACTGAAGTTGAAAGGATTGAGATAATTATTAGATGACAGTTCGAGATCGATAATCGATTTCAACTGATAATAATTATTCACACATAGGTCATAATACGTTCGATAGGCTACTGTTTTATATTTTGGTCTGTGTGGAGGTTATGTGATATAAATAAACATTGATTTTCACCGATTGTATATAGGTCTAGGCCTCCTTTGTAACTGCATTGAGCTTCTAGAAGGCCTGTTGACACATGTAGCCTACCCGTATAGACCAGCTGTTATATAAAGTTTAGAAACGAAGATAAAAGCCTCAATCATGTGCACATGTTACAAGACAGTGTGCATGTACACGCTAGAGAGCGTACACACCCTCGATGTTCTGTTATAAATTGAACTAAAAGTATAGGAGACAGGACCAGATGAACTGAGAATTCTTGGCTTGGTCCAACCGTTTTACTGTGGAGGCAAATTTGTATCATGTAATTCATGCATTGCCTACGAAGTTTACAGCTCGGTATTGGTTATGACTTATGACCTCTGACATACTATGATTTTGCATTATTTTTTTGTTAAAAAGATTAAGATGTTATTCGCCAACTTAGGGCACATCTCTGAAGGTAACAACCTTTGTTGGATTAAAGATCAAAATGGTTTTACAATGATGATCGGTTAATTGAGTCACGGTTTAATATGTTGATCTTTACGATGCGGCTGTAAATGACTTTAAATGACATTGTGATGTAATAATGCTAGGCCTGCATCTGCGTGTCAGTGCTCGATGTGTAGAATCATTTAATTAGTGACAAAGACGATGACTATGATGAGGATGATTAAGACGAATGCAAATTTAGTTGCGATAACATTTTATATCATTGATGACATTAATAAAAATCAAGATGACAACAATGAAAACGCAACGATGATGACGAAGTCAATTGCAGGAAAGAATTCTGTAAACTACAAATTGGAATTATAAAATCTCATTGAATAGTACTGCTGCTGGTGATGAAAACTATTATTGTTGCTTTGTTGCTACCATTGCTACTGCTACTGCTACTGCTACTGCCATTACTACTACTACTAATAATACTGCTGCTGTTGCTACTACTACTACTACTACTATTGTTGCTACTACTACTACTACTGCTACTACTACTACTACTACTACTACTACTACTACTACTACTACTACTACTACTACTACTACTACTACTACTACTACTACTACTACTACTGGTGTGATGCTGCTGCCATTATTGCCATAACTGTATACCATTACCACTGCTGCTATTACTACTGCAAGTCTACAAACACTAGTATTACCATTATTTATCATTATCGTCAATGTAGTTGCTGTTGTTGTTGTTATTGGTATTATTATTATTATTATTATTATTATTATTATTATCATTATTATTATCGTCATTGTTATCATTGATATCATTATTATCGTCATTGCTATCATTGTTATCATGTTTATCATTGCTATCGTTGTTATTATTATGATATGCCTCTGATGATCATGATCAAGATTATGGTGGCGACAAGAATGAGAACGCTGACGTATTCATTTTGCTATAATAAACGTCTGCAAGCAGTAGAAAGAATTGTGTGAAATATAATTTGCCCTTCGATATCTCCCTCCTCCTTCTCCTCCTTCTCCTCCTCCTTCTCGTCCTCTTCCTCTTCCTCCTCCTCCTCCTCCTCCTCCTCGTCCTCCTGCTTCACTTCACTTCCATAGGTCTATTCAGTTGAGTGTAAAAAGTTCGCGCAGTTATAGGCAGATGCAGCCCAGACACATCACCAGAAGTTGCATCCTAATTCCCATATATGTTTCCATGATCAGAGAGTAAACGTTGCTATTGACTATAATATCGATGGCTGGAAGCACAAAGGTGCTAAGCGCACTTTTCTTAATTCTAAGAAAACTGAAGTTGAAGTTTTGTTATGTGTTGCTAAAATTCATTATTCAAAATAATTCGATTTGCAATGACTTTTCCAAAAGAAGAGCTTATTGCAGTGTTACAAGTATTTTTATTTTTGCACAAATAATTCTGTTTGTAAAAAAAAAATGACTTTGTAAAATTACTGTAAGGAAATATATGCACTTAGGACTTTTGTGCGCTGATGCTGGGACACCTGAAATACTAATTCATGTCAACTGTTTTGACAATTGTTTTAGAAGACCCTTAATAAATACTGTTCTAACTAGCCTTTAAGCATTTGTTAATTTATTAAGCACCACATGATTATATTATTTAATTTTAAAATTTCTTTTAAGCAAAAAAACTCCTAATAATATCAGGAAAATAACCAAAAATAATTTAATTCAAGTATGAGCGACTCTTACGCCGAGTTTTCCTTCAAATTAATGTGATAATCATAGCTGTCATACTTATCATTATAATTAACATCCAATAAAGATTTAAGAAAAAAATATTATAATGAAAATCAAGAAGCACCAAAATGCATCTTCCTCCATAATTTATCCACATTTCACACGTTGAAGAAGTAAAACAATAAAATGCAACAGTAATTATAAAATAATGCTCTGCATTCAAGCCATTAGTTTCAGATAAGAAAAAAATAACATTAAGTTTGAATTCAGTCTTCTTCCTCGTCAGCACAGGGCTCCGAAAGACAGTCTCGAGCTCTAGCATTTGAAGGCAAGTCATTGTAGAAAACCGCATGCTCTGCCGGAATTACTCTGCTCTTCAGTAGCGCAAGGAGGTCAGCTTTTTTGGCCGTCGAGATTGGGATTCGAGAGAGATAGGCTGGTGTAAGTTCCCCTATCAGTGTGTTTGGCCTGCCGCGTTTGCTGGATATGTTGAGGCGAAGGAAATTCTCATCACTAATCTGGTATTTGTACTCAATGACAAATGGGTGAAGTTTACTGAAGCGCAGCCACTTAACACGTAGCCAATTCACCGTATCCCCCTCCATATTCTTGCTGCGATTTAGTAGAAGAGTAGAAGCCAGCATCTTCAAGTCACTGAAGTCTGTGTGCATCATTCGCTGAACGATAAATGGAGGAGCTTTCTTTCGTGCACCGGCTATCGCCACTTCCCAATCACGAGTTGTATAAATTTTGAGATGCTTTGTAGCTCGCTCAATCAGGGAGTGCATTAGATCTACATCTAAATACGAGTGGCCACTCTCCATATACTTTAGATCAACAGTTTGTAGAGAAGGCAATGTTCTAATGGCGTACAACATGACTGCACAGATAAACTGGTTGCGATTTTGTCCACCGCAAGTATCTGAGAATGATGTGACGTGCGTGACGGTTGCTGGAAGTTTTCGCAAGTAATCCAGAAGGGCGGACCCTATATCATTTGCTCCCCTACCACCTTCTGTCTCGTCCCATATGTAATTGAATCCTTGTTGGGATGCCGATTCCAGTATCGTAAAGTTGTACACAGCAAGCTTCCTTCTATAATATATTTGTGAATCACCTGCATGTGGAGTAGAGAGAACTGCTTCAAGATCAAATGTTATGGCTCGATACGATTGGTCACTGCAAGCTTTTACTTTATCGCGACTCTTCTCCTCCATAGACTCTTTTTCTCGCCTTTTATGTGCTTCCCATGCATCATGCAAGTTCGTCTTCTCTGTATCCACAGCATTTCTGTAGCTATTACAAGTGGAGCACTGATCTTTCTTAGGAATAAAGAAGCCAAGATTAAATTGGGTATTGAAGACTCTTCGATAGATTTCTTGCTTAACAGGTGCTACTCCAAGCCTTTGACAGTAATCCTCACTGTACAAACGGTAAAGCTGTTGAATATTAAGATCAGGTGCCAAATACCGTTTACGTGAGTCTTTGCGAGTGTAATGCGATTCAACCTGCGGAAAGCTGTTTATGTGATCGACGATCTTCTGGATATTCTCATCTGAAGTTTTATTTGCAGGAACCTTTCCTTTCCGACCATCTTTTCCAACAAATAAACCAGTATCTGATTTACCTTTTAAAGCCCTGTTAACAATCTTGATTGAAATAGCAAGAGTACTGCAAAAGAAGTTTCTACAGACACGCATTCGATCATCATCGGACATCAAATAATACTCTCGACTTTTCTTGCGCTTTGTGCTTACAGCCTCTCCAGTTGCAGCATCTATGCTACGCCTGCGGACAGCAACTTCAGTGACTGCGCTGCAGAGGAACTGAGACTTGCACTGAATGTCTTGCAACGAGTAATACTCGTTGCATAATTGCACTTGCTTATCTTCCGAAATCATGACCCCACACTTAAAACGACATCCTTCTTCGCAACCCCCACATGGTTTTTTTCCCGCCACTAGTTTCCCTTTCCTCGAAACATACTCCTTTCCATTAGCTCGAGATAGCTGCCTAACATTTCGTTTCCAACCTTGTGTATTTCGTTTACGCTTTCGTGAACGCTCCTCCATATCTGATGGTGGTAGGCAAGGTGTAGATGCATCGTCGCTGAGAGGAAGACTTCCTGAGGGACCAGGCTCTTCGTTAGAGAGAGAGGTTGAACGAGTAGTCACTGTAACTTCTGTTGGATGTGGAGGATTAACTACATCAACTGTTGTTGGAAGCACTGAATCAGGTGACATCTGTTGAGAAGAAATAACCCCGACTGGAACTTGCAAAGGTTGCAAGATTGGTGGCCTACATGACATGTAAAATAAAAATAAATGCCAATTAAACACTCATTTTTAATAATTTAATAATCTTCCTTTATTGAAGTTCACATTCACAGAATGCATTGCGATTACAATGAAACATTCATAATCATAGTACACTGTAGTAACTGATGACAAGTTTAACAGAAGTTTAATTTAACTTTTGTATTTTCATCATAAGAGTAGTTTAAGTAAATTAATTCATCAATTATAATGGCAGAAATACAAGAAAATGACTACTCCATAGAGACAATGACTATTAGACCTTCATTTTAAAATAATAATTGAAACCACATTTGAAATGATAGTACAAAGAACTACCTTAGGCGAGTAATGATGATAACTTTACGGGTACGAGTTCTTTCCATCGGAGTGGCCATACTTGCAACATGAAGGTTGAAAGGCTCGGACGTCAGCAGGTGTGAATGGTCTAGCACTTCTACTGCAGAAACCTCTCTGCAAAAAGGCTCCAAGACTAGAGGAAGTGTAGGATCAAGCCCTTCAACTGTCATAGCAGGTGTACGATTAAGCGGAGAAGAAACCTCGAGGTCCAGAGGAAGCATAGTTGCAGGCAAATCAGTTGCCAGCGGGTGTGAATGGTCGAGCACTTCTACTGCAGAAACCTCTCTGCAAAAAGGCTCCAAGACTAGAGGAAGTGTAGGATCAAGCCCTTCAACTGTCATAGCAGGTGTACGATTAAGCGGAGAAGAAACCTCGAGGTCCAGAGGAAGCATAGTTGCAGGCAAATCAGTTGCCAGCGGGTGTGAATGGTCGAGCACTTCTACTGCAGAAACCTCTCTGCAAAAAGGCTCCAAGACTAGAGGAAGTGTAGGATCAAGCCCTTCAACTGTCATAGCAGGTGTACGATTAAGCGGAGAAGAAACCTCGAGGTCCAGAGGAAGCATAGTTGCAGGCAAATCAGTTGCCAGCGGGTGTGAATGGTCGAGCACTTCTACTGCAGAAACCTCTCTGCAAAAAGGCTCCAAGACTAGAGGAAGTGTAGGATCAAGCCCTTCAACTGTCATAGCAGGTGTACGATTAAGCGGAGAAGAAACCTCGAGGTCCAGAGGAAGCATAGTTGCAGGCAAATCAGTTGCCAACGGGTGTGAATGGTCGAGCACTTCTACTGCAGAAACCTCTCTGCAAAAAGGCTCCAAGACTAGAGGAAGTGTAGGATCAAGCCCTTCAACTGTCATAGCAGGTGTACGATTAAGCGGAGAAGAAATCTCGAGGTCCAGAGGAAGCATAGTTGCAGGCAAATCAGTTGCCAGATGTTCAGTAGAAGTTCCTAAGACAGACAAAATGCATACCCAAGTTAAACAATGTAAAGAAACACGGAGGGATGCATCGCTGGTTTTAATATTCACTATGGCAAGCAATACCGGTCTATGCGTCTGCAGGTGTGTTCTGGTGGTCACGATCCTACCTGTAGTTGCTTAATAATACCGATGAGACGTCCATGACATCGCCTTTCGATGCAGCCCAAACCTTACTGCATAATACCGCATAATTTTTACAATTTTACCACATAAGCCGATTTCGAGCTTTAAATCACTTAATTTCCCAAACATCAACATTTATTTTCCATAATTTTACAGCATTTTCTAAGGTTCCTATTAATAAGCTTACCATCATCACTGGATTCCTCGATTGAATCATTAAGGTCCATGATCATCTGAAGCGCTTGTGCAGAACTGAAACGATGCACTCGTTTATGCATTTCAATAATAATGTATTGAGAGCAGAAACAGTAAACAATAAGCAGTAAACACTAAAGATTTCGAGATATTGTTTCTGTTATTTTTAATGTAACTTTTATTATTTTTGTAACGGGGACGACGATAAACAGTAATGGCGAATGGCGTGGAAGTCAACAACAAAGACAAGGCGTTAAAAAAAGAGGGTGCACATAGGTATTAAGTGCGCTTGAGCTATTTGCGCTCTATGGATTTCAGCCAATGAGACTTAGCCCAATTGTGTTTTGGTGCCAAGTGATCCAAATTAACATCGTAAACGTTAGTACCTTTGTGCTCCGATGTATATTTCTTCCAGGCATAATATTATTATGCACTACTTTTTTGAAAAACCCAAAAAAGTGCGCTTAGCACCTTTGTGCTTCCAGCCATCGATATAACCACGGACTATTATTATAAACGACTGTGTAATACTGTGAATAACCAATGCAGAGACCTATTCGTCGGTATACATCGGATAGATCATCGCTAATGTAACTCTTCAAAATCTAGGTCATTATTTTAGCTGTGTGAGCCGAAATTATTGGCCGCCTGTTTACAGGCACATCTGGTAGATTCGATGGGCATAAAATTACCGCAGCATACGGCACACACGCTGCGGCGGCGGCGACCGATGTTTAGGCCGAGACCGACTGACTGACTGCACGCCCCATTGGTTTTTACTAGCCGAGCAGACGACAACGAGCAGACGACAACTGGCAACGAGTCGAATAGTAAAGTTGATAAAATTGCGGCACAATAGCAATATCGGTCGGGGATGTGTCAGGCCATTTATTTGTCTTTCACCAGCGATCGGTAGGTGAGCCACGCCCGAAGGCAGTTTCAGGGCCTGCGATGTTATACACGCGCCGCCGATGCAACACAGCGTATACGTACCAGATGTATAGTCTATAGGCCTATGTGGAGTCAATTACAGTTGTATACGTACGTAGGCATTCTTCCAAGTCTCCATCTAGTCTTCCTTTCCTCCTCCTACTCCTCCTCCTCCCCGTCCAGATCTGGCTTGTTTACTGGCGACCTTTGGAGATGTCGTTTCTTTTTCTTTTAGCCGCAGAAGCATCATGCAGTTAGCCTAGCTGGAGTGAGATAACTCGTTCTATAGCTGTAGGTCAAATGAGTGCGCTATTAAGATCATAAGAGATTGAGTTGTATAGACCTATGCACTAACTGCGCGTGCTTCAGTATTTTACTGCACCGTTATCCTTGAAGAAAAGCACGAGGATCAACTTGAGGCCACGGAGTAAAACTTGCAAAGTTCGATAGTACTGGGATAGAGATGCTGGTGCATGATAAGGTCACGATGCTGAGCATCAAAGGCGCGGGTAGTCTCTATATTTAAGGATGCGGCTGTCACTTTTGGAGTGGAGATCTGTGGGTTATCAAAACTGAATAATCGTCAGGTGAAAGGTTTTTAAGACGTTTTCTCACCAGTGCAAAGTAGATCACTTTGTGTGGTGCGGTGGTGTATTTGTGGGTTGATGCCTGGGAGTCGGAGGCTTCCAGGTTCGAATCAACCTCAAGCCGCCGATTAGAAACCTTGATCAAGTTCTTCACTCGCAATTGCTCGTGCATGTGCTTCGGTGCAGGGCTGTTTTCAAGGAATTTTTAGAACTGCACAACCCCTTCTTTCCTTTCCAATCCTTCATGGTAAATTACTTCCAATCGGAGGACAATGACCTCTTTGCAAGTTTTAACTGTACAGAAGTGCTTCTACAACTGCACAAATTCGTTTAGAACTGCACATTTTGTGTACAACTGCACGTTAAAAAACTCCGATGCATGCTGTGGCGTCCGCGCTGTAGTCGGGAGCGCCTCTGAGTAGTTAGCTTGAAGGGCGCTATAGCCAATACGAGAAATAAATAAATGAATATATTACAATGCCTTTAAGGAAATGCCTCTGCAGCTGGTTTGTTGCTTTAGACCGATAATGCTTAACCTACGTCAACATCACCCAATGAAACCAGTTTTTCTGTGTTTTCCTCGCATTTCTTTTTCTTCAACCGAATAACATATATTTACTGCTGCAAATAGGACTAAGTTCATTTTATATGCTCAGTATATTCAAGCAGAAATGCGTCAACCAATTAACCAGCATTTCAACGTTTTTACACTTTTTGAAACGTTTGCCACTGATAAGCTTAATTGGCAGTTGGCCAAACACAAGAAGGGAAAGACCAACGCCCGACGCTCAGCTTGCATTGGCATTCCTGCTCGTACATGCTTTCACTTAGGCTATCTATAGTCCTAACGTGGCCAAGGAACTAATTTTTTCTAATTTCAAATTGATATGTTGTTCAAAGAGAAAGTGCTGCCTTAATTGCTTCACATAGTTTTTCAATCAAGGAGGCATTCACATGTGTTTGATAGCTTAATTAATACTTTGGTTAATATGCAGGCGCAAGTTGCGCGTAAGAATTTAGAAATGAGCCGTTGCATCTTGCATTCTGATGTCTGGTTAAAGTTTAGGTTAAGCAGGAGAATGTTTAATATGTCTTTATATCAAAAGAATATTGCTGTGGAAACAAATGGCATGAGAATGACGAACGTAACTTGAATCAGAGGCAAAATGCGCTTGCGTGAAACTTCCAAATAACTATTCCGAAGGCGAATTCTTTCCTGTTTAGACGTGTGTGCGTTTGAAGAGAAAGATCGCCTGCCTCGCTGCTGTAAGTGCTTTCGTATGCAGCGTGGCACAGATCTCGTGCTGATGGCAGAGTAGGCCTAGATAATTATGTATAGACTATAATAATGTTTCTGATGCAAAGCTTCTTTCACGGTTTCTCACGGTATAGACCAGTATTCAAAACCAATACATGCAGCGAAATTCTCCAGAAGTTGTGTCATTAACCGACTGTAGATGGTTTACAGTTTGCTTTACACATGCTGCCGACGTCGAACTTGTATCTTGGCATTTACGAGGCTCCTTTAAAATATATATTAAGATATATAAAGATATATAAAGATATGAATTATAAGAGTTGGTGAAAAATCCTTCGTCCTCTATTGCTATTGTAGAAAAGGCTTGAGTGTTTACATTTTATGTAGGACAAGTTGGACAACCCCTGTCCTCTATTGCTATTGTAGAAAAGGTTTGAGTTTCTTCATTTTATGTAGGACAAGTTGGACAACCCCTGTCCTCTATTGCTATTGTAGAAAAGGCTTGAGTTTCTTCATTTTATGCATACGGACAAGTTGGACAACCTCTGTCCTCTATTGAGATTGTGAGAAAAGCTTCGTCACTTAGGACCAGTATAGGCTAACAAAGAACGAATTCCAAAGCCATTAACAACACTACATCCAATGAGTTTTCAACTGGTGACAGTGGCTGTCACGATGGTGTATATAGGTCTACATGTACGGCCTGCTCAAGGTCGTTACACTGTCTCTGCTCCGTTGATTAAAATGAACCGCAGGTTTGAACCCGCTACCGTTGTATTAGAAGCCAAGCAGTCTACCGATGGGCCACCCACTGATAGGCGTGTCGCACATATCGATAGGCGTATCCAGCCACAGAAGTTGATGTATTTGCTGCTGCGCGACTAATTGTGAGTGATATACTATTATTGTTGTATGGTTATATCATGTTGCACTGGATGTTTGTTTGTATGTTGGTTGAAGGTCGATATATCTGCAAAGTTGTTTGGTTTTAAATAACCAATTGTGCTTTGAATTTCGACCAGATGGCGCCGCTATAATAGCATCTTGCGCTCGTTGTTTTCTGTGCAGCAGCCTAAAAGCGCCTTACAGTTGCTGCTGCTGCTGATATTGGTTGATTGAAGCCCTGGCACTGCTGGCATTGCCACTGGCGCTGCTGCTGCTGCTGCTGCTGCTGCTGCTGCTGAGGAATGTGGACAGGTTGTTGCTGTTGTTGTTGAGGCTGCTGAGCCCCAGATCGGACTACTTCTTCGCTTGGCCGGTGATAGCGGCGCCGCCTATCGTTCGGGGCTGCTGCTGTGAAAAGGTTCTGAGGTGATCAACGGGAGGCGACGAAGACAAACACGTATACAGACACATTGAGCGAACTTCCGACTTCAGATCGCGCTTCACGCTGGAGCGGAAAAGAACGACGCCTAAGTACGGGCAGGCGGTAAGTAGACGATTATGCTGTAATGGCAGTCTTATCCACCGTCTATATTTTGCATCCACCTCTGTCTCTCTCTTTCTCTCTCTCTCTGTCTGTCTCTCTCTCTCTCTCTGTCTGTCTCTTTCTGTCTCCGTCTTTTCAGGTGAGATAAAAAGATGTGTTGTTGTTCTTCTGTCAATTTAAGGATGCACTTTCAGGTACGACTATAATATATGACTGGCAGCTGATCATCTCCTCGCGATCGCTCTATTTCGCTCCTAAGTCGTGCGTCAACGATCGTAATCGTAATCTACAAATTTCTAGAGCGCCACTCGAAAGCCAAGCGCGGAGCGCCAGCTTATTCACGAGCGCTGCGTTGAGTCAAAAGAGTTGTCCGTAAGAATAGTCCATGGTGGTTCGGGTCGAGTTACCATAGGATCAGAGGAGCGGAACAGCTACTAAGGCGGGTGTCGTCTGGGTCGGGAACTGGAAGGTGGAGGAACAGATGAGACACTGCAGCGTAAGACGAACAGCTGCGTTTTTTCAGCGTTTCTCCTGTAGTGTAACATAATTAGGCCTATCTGGACTATCCTATACGCAGTTTATACCACTCTCCATCTTTAGCCACGAATATCATGACAGGAGTCTATAACATCGGCAGTCAGCCTTCATTCCCAGTACGACACCTTTGCATGACAAGATGGTGACTCGAGAATCTTCATTTTCCTCTATAACATTTATAACATCAGTAACCTGACGGATGGGCGCGTGTTTATGGCTGCTACTAATTTATTACATTATTATCATTACTAAACTTTGTTGTCACTTCTGTGTTTTATTTTACATGTTTTAATTGTTACCTCGTTCGGTGTGTCACCCATGGATTTGTCTTATTTTCAATTTAAACGAATATACACATAAGTTATTCGTTTGTCTCGCTGCACATAGCGGTCCTTAATGTAATGTAATGTAAATCTTCGAGAATTTCTCAGCGCCCACAAAAGCCACGTCAGGGAGACCAGCTTATTCACCGGCGCAGATCGAAGCGTGTGTTTAGGACATAGATCTATATATAATAGAAAGTGGGATAAACAGAATATGGACACAAGATGTCAGAAGAGATGCAGTATAAGGTCAAGTTATGAAAATTCTGTTTATATGCGTCTGTTGATGAACTTTTTGTTGGTCGTGGTTTTCTGATTGCTTATTGAGCGCTCATCTGTCGGCCAAGCCTACCTTGGGCGGGATGCATTATAGGCTAAATTCCTTATCCTCCTAAGGTTAGGTGCCTGCATAAGCTTTTGATTTCAAATGAGGGTATAAGGCATACTCGATGCTTTTCCATACCCTAAAGGCCTAAACTAAAGCCCTTGAATAATAAAATTGTATATACAATAATGTGTGTACACTTATTTTTATATATAACAGATTAAAGTGAATTATACATGTACTTCTCACATAATATTATTGCTTTTCAGTTATTTGCTGCTAAAGATAGATGTGCAGATTTATATAAAAAATGTGCATGTGTATAATATTATGACGTAACATATGCTTGTTTCTTTAAACATTCCCGTCAATGTTTTATCCCTATACCACACTTAAGAGCTGCCTCAGGACCATTCTCTATCTCTGTTTCTCTTATTTGTCTGCGTGTTTTGTGCAGCAGACCTTCAGCTATGGAATCGTTAAAATGCGATGTGGTATACACAAGGGCGGATACAGAAATTTTCGAAAGGGGGGGGGCAGAATTTTGGGTCTTCTTGGTGGGACAGGGGGAAAATTTCGTTGCCGCCACAAAAGTTGATGACCTTTTTTTAGTCGTCATCCGTCGTGTCGAGAGTAACGATAAATCAAGCGGAGGGGCCACGTCCCATGCGATTTTTAATAGGGAGGGTGGGCCTGATGTCTTTCTTTTCTCTCCCGCTGCATTTATTTAATGGCTTGTTGAAACCAAATGGGGGCTACGTCCCTTGCAATTTTTAAATGGGGGGGCCATGGCCGGATTGGCTCCCCCCGGATCCGCCCCTGGGTATACACTAATCTTTGGTTGGCTGGATTCTACTCTCCATCAGAGACCAGCGAATCATCGATTCTTTTGCTGCTAAATCAAATGCTCAAAATTTAATGTCTGAATCATAGGGTTGGCTGTCCAGCTACGAAAATTAGAGGAATACTTTCTGTCGTCTGGTATAAGCAAGAGAAATATTTCAATAGTTTGGTAGTTTAAATGTCCTCCGACCGCCTTTACCTCAACCCTGTTAAAACAGAATTTATCATATCCTTAATCTTCCAGATCAGATCAAGAAAATTCGTCGCCATTCTGTACATCCACCACTAATTCTTTATCTCCGACACTCTTTGACATCTCTATGTTTCCAATAACATCTCAAACCTCTCGCGCGTGCACGTGTGTGTGTGTGTGTGTGTGTGTATGCCTCGTGCACATCTGTGACCTCCGTCGCATTCGACCCATGCATGCACAACTTTGAAACCCCATCCACTATCGTTACCTCGATTGTCCACTCCAGGCTTGATTACTGTAATCTCCTTTTGCTCAGTCTCGAATCCATCCAAGTCAAGCGAGTACAACTTATCCTAAATTCTCTTTTTTGAACTGTCACTATATAGGATAGCGTAGCATCACCATTTCACTTTCGTTCTTACATGTAAGTCACTCATCTGCTTCAAATATATCCATCGCTAACTTATACAACTAACTACACAGCAAATAATTGCGGCCATAGTACCTCGCGAGCTCTTATCCATTTATTCACCCCATTCCATACTAGACGCGATCTTCCTTCTATATTATTATCTCCCGTCCCACAGTCGTTACTCGTCTCTGATACAACGTATAGCTCTCGTGGGTAAACAGAGGTTCTGCCTTTTGCAGTGATGCTTTAGAAATTTGGAGCTTACGATTACAAATTCTGGCTAGTTGAATATTTTAGTCGTTTGAAAGTTTTGACTAATGAGAAATAATTTTAAGGTTTATTGCAATTAAAGGCTTGTGCACATGTGAGCTCCTGTTAAAACTTCTGTTGGATTCAATAGGCATATATACTCGTTGCTACTCGTTGCATATAGTACGACGCCTTTAATTAATGGATAACATGCATGTTCAGAGGCAAATGCCTGACCTTACTAATATTCCTTACCTAAAGTCATCTACCTTAAAACGCAAATAAGCTATTAGCCTATCTGGTCGTCACCAATCTGTGCATATAAAATAGAATTTCTCACGATACATAACAATCCAACCGTTCGTATTGTCTAGTTCTCTACCATACCTCATACCTCTCTCTCTCTCTCTCTCTCTCTCTCTCCCTCCCTATCTCCCTCCCTCCCTCTCTCTCTCTCTCTCTCTCTCTCTCTCTCTCTCTCTCTCTCTGTGTGTCTCCACTCTCTCTCTTGCTCTGTCTCTCTGTCTCTCTCTTTCTCTCTGTCCCTCTGTCTCTCTGTCTGTCTCTCTCTCTCTGTCTCCCTCTTCCGACCTCCAGACTCCCCCTCTCTCACATTCTGCAATCGTTGCTTAATCTACGATACATCATGCAGCTCCTTAGATCGAACTCACATAAGAGACTCGCTCACCCCTCTCTCGCAATTCAACCTTAGCACTCACCCCCCACCAATAGCTTTCTCTCTCTCCCACAGCTTTTCACTCAACACTGAAAACCGAACTCTATGATCCTCATTCCGTATAACTACACCATCCAATAAGCACTACAGTCAACAATGTGCACTGCAGATGTAGTGCGGACTTGATTTGGTATACAGCACCAACGAATTATACTCTGGTCTCTTTGGTGCAGCTTTTGCCTAGCGTTGAAAAATTGCGCACGTTCGCATTTGCATAAGACTACCGCACGGTGCCTTGGATTATCTTACGGTGTCTTGACTTATCTCACGTTGCCATGACTTATCTCACATTGCCTTGGCTTATCTTACATTGCATTGGCTTATCTATACAGTGTCTTGACTTACTTCCTTGTGTTCCTATAGTACCGCACTTTGTCTTAACAAAGTCATTGTTATCGTGAAGCAGTTCAGTAGTGGAAAACCTCAGTGGACATTATCACAGCTTTCAAGAGGCAGCTTGGATAGATGTGCTGTTAGGTATTAGAGGTCAACCTGCAGTGGTTCATAATTCAGATTAGACATTTTCTGAAGCACTTAAAACCTTTGTATACTGTTATGCAATGTTACGTTGCGTTACGTTAGGCCCATGTTAATTTTTATTATGCTATGTTAGGTCTATGTTAAGTTAGTATGTTATGGTGTGTTATTTTATTGTATATTATGTTATATCATATCATATTTATTCATTTCGAGAATTTATATTATGCCTCTTCAAGAGATCTACACAAAGACTATCTCATATCATATCATGTCATATCATATTATATCATATCATATCATATCATAATCATATCATTTCGTATCATAATCATATCATATATCGCATTATCGCATGACATCATATCACATGATATCATAATTATCTTATCATATCATTATATCATATCACATCATATCATATCATAGCATACCATATCATATGATTCTTATCATAATAATATTATATCATTTCATTTCATATCATATCATCTGTTTATAATTATTACATCATGAATTTATGATGTCTTGGAACAGAGTAAGTTTATTCCTTATGTTTGGTGTGTCAATCTTGCGTTAGGTTATATTTAGATATGTAGGCCTATATATATATTGTTCAGTATGTAAATGCTTGTACTTTGGAAGTGCCAGTCTGGAGGAGGGGAGAGGGGACGCTAATCATCCTTGATACCACACAGTGTTTTTAAACAGCAGCAAGCAACTTGCAGTTAGAGTAGCGTCAAAATATATTCAGTGAAAGTGTGTGCGTGTGTGTATATGCCTATATGGTTGGTTAGGTGGTTGTATGTGTGCGTGTGTGTGTGCGTGTGTGTGTGCGTGTGTGTGTGTGTTGGATGCTTCAGGAACCCTGACTGAGAGACGGTTGAGACTGCTGTGCTTGAACTGTCCCTAAAGTGAGTTAAAGATGCATTTGGCGCGAGAGGGGCTTTATAGCTTCATGCGGTGAGAGAGGAACTGACTGCCTGCAGTGTCTGCTTCACCTTTTTTTCACCGAACCCAAACGTGAAGAAAAATGTGAAGAAAGCGAACGCAGTTTATCGTTCATCGGAGAATAAGCGAAAATCTAGCTGACGCATTGTGCGACTGAAAGAAATAGGGAGGGAGAAGGGATGCAGAGAGGAAAGAGAAACAGACAGACATAGACAGAGACAGAGAGAGCGAGAGAAAGAGAGCGAGACAGACAAAAAGACAGCGAGAGAAAGAGAAACAGTGCGCGTTATAGTTGGCTAGAATTACCATCTATATAGGCTATATTTCCTTTTTTCATCGACGCTCGTCTATAGGTAAGGCATACCTCATTGTGTATACTCTGCAAATATAGCCATGTTATTTAAGTGAGTACGCTGCTGGACTTAAGCTAACATTGAAACTGCACTTACATTTCTAGCAATGTCCACACGATCATTTGCATGCATGTTAAATCACGAATAAAAGACGTTACGCAACTTTATTAGATCGTTGAACTCATCGCCCATGCATCTGAGAGAACAGTTTATTTCGTACGAATTTAGTTCGGTCTTACGATCATGCGGATGAATACCATTCTGTCCGGTAGACGGACGAACGGACGGACGGACGAACGGACGAACGACTACAATGGTTCGGTCAGCGTCGAATTCTGCAGAGACGCTGAAGAGAATGAGCCATCAACGTAGATCAGTCAAATGGTAGTAAAGTCGTTCGCAAGAGACTCCTATTTCAAGCAGCAGCAGCAGGAATACGTCTACGGACTCAAACGCCTATTAAACACAGACTCCTATGTGGCTCTATTCTAAATCTGAGGCGCACACATGTAGTGACTCTGAAGGAATGCATTGACTCTAAGGTACACGGCTGTCGTGCCCGCTATAGGAGAACATTGACATACGAGTACACTCTATAACTTAGAAGAACTCGGTGGCACCATCATATTAGCAACATTGAATCTGAGCAGGAGCATTGAGTCTCATGAGCAGGAACATTGAGTAATGAGGACAAACATTGACTCACGTATTTACTCTTAGATGCATACATTGGCCTTGAGGCATAGTTTGCTAAAATGATGTTATTATCCGTTGTAACGGAAGAAGAGGACGACCAAACAGAGAGTGGATATATAGACGACATCAAAGAGTGGTGTAATCAAGACATTTACAGCTTAAACAGGTCTGCTCGGGAGTTGGGACCGCGGACTTTGGAAGAGAACGATAAAGTGTGCATTGGACACCTACGGGTTGTTAACCCATGGAGGATGATGATGATGATGATGATGATGATGATGATGATGATGATGATGATGATGATGATGATGATGATGATGATGACGATGACGATGACGATGACGATGACGATGACGATGACGATGACGATGACGATGACGATGACGATGACGATGACGATGACGATGACGATGACGATGACGATGACGATGACGATGACGATGACGATGACGATGACGATGATGATGATGATGATGATGATGATGATGATGATGATGAATGGCATTCTAGCATCATGCTATAAGGTCACAGGCCAGCGCAGAGTAGAAATCTTGAAGAGGAGCTATAAAAAAGTATGTACAGCGGTCACGTGGTCTTTCCGAACTCCTTCAAAACCGACTTCATGATACGTGTTGCGCCTTAGACCTGTAAACAGTCGATTTGTGGTGGTACATGTATTTGCAGTTTAACGTCACTGTGTGGTAACATAGACCATTAGCGACGACCTCCTCCTTTATCCAGGCTTGGGACTGGCACTGGCAGAGTGCAACCAGTGGCGGAGTTGTACTTTGTAGATCTTCTTTTCTCTTTTCCCCCCTGATAATTAAGGGTCTGTCAAAAGTAACGCGTCGATGTACGAAGGGGTGGTTGGTTGGTGGCAAACAGTAACTGTTGTATAGCTGCATGCAGTTCATAGAATGGGACGCAGGGGACTCGTTTCTGTCACATAAACTCTACGATAGGCCTATGTCGAATCATACCTGAGTCGACTATAGCATCGTTTAGAGCAGATTTGTGGAAACAGTGTAGACTATAGACGGTAACGGTACCGGTTTATTTTCGTTTAGAACTAATGACGTATATTCAGCTGAGACTGAAGCAATTACCTGTTAACAGCTTTTCAGACGTTGTCCATATGCTGCAAAACTTTGTTGTTGGCGTTTAACGACACTGCCGTTAAATTTTAAAACAGATCAGTGCTGTCCTCTTCGTTTATCCAGACTTGGGACTGGCACTGGTAGAGTGCAACCAGTGGCGAAACTTTTTCATGACTTTGATTTCTTTCCTTCTATGTATTCAGCCCAATTAGTCTGCAGTTACTTATCTCTCATTTTGAACTTGATCTGGCGTCCAATTCCGTCAGCCTGTCTGCCAATTCAAACTCACAACCATTCACTCTATAAGAGGTCTGACACTGATGTATCTCAACTGGTTAGTCTAAGGGCGTTGAATTTCTGGCCAACCTATAAACAAATTTAATGTGCTTTTAAAATAAAAAGTTGCTTTTTAAAAGACTTGAAAAGCGTTTTCGTAAAATTTGCTGAGTCGGGATCACCAGGCGAAAGAAAGTCAGGAGTTCCCCGTCGGGTCTAACAGTAGAATCATGCACTTTGAGAGCAAATCCCATAGCCCCTTTTAGAATTCTAGTGTGCTTCTACGCCAGAATGATAGTGTTATAACTATTTGCAAACGTGTCACATCGCGAAGTCTTGTACTTTGCATATCCCATGTTCGTGCTCTTACAACAGTCATTGCTTGACTACGTTGACAGTCTGATACTGCGCCCTACTCAGGCGCGGATTTAGAGGGGGGCGGAGCCGGCGTACGCCCCCCCTAAACCTGCAGCAAATGTTCAAACCGATAACTAATTTATAATCGTTTCACTGTTAACTTTCAGTGGAGACCAGTGTTTAATCTAGACGTCTCTGGGGAGAAGTTCCCCCCCCGGGATTGACATTTCCCCCCCAGAAAAATTTGACGAAATGATATTGGTTTTTAGTTACTGTTTTCATCTTTGTTTTATATGAAGTGTTATAATATAGGCCTACCGTGATATTATTTATCATTATACGATTAAAATGGCATTATTTACTACTATAATATATGATGCTATCATGTTAAGATGACACCTTAAAATGCAGTCATTGCAATGTGGAAATCCAAAACGTTTCTAATGGGTCAATGAAAAAGTACAGCTATTTTGCTAAGATGACACCCTAAAATGCTGCCATTGCAATGTGGAAATTCAAAAAGTTTCTAATTGGTCACTGAAAAGTACAGCTATTTTGCTAAGATGACACCTTAAAATGCTGCCATTGCAATGTGGAAATTCAAAAAATTTATGATGGGTCACTGAAAAAGTAGAGCTATTTTGTTAAGATGACACCTTAAAATGCTGCCATTGCAATGTGGAAATTCAAAAAGTTTCTAGTTGGTCACTGAAAAGTACAGCTATTTTGCTAAGATGACACCTTAAAATGCTGCCATTGCAATGTGGAAATTCAAAAAGTTTCTTATTGGTCACTGAAAAGTACAGTTATTTTGTTAAGATGACACCTTAAAATGCTGCCATTGCAATGTGGAAATTCAAAAATTTTCTAATGGGTCACTGAAAAAGTACAGCTATTTTCGTTAAAATTACACCTTAAAATGCTGCCATTGCAATGTGGAAATTCAAAAATTTTCTGATGGGGAGGGGCACATCCCCCTCCCCATACCCCTCCCCCTCCCAGTCTCGGCGCTACGCGACTCACGAGCGTCCTTCGGACGCTCAATTGTCTCCCCCCAGAAACCTGAATTCCCTCCAGAGGACGGGGACTAGATTAAACACTGAGTGGAGACCAGTGGTTTTATATGAGAAACTATATATTTTTAAAGTATCATAACATTTTCTATAAAAGGATCATTATAGTTTTGCGTGATCCAATTTCATATATATATATATATATATATATGCTTATATATATACGGGATTGGATTGGTAGTATTTACGGCGTTTTTTTACGCCCCCCCTAACCAGAAATCCTGGATCCGCCTCTGCTACTTGAGTTCAGCTTCCTCTTACAATAGTTTGACCTGACCTTATATATCATTATAAAATCAGTTTGTATGATGACTGGGCCACAGTGGCGGCGCCAGGATTTTCGTTTTGGGGGGGGCTGGATTTTCGGGAAATATTTTCCGTTTTCAATCGCAAAAATTTCTGACGACCTTTTTTCCGAAATCCGAAGAAAATTTTTCATTTTCGCCGTCAAAATTTCTGACGACCTATTTTTTTTAGCCATTTGATCGAAATCTTCGAAAATGGTCCTTTTTCGTAATCAGCCGAACTGTCTGTCAAGCCTCGTGCGTACCTTTACGGTTATTTTGGAGGGTGGTAATCGTGCAGATATTTTAGTTTTTACATGGGAAAAAATGGATGGCCTTTTTTTTAGGGGTGGCTTAACCCCCCTAGCCCTCCTAGCGCCGCTACTGCTGGGCCATCGTCATCTTCTACCTCCTTTGTCGTAGGTCCTTTTTTCTCTTTGCCTCACTTTGATACTTGCATATTTCACTGAACGTAGATAACCTTGCGACCTTATCCTTGATCTCTAAAATGCTTCGTTGCTTCGCCATAAATTAAACACATTAAACTTGCGCATCTATTTAGCCTCATAACCACTGCGGTATACCACAGGTAGCTCTAATGCATTTCCTCTGACTCCCCCGGTAACTAATGCAACGTACCTACACAGCAGACCCTCAATGATTGGGGTTGGAGGCGGTAGCGCTTTGGATAGCAGTGGGCGAGCGGTAACGAGTTCGAGTCCCCCGTTGGGCGGACATGCTTTGTAGGCTGCTATTAGCGCCGTGTATTGCAGGCTGTCTGTTAGTAGTTAAGTTTGTTGTTAATTAAGATTACTGCGTAATCTCTACATGAAAAGCGCAGTGCGTTTGCAGACGTTTAATTAAAGAAATTTATTTTTGGTAGTAACCTAGTAGTATTATTGAGTTGTCACACAGACCCTGATTGGGTTGTTACACAGAATGGATTGCTACACAGACCCTTGATTGCGTTGTTACAAAGACCCCTGAATGGGTTGTTATACAGACCCCTGAATGGGTTGTTATACAGACCCCTGAATGGGTTGCTAATCAGACCCCTGATTGGGTTGTTACAACAGTACAACGGATTGGGTTGTTACACAGACCATTGATTGGGTTGTTACCCCTGAATGGGTTGTTAATAAAAAAAAAACTGATATTTTTGTTCTTCCTGGTCGCAGCAGAGACGAAGAGAACTGTGTGGATCGGTGAGAGAGTCGTTCCGTTCAGCGATGGCCCGTCTTCAGGAGGACGTCCGACGGCTGCGCTTCTGGCGCTCCCTCGTCGCAGAATTCCTTGGCACGATGTTCCTCGTGCTGTTCGGCTGCGGCGCCTGGACACAGGCCGGTCATGAGTCGAGTCCAGACACGGTCAAGATCGCCTTTGCCTTCGGACTGACCTACATCGCCGTACTCTACTGCATACGCAACGTCAGCGACGGCTACATCAACCCTGCGGTGACCATTGCCCTGCTGGCGACCAGACGGGCCAGCGTCATCCGGTCCCTGCTCTATCTGCTCTGCCAGATCGTCGGAGCGATTCTCGGAGCGGCCTTTGTGTTCGGTATCACGTCGGCCGAGCTGCGAGCGAAGCACCCAAGCGGAATCGGATGCACCGTGCTGTCTGCCAACGTTGCCGAAAGTCATGGATTCGGTGTGGAGTTCTTCGCCACCTTCTTCTTCGTCTTCGTCGTCTTCGCTTGCTCTGAGAAGACCAGACGAGAAGAGGTCGTGACGTCACCCGTCATCATCGGACTCACGTACGGAGCTATGGCACTCTTCGCAGTAAGTTCTCTTTCTCTCGTCTTACAACGCTACATGAATCACATCGCTGGAGTTCACTTGCACACTGCGTGTCTTGAAGTAATGTATTCCTTGAAATGATAATATAGTTGATGCATTAATACATTACTACGGTACGGTATTCGTCCTTGTGATATTCATATAGCGCGTAATCACAATTAGGCTACAGTTCACTTGCACTGCTTATCTTAACGTAACGTATTCCTTGAAAATATGGCCTACTTCAGCTGATATAATACTACAATTCGTCTTTGTGATATTTATATAGCGCGTGCTGATCCCGGGCGATGCACTCTCCTAGTAGGCTACCTGTTATACTGGTTGCATGAAGCATTGAAGCGTGTCAATGCAGCGGAAATGAAACATTGGAGGTGTATGTCTATTGCTTTGCATATTGAGAAGCATTGGTGCTTATCCGACGCCATTTAGATGGTGGACACGGCAATCCTTTAATTTCTGCATTCTTAAACATGTATTTGGTCAACAGTAGGCAAAAGACGATTTTTTGGAATCAGGTGTGTGATAAGTTCTGTTTGTGAATTTCATCTTGTTGTGACTGCATTCTCGAGAATTCTAGCATTCTATAGCTTGCAGGTAGACAGTGCCTAATGTGTGAAAATATACGTGCCTGGACGCCCCTTACCTCTCCAAAAGAAGTGCCTGGACACCCTTACCTTTCCAGTCTGAGCTATCCAATTAGTGGCTGGACGGCGTTCAGATTTAAAAACAAGTGCATGGACGCCGTCCATGACCGTCCAGGCACACCTTAAGCCCTGCAGGTAGACTTAATTATGTGATCATAGCGTTCTAAAAACGATAAATATAATAATTGGTAATGAAGAACAATTATAGATAATTATTGGTAATGAAGGACCGTTACATTTGTATAACCATGCCATTACTTTCATGATTAGATCTACCCCACAAATATTTTCCAACTACATCATGTATACAAGCAGCAAGAGGATGTTAATTAATGCACTGCACTGCACTGCACTTGAACAACCCAAAATGTGCACATTTAAGATGACAAAATTTATGTGTGATGGTTTGCACTTGCGTACACATTGAATATGCCAACAGCCTAATCTTGGGTCGCAAAGACAGTGATGTATGGCTTCTGTCGCCTACTTATCTCCTGTTCTCAATCTTCGGTTATCTTTCGGCTTGGTTAAATCTCGTCCAATATAATTGCAGCCAGGGTTGAACTTTTTTGGACATTCCCACTTGTCTTTTCCGTTTTATGTAGATGCAGATCGGTTTGCTTTGCACCGCTTCACGTAAACGAATCTGTCTCTATTCATCGCCATGCAGTTCTATACTTATCAGTTTGGATATATTTATGCCGTACCAGTTGACCTACTGTGAGCCTGCTTATATTTTTCCAGTTTGCTTCTACATATATAGGCTATAAATGGACCTAGCCTGATCTTTTCGCCTACAATTACTTGCTCTATCAGTGGACAAAGAGCTTAATAATATTCTGGGCATGCACAACCACTGCATCATCACTGTCTCTTTCACCTTACAATATATCGGTGCAAACATCGAGGACCTTTGAGGCTTTTGTCAGCTTAGGTTTTTGTCTAATAACCTGGATCAGTTTCTGTCATCGCCTGAAGTTGAGATCAGTTGAGTGTTCTTGATCAGTGAGGAAATAGAGAACGACTGTCAGTTTATTTCTTCCTCTATTGCTGTCTGTTTCTATGGCTATATTATGTTCCCTCTATATGCCTATCTATAGATCTGTCTTACTCCGGGTCTCTCTCCTCTCTCTCTCTCTCTCTCTCTCTCTCTCTCTCTCTCTCTCTCTCTCTCTCTCTCTCTCTCTCTCTCTCTCTCTCTCTCTCTCTCTCTCTCTCTCTCTCTCTCTCTCTCTCTCTCTCTCTCTCTCTCTCTCTCTCTCTCTCTCTATCTCTCTCTCTCTCTCTCTCTCTCTCTCTCTATCTCTAATTATCTCTCTCTATCTCCTCTAACTATCTCTCTCTATCTATATCTCTCTTTGTCTCTCTCTATCTCTCTTTCTATCTCTCTTTCTATCTGTCTCTCGTTTTCTCTCTGTCTGTCTCTCTGTGTGCCTTTCCCTCTGCCTCTCTCTGTTTGTCAATCTGTTTGTCTGTCTGTATCTTTTTCTCTATGAGGTCACGTCTTTGCTTATGGCTGTTTTCTCTTATTTTTCTCTTTATTTCTCCTCTTACTTTACACTGATGTGTATTCTATCCCTGTCTTCTCTGTCCTCCTTATCTGTCTGTCTGGCTGTCTGTTTGTCTCTGCTCATCTGTTTCTCCATCTGTCTCCATCTCGATAATCCTCACAGACGTTCAGAATTAGGCGAAGCGCCCAGAAAAAGATCTGAAATGTGGTCTAGTGCAGAAGCTTCTGTGGAAAGCCTTAAAATATGGATTGGCTGAGTGATACCAATTTAAAGAAGAAGAAGAACCAAAAGATGTTTACTATGTGCTCTGTACAGCAAAATAATGTGTAACGCAGGCAATTTTGTGCACTAAGTGGATTCCTACAAAAACTAAAAGCAAAACTCCCCAGTTATTTATTAACGAAGCTATGCTATACGATAGCCTGCAATAGACTATAATTATAGACTTTTCAAAATATGCATAGCTGTAACTATGTCTGTTGTGATGGGTGTGAGGCAGGGAATTGCATAGATTTTTTAACTAGGCCTGCTACCGGTACTTTTGGTATTTGATAAATTTCTTCGTGCTAAAGCACTTACGGTACTAATAAATAGTAATTATAGACTATTTGAAAATGAGATATTTGCATTTAGAAGTTTCCATAAAATAGGCTACCTATGTTCTCTATATATCCTGCTTTACATTTTTCAAGCGTTTGCCAAAAATTTGAACGTGCCATTGTGTTTTCCCTTCTGTAAAAATATCCGCGGGCGCCCATATCTGTTGTTCATGTTCTTGCTTCCTTTGTGTTCTTGTCACAGGATAGCCTACCGTAAGCTTAATCTCCGTAAATTGTGGCAAAGTCAAGTCTCCTGATGTTGGCCTATATATAGTCTACGCAAAAACAACCTGATCTACAATGCAATGCAGCTTTGCCTATGCACTTGTGAGACTAAGTATTCACGTAGATTAGGTATAGGCCTATACCAATAATTGACAACGCCCATCCACGTACCGGTAACCTAATTAATAACAGCCAGGGTTCCAGTCTATAGACATACGTCAGAGCCATGCAACCTTGAAGCATTGCGTTGTCCGCTTGTTGCATGTCTTGCGTTTGCTTTGCATTCTGTATATTTACTCGTAACGTACTTACTTACTTTTCCTCCATTCGATCATATGCACATCCACTCATACGTACATCCACCCACCCACCCAACTCACCCATTCAGAGTATTTATATAGCACCCTCAAAATTACCATCTCTCTCTTTGCATTGATGTTGCCTTACCTTGGCTCTACATAATACAAATTCATGCATTTACTTGTTTTGTTGTTGATAATTTCTTAGATTCCATACACTGGGGGAAGTATGAATCCGGCGCGCAGCTTTGGTCCAGCGCTTGTCAGCGGAGTTTGGTCGCATCACTGGGTAAGTGAATGTGACCAGCATCTAATAATTCTAATTCAATCTGGTATACGTTCAAGATTAGGCCTATGTTGACTAATTTTCTCGTGGTTTAGAATCCTGCAATGCCAATGCACTAACCTCTTCTGTCTATGGGAAGGTCGCACTTAAGACATGTGCGTTACTAATCACCATTATCGTCATCATCATCATCATCATCATCATCATCATCACCGTCGTCGTCGTCATCATCATCATTGTCGTCGTCATCATCATCATCATCATCATCATCATCATCATCATCATCATTGTTGTTGTCGTCATCATAGTCATCATCATTATCGTCGTCGTCATCATCATCATTGTCGTCGTCGTCGTCATCATCATCATCATCATCATCATCAATTATCGTCATCATCATCATCATGTCTTTCTTCTTCTTGGTAGGCCTATAACTATCTTACTCTGTCGACCCTAACCTTATCTGACACTGATTGAATCTACCTTTGGAAAAGATGCACCGTGAACATTATATTTCTCGATGACTATTCTCATCTGAGGAGGTTATTTTCCGAACACAACTGAATTGAATTTACTGAATTGTGGAATCGATATTATGGAACAGAGATAAAAAAAAAGTCAGATAAATCTGGCCCAATCTTGATTTGATTTGATCGAATTGGATAAGACGGTGCTACAATGATTAGCCAGGACCTCCACGGTGAATTAATCACGCCATCCAAAGACGGTCGCTTCTTACTACTCTAGGCGTACTAACTGCAAAAACCAGACTAAACCGGTTTCGACCAGACTGCATTGGATTTAATTAGAGCCCTACATCAGACCAGATGAGATCAGATTACATGTGGACGACAGAGGACTCAGGTCATCTTAGGATTAGACTGGTGTCAAGCAAGACGGTCGTTACTACAGCTGTCGCTAGGTGGAAGTGTAGCGACGTATAACTACGCTACGGGTCGATAATATTATTATATTATTATTTTATTTAATTTTTGATCGGTTTCAGAGATCTGATATATATATTTGTTTTATTTCTGTATTTTTGAGCTGCCTTGTGTGACCTATATTTTAATTTGATTTGCGCTTGACACGGGTCACAGCGACCGCTGACGTAGGCAGCAGTCGTTGCTGTTCCATTAATTGGTATATGTTCACACGCTCTCAGCGATCGTCGGTCGCTGTCTTCAAAGGCCGTGCCGCTTGCAGTCGATGAGGGTAATTAAACTTTCGCACGCTCTCTGAGGTGGTCTGATGATCAGAGTGAGCGAGGAATACAGCCAGCCAGACAAGCACAGGCAGGGACACGGATTGAGAAGGAAACACCGTTGGCGTGTGGGTCTGTGTACGTGTGTTTTCTCAAGGTTGAACTGGTGCATTTGATGCCTACGTGATCAGCGGCAGATGGCGCCTTTCAGAAGGAGAGATAGAAGGAGAAAGATAGTGAGCTACAGACAGACGCAGAGATACACAGGAGAGGACGCACGTGGCAGCTGATTCTTGCCGCCTTGAAACAGCTGCGTTGCTGCTGGGTTTGCGCGCGCGGCTCGCTTGCTGGTCATGCGCAGAAAGGGGGACGCTCTCCTTGTCAGGCAGTAATAAAAGAGCAGCGCAACGCTGAGAGGCTCAGTTGCGCACAGGATCTCAGGGCGGTCGGATGTATTGCGGCGGTTGGTAGTTTTAGGCTCGATCAAGTTGGTGAAGCATGGCCAGGATAAGCGCCTGCTTGCACTAGTTGCGCATACACGGATTCTGTCGGCGATTCATTCTCTCTCGACATGGAGTCGATTAAATAAGGGAAATTGTTCATTGCGAGAAATACATCAGCGTCGCTGCAAGTTTTGTCTTCGCTCTCGCTTCGGATATATTCCTGGATTACTAATTCAAGGCCTCTCTTCGCCCTGTCACATGGAGTGATTTATCGTGGGCTTCGAATCGTCAGCGCTCTGTTCTCGTTCTTCGGAATTGTGTTGCGAAGTGTTTGTTCGTATTATTTGCCTAAGGGCGTCTTTCTCAAACGGCTTGGATACATAGCCGAAATTGTTGTTCATTGCGAGAAATCAGCATCGGATTTAGCTGATCTTTTCGGGCGTTTCAAACTCGACGCCTTTCTGTGTGTTTCGTCGCATCTCTTGGATATCGTCTTCGTCGCTGTTCTTCGCACAAGATCGGCTTTGTCCCTTGTCTTCGGGCATAAGGTACGCTTTATTGGGGAATTAATACGATCGGTTATTAAGATATTTTGGGCTGAACTGAAATTGGCTGTGGGACTTGAGAGTCAATCGGGATTTAATTTAGGCATACTCCGGTTGATAGGTGTTTGCATTGAATTGTTGCATTTGATTTTCATTGAATGTCTTTACAAAGGATAGGAACTGATAATTAAACTTACTGACTTTTATGTTGATTGCTTTGAACATAATTGATGTCAATTGAAGATTCAATTGATTGTGAATAATAAGAAATATTAATTAAACTTCTGACTTTGATCATTGATGGCATTGAATGCAACTGACGTTGAATGAATACTTGATTGATTGTGAGCTATAAAGATAGGAGTCATTTCTATAGCGCTATGGAGGAGTCTAGGCCAGTCACTCCTGCTCAGCCTTCTAGGCCCCCTTCTTCTATGGAGATATTGCTCGAGGCAATACAAACTAATGCTAGGGCTACTCATGAAGCCATTCAGACTAATGCTAGGTCTACTCATGAGGCAATACAAACTAATGCCAGAGACACACAGGAGGCGATTGCCACGGTGGAGTTTAATGTCTTGGCGGTGCAATCAAATGTTAGCGATGCTATTTCCTCAGTGCAATCAAATGTAAGAGAAGAGATCTCGGCTGTAAGAGATAATGTCAGGGAAGCGCTGACGGAAGTTGTATCACGATTGGAAAGGCTAGAGGCATCGCCGGTACCTAAGCCTGCTGTGGATTCGAACTCTGGACTGAGGTCCACCGCTATAACCACTGCGGACGTGCCATACCACTCGACCATCGGCCTGGAAGAAACTTTGGGTGCTAGGCCTAAAGATTTCGCACACCCTGGTATATTGCGAAGAAGTGATAGATTGGCTAGTAGGCCGCCAATTTCATATAGGGATTTCGGCAGTCGAAATAACTGGCCACCCTTCCATCGTTGGGATTCGAACCCAGAAGTCACCTCATCCTGTCCTCCCTCTATCTCTAGAGCTCGTCCACAGCAGCACGCGGTCCCATCGAGCGAGGATCCGGAAGTGGCGACTCCGGGGAGGCCGAAAGGGGCGGGCGTTACAGAAGTCATTCGCGCTTTCACCTAAAGTCCTAAACTAACCAGCATGGTATCGTTTGAATTAACAGACGCCTCTAAGTAAAGCTGTATCCACGTCCGTCCAACTCCTATGGGATCAATAAATTCAGCTTCGTGCTGTGGAATTTTTGTCCCTAATCCCTATATATATAAACTACATGAAAAGTCGATATCGACAGTACCATGTGTGAGAAGCTTTCTTAAGTGTTAAGACTTGGCCGCACGATTTTAAATAGCCTACATGGCGTGCCAATTAGGATATGCGTTACCAATTAGGATTAAGAATTTTTAATTAAGCATAACTCAAGACGCAAGCTTGGAGTCTATGTAAATATTTGTCTAATGGTCTGATTAGAGGAAGAGGAAGAATGTTCCTTTAAGCTAGTTCTGAGGCAGCATGTATACATGTACGTGAAGTGTTAGCGACTTAATTTTCTTATCCTCGGCATATAAGAGCGGCTGGCCAATCCTCTCCCTTGCCGTCTCATCTTCTCACCGACAGGGTACGGTTAGTGTACTCATTATAGCTGAGAACAGTGGCGTAGACAAGGAGGTTTTGGGGTTAAACCCCCCCATTGGCCTAGGAAAAAAATTAAAAGTTCTCCGCTTAAATAAGAAAAACAAAACAATTGCTTGTAGTAACAATTGTTTTTCTTACTTTATTCCCTTTTTATTTACTGTAATACTGTTGGGTAGGTATCAGAAAGGGCATATTATTATTATTATTATTATTATTATTATTATTATTATTATTATTATTTTTATTAGGCTATTATTAATTCGTTCTTGTTTAGCCTCCGTATACGTATATCTAGTTTAGCAAGTCCATTTCAGAAACATGGTCCTGTATCGGAAAAGGCATGGAGTTGACGATGGAGACCAGGTATCTAGGCTACATGGTAAAATATCTGGCAGAAGAGATTATGCCCCATGCACAGCCTATATACATGTATAACTCAAGAAAAGACAAAGATATCATGTTCCAGCTCCGCAGCTTTTTGCAATCTGACGGTACCAGTCCCAAGCCTGGATAAAGGAGGAGGGCGACACTAATCATCTTTTGGTTCGACACATTATTGTCGTTAAACAGCAACAAGCGGCTAATGTTACGCTTCGGTGAATCCCCGTATGATCTTGACGACCTCCAGTTCGTCGGAGTTTCTCCGAGTAGTTCGCGATCGAATTTCGCTCGAGTGTGATGTGCAGATTACTGTGGTGGCGAAACGTCCATTGGAGTATGATGCATGATGCGCTAATTTGCACGCAGCCATTTCGAGATCCACGCAGTCTCAGGCGCCGTCTATATCGTCCTCGGGTGCTGTAAAAGGAACCGTTTGTGCTGTGATGCAGATTGGAAATTGAAGTCTGCGAAAAGAGAGGATTATCGGCATTAGTTGGAGATTAGAGTAAGACATTTGGAAGATACACGGCCCTTGCAGAGGACGTACTGTGGGCAGCGCAGGGCATTGATTTATTGGGCTGGCTTTTCCTCCTAATCTATAGCTTCGTTAATGGCGCCGCGGCTGCTGGCTGCCAAGACATCGGTCCAGAATCAGAAAATATAACGATTTCGTCCAAATGTTGCTGCCGTCATTATCATCATCATCGTCGTCGTCATCATTATCATATCGTCGTCGTCACTTGATGCTGACCAGCAAACAGCTATAGTCGTGCTCGTGAAGAAGCCGGTGCCCTGAGCTTTATTGGCTTTCAAGATGCGCTTTAGAAGTGCGGATATTGCGACTACGCTCACATCAACTGCTTCTTACTGCTGTTCTTTGTGCATGTCAGAAGTGACTTCTGTGTGTAGCCTATATCTCACAGAGGATACCTTTCCACTCGGGCGCTGTAGGCCTGCAGATGCTCAGATACTTAATATAAACGCATTTGCATTCATGCACAATGCGATTCTTCTGTACCAGTAGCCTATCTAAATTAATATCTTCTACTTGTCTACGATGAACTGCAATCGCCTCATTATATTATATAGCGCTATATATGAGTATAATGGAAATGAATACGTGAGAGGGATCTTGGGCTATTAATCAACGGAACAGTTGGCTAAACGAAGTCGATTTGATATTGCTCACTCTTGCATGTATACGTCTCAGATAACTGGATCCATAATATATATATACGTATTAGGGCGCCCGTTAAACCAGTGAAAAATTTTGAAGTTCATAATTTTCAACGTGGTACCCTCTGAAGTTGTTACCCCTGTTGAGGTAATAAACAGTGTAAAATTTCAGAATTTTATGCTGACATTTACCGGTTGCTCCACGTATCCAAAGTTTCTATGATTTTGCAATTTTGCGCCTGCTTCAGTGTTATTCTGTACTGCATTTTGCTTCACCTGTATACTTGCCATTTGCTGATTTAGTTATTTATTTTGGTGTGATTGATCTGTTTACTATAGAACTTCAATAAGAAAGCCTGGACACGACATTTATAGATCCCCTCTCAATCCGAGTCAAGTAGACAAGCTAGACTACTGTTTGACGAACATTCGGCACAAGCAGCAAAAGTCACTTTTAATACATCCGTCCTTTGAGTTGTGCACTGGAACGGTAGGATGCTGCAGGATAGGCTAATAGGGAGTGAGTGGGTTGACCCCTACCAGACATAAATCAGATTTGCAGCTTGTCATTGTGCCAAAACTTCCATATGGTATATATATGGGTTCAAACAAACGATGGTGGTGACGAACACTGTTATAATGAAGCAAGTGTTGGAGGTAGAAAGTCAGGCCAGGGCCATGCGATCGACCTTCTAATACTACAGACGAAGTTTGGCTTGTGGTGATAGAGATTACGCTTGGCAAGAATCTACTGAGCCTGGAAAGTCAACACCATATGCCCAAAATTGTGACCAGAGATGCGTCCAAACACTGCTTTGGTTCATCATCTGGTTTCCGACACTACATGTAGTTTATTCAAGTCTTTTCAATTGTCATGACTACTACGTCAATGAACTGATAGAACCCAGTAGCAGATTGTAAATGATAACCCAGCCAAGAATTGATAGAAAAGTCCTCATGAAATTTGCCGGCTTGATGGACAATGCTGTTTTCACTTTTCACAAAGCAAGTTTCTTATGTCCAGTTAGCAGACGAGTGATGATTACCGTGTAGCCTACTGTTAGAATTGACAATACTACTTTTTGGGTTGATGTGCTACCAAGTGGTGTGCCATTTATGGCCCCTAGAGCGAAGCACATATCCTGGTGGATGGTCATTGGTCATGTTGCAGTGTCTTAACATCTGGGTCAAATTGGATGTTCAAACTAACCGCTTCCATGGAAAGAACATTGATAGAGAGATGAGTCTTTCTTCTGCCTGTTTTACACAAAGCTTGGATATAATCCTCAAGTCCAGCAACTGCGCCAGTGGCAGACTATCAACAAAGGTTTTTGGATGCTGTAGTTCAATTGCACGTCAGATCTTTTGGCACCTTAGTGAGGAGCCAATGGCCCTTGAGTTTTTGTTGACGCTGTATGCAATGACACCAACAGATATTGTGATTATTATTATTATTATTACATAAATCAGCAATTTGAGGACACAAGGTTCTGATGAGCTACTCAGAAGAACCCATATGGAACCAAGTTGTTTGAAAGTAGCTTGACAACTTGGAAGTGCAATGTATCTTGGTATCCTTTCACACCCGTAGGTTGATGCTGACTTTCTTGAATAAGACGATCCAGACTAGCAATGTACCCTTGGAAATGTCCAGTTAAACTAGAAATGGGCCTATGCCAACAGCCTGGAAGTGATAAACAACCGAGTAGAGCAAACTGCGGAATTGACCTAGGACCTCAACAGCTCCACTACAGCAGGTGAAGAGCAGAAACAGAGTCTGCTGCTGCGTGATTCTGCAAGCCAGAAAGTCAAATACCCAGAAGCGAGAAAGACGCTGTTTGTCAGTGATGATATTCTGCGGTATCAGAGTCAGACAACTAAGAATGACAATTGATTGATTATTTTAAATGTCTGTCAAAACTATGCTTTGATCAAAAATGATAAAGAAATTGCTTTAACAGAGTTAATCAGCAGACTTTTTATAGTGCTGTTGTGATAAAATATCAGAAATATTTTAGTGATAAAATAAGTAAGACATAAGCACGAATAACATACAGTCGGATCAAAGTTTGCAAACTTCTCAGGTGTGGAGCAACCTTCAAACATGCATCCAAAATTCACAAAAAATTACCATGAGCTGCTCTCATGACAGATAACAAAATAGGAGGGTACCACAAAAGAAATTCAGAAATTTATTTTTAACGGGCGCCCTAATACGTATATATATACATATATATAATTATATATATAATATAGTATAGATCTAATTAGATTTGAGATGCGCAGTCTGGTCGGCTGAACACCAGTGAACCACCTTCTTCAGATCGTGTCGATTGGTTGCCGAAGTAGGACTATAAATATATGCTATCTATAAATATAGACCTACATGATGGAAGATGTTGAGGCTTGACCTTTGTGTAGTTTGACACACGTCTTCCTCTGTACGAAGGACAGTTGAAGTTCAATCTTTTCAATGAGTCTATAATAAAGCAGAAGTACATCTTTCCAGCAAGATATATATATATATATATAAATATATTATGTATATAGGCGCAAGGTCATCTTAAATCTTGCTAAAGGTCACTATATATAGATCACAGCTTATATGTATTTTATATTATATATGTATATATAGAAGCGCTTGCAAGGTCATCTTAAATCTTGGTAAAGGGCACTATAGACCACAGCTTACATGAGACACCTATATATCTATATAATTATGGTCCTATATGTATAATTATAATTCAGCCAAAACATAGCTTGCTGGAGTAAATGAAGTGTATTGCTTGTCAATCATTCAGTCAATGAATTTCATTGTTCCATGCATGCACTGCATTTTAAAATAGTAATAAATTATAATGTAAATAACATGACATGACTATTATCTTTGTTTAGTGGTCCTATAGATCAGTAGTACAGGTGTATATATATAGCCTACATGGGAGCAACAGGCACGCCCAAAGTTAGGAATCCCACTACATGGGGCCTCGATATATTTACTTCAAGTAGCCTATATCACCATGCAGTTAGACCTAAACATATATAGTTGCAGCCAAATAGGCCTACTTGCATTTGCACGGAAAGTCTAAGCAAAGTTGGTGTATGGACAGTGGCGAATCCAGAACGTTTCGAAGGGGGGGCCAAAATTTTCGGTCTTGTTGGTGGAACAGGGGGAAAAAATTGTGATTTTCGCCGCCCAAAAAAGTTGATGACCTTTCGACCAATTTTCCGAGAAAATATACCGATTCATCCGCCAAAAAAGTTGATGACTTTTTTTAGTCATCGACCAATTTTCCGGGAAAAAGATGCCGATTCATCCGCCAAAAAAGTTGATGACCTTTTTTTTCATCGACCAATTTTCCGGGAAAAAAGATACCGATTCATCCGCCAAAAAAGTTGATGACTTTTTTTTTAGTCATCGGCCAATTTTCCGGAAAAAGAAGATACCATTTCAACCGCTATATCGAACGGGGGGCCACGTCCCATACGATTTTCTAATGGGGGGAGGGGGCCTCATGTCCTGTTTTTCTCTCCCGCTGCTTAAATTTAATGGCTTGTTGAAACCAAATGGGGGGGCACGTTCCATGCAATTTTTAAATGGGGGCCATGGCCGCCGCCGGATTGCCCCCTGGATCCGCCCCTGTGTAGGGAAGTACGTCATCTATATATATTTAATCAGCAAAAAGATGAGATAAGCTTACTTAAAGTCAACAAATCACACGATGTTTTCTACTGTGCATGCATGTGTGCACCACTGCAATGGTCTACTGCTTAAATTTAATGGCTTGTTGAAACCAAATGGGGGAGGGCCACGTTCCATGCAATTTTTAAATGGGGGCCATGGCCGGATTGCCTCCCTGGATCCGCCCCTGTGTAGGGATGTACGTCATCTACATGTATATATATTTAATCAGCAAAAAGATGAGATAAGCTTACTTAAAGTCAACAAATTACATGATGTTTTCTATTGCGCATGCATGTGTGCACCACTGCAATGGTCTAATGCTTAAATTTAGCCGCGCGTATGACTCCGGTGAGACGATTTTCTCCGAACGAGGGACCCTGATATTTAATGGAGAATTTGCACCCAAAAATTGCAAGGATACCATGGTGTGCCTAGCTCTATTGCTTGGCACTGGAGCATATATAGGATATAATGATCTAAAACAGATGTGACAGCTGATGGACGTAAATCGTTGGCGCGTTGGTATGTAGACTAAAATATCATGTGTTAGTTTGAAGTAAACTTAATTTTGGAGATTTTTTAAAAGGTTAAGTTTTAAGTAGGCCTACAAGGAAGATCTGAGTCAAAAAATGTTTACAGATATCCAAAGTACACGAGCGCAAGTCCAGATCTATAATTCTAATAAAATTATAATGTGTATAGATCTACATGTATGGTTGCTTATAGGAGACTTGGTAACGAACATTAATTGTGACTTTTTCTGCAGTAGGCCTATAGTGTTCTGGTTTTGTAACACAGTGTATGTAGTTATATATAAATATATATATATAAATATATAAATATAGACGTTTGTATAATTTATATATCACTGAATCAAGAAACTCGACATGGCGGCGATAATGGCGCCAATAGTAGGCCTATACCCACACCGCAACACAAGACTTTAGTAAAATAGTTCCTGTAAATTCTAGTTACGACCAATTAAAACATTTGTTCAGTACGTGACAAATTCAGCTTGTGTATTTTTATGTTTATATATTGTTTAACTGCATGCTGTTCATGTCTGTGTATATGTGGGCAAGTGTAGGCCTATACAGACATGTACATTAAGCTAATTAAAAGGTGGTCGGCTGTTCTGTACGTAATTGCCTTGATGTAATTTCAGTAAATAGCTCGCATTTTAGCTTCAAGGAAATTGCATATACCTCCTTCTGTGTATATAAGACGCATAACTATGCAGCAAGCATAGATAGTGATATGCCTATTTGCAATAGGTAAACAAGGTGTTGTTGTAAATTATATATAATCCAGTATAGCCTATGGACCTATAAAAATAGGCCATAATTATATGCAATGTATATCATTCTATCAACAACACACACCTACACACACATGCACACATACACACAAATGTACATGTGTATGTATACAGTTATATATATATATAATTATTTATATTATATATATAGGCTATCAGACGCCTGCATGTGCGACGCCTACGTTCTCTGCCTCCGTTTTTCTGTGCATGCCTGCAATGTGTATAGCCTACATCTCTCAATTTGCCACAGATGTTGGCTATTAGCAAACTCTGAACGCAGGAATTCTTCTTAACTAAAAAAATTGTCTGTGAAAACCAAAACGTCAAACTTTCGTGTCGTAATTAGTGCATAACAGACAAACCGAATTTTAAGTAACCGTAGAATTAAAATCACATTAATTTATATATAGCGCCCCTTCAAGATCTCTACTCAGAGACGTGCTACGAGCACCTATGGATGATAGGCCTATATAAGATCAACGTTTTGTACGAATATTAAGAACGTATGTGCTCTCGATCAGCTTGGTATAAAGCTATTGATCTTGATGCGATATCGTCTGAAGGGCATAGAGATTATTTGATTGACCTGACAACGTATATTGTCCATCGATTGCTGTGTAGACATTGTTCCTACAACAATGGACGTTGCAAGTGACCCCAGCACAAATTTGAAGCGTGAAGGAGCCGTGGCGCTTACAAAATGGTCCAATGTTAATTAATTCACCTGGAGCGACCCGGCTACACAGGTGGAAAAGACATGGCAAACATTATTAAGTGGCGAAATGACACGACGGTGAGTTGTGTCGGTTGTTTACTACGCGCGAGTCAGTTATAATCTATTAACCATTTGCTCAAGTGATCAGCAGAGGAATCGTCGCAAAAGGGTATTGCATCAGTATTGTAGCGCTAATAGCGTAGCAAGTAAAAATCTACATCCTTTAACGACGGCATGAGATAGGCTGCGAATTTCCGGGGGTTGGGGTTCCGCCCCCCAGTCTTTCTTACAGTGAAGTCTTCTTTGCACACCATATATGGTCCAATGGATACCAAATGGTCTGAACCCTATAGTCATGCAGTTGTCTACAATTATTCTCAAGCTGTGGTGAGGGATTCAGCATATCAGCTGTTGAATGGTGGGATGTTGAGTGTTTATGTTCAGCTCAAAGATCACTATAATAATTTATTCTATATTGCTCTTCTGATTTTGCTTGTCGCTGGATTTACGGTGGCATGCATGTTCATCCATCTCCACACTTTTTAAATCTATTAGTGCCTAGCCTAGGCCTACTGCAGCGACTTTCATAACATTATTATAAGAGATATATGATGCTGGATGCAGCGCAGTTTGCAGCTTATATTAGGAGACGACCTTGTTTCTGTGGACTTTACAACGGAGTAGATTTTTCAGATGATAAGTCTACAGTCTGTTGTCGCGTATAATATTTGTTTCAATCTTATCCCATGTGACTGGTTATATGTCTGATTCTCTGATCAGTCTCCTTGTCTGCCTGCCTCTCTGTCTTTCTGCAGGCTGTCTCTATCTACTACTGACGTTGCAATGCATTCGATATAATATGACTTCATCAGCATGTCTATTGTCTACCTACAAACGCGGTTGTAGGCCTATAGTTACTGAAGTTGCGGCAAAGGCTATAGTATAGAGTGGGCCTACAGCTATAACGCTTTTGAAATCCATTTGTGGTTTTGGACGGCGCTTGTTGGTCAGTGGTCACCCACTCACCGATTAATTATCGAATGATTCACATGGTTTTGTTGGTATCTAACTATGGTAGATGCATGCCAACATATATATATATACATAATATTATATACATAATTACATATACTACATATACATAATATCATTATACATATATTATTGTTATTGTGGGGCGCGGTGGTGTAGTGGTGGCGTCGCTGCCTTGAAGCCGGAAGGTTCGAGGTTCGAATCCACCTCACGTCGCCGCGTAGGGACCTTGGGCATGTCCTTCACTCTCAATTGCTCAGCGCTTCGGCGTGAAACTCCGATGCAGTGTCCGCTCTGTAGTCGGGAGCGCCTCTGAGTAGAGAGCTTGAAGAGGCGCTATAACAAGTGCGCATACATACATTATATATTACATATATTGTATGAGCTTTCTCTTTGTGGTCTCAGCGATAGGCTACATTAAAAGCAAGAATTTCATTAACTCACACAAGTTAAAGCACACTGGTACCTAACATATTCTGTTAATTACAAGGAGTGATCGAAATTCTGTAATACAGTAGTAGCAGCAGCAGCAGCGGCAGTAGCAGTAGCAGTAGTAGTAGTAGTAGTAGTAGTAGTAGTAGTAGTAGTAGTAGTAGTGGTAGTAGTAGTAGTAGTAGTAGTATAGTAGTAGTAGTAGTAGTAGTAGTAGTAGTAGTAGTAGTAGTAGTAGTAGTAGTAGTAGTAGTAGTAGTAGTAGTAGTAGCAGCAGCAGCAGCAGCAGCAGTAGCAGTAGTAGTAGTAGTAGTAGTAGTAGTAGTAGTAGTAGTAGTAGTAGTAGTAGCAGCAGTAATAGTATAGCAGTAGGCCTAGTAGAAGTTGTTATTGTTGTGACTGTAGTTGTAGCTGTTGTTGTAATAATAGTAGTAGTAGTAGTAGTAGCAGTAGTAGTAGTAGTAGTAGTAGTAGTAGTAGTAGTAGTAGTAGTAGTAGTAGTAGTAGTAGTAGTAGTAGTAGTAGTAGTAGTAGTAGTAGTAGTAGTAGTAGTAGTAGTAGTGGTAGTAGTAGTAGCGGTAGCGGTAGTAGTAGTAGTAGTAGTAGTAGTAGCAGTAGCAGTAGCAGTAGCAGTAGCAGTAGCAGTAGCAGCAGTAGTAGTAGTAGTAGCAGTAGCAGTAGCAGTATAGCAGCAGTAGTAGTAGTAGTTGTTGTTGTTGTAGCTCTTGTTGTAATAATAATAATAATAATAATAGTAGTAGTAGTAGTAGTAGTAGTAGTAGTAGTAGTAATAATATTATTAATTACAGTAATAAAATACTATGCTAGTTTGCCAGCGTGCCTGCAGGGCAGTGTAGGCTATACTTGTAGACGCATTCCATGTGGGTTCGATTAATTCTGTGATCTACAGGGTAAGTTAAGTATAATCCTATCTGACAGTTGCTGCGTTTTTCATTGTCATCGGCTCCTGCAGGCTCCGGTAAATCAATAGGTTAGCAATATTATCCGAGAACGTGGCACTGCATTCGATAATTTCTACCAGAAGCACAGAAAAAGAACACTGTATAACTCTATCTATATACGGTTGTTTACGAGTGGTGGAACCTGGCCGCCATAATTATAAGAAATGGCAAGAATGACAAGCATGATAATTCCAGCTGAATTCGCAGACTGGTGCCCGCCCAAGGTCATCGATTCGCTAACTCAGGGTTATGTGATCCAGATATTAACATCCCAAGTTTTGTATAGCCTACGTTTGGGGTAAACTTATACCATAGTCTCTTATAATATTATGATGTGCAGATACCCATGTGTACACCGAGCAGTTTGCAGCCGACGATTGATAGCCTAGATGACAGATAGGCCTACCAAACGAAAAAGATCGTCCGTCCTGATTTTAAAGCCATGGTGTAGACGAATCGCTTACACTGTACCTCGCGAGTCAATCAATTATCTCGGCGCGAAAAAATGCGCTACGCAACTGTTTTCTTCAACGCCAACAGCGAACAGACGGAAATAGTTTTCGCTAAATCAAATCACGTCTGTTAGGCCTACTTCGATGAGCGAAAGTTGCTTCTAAAACCATCGAAAGACCGTCGGTCATTTGAGGAAATCGAACAACATAGGCTATACAAGGTCAATTTATTCTAGGCCGCCGAAGAACACAGTTTATAGAGAAAGCCGGCAAAGGTCAAAGTGGAAGGAGAAGTCGTAGAACTTCTCTCTTCTGGATGTCCTACTTTATTCTTGGCTGTCTTATTATGAAAGAGCGACTTATGGTCTAATGGTGGTTAGGGTGCTATATAGGACAGAGATTTGATTCGAGTTTCGCTCGAGTACCATAACGAACTCAACTACAAGTAGTACACGGTACACTACCACTAGGCTACACTAACTGTTGTACACTGTTAGTTACAGACGATCAATCGGTGATGGAGTCAGCTGGCCAGACGCCTCATACTCCGAGGCTAAGGAAACTAAAGACGACTACACTTCATACGCTTAATAGGCTACCTATTGATCAGTTACTTCTTTTCCTTATTTCTTACTTTTCTTTCATCTCTTTCTCTTTTCCTCATCTATTGTCTCATTCTTCTCATCCGTTTCGCCTCCGTCTAATGTAAAATCAGTGACGTAGCTAGCTTTTTGTGGGCCCGTGTGCAGGGGCCTGCATGGGTCCCTGTTTGGCCATGTAAGGCTAGTATCTTTTCGTTCTTGCAATCAAGATCGCAAACTAATCTATGGCATATGCTATTAGGCCCAACACATATGAATACAACTCACTCAGAGAAAAACATGAATGCTGCAGCTGCACGAATGAGACAGATAAATTAAAGTGCTATAAACCTGACTGCAGTGATTTCCCAGTAGAATTTAAAATCTATCACGTTGCAGTCTTTCCCACTTATTATTAGATGCCTGCTTAAAAATTTGCCATGGTATCATAGAGTTTTCTTTGTAGCATTTTTGTCAGCAAAAAATTTCAACCGTCTATCAATTCCGGTCCATGATTTGCAATTTGCACAACAAAAACGATAGGCCTACAATCATCGACTTTTTTTATAGTAGGCCCTACCTAAAAATAAGTTAGTAATATTCTTTACAAGTGCAAAAATTGAGGCAAATACGTGATTCCCTAGAACCATGATCCACACTTGCTCAGTTTGGTGTCTCTCTGATTTTGGGGTGAGAGCTGAGAAGATTTTAGAGCAGTGTGAGTATTTTTGAAAAATAACTGGGGTGATTAGGCTATGATCCACGTGGAGTTGGGTTGTGAAAAGGTGAAAATACTTAACTATGTGACCCTAAGAAAGACTAGCGAGGGTTGAACGACCACAAACTAACGGGCAATTCTCACTCTGGTTGAGGGAGATGTCAGTTTACTATAGCCGTTACTATATCCAGCATATGACCCGAATTCGCGAGCATGCCTGTGACAGTGTGACAAGTATGAAGTTTCTGCGGCGCACCATTTAATTGCAATACAAGAACGTGACAGATAGACGGATATGATCACACCTATCCTAAACGATAGCATATAGGCCTAGCATGCCTTTGACCTTTGCATAGGAAAGCTTGTGAGCAAAAATCAGATGCGGGTATGATTCGATTACTGTTCTCAACTTAAAAACTGAATAAGACCTATTATTTATTGTCGTTCACACACATTTGCGCAATTGCACAATCAAATTTAATTTTTACCGTCATGACTCGAGACGAAAAACAAGTTAGAGGGAATTCAGTATAATAGTCCTGCCTGCCTGCCTGTCTGCTTGCCTCGTTGCCTGCTTGCTTGCTTGCTTGCTTGCCTGCCTGCCTGCTTGCCTGCTTGCTTGCTTGCCTGCCTGCCTGCTTGCTTGCCTGCTTGCTTGCTTGCCTGCCTGCCTGCCTCCTTGCCTGCTTGCTTGCTTGTCTGGCTGCCTGCCTGCCTGCCTGCCTGCCTGCTTGCCTCCTTGCCTGCTTGCTTGCCTGCCTGCCTGCCTGCCTGCCTGCTTGCCTCCTTGCCTGCTTGCTTGCCTGCCTGCCTGCCTGCCTGCCTGCCTGCCTGCCTGTCTGCTTGCCTCCTTGCCTGCTTGCTTGCTTGCCTGCCTGCCTGCCTGCCTGCCTGCCTGCCTGCCTGCCTGCCTGCCTGTCTGCTTGCTTGCCTGCCTGCCTGCCTGCCTGCCTGCCTGCCTGCCTGCTTGCCTCCTTGCCTGCTTGCTTGCCTGCCTGCCTGCCTGCCTGCCTGCCTGCCTGCCTGCTTGCCTCGTTGCCTGCTTGCTTGCTTGCCTGCCTGCCTGCTTGCTTGCCTGCTTGCTTGCTTGCCTGCCTGCCTGCCTCCTTGCCTGTTTGCTTGCTTGCCTGCCTGCCTGCTTGCCTCCTTGCCTGCTTGCTTGCCTGCCTGCCTGCCTGCCTGTCTGCCTGCCTGCTTGCCTCCTTGCCTGCTTGCTTGCCTGCCTGCCTGCCTGCCTGCCTGCCTGCCTGCCTCCTTGCCTGCTTGCTTGCCTGCTTGCCTCCTTGCCTGCTTGCTTGCCTGCCTGCCTCCTTGCCTGCTTGCTTGCTTGCTTGCCTGCCTGCCTGCTTGCCTCCTTGCTTGCCTGCCTGCCTGCCTGCTTGCCTCCTTGCTTGCCTGCCTGCCTGCCTGCTTGCCTCCTTGCCTGCTTGCTTGCCTGCCTGCCTGCCTGCCTCCTTGCCTGCTTGCCTGCCTGCCTGCCTGCCTGCCTGCCTGCCTGCCTGCCTGCCTGCCTGCCTGCCTGCCTGCCTGCCTGCCTGCACGGCAGTTGACAGACATCAGTAAAGTAGCGAAGTAGCCTAATGCAAGTATATGTTCACAAAAACTACATCTGTCACAAAATAATGTGAATTACTAATTATAGGCTAATATCAACAATCTCTGTGGGCCCCTGGAGGTCGTGGGTCCGTACGTGTGCTTTGCACACATTGCACACATGGTAGTTACGCCACTGTGTAAAATGCATCGCAATCCAATGCATCGTCTTTGTGTCACAGGTAGGCCTAAATATCCGGGGTCTGCTAACGATGTGCGCATTACTGTGCCTTACATTACATTAGCGTATCATGTAAATTAATCTATCTTTGATCTTTCGCATGCTTCCAGCCTGAATTCTGCGGACAATCGTTACTTCAGCCTATTTACTTCTTTAAAATACTTTTTTGTTTCATGTAATAAGTTGCGGTGTGTCAACTTAGCTTTTCTTAAATAAACGAAGTAGCCTATATTATATAATCAGGGAAGCCACTCTGGATTTTGAAAAAAGGTCAGATCCGGTCGAAAAAAAAGCTAGAAAAGGCTAGATTGACGATTTTCCTGTAAAATACATGGATTTTTCCAATTTTCCGGCTTGAAATTTTAGACGACCTTTTTTAGTCGTCCAATGATTAAAATTTGGTCTCTTTTTCTTCCCGAAAAAATTTCTGATGACCTACTTTTTTAGTCTTTCGCTCAAAAATTTCCAATTTTTGGTCCAAATTCACAAAATTTTCGATTTTTTCACGTCTTTTGTGCATTTTCCCTTAAAAAATAACAATTTTGTATGTAAAAAGTCGAAAAAACCGCCGTGAGAAAAAAGGCTAGATCCTGACCAAAAAACCTAGAAACCTAGACAAGACCGAAAAAACCTAGATCTAGGTGGAAAAAGCTATGAGTGGCATCCCTGCCATATAATGTAACAGATTAGTAATGCGTCTAATAATTTGGTATGCATGGATCTATTTCTAGATCTACTGGTTTGGATCTATTTCTAGATCTACTGGTTCGGTCCGTTGCTCGGCGGAGTGACAGGTGGCGCCACCTATGACCTCATCTTCTCGACGAAGGCTTCGTTCAAACGCCTGCGCGCATGTCTGCTCGTCTTCCACAAGAGGGACGCCGCACAGGAAGTGGACCAGAAGGACCCGGAAGGAGGAACAGCCGAGCTGGACGACGACACGGACGACGACGTGATAGGTGGAAAGAAGAACCGGAGTCAGAAGGGAGGAGACACTGAGGAAACCGTTGACCTCAACGCTGACCCGGAAAAGCCGAAAGAAGGAGGAGGAGGAGGTGAAGGGGATCCTAAACCAAGGCGAGGCACGAGTGAATCGGAAGTATGATTCCATGCATCCACTACTCCGCTCACGGAGTTCCACACAAAACCTACAATTTCCAAGTGTCTCCACTTCCCGTCTACACTTCCTACTTACCACCTGCCCCTCTATCACCATTTTCACACAGGCATAAGACAGAGGATAGAGGGAGACTGGAAGAAGGAGAGAGGCGAGAGAGAAAGAGGAAGGAGTGCAGAGCAACGAAAGGAGCAGCATTGTAGGACCTGCGAAACAGCAAACAACAATTTTTGCATGATAATAGCCTAATAATGTTTGCGGATCCCAGTCTTGCAGCTTAAGTAAGAGTTCAGTTGGTTCAAGGTCACTTATTATTTTTTTCTAATTCTGTTGTTTTCTGTTTCTTTTCTGTTGATGTAATGAATTTGCCATCACCAAAATTTGAAAGTTTTGCTGAAGGTAGGCATAGTGTCTGGAAGACGCAATAAATGAGCAGCAAATCTATAAAAGTAATTTGTCCAAAATGGGAATTTCACATAATCCACTGTGACTCCACTGCGTCTGCCTGGAAAAGCGTCTGCCTAGAAAAGTGTCTGCTTAGAAAAGCGTCTGCCTAGAAAAGCGTCTGCCTGGAATTAAAAGCGTCTGCCTAGAATTAAAAGCGTCTGCCTAGATTTAAAAGCGTCTGCCTAGAAAAGCGTCTGCCTAGAAAAGCGTCTGCTTAGAAAAGCGTCTGCCTAGAAAAGCGTCTGCCTGGAATTAAAAGCGTCTGCCTAGGAAAGAGTCTGCCTAGGAAAGCGTCTGCCTAGAAAAGCGTCAGACTAGACTTAAAAGCGGTAATGTTTTCAAGAATTGTCTCGACTCTGCGTCACATAATAATAAAACTTGAACACGGACAATTAGCACACACCGAATCACTTTTTACAAGTAGGCCTAGGCCTAGTAGCCTCAGCTTAGTCGCCTGTTTTACAACAGAATTGTTTAATCGCTGAATAAGACTGGTGGTAGGTCTAAGCTAAGGTCACATGGAACAGTGCTAGGGACAAAGGCCCTATAGTTGCACAGCCTACGATCGTTAAAAATTAAACCCACTAATTTTTGTAAATAGATTTAAATTCAGACCAGAAAAATTGCGATTTAAGTCTATAGGCCTATACAGTGGCGTAGACAAGGGGGTTTCGGGGGTTAAAACCCCCATTGGCCTAGGAAAACAGTTTTTCTAAAGGTTATTTATCCACTTAAATAAGAAAGAAAAACAGTTGTTTGTAGTAACAATAATTGTTTTTCATACTTTATTCCCTTGTTACTTTATTCCCTTTTTATTTACTGTAATACTGCTGGATTGGTTTCAGAAAGAGTATCCGGCCAGGCAAAAAACCAACCCCTCTCCATGAAAAATTCCTGGCTACGCCACTGGGTCTATAATCATAGAAACCGTTAAAATCATGACCGACCTTATAATGCCTCGCAGATATCGGCCTTCACATGGAAGAATTAAGGTTCCAAATTCATTTGCAGTGGGTTTGGCCTACAGTCTTGGTAGAAAAAGTTTAGTTTAAACCCTTTAAGGCGTTTTCAGAATAAAAAAACACATTCCATATAGACGCCTAAGGTCGTCGCTCTTGCATTATTTACATTGAATACTTTGCCTGGAGACATTTCGGCTAAGCGAGATGGGACCTAGGTCTTGTCGGCGGCTGATCCTTTACTCAAGTTGCCAAACTGGTAGAATCATTTGATTAACGCCCTTATTATACTATAGAGACTGTTTAGATGCCCAAGCAGAAAAACTTTGTTGACTGCTGCATAAATATATCCTACACCAGTGTAGGTCTATATCTTGATTATTCTGGTTGTAGGGTCTTGCTCTTGTCTTATCTTAAACGATTGATATTAGCAAGACGTAAAACAAGCGTTCCTTAAGGCCTTGGTAGACTATTATGGTAGGCTTCAGTAGACCCAAATTGCGTGCGTTGCCTTTTGGGCGGTTTCCTTTTGGATACAAAGTCCTTTTGGCTCATTGGGTGTGATTATTGAGACGAGAAGACTTTTTGTCTGTAGGTCTCTATAGGCCTAAAATCATCTCCACCCAAGCGGTTTAGCATGATAAAAAAAACTGTGTCTAAGTTCGAAAGCCTGTTTGAGTAGAAGCTTGAGTAGGCGACAGTTTACTAACCACGAGACTTACAATTAGGAAACTAAGTAAGCCTAGGCCTAACAAAGGCTATCATTGCATTTACACTTGTGCTAAATTACTAATCAGCACGTTAGTAATTAATAATTAATTGCTGACAAACCTTTATCTATTGCACTACACATGCAGGGTGATAATGCAAACCTGCAAATTGTTCTCCATTTTTAGGCCTATTTATTTTAGCGACCTAACGTAATCTATAGGCCTAGTCCCTAAGTGTAACTAACGTCAGCCAATCAGAAAGACATGCATGGAAATGAACCCGAGTCACCTCTAGACCTGCATGCCCGCTGAAAATAATGACAGATCTTGGCAGCTGGTGAATCAGGATTTTTTCTTTCAAATGATCTCATCGCCTTGGTTCTATTTTTCTCGTTTCATTTTGTTTCGTTTCGTTTTGGTTTCTTCATTTACGTTAATTGTGTGTTTCAGAGCTAAGTTGTTCCGTCCAAAGTTTCCCAGCTGTTGTCAAAAAGAGGGACAGTGATCAGAAGGCTTTGAAAGCGACAGGTGGCCATGGCCTTCCCCCTCCTCCTCGCCCACCTCTTCCTCTTTCCCATTCTCATCATCATCCTCGTCCAGACTCACCCAATCGATGCTACAGAAGCCAGGAGGTGCACAGCCATATTCTCAACGATGGCGACGACGAACACTGTCTGGAGCACAATAAACAAAAGTCCGTCTGCGATTGTATTGTCCTCTATTAGACAAAAGACAGGCGAGGCCGACAAGTAGTGTGGGGGGTGACCATCCATTTCGTCGCAGATCATTTTGTCGCAGATCATTTCGTCGCAGTCATATGGTCGTTAATTAATTGGTCGCGAATTAATTGGTCGCCGTCAATATCGTCGCAATCAACTGGTCGCATTCATTTAGTCGTATTGGTCGCAGATCATTTCGTCGTAGATTAATTGGTCGCGAAGTCGTAGGCCTATTGGTCGTTATTCCTCAATTGGTCTACGTGACAGCAGACTTGGAGTCGACGTATACAAACCAAAAAATCCAAGGTACGCCTAGTATAATTCAGGGGTTTATATACGTCGACTCCAAGTCTGCTGTCACGTGGACCAATTGAGCAGTACGCCCAGTAGCCTAAATGCCAGTCCCAACTCTGAATAAAGGAAGTGGGCGACACTAGTTATCGCCACAGTGTGCTTTTAATTTTTAGCCTTTTTTTACTAAGCTATGTAATCGTCAATTTATTATAATGTCAGTTTTTAAATTAGCTTTGCACGATGAGAAATTGTATTGTACTATTACACTAAATAAACTGCGAGAAAAAAATTTTAACGACGATATGAAAAACGACGGAATGAACACGACGACTTGAATACGACGAATTAAACAGCGACGATTTAATTTACGACGATATAAATTGCGACGAATTGATTACGACGAAATGACTTGCGACCAAATGATAGGGAACCGCTGGGGTGGTGGGGATTATCAAAGCCTTCCGTAGCCTCTCCCTTTTGGAATTAGGCGACAAATTTTGGGTTAGGTTTTAATTGAAGAGAGTGGCTGTAGAAATATTTGACTGTAGCATTGTAGATCTAAGCATTTGGAAATCGTTGTAGTCAATGCAGATATTGTTTATGACAAGCATCGACTACAACGTACGCATCTTGCTTAAAAACATAGCACAACAATTGGGTTTTGATGGTTCGTAAGACGATTGATCTAGAACAACTGAAAGCTAATAAACCTTGAACGCTTAATAGTTCAATTCTCCTAGCTTCCTTCATTTAGTTTAGTTAATTTCTAGACTCGAGCATATCTAGTAGCCTATAGGCCTATATAGTTTCAAGACAATGCAGTGGCCGGGTTTAGCCTACAACTACAACAGGGATTTTAGATATTTTAGCAACTCTGACATTTGGCCTCGCCTGTCACCAGCTGAAAGGCAGATTATGCAACTAGCTAACAATTGAGCTAGTTGCCAACAATTATAACTCGCATGTTGTGAAAATTGTACATAGGAATTAACCCTTCTCGATCGCTAGATTTTGTATCACATTTTGTGCCCACTAGGCTAAGCCTCTCCTACTAGCGTTAATTGCATTTCTTAATAGTTGTTTACAATAAAATATGTATATACTATATTATAAACTGAAGTTTCTAAAGACTGGTGGTGGATTTTCACATCGTTTAGTCAATGCTTGTCAATGTGCTGCGTTCATTAACACTAGGCCTACAGTACGAGCTATATTGCATATAACGGCTTGCGATTGTTTAAGCTTAGGTCTACTCGAACACGTCAGGTCTTCATGCCTATGTAGGTTCGTATAGGTCGTTCGTTTAGGAAAGCACAATGCTTTTGCATGAATGGCTGACTTCTCTGATGTTCTATAAGATATGCTAAAGAGTAAAGACTCATGGATTAATTTCGCAGTTTAAGTAAATTCACCCAGCTGCGAAATAAGAATTAGCTGGTTAAAATTGGGAACAATTATTGTCACATTTGGTTATAGACAAATTACGAGACTCAACTGTAGCCAGTTATTCTGGTGGTAGGCCTAATCATGCGGTGTATAGGCCTAAATGATGAGAGCTGAACGTTTGACGATTATTCAGCTATTTAATTGCCAGTGGCGGCGCCAGGATTTCCGTTTGGGGGGGCTAAAGGGGGTAAATCGTCCAAATATTTCATTTTTACATGGGAAAAAAATGGATGCCTTTTTTAGGAGGAGCTTAGCCCCCCTATCTCCCCCCTAGCGCCGCCACTGTTAATTGCGTCATCGTATATATAACAGGCTAAAGACGAAGTTCGTTGTTTGGCATTCATAGATCTAAATATTAAATCGTTGTCTTTGAAGACCATGGCTGTCTGTTTTGATTTTACCTCCTATATACGTAGTGAAACCAATGGCACCCGCAAATAGGGACATGAGGGACACTTACCCCCGCTCCGGAAAATTGCAACCTTTTTTCAATTATATGCCTACTGCATTTCTAAAGCGCTAAACCAATTTCTTCTCACTAAAGCATTATGACATATATATATATATATATATGTATATATAGGCCTATGTATGTCATAATGCTTTAGTGAGAAGAAATTGGTTTAGCGCTTTAGAAATGCAGTAGGCATATAATTGAAAAAAGGTTGCAATTTGACTATATATATATATATATATATATATATGATGTGGGCCTACAGATTGAAGATTGGAACAAATGCCTCACAGTATAATAAAACGACGCCTTCGAACAGGTCAACACCGCATTTCTATCGCGATTGTCTCCGGATTCCACATTCCCAGGTTTGTGTCCCCTACCCCAAACCTTAGACTAGCTATAGTCGCTGCATTACAGACTACTAGAATAACTTGTATTATAGTAACTATAGCAACTAACTTCAGTAATCTTGAGCTTTGAACAGCTAAACTCTAACTTGGACACTGTGCGCATCCTTTAGCGTACGACATATTATTTGAATAGTTTCTATATTAATAATATTAGGCTATGCAGAGCCGACCTTACCCTTGATGGCAATCCAGGCAATTTAAGTAGGCTATATAAGTCACACAAAGTAAAAAAGAATGTGGAAAAAATCAGGGGAAACATAAACACTTCTTTGTGAAAATGGTACTCTAAACTGCATGCTCCAGGCAACTGCCTGTTCAGCATAGGCCTACCCTGTGTTTACATGGCCCATCATATTAACCAATCCCTGAATTCGTATTTTTAACGACACTGCTCAATAACGGTAATAGCTGTACCAAATACAGCACAGTTAACCCTTGACAACGGACATCACAGGCGGGTACCAAGAATCAATGGCAAATATGGACAAGGGGAGGAATCAGAGTAGGCATTATTTGCAGATGACCACTGAAACTGTTGCTCTGAAGCCGATAAAATTTAAAATAATGTAAAGACCCTAGACAAAGAAGAAAAATCTCGAAATATAAAAGTTTAATAATCAAGCCAGTATAATCAAGACATGAGCTCTCATTCTTACAACCAAAATCAGCTACAGCAATCTTGTCACAATCAATCAAATTCTCAACAATTCAATACTTCAATCACGTCCCGAGCATCATGAAAGTAATGATGAGTAATGATTTCTACTCCAGCTGGTCACTTGCCATGCACACACAAGCCCAGCATCAGCTCCTACAACTCAATTACTTAATTATGCCTTTGAACACCTGCCACAATAAAATATTCTAACTTTAACCCAAAAGTTCAATTAAAATCTTCCACCGAAGGAGCAAAAGTTGAAGGATAGGTTGGAACATTGGTTAAGATAACTTCTAACAGACACCAGATTCTATTCCACACACGGGCAGCGTCTTACACAAAGAAAATTCCCTTTGTTTGCAAAGTTAATAAGAAACAGCAAAACTACATGACTGTTTAAAAGAACATGTTTTCAGGTAACAATTGTCCAGCCCAGAATAGCTACATCAGCATTCTGTGAACAACCTTTCGTAGAATTATTGCCAATAATTAAATAATACCTCTCTTAACATAACGAGTTTTAATGCCAACACACAAAGGCAATTCAGGACCACATTACTGTTTTATACACGAGTTTACTACATTTGGATTGTACTAATTCAGGCAGATATGTATTATGTAGTATTTATAAGCAGTTATTAAACACTCTAGAGAACAGAATTTGTGACACACCAGGTTGAAACATAAACATATTTTGAATCAACGAGAAGATCAGATCAGCAAATAAACTTCAGCAAATATGTCAGCACATGATTCGTATGAGACCATAACACCATGCCCATAACAATGAACAATGAAGTCAGTAATCCAACAATTATTTATCTTATAGCTTAAGTCCTTACTAATCTACATTCTTAACAGAAATTAGTCACCAAAAATACATCTTTTATTTTCTTGAGCTGGTCCTGAGGAACAGATTTTCATCTGGACAAAAGATCTAAGAACATTTAGGAGTAACAGCTAGTGACTGGTTTTTTTCATGCATTTTTTAAATGACTTTTGGAAACAACGTATGCACAAAGTCTGAAACTGTGACTTATACACAAACATTCATAAGGCAAGTAATAATAAAAATAACAATAATAAAAATAATAATATATAAGTATAATTACACTCAACAAATAAATAATAATAATAATAATATGAACAGCCTGATCACTCAAAGAGCGAAAAGGCTCAATCTGTCGTTGCAGAACAGACCGACTTAATCTCCCTCATCTTCTTCCGGCTTTTGGTACGGGCTTTGAAAGCTGCGTCATGATACATATGCTACAAGAACAAAGCAGTAATTTCATAAATAAAAACACAAATCCACAACTTGAAGCTTACTAATTAATATTAAGAACTTGGAAAACACAGATTAATGAAAATAAAAATCAACCATTCAATCAACTGCTAACACCAAACATGTTCAAACATGTACATCTGGCAAAGTGAATTCCACAGCAATATTACAGTCTGGCCAGTAATCAAATATTCTCAAAGACTGCAATATCACAAATTCCCAATTAACACTTTCATCTTTTTCACACAATAATGTTCTTTTGCCGTGCGAGATACATTTGCTAAAAAGCTGTCTGCAGACCACAACCCATCCAAAGACAAGTTTTTAAAAATTATGTTTATTAACAATCCTAGTAATTAAACAAAATTAAACAAAAAATTTAGCATATTATGTTCACCATATTATGTGGCTGGCATGAATATTGGACTTAAAGCATAGATGAGTTTTCTTAGCAAAAATGTACCGAACACGAGTAACATAGATAACTTTTAACAGACACCAGATTCTATTTCCACACAAGGGCTGCGTCTTACTTAAAGAAAATTCCCTTAGTTTGCAAAGCTAATAAGAAAAAGCAACTACATGACTGTTTAAAAGAACATCATGTTATCAGGTAACAATTGTCCAGCCAAGAACAGCTACATCAGCATTCTGTGAACAACCTTTCATAAATTGCTGCACTGTCACAAATATTCTCAATCAGCTGATTAAAAACAGATGTATTAATACAAGACAACCAAGTTCTTACTGGATATTGCACATAATAATTCGAAGCATATCAACGGAAACAGTAATGCAGCAACTTACTCGCTCTTGCTTGACAGATCTGCAATTAGGGACTGACTGCTTCAGGGCTGGTGGCCCCAGTTGAAAGATGTCTCTCAGCAACTCATTTTCCTACAAAACAGCATTGTTCACACATCAATTTGTTTTTAAAAGGAAATGCAAGTACATGCAGCAGATCGTCAATCCTACAAACAATAACCTATTCAGTGTTCATCAAAATTCAAGAATTTACTGTTTCAGTATATGTCGGATAAAACAAAAACACAGGCAAGCTTAAAGCATATAAAATCATTTCGGTGTGAAGTTTTTATGGATGTTTCACCAGTGTTCCAAAGCATAAGAACTAGTGCAATTTCTTTACACAACAACGCATAGATTGACAGTTTAAGCTTTGTATCTTTTACAAAATGCGATCATGGCTATACAGTCATCACTTGCTTTGACGTACAAGCTGAAAACAAGAAACATGACTTCAATGCAAATAAGCAGCTCTGTCAAACTTACATGGATCAAATCACCACAACAGCATTTCAACAGTTTGTCTTTAACAGCTCTGCACTACAATCAAAATGTGAAAACTATCAGCTGACAAACAACGTTGCTGAATAAGGATAGGTTTGAACTTTGAACTGACCTGAAGGTGGATATTCATGCCTGAGCCAAGGACTCGACAGAGAGCGTTGTACTGAGTCCGAAGGGTCCAAGAGTCAACGTAAACTGCTTCAATCGGATTAAACTGTAAAGAAATTCACAACTCTTATAATCTTCATATTTATCACTTACAGATATAGCTAAATAATTAATTACAAATAATCTTCATTTTTAATTGACTTCGTTACCTACCAAAGCAATGATCGTAAAACAACTAAAAGACGTATACGTATTTCACTGATCAATGTAGGTAGGTACGCATCTTGACACGGTGTTGCAAGAATCAGTCTGGACATACCCGGTAATCAGCATATTAATGGACACAGGATTAAGTGCTGTGATGACTAGGATCAGATCAATCAAAATTATACCAATTTATATGGTGCCCTAAAACGGCCATTTTGATTACAAGGGTGCATCACAAAACAGCTAACAGGCAGGATAAAGACTAGAAAACACATGCGATTCTAGAATGGAGCAAAGGAGTCCACTGTGTTGACCAATCAAATAGCAGAAGGAAGTCTCTTCCAGCATCGAGGATTATTTTCCCGACAGCACAACATCTGCCGAGCTACTTATCTGTAGTTGCAATTGTTGGTGCTCAAATTGCAAGGGTGCATCACAAAACAGCTAACAGGCAGGATAAAGACTAGAAAACACATGCGATTCTAGAATGGAGCAAAGGAGTCCACTGTGTTGACCAATCAAATAGCAGAAGGAAGTCTCTTCCAGCATCGAGGATTATTTTCCCGACAGCACAACATCTGCCGAGCTACTTATCTGTAGTTGCAATTGTTGGTGCTCAAATTGCAAGGGTGCATCACAAAACAGCTAACAGGCAGGATAAAGACTAGAAAACACATGCGATTCTAGAATGGAGCAAAGGAGTCCACTGTGTTGACCAATCAAATAGCAGAAGGAAGTCTCTTCCAGCATCGAGGATTATTTTCCCGACAGCACAACATCTGCCGAGCTACTTATCTGTAGTTGCAATTGTTGGTGCTCAAATTGCAAGGGTGCATCACAAAACAGCTAACAGGCAGGATAAAGACTAGAAAACACATGCGATTCTAGAATGGAGCAAAGGAGTCCACTGTGTTGACCAATCAAATAGCAGAAGGAAGTCTCTTCCAGCATCGAGGATTATTTTCCCGACAGCACAACATCTGCCGAGCTACTTATCTGTAGTTGCAATTGTTGGTGCTCAAATTGCAAGGGTGCATCACAAAACAGCTAACAGGCAGGATAAAGACTAGAAAACACATGCGATTCTAGAATGGAGCAAAGGAGTCCACTGTGTTGACCAATCAAATAGCAGAAGGAAGTCTCTTCCAGCATCGAGGATTATTTTCCCGACAGCACAACATCTGCCGAGCTACTTATCTGTAGTTGCAATTGTTGGTGCTCAAATTGCAAGGGTGCATCACAAAACAGCTAACAGGCAGGATAAAGACTAGAAAACACATGCGATTCTAGAATGGAGCAAAGGAGTCCACTGTGTTGACCAATCAAATAGCAGAAGGAAGTCTCTTCCAGCATCGAGGATTATTTTCCCGACAGCACAACATCTGCCGAGCTACTTATCTGTAGTTGCAATTGTTGGTGCTCAAATTGCAAGGGTGCATCACAAAACAGCTAACAGGCAGGATAAAGACTAGAAAACACATGCGATTCTAGAATGGAGCAAAGGAGTCCACTGTGTTGACCAATCAAATAGCAGAAGGAAGTCTCTTCCAGCATCGAGGATTATTTTCCCGACAGCACAACATCTGCCGAGCTACTTATCTGTAGTTGCAATTGTTGGTGCTCAAATTGCAAGGGTGCATCACAAAACAGCTAACAGGCAGGATAAAGACTAGAAAACACATGCGATTCTAGAATGGAGCAAAGGAGTCCACTGTGTTGACCAATCAAATAGCAGAAGGAAGTCTCTTCCAGCATCGAGGATTATTTTCCCGACAGCACAACATCTGCCGAGCTACTTATCTGTAGTTGCAATTGTTGGTGCTCAAATTGCAAGGGTGCATCACAAAACAGCTAACAGGCAGGATAAAGACTAGAAAACACATGCGATTCTAGAATGGAGCAAAGGAGTCCACTGTGTTGACCAATCAAATAGCAGAAGGAAGTCTCTTCCAGCATCGAGGATTATTTTCCCGACAGCACAACATCTGCCGAGCTACTTATCTGTAGTTGCAATTGTTGGTGCTCAAATTGCATGCAACAAGCAAAGATATTCAAGTACAAAGTTACAGCGTTATAGATGCATATTAAATCAAACCAGAACTGCAAAGATTTTACAGTACACACAAGCATCTATGTTACAGCATCAAGGTTTCAAAGACAAAATTGGAGTGCACAGTTTAGAACACAGAATTTAGCCAACCAATAAGAGAACTTATAGCATTTGATACAGTATGCACAGCCAAATGCATAGAATAAAAAATTATTTTATTTATAGCCACCTTGACTTCGTATTCTATAAAGTAGCCTGATTCAACGGTTCCGAGAATTTCTCTGAAGCTTGACTTCTGTTGACGTCTGTCCTTCTTCGAACGATATTTGTTGCATTCAGTCGACAATCCTTTCAAACTCTGACAGAGCTCATCAAAGTTGTCTTCTTCGAACGTCTATGAAAACAAAAAATGCCACAAAATTCTTAAGAACGGCATCGCTCTTTGTAAACATAAGCTGGATTCATGCTGTAAGGGATGTGGGGTGTGAGCAGCTGCCAAGAGCATTGGGGGGGGGGGGACAGTGAAACACGCACAAGGAGAATGGAGGAATTCAAATGATGTCATTTATGATTGACTTCAGAATACAGGTATAAAGACTAGTGCTTTAACCCTAGATCACTACACATTACACAATTGCATGAAAACACAGTGCTTGAAGAAATCTTATAGCCTAGCAGATCTAAAGTTTCTGAGCAGGTAAATTAGACCATGAATTATTACTCAACAATGTTTGTAGATGATAACATAGCTAGAGAAAATGCTACAACATTAAAATTATTTCAACATGAACGTAAAATTTACTTCATCAATTTCCCTCGCTTTTTCATACAACAACGCAATTGCCTCGCCAGCTGTTCTGCGTAGCTCCATATTGGCACTGGACAAGACACTGGCCAGCTTGCATAGGTGACTGAAACAAACAAAGACAATCAAAGACACCTTAGAAACTACAGTAACTCAGGTATAAAACTTTAATCTGCTCAATGACAAGGTGTTTCCAGTTAAAAGCCTTGGGGAGCATAACGCCACTGCCTTCCTCAAATCACATCTGCTTGGGTCTGTTAGGAGGCCATTTTAAGTATCTTTGACAGGCTTTAAGAGGTGCTATGTAATTATTCTATTAAATATTCTATTAATTATTCCTAGTCTGTGTGCACACATAGTCTTAGTTTTTAGCATTGCTCATCACAAATGCACATAACCACATTACGCTGACAAGATCAATAACAGTGTAGCCATTGGAAACCCTCTAGAACATAGAACAACACAATAGTTGGACATAAAGTGCTCATTTTTAAACAGCGCAACAAATAAATAAATTGAGAGCTCAATACAAAGTGTAACATATGACTGTTCCGACATGAAACACGTACTATTACTCACTGTACTCAGGTTAATCAATATGTGAGTTAAAAAAGGCTCCCTTACGTCGCTGTAGAGTTCGTAATAAAAGAATCTGGAGCAATAGTCAAGAGCAACGTCCACGCAGCCATTGCGCTGTTCAACATCAAGAACGCATCAGTCGTGCAAGTTGCAGCGGATTTGCCATAGGCCAACTTGAAGACATTTTCTAAAGCAGTCATTGCATCTTCTATTATCTAAAATCCAAAACACAAAAAGAATTAAAAACGGAATGCCATTTATCAACAAATGAATTGCAGCCTTCAGAACCAGAAAGAAGACTTTGCAGTGAGTGTGCCAAACAAGAAGTTTATTTAGTCTCATTATCTATTTATTTAAAGCATTTGCTATGCACAATTAAGTCAGTAAACATCTGAATCTGAGGCATGGATGTACATTCATTCAGGACCAACAAGGAGCGAATTAAGTGCAGTAAATCATGACAAACAATCAAAATGATGCTTGAAAGTTGACAGCCTATCTTCTTCGGAAGACAGTTTCAGATATGAGAAGATGCTCATGTACAGTATATAGTATATACACGTAATTGAGAACTGGTTCTCATACAAAGTAAGAATTTAAAAAATACCAAATCAATACTTAGCATGAAGTGATATGGGGGCATCACTGAAAGACAAACTGGACAATGGACATAAAAGTAAAGGACATTTATTTTTAAGTGCACCCTTTTATAAACATTCCACAGTTAAATGCAACAACAAAACATTAATCAAGAATCAGAATGTCTAGTCATTGTTTTTTCTTAGAAAACAGTAATTCTAAGCACATCTTAAACAGCAGCAGTAGTTTGACAGTTGGTTTGGCTATTTCTTACCTTACTTTCTTCTGCCACAATGAATGTACACAGTGCCAGAGCATCAGCACACTGTAAACATAAAAACATGCATCAAGCATATAAAATATTAGAACGATGTGTAATGAGAAATCTAACACATGCCTATGAAAATATAAGCACTGCAGTGCATCTGTGTTTCACTCTAAACCAAAAACCAGAAGCCTTTGCTCTAAACTGAAAACTTCCATGCAACTTTCCCAAACTAAGCAGACATTCAGTGCTGGAGTTAAATGAAAATTCAGAGACCTCAACCCATGCACTAGAGTGCACTAGGGGTGACGAGTACAGAGTACTAGGTGCATGCTCTTATAATGACATCTGCAGACCTATCAAGAGTATTATATTTTTGAAACTATATCTGATTTAGGCCAAGGTAATATAAATAATTATGGAAATAAATGGAAGATATATTTCAATTTGGATTCATAAACATGCCATTTGACCAATTAAAACTGACACTGAAATCTACGTGTATTAAAATGGTTCAAAATGGCAGCCCGCACAGACAAATAGATTGTAGAGTAGATTTACCATTTCCTTGAAGAATTAAGTTCAATTGATGACACATTTGATAAATCTGACAAAATTTAAAAAATTGTCCGATACATCAGGTGATGAAAATAAAGTAGGTTCTCTCTCAACTGGTGCTGCAACTACACTTAGAACTTCATTTTTTAGTCATAGCTCATCTTGACTACTGCCCATCCCTTTATTCTGGTGTACCATCTGGTCAGCTAGCTTCTCTTGACCATATTCTACGCACTGCAGAATACCTCATTGGTCAAATACCCATATTGAAGTCACGTTTCAAATCACATGCTGAAAGTTCTGGGTTGGCTCCCTGTCCGTCAGCGTATTGAATACAAGTCTCTTCCATGGTAGGGCAATGCTAGCTAGGTCTTGCTCCTACTTACCTACTTGGTCTTTGTCAGCCTGTGTCGAGTACTTGGACCAATCAATCCCTATGCTCGGCTGACAGGGAAGTGCTCTCAGACTCACTTGGTCATGATACCCCCATTATGCAAAGCTGTGCCTTTTCTGTGGCTGGCTTTTTTATCTACTCCCTCTTGAGCTGCGCATGTTCCCTAGATCACTTTGTGACACATTCTATGAGCACTTGTAAACTGCTCTTTCCGGCCGTGGAGTCGGAAGCACCTACGAGTAGTTTCCTTGAAGAGGTGCTATATAAATACTTGACTGACTGAATACATAACATGAATCCAACTCAAACCTCATCAACCTCAAAGCTCATCAACAAACACACTCAAGCAGAATTATGACCAATTTCTTTCAGGTAAATGCTATACACAATTCACCTAAAGTTTGTTACGTGAGCTGAAAACAATTTTCAATACACCATTGTGAAAAACAAAATTAAAGAGATTAATACAAACCACAGCTCGAGTTGCAAATGAAGCTGCATTATCGGCAAGAATAGTCTTGAGAATTGGGTAATACAGTGGGAAGATCTCTTCCCTCTCTTCTGACGCACCTAGCTGAATGAGGACTAGGACACTACAAATGGCGGCAGCACACTGCTCCTCTCCTTTGCCTTTCTTCAAGCTCCGCTCCAGATTATCAGAGATTGATAGCTTGCTGCAATAAAGAACAACGAAAATCAGTGGGTTATCAATTCAATCCATCAATCAGTCAGTCTCAATTAATCAGCAAATTAGTCAGTGAGTCCTGGTCAGTGCAATCAATTAACAGGTATACACCACTCTATGAATCAGCATGCACAAATTGTAAGAAATTCTCAGTTGCAGAACTTTCCTAAATTCTTGAACCAGAATGGAAGTAATCCCAATTCATCATAGCACTTTCCATCTACTTCCCATTTGATGCCAAAACAAATTTTATGGCAAGAAGACTAATGCCAAAAGAAACCCCAAGGTCATTAACTCCTTGTATGTATGTTCTATGTACGTATGTCTGAGCAATGCGAGCACTTGCCATAGCGCACCTTCAAGAAGGTGGACTCAGAGACGCTCCCGACTACAGCACCGGAGTTAAACGTCGAAGTGCATGAGCAATTGCAAGTGAAGGACTGTTCTGTTCAGGGTCCCTATACGCAGCGGCTTGAGGTGGATTCAAACTCCCAACCTTCCGGCTCCAAGGCACCGAATACACCTCTACAGCACTGTGTCCCACAATGTAGTCTCAAATGTGCATACAATTATTTGATCAAATTACACATATGTGACCCATCTGACCAAAACCAGGCGTAAGTCGGATTTGTACAAAATGAGTGTCATATATCTTCTAAAAGAATAAAGTCTCTTCTTTAAAATGACACAAATCCTATTGCTCTGCCATGATTCTGCCCAAAGTTATGAGTAAAAATATGGTTCAACCGTCCAAATTACAAAATCTCTGAGAAAAATGCGTTTAAAGTTTTCTATAACTTAGAAATGCAAGATTCTTTAGAACCAAGAACATAATTAAATAAAATTTGCAACAAATAAACAGGTTGTATAGTAGGCTAGAGGGAAGTCTGGGATTTTCACTGATACCTAATTTATTTTGTTAGGAACATACCGAACATGGCTACCAATGGCGGGAAAGTGGAAAATGGCGGGAAAAGTCAATGAATTATTTGAACAATAAAAACCACAAAATTATCAAAAAAATCGCTAAAAGAATATTTTTGCAAAATTTTTGGTTTTAATGTGTATAAAGCATATTTATTTATCATTTTCTGTCAAAAACTAAAAATTGAAAAAATTCGTTTTTTTCACATTTTGGTCATTATCTCAGAAGCGTGTTGCGACTTACGCCTGGTTTTGGTCAGATGGGACACATATCAGTCCTGGAACAGTGCTTTCAACCAGATTGGATATAGATCATATATGTACGACTGGACGAGTATGCAAAAATTATATCTGAATGAAACCTTTGAATGAATATCGAAGTTGAATTTGTCTAAATATATGACATTCTTATTATTCTTAATACCTATGAGATAATAACTATACTACAATATACACATGCACAAGAGTATAACATTTATGCCAGCATGCACACACACAAGCAGTGTCAAGCACACACACAATCACACACACACACATATGTAGCCACGCACACACAAGCACCGACCGGGACACAAGCACATACCCTCACAGAAGCTCTTAAGGAGAAAGTTCATCTATATGGCACTTTAATTAACCACACAACCACACACCAGAATTTACATTACATTACACCAGAATGCGACAAAACGAACGATACTTGCAAACTTGTTCTTTACTCACTTTTGAGAAATGGAGTCTATTAGATACTTGTTGGTAAGTATTGCTCTTAAGGTATGAAGAGATTCTACTCGACCTTTGGCGCTGTTAAACATACAAACACAATGTCTCTGAAAACGACTATAAGACCAAGTAAAAGATTCGACTCACTATACAAAAGAAAGTACTTAAACACAACTTACTAGTAGTAGGCTCAAATAATAATTTTTTTTAGATTGATTGACTGCATACGACAAGACAACAATTGGCAATGTCATAACAAGATCCACTGAAACCTTAAGTAATAACTGCAACTTAAAGTGTCCAGATTCTAACACCCATCAGTCAGATCCTAAAAGTCAATGTTTTATTAACAATGTCTAAGACTTAGCACTCTTCAACTGTATAAGTTGTGGTAAAGTAAAGTAAGGTAAAGTAAAACTTAGATAACACTAATTCTTTAATGACAAAGCATTTCTTGCTTAGCAATGTGTTTAAGATGTAAAGATGCCCCTATGCCACACATATCTCCAGCTACATCAGCAATCTGTTTAACAAGAAAGCTGCCTAATGTATGAACAGTGACCACCTCAGAAGCTGGAAGGAAAGAGCACTCATTCTGTACTTGTACCAAGTTAATTTTTAACACACCCAAGGCAAAGCAACTAGGAAACATTTGGGCACGAAAAACAGTTAGGGCCCAAGAAATTTGCGATCCTGCACCACGCAAATTTTGTGCAAACTTCCAGGTATCGTGCAACAGCGTCTCAACTTGGGTGCAATATGATACCCAGAGAGGGCCAACAGTTTCACATTCAACACCACTCTAAACAGCAAACAGAAATTTGCAAATGATATTGGCTGTTTTCTGCATACGCTTAGATAAAACAAAAGAATATGCTTGCTCCTTTATCTAAATCAATGCTTGGCATTTGGCATAAAGCATAAAACGAATTTAAGTAAAAGGGGAACAGAAACATAAACCTAAGGTCATCAAAACAGAATGTATTAGTCTCCAACCTCTTCTGAGAAAGTCCCTCGACACATTCATGTAATTTATCCTCCGTATTTCCTAAAGTTCCACTTTCATCACCTTCACAATCTGTGGAACCTACAAATCAACAAATCGAAGACCATAAATAAACTGTACATAAAGTTAACATGTAAATCTATAGCTCACCTTATCTCATGCATTAGGAGGAACTTGGAGAAGCATAGAACTCGAGTTTAACGGATTTTACAGCACAGTTGCTATCATGGCTCCAGAAACACATGGTCACATTATTCATTCTTCCAAAGTTCTTGCATTTGCACAAGAAGGCCAGTCTCAGCAAATAACGTTGAATGTTACAGACTATATGGTGCACGGTGGTGTAGTGGGTATGTTTGTTGCCTTGCAGCCGGAGGGTTGCAGGTTCAAATCCACCTCAAGTCGCCATGTCAGGACCTTGGGCAAGTCCCTAACTTGCAATTGCTCAGCGTTTCAGCGTGAAACTCCGCTGCAGTGTACAGCGCTTGTCCGCGCTGTAGTCGGGAACGCCTCTGAGTAGGGAGCTTGAAGGGGCGCTATAACAAGTGAACATACAAACATGATGATTCACGGATTTGAGCGTAAAACAGCGAGTAAGTGATGAACTTATGTTGATTTCAAAACTGAGTTTTACCATCTGTTATTGTTGCCTGTTGGTCTGACAAGCTGCTAATGGCACTGACTGTATCAACAGTTTCTGCCTCATCGTCACTGCCAGGCTCTGGAGCATAGTTCCGCTCCTTGTTAGAACGGTGATCTACAAGAAAGCAACAATCAAGTTAATAAATACCGAGTGTCACGATCATCTGTGTCGCAGTGTAGGCAGCCCTCTTTCATATTGCACACTCAGAGATGTGACAGTGATCCTAAAGCATGCGTTGCTGGTTGACTTCACATCTGCGATTGTCTGCTAGCTACATGGTCTTTTCCAACTCAGAATGCATAATGTATATCTGAATTCAAACACTGGGCAATAACAATACCATTTTATCAAGCATTAGTTCAGATAAGTGGGATGAAAACTACCTATATAGAAACTACAAAGATACTTCATTCTTGTGCAAATGCTCCATACAAAAAACTCACTCAAGCCACCAGAAACCAAGTCAAATGAAGTCATACAAATACAAGTTCGTAAAAAATTAAATGTTGATCAATTGGCGTTTCGCACTGGTCCCATTAATTTCGAACAGATCTCGGCAAAAGCTCATGACATGAAAGGCCGTTTCAATCAACAGAATTTCGAACATTTAATCTTCACCCTTTTAAGCTTATTTCATGAATTTTTCCCTATTGCTGTAATCCAACAAAATGTCCTATTTACTTACTTAGAACGCGTGCTAATTTCTAGTTAATTACTTACTTACTGAATGCACAGCATCATGGGATGTAGCTAATAAGGTGAGAGAAGTCTATTTTAGCAATTTCTTTGGCGGCCATACTGTTTACATGGACGGACAAGCAGTCTTCGGGATTACCGAAATGTTGTAAGGTTCACATTAAATTTTGGAAGATTTACATTAAGAATCACATAAACATTTGACATTCAGTCAGAGTTTCCAAAACTAAAAACGAACTCAACCTTCTAATAAAACTTGTTAATCCGTCTGGAATACCGAGTGCCTATCCATGTAAACAATATGGCCACCCAAATAGAGCACAAGACCCAGCCATTGACGATTACTTTACTAACAGTTATGTCAAATAATGAAAGAACAACGTATATGCGTCGCTCCTGAATTTGGACTATAAAGTTCAAGAATACAAACCAATAACTCTCATGTTAACTATAGACGTGTCACCGATATATTTTCAGATAAGAGCCGGTTGTTCTTCAATTGACCGTTATCGACGATTTCAAGCGGCCGAATAGCTAATCGCGACCTCAAAATACGAGATATTCCAACCTACTGAAATCCTAGTCTTTTATTAAATCTTTTATTATGATTTCACAACTTCGAGAAATATTGACTCATCTCGCTAGAGCAACGCAGCATATGTCAATGACGAACGATGGAAACATTACTACGTCTCGCACAGGTCACGCGTACGGCACGTCTAAACCATGCAGTCAACGATTTACCTTTTTTCTTTCCCTTCGGCATCTTCTTTCGGCAGTAATTTAAAACAAACGAACCTAAAGAAATTTTCCCTAAGAAATCAAGTATATACGATAAGAATTTCCTAGATATAAGTTAGCAGAATGTAGGTATTTCGATAAAATGTTCACTGCGATTTCCCACATGTTTCAGCCTCGACCAACAAATGGGTCGTCACACAGCATCGCCCAGTAGATTCTACGGTTCATCATGACGTAATTCGAAAATAACAAGTGAAGCCATACTATCAGTAGGCCTATAAAACAAATCGAAAAATTAATAGTCTGTGGCAAAACTGTAATTATCTGATTATATCACACCATTACTTAAAATTGCTCGTTGAGTGCACATAGCATAGGCAAAGATCTTATAGTCTACGATTAGGGATGTGTCTGATAGGTTGCCTAGTGCAAAATGTGTTTAAATAAAGTAAAACACACTTCTTCCTCTAACTAGAATACTTCCATAAGCTGCAAGACTAAATGTGTCTTGGACTGTAGCGAACCAGGTTGCTACTAGCTACCTTACTTATTTACTTAAGTAAGGCCGCTATTTCTATTGCGAATTCATGGGTGCTATACTTAGCGCAAATCGATGCGGTCATCGCTATATTTAGCTTCCCCATGCATTTGCCAATGGAATATTCCGCCACGTGCGATTTCTGATTGGTTGGACATCACGCGATGTTTTAGGCGCCAAGAAGCGGTCTTCTTAGGCAAAATTAACGCGCAAACTGTCAGTCTGGACACGGAAATCGAACGGGTGACACCTATGTCGATCGATTTCGTAAATTGTGGTAAAATTATACAGATCCGGCTCCGGCAAGTTTCCAGAACCAGGAGGACAAGGTTCCTTGGTAATTGGTTTGTCGATAAATGATGGTGAATCGTTTCGGGCACCGATTAAACGAATAATCGAAATTTTATGGAAGAAATTGTGACGTTGGCTGAAGACACAATAAATCTTACAAGACGGGAAACGTGAATCGGCTGTCTTGAATATATCAATGGAACAGGGAAGTATTGCCATGCTAACCTATTGAGCTCGAACCAGAATTAAGTGTAAATCGATAAAACTTGCATTGCTAATTTTGACGCTGTTTAATTGAATCTACTCAGTCTGTGAACTGGGAGAATAAATCTTAAATTAGTGAAGGAGCATAGTTAGTATTTAGAAGACCTTGATAGCGACTCATTACTATTGATTTCGTCTCTACTCCTGTACAAATAATTGATAATGAGCGACGGACAGTCACCCGATTAATTGTACAATAAATAACGCTTAAATAAGGAAACTGTGTATTAATTATTGCTATTAAAACCCGATGGACTCGGACAGTGACTCAGACGGGGTACTACAGATGGAAACAGGACACGAGGAGGACAGGAGGTGTCCTGAAGAAACGGTTGATATGGGAACGACTGACCATTCAGCAAACCCTGACCTGGTTTTAATATACCGACAAATGGCAACTATAGAACAATTTATGGAGCGCCAGGCTGATATTCTAACCAGTTTAACTGATGAATTAGGCCAGGTTTCTGTACAACAGGGCAGACTGAATTCTCGACAAGAAGAGAATGAGGCAAGAGTTAAGTCCCTAACTGAAAGTGTAGCGGGTAGTGGAGCTAGGGGAAATGTTGAGGGATCGAACCCAGATAAGCACCCTATCACAGGGGCTGTTGTGCTCTCAACAGACACCGCGCACATATGTCCGATACCGGCCCATCCTGAGGAAGGTTACCAGAGAAGCTCACACCCTAGGTTAGGACTTGAACCGGCCACCATTGAAAATAAGGAAACCCTACAGGGAAGGGTGGGGCCCATTACCGACCAGGAAACCCTTGATCTGGGACCCAGACTCCCTCAACAACGCCCAGGGGAGCGCACAGCCGTGGAACCCATTAATTGGGCAGGAAATAGTTATGGACAGCTGGCGCTCCCGCGCGTAACAATTGGCACCAGCAAGTGGGATGAAAGTACAGGAGGTCCTAGAGAAAAGGGTAAAATAATAATGGGTCCTAGATTTAGTAGAGCAGAAGATTTATGGGAAAAAGTGGAAAATGGAAAAGAAAATTTTCCACAAGATGATCCAAGAAGAAGGGATGTACAGATGAAATACTTTGGTGCTAGACCAAAGGATTTACAAGGTCAAGGTCAAGGTCAAAGAGTAAATACAACTGACATGTTGCATAGTCAAACAATAGACTATTATGATACAAATGTTTTGTATAGAGATTTTGACTTTGAAAATTACATGCGTCGAAAACAAGATCAATTGGTTAAACATGGAACTGAATATAAATATGATAACGATGATTCAGAAATTACCGACTTGCGAGCGCTACATAAATTCGAACTAGAAACAAAAGCGTTAGGTGTAGAGCAAAATGAGGGTAAAACTTGTACTAATCCCAGATTTCTAGTTTCAGATGGAAAAATGGGGATTCTTCGTTGCTGAGCGACGACCACGTGGTATCATGGGATGCACATCCTCGTCAGTCAACGACTGCTACCCCATGGGCTGCCACCTTTTCCCCCTCGTCGGTTCCTGAAACAGAAAAATTCCGGTCACCGAGTAACACGCTGTCACTTGTGACCGCTTCAGTCACCTCGGCTGCCATCGACTTCCGTTTCTGCGAGTCGGAAGCGGAATCCAAAAGAATCCCTACCATCGTCGCATCGGTCCCTCAGATGTTCACGTACACACCTGCTCCGAGCCGGCCGATTATGTCCATGGTTTCCCTGTCGTCGGAAACCCAAGTCACGCACAGCTACGAATACGTACATTGGGCTAATGGTCAGCCCATGTATGCGTCCTACAGTCGGAAGATGGTTCCACCTGTTCCAGTTTTCCCTGTCTACGCAGAAGCAGTTTCCCTTCCGTTCCAGATGCAACCGTGGCCCACGACGAGCACAGTTCTGGAAAATCCTGTCATGCAACTGGGTACATCGTCAGAAATGTTCAGCTCGGCCAGTTTGAATGGGCAAGACAATCATCTGAAAACAAAGGAAGGAAGGATGGTCAGTCTTCCTTCCACAGAAATTCGAGCCGCGGTTGGAAAACAGACATCAACTGGTGGTCATGTAACTTCATCATCCAGCACAGAAAAAGAAGAAGCTACCGAGAATGTTCCGACCTCAGCTGCCGACTCAATGAGAGAAAAGGTGAGATCGCATATGAAACTAGGTCATTATAATGGGAAAACGTCGGTGGAAGTGTTCTTAAAAAAATTTGAGGTGTGTTCCAAGAACAATCGTTGGACAGAAGACGAAAAACTAGCACAACTGACCTGCGCACTGGTTGAACCTGTAGATCAACTTCTTTATGAATTTGACTCTGATACAATTACCACCTGCGCCGACTTGATGGACAGGTTGAGGTTAAGACATGGGAGCACTGACCAAACGGTTTTGTATCAGACCCAACTAAGTGCTCGCAGACAGAAGGTGGGAGAAGATCTGGGCTCTTTGGTCCAAGACATAAGAAGATTAATGATTCTGGCATTCCCAGGACCGAGGTCTACACACAGTGAAACTATTGCGATCAAAGCTTTTCTTGATGCTTTACGAGATAAAGAGCTAGCCTTAAAAGTGAGGGAGCGAGAACCGGTCACCCTAGACAGTGCATACAAAACGGCCATGAGACTGGAAGGCTACCGCAGAGCTGATGAAGATGGCATGGACCGCCAAGAACGACGTCCAGGCCGAATCAAAATCGTAAAGGAAAGTGATGCAACGGGAGATTGCGATACGAAAGAATTTCGCGAAGACATTGCTCGTCAACTCAAGCAATTGAGTGACAGAATGGACTGCTTGCTAAAGACCTCATCGACCGAAAAACAATATCCGCGATGGCAACCGCAGAATACCTCTTCAGCAGGGAGAGGCACAAACTATATGAATCAACGATGGAATCAGAAACCGAACGAAAACTACCGAAGGACAACCGACAACCGTCGCTGCTTCGAATGCAACCAGGTTGGACATTTGGCCCGGGTTTGTCCTCGCAGAATAACCTCTTCGTCAACTGGAGAGCAAGATGAATCCGAAGGACCTGGGGTGAGTAACGCTAGACATGTAAAAGGAAACAGTGACGCTTATTTGTCCGTAACAATTAGGGGGAAGAAATTGCTAGCTTTGTTAGACTCGGGTAGTGAAATGACATTATGCCCTGCGTCGTTAGTGGACTCGAAAGAAATTATCGGTTCCAGTCAACTATTACAAGCTGCTAACGGGTCTGCAATTCGTGTAATGGGAGAAACTGTACTGAAACTGAAAATTGAAGGGCAAGCCTTCGAAATCTCTTGTCTGGTAACTGAACAGGTTACCGAACTGATTCTTGGACTCTCTTGGATGGTGAAGGAAAATGTCCTGTGGCATGTAGGGCGAGGATGGATTCTCGTCCGGAATCTTCGGCTAAATGTTCTGCGCAAAAACTTTCCGAAACAGTGTCACCGAACAAAAGGGACTTTCTGCGACAGGCAAAATTCTCCGAACAGTGAATCGAATGTCGAAACCCGAGCCGTGCTACCAGAGATGGAAATCGTACGAGAAATCGGTGCCGTGCAAACAGGAACCGTCGAATCAGAAGCTTCGGTTCCCGAAAAGACTTCTGCTCAATCCAGTCGCTTCGCGGATCCCTGTCCCACCGAGGTGGCAGCCCGAATCCCACGTCAACCGGATGTGCATCCTCGGGTCGTTCCAAATAGTTCCTTCCGGGGTGGAACTTGCCGTTCTCCAGTGACGCCATCTGTCGAATCAGTGCGAGTGAAAGAGTCGGTTTCACTCCAAAATATCACTCGCTCTCAAAAGTCTGACGTCGACCAGATGACCAGATTCACCGGAGGAAACAGACTCGCAATGCTGGCGAGACTGTGGCAAGCGTAATGTAATGTAATGTGATATGATAGGGTAGTTAGGTCGCATAATGGCGACAAGTTGTGAATAGGGAATAGAATCTTCTCTGCTTTAGTTGTTGTTTTTGATGATATATATGTGACTGTGTGATGTGGGGATACATCTTTTTAGTTTCTTGTGCATAAATGTTGTGCGTTGAAAATGTGACCTTGAGATTTAGGTTTACATGTTTATTTTAATGTGCGTGGATAAAATTGTGCTTTCTTATTGTGTAACTATGTGAAAGTTGATTACAGTAATGGAGTGTAATATGATGATATATGTTATGTGAGAATGCATAGTTTTCTTTGTGTGAAGTGTAGCTTAAGTGTTTCAGATCACCTGTGTGTTTTGATATAAGCAGATGATTTTTAAACTAGTGTTTAGTAGTAATTACATGCAAGTAATGCAGTGTAATGTAAGGTTACAAGGCCATGTAATAGGCATAAGCTCCAGCTAATGCCTAAGTGTTAGTCCTTTAGGTAGAAATAAAATATTTAGTTGCTAAATTGGTATAAATATTAGAATTGCTTCTTGTTGCCACGAAGAGGGCTGATGTTGTGTTTGTATGTCAATTGCATAATAATGATTGCAAGTTAGAAGGCTGCATGGGGGTTGAAAGATAACCTTGTGTGAATGGTTGAATGAGTAACTGATGATGGTAAGAGTCGGTAGAGCACCCAATTGTAAGCATCGCCCTGAGAGTTGGTAAGTAAGTTGGATTATAGATTTGTAGGTAGACTCACTATTTAGCCGTCAGTGGAAATTGCATGAAATGGTGAAGCTGTGCCTGTGGATTAGTGACGAGATGAATTCGTCCAGTCTTAGACTACTTCCTGTAGAGGTTGTAATGTAATAGACTATTATAGGATATGGGAATAAGTCCTTTACGCCTTGGGTATGCTTAACTGAGCAGTAATTCCTTCTTCGATCCGGGTAGCTAAGCCTTGATGTAATAAGGTATGGTATGCATGTGGTATACATTAGTGGCCTAGGTTTATGATCTGACGTTGCTTCATCTCTGTAGTAGTGGCTTAGTGTAGAAAGAATGAGTGCCTTTAAAACACAGCTTAAGTTTTAAGTTGCTGTATATGTTTGGCTTGGTGAATGGGTGAACATTGGTTTGGGATTGCGGTAGAAATAGATTGTTTGTGGAATCAAACAGATGTCTAAGAGATAGTGTAAGATGGTGTTGAGTCTGAGTGACTGAGTGACTGAGTGTGCTTGAAGTTGCATTTCTTATTTTGTGGCTTTTGATGACAAGTTTAAATAGATTATGGCCGCAGACTTCCGTAGCGTCTATTGCCAAGACTTTGTGTGGTATGTCTGAGATTCAGTATTGTATTTGTGCCATAAAATTGTGTAAGGTATTGATTCCACTGAAGCGCTACTGTTGAGTGAATAATAGGCTAGTGTTGAATTAGCTTAAGATTACATTGCTTCATGTTTTCGTAGCGTCTCTCGCTGAAGACCCTGCGTTGTGTTTGGAAATTTGTGGAGCGCTATTGTAATAAGTAGGTCCTAGTATGTGTGGAATCTTCTGTAGCGATTCTTGTTGATTGTGATTATTATATGCGAAATTTTGTATAGCGCCACTGCTGTATAAAAATGTAATAACGGATTAATATAAGATTTGGCGCCGGAACATGACCACATGTGTTAAGAGGACTTTCTCTCGCTAGGGTTCCGTGCAATTGTTGGAAGTAGGAAGGTAGTTATAAGTGTGATTGTCGATGATTTGCTAAATATAGTTAAGGTGTGCTGTAAACTTATGGTGCTCGAGCGAAGGCACATATTTGGATAATGGTAATGTGTATTAAAACTTAGTTATATTATGTTGGTAGGCGCGATTACTAGAGTTGCGCTGAAGGGATTAAACTTCTTTTGTAGGTTAAGTGACCCGTTAAGATGGAGGACAAGGCTGATGTATAGGAACTCATATGCCCTTGGGTAAGAAATCAGGAGTGGTGGAAGGTGGAGGCGATCGTTATAACACTGTTTACCATTAGGAGAGCCACTTGGTTCTGGCCTTTCTTGGTTTAAGAAGGACGCTGCTTGAATTGTTGCAAACCGTGAGGTAAAAGTTTAGATGTACCCGGCCCCTATAATCTTGAATCATGGAATTTAACGCATTATACCGGTTGTGAATTGTGGATAACATTTTCGTTGGTTATTTTATGTGGAACTGATTGAGTTGATGAAGATATGATTTTAGTTGGTTGTGTTACTGAGTTGCCTTAGAAATGCTATGTCCTGCATTGCTATGTCTTACCCTTCCGAGTGGAGATATTATTGCTATATGATGTATGTAATTTGATGGCAGGTATATAATGATAAAAACTGCAACAGTTTCTGTAAATGAAAAGATTAGTAGTACTTCGTGGGTCAGTTTGAGGACCTCTGTTAGTTAAGAACTGTTTTGGGCATAAGTGAACCCTTATGACTGACTGATAATCAGTCATTGTACAAATTTATATGTCTTATGCCTGTTAATGTAACTTTTGAGACAATGTAAGATGTTAAATGATAGATAAGATATAAGTGCCATGTATCAGGTTCGAGCTCGGGAGTTTGGTTTAAATTTCCCAGGGTACTGGTAAATTTAAAAAAGTAAGTGGTGGAGGGTGTAGCGAACCAGGTTGCTACTAGCTACCTTACTTATTTACTTAAGTAAGGCCGCTATTTCTATTGCGAATTCATGGGTGCTATGCTTAGCGCAAATCGATGCGGTCATCGCTATATTTAGCTTCCCCATGCATTTGCCAATGGAATATTCCGCCACGTGCGATTTCTGATTGGTTGGACATCACGCGATGTTTTAGGCGCCAAGAAGCGGTCTTCTTAGGCAAAATTAACGCGCAAACTGTCAGTCTGGACACGGAAATCGAACGGGTGACACCTATGTCGATCGATTTCGTAAATTGTGGTAAAATTATACAGATCCGGCTCCGGCAAGTTTCCAGAACCAGGAGGACAAGGTTCCTTGGTAATTGGTTTGTCGATAAATGATGGTGAATCGTTTCGGGCACCGATTAAACGAATAATCGAAATTTTATGGAAGAAATTGTGACGTTGGCTGAAGACACAATAAATCTTACAAGACGGGAAACGTGAATCGGCTGTCTTGAATATATCAATGGAACAGGGAAGTATTGCCATGCTAACCTATTGAGCTCGAACCAGAATTAAGTGTAAATCGATAAAACTTGCATTGCTAATTTTGACGCTGTTTAATTGAATCTACTCAGTCTGTGAACTGGGAGAATAAATCTTAAATTAGTGAAGGAGCATAGTTAGTATTTAGAAGACCTTGATAGCGACTCGATCATTACTATTGATTTCGTCTCTACTCCTGTACAAATAATTGATAATGAGCGACGGACAGTCACCCGATTAATTGTACAATAAATAACGCTTAAATAAGGAAACTGTGTATTAATTATTGCTATTAAAACCCGATGGACTCGGACAGTGACTCAGACGGGGTACTACAGATGGAAACAGGACACGAGGAGGACAGGAGGTGTCCTGAAGAAACGGTTGATATGGGAACGACTGACCATTCAGCAAACCCTGACCTGGTTTTAATATACCGACAAATGGCAACTATAGAACAATTTATGGAGCGCCAGGCTGATATTCTAACCAGTTTAACTGATGAATTAGGCCAGGTTTCTGTACAACAGGGCAGACTGAATTCTCGACAAGAAGAGAATGAGGCAAGAGTTAAGTCCCTAACTGAAAGTGTAGCGGGTAGTGGAGCTAGGGGAAATGTTGAGGGATCGAACCCAGATAAGCACCCTATCACAGGGGCTGTTGTGCTCTCAACAGACACCGCGCACATATGTCCGATACCGGCCCATCCTGAGGAAGGTTACCAGAGAAGCTCACACCCTAGGTTAGGACTTGAACCGGCCACCATTGAAAATAAGGAAACCCTACAGGGAAGGGTGGGGCCCATTACCGACCAGGAAACCCTTGATCTGGGACCCAGACTCCCTCAACAACGCCCAGGGGAGCGCACAGCCGTGGAACCCATTAATTGGGCAGGAAATAGTTATGGACAGCTGGCGCTCCCGCGCGTAACAGGACTCTCTTACCACAACACACCAGCTCTTCACTCTTTACACTTGCTTTCTGTATGTGAGCGTGTTCGCTTCAAGATGGCACTCCATAACCTCGTGTACAAAGCATGCGCTGATCATCTGCCACCCTACTTATCTTTTACGATCACATCTTGTAACTTTGTTAAAGGTCGCTCTTTCTTCGAAAAGCATCTGCTTGAAATTAGTCTATGTAGTTCCTGGTAGGCTGCCGGCGATCTTTCACATTTGCTGGTCCCTTCATCTGCCTCCTCAAGTTCTTTAATAAACGAAGATTATTATTATTATTCGTAACTCTAGTTCATAGCGAGATTGTCTTCGCTCTAAATTGAAAAACTTTCCTTTTCAAGTATACCTATAGATTTTATACCTATAGTTTTATTGCTGCCGAACTTCAATGTGCACTTCTGAGTTTTGTAAGTAAGTAAGTAAGTATATTCTCTGATTTACAAGCATACAAAAACACGATACATAAAAACAAATACAAGACAAAGGAGGGCATTATCCGCATTATCAAATTATACTGTGGCTGTACTGTATTGCATTGTAACGAAAAAATTCGAGCAAAAGCAAGTTTTCCCGAAAAAACTCCATTTCCCAAGTTCCGATTTAAAAAACCAAGATCTTGGAGGAAAAACCAAGCAGTGGCAACGCTGCTTCCAGTCCTTGTGCGCAGAACTTGGGTTTTATTGGGTGTTTTTCCCTCCATCTTGGGTTTTTTCATTTTTTAGAGTGGCAGGCCAGTGAGATGGAAATTTTTACTTTATGGACGTGAATCGATAGGTTTTATTATATTTATCTTTGATTCTCAACTAAAAAAATTGGTTTAAGCGTGAGGGATGGAAAACCAGCAGATTAGAAGCATTTTCTTTAGCGAATTTCATCCGACTGCTGGACCAAAAATCGTTTTTCAGGTTCTTGTTTTGTTTTATCGGCCTTGAACTTTGAGTTAACGCAATGATTTTCCAAGCCAATTTTCTTCGTACGTTCCAAATGCGTTGAAAGTCTACTTAACTGTAGCTTCCAACTCCCTTCCCACCATTGCCACCAACTCACACTTAGGCTACTTTCCAGCTGCCACTGTTTTAACCATAAAAATCATGTGAATTCATTCTAGGGACTTCTATAGTGCCCTCTAAGAAACTTATTCAGCCCTGCAACGGCTAAAGAAAATGGCCTGAGTGATGCAATCTTCAACTCATTCTTTTAACAAACATGCAATTGACATGCTATATTGACCACTTTCCCTTCTTTTGAAACAAAGTCTGGTCACAAGAAGTATTGATCATTCTAAAGTCAGTGCTTGTCCTCGTTGATATTAATATCAGTAATTACTGATATCTTGGTGACATTGATGAGGTCAGGTAACTGCTTGCTTTATTTGAAGTGAATGTTTGTGAATTGTTTATTATTGCGGGTTGCCCAATGTTGCCATGTGTTATTGCACTAAAATCTGCAGATTTTACCTGTGACTGGTGTTTTGCTTAAAATCAGTTGACTGTATTTAGACATTTTAAACAAACAGGAAGCAAACTGCTCCTCTTACTGATTAATAGTTTACAGCAAACAATAATTTTTGCTCTTAGGTACCAGAAGATATCATCAGTGCAGAGGAATTTGACTTGATGCATGTTTATGTGATTCCTAAGAAGCAGCTACGAGGTCGTACAATATCCCTGTATGTCTGAATTTTTCTTATAAATTCGAAAAGATTGTTAGCATACTCTTGTATTTGTATGAAATATTACAATTTAGATACCTGTTTAAACGTAAATACCTTTCTACCAGCAAACACCCATTTGCCTAGTCAATAAAAGACATTGCAGAATTGAAAACAATGCCTAAATCGTGAACATCATCTGTCAGTTGAGCAACTGAAATTTTAATCAAAGCCAAATTTTCTAAGTTGCTACGGTGTTCTAGTTACAGAAGTTAAGTCTTTCAATGAGTTAAAAAGGAGTTTATTGGCCGCCATACAAAACTGTCTTTCATCCAAGGCAACTGACTACGGCTGCACAGATGAATCACTTGTCAGACTGCCAAATGAAATGTGATTTGAGTATCAGCATAGAAAATATATCTCAGTGACTGATGATTAGTGGTGCAGTGTTCTTAGTGGTGTGATTTATAAGGTAAATAAACAGGACACAGCAAAGAGCGCTACAATATCTGCCAATGAAGAAACTGATTGATTGCATGGCCTAAGTCTAGTGCGGGACCAGAGAAGCCAAGCCAGTGCTTTGGACCAGCAGTTTTCAATGGTGTTACGTCTGCCACTTGTGGTTAACTAGCTGTCGCTAAGTAGACTGGTAGTATATGAAAAATTTTAAAGAAATACGTGGACGTACGTGGACAAATAGGAAGGATCCCTCCTTCGATGAGATATTGATAATCATTGTAATTTTTAGACACAGAACATCAAGTTTTTGAGATATGATCTAGAGATTTTGTCGAAGGAAACCTGTTATTTGTTAGAAGTTTGATTGAAGTCAATAGTTTTTTGTTTTATTACAGTATTCAATATAACTTTCTTCATAATGCTCTAGGATGTCAGATTCGGATTTGAGGTTTGAAGTGAAAATCTCTGCATTTTGAGCATTTTGAATACACAACCACGATTTCTTTTGACATATATCGTAAAATATGAGCCAAGGTGTTACGAATTTAGCACATGCTTGGTGTTTACTTGTCTAAGCCACACCTATTCTGGTCTTTCTTGTGTGGCAGTGCAAGTAAAAATGAAATATATTGCTATTTAAACTAAATTTAGAATAAGACTTTAGTATCAGTTAATCACTAATTTAAATTATGAGATTCGCATGTTATGCAATAATATGATGATTTTCAATGTATTGTTTATTTAAAGCAATTTCGGAGGACACAGGATCCTTGGTTGTCCAGTTTACATTGAAGGACCACAGTATGCACGAAATGCACTGATATTCAATTGCTGTTTTGTCTTTGACTCGTTGGCCGATTCATCTAAATTTGAGAAGATCGTTAGAAAACTTTCAAATTATTTGACCACTTTAGAGGTACGACTTAATCTTTCAATACCATATTGTCATGCTTGTTTCTGCTTGCATATCATCTGCAGAAATTATGAAAATGTGTAAGTTTAAATGATTTTGGTATAGCCTGCACAGGTGTTTATGGAAAAGTAAATTGAAGTATAATTATTTTGTCGGTAACTTGAATTATGTACACTAGGGAATGTAATCCCAGGATCCCGAATTCCGGGATCCCGGGAATCCCGGACATTTTACAATCCCGTAATCCCGGGATTGACAAGCATGGAATCCCGTTTTTCTGGATTGCAAGAAATCGGATTTTTCATTAAATTACTTCAACATTTTGCAGGAATTCCTGCAGTAATTCCTTGGTCAGTAGACGCCAAAACGACAGATAAGCAGACGCCCTAGTGAAGGCAAGCTGGCGTCCAGCAGAAAACCCAGAGGAGTGACTGGAGGTTGGGTTTCTCAGTGATCAGACAGCGGATTTGGGTTTGCCCCTCCCATTCCTTGCCTGGTTCGCGTATATAGACTATAGAGTCATCCACACACAAATGACCCATACCATTCAGCTGACTGATAGAACATAAACAGATGTCAGATGCCAGTAGAGTTGGCCGACTAGGCCTGGACGTCGCAGCGCCTAACTCTGATTCACACGTGTTGACGACACCCCGCCCATATAATTGCTCCGACCTGTGATCTGGACAGCATGCATACAAATGCGCTCTTGCTGCCTTAATATCAGAGGACTGCAGTTAGACTAGCCTGCAAGATCAGTCATTCACTGGTGAATCTTGGCCAGCCTGCTACCTGTTGTGCTCCTCGCGGTGTGGTCAGTCGGTGCACTTGTCACCTTGTATCGTCTGTCCTAATTCCGGGTCACCGTTATGCAGAGGACTATTTATTACCCTATTCACAGTGATCGCAACTTAAGCCCAGTTAACGACGGGGGATTCTAAAATGAGCTCAACTCACGGCAATCTAGATCAAATGAGAGACACGGGAGGGCGGGGAAGGAGAGGGGTCTAACTTGGTTGTTCAGTGAGGATAGAAGCCACTGGTAGTAGGCCTATCACTGTCAAGTTTCAAACAAACCCTGCTGCTGCCAGGGACCACCGGCAAACGCCTTTGCCATGAGTCATTATTGATCGCGGTTAAAGTAGCAAAGACAAAGAGTAAGCTTTACTGTATTTGACCTACTACTACACTAAGACTAAGTCCAAGAATTTTTTTTCATTGCCCTTATAAGTCAATCCCGGGATCTCGGGATTAACTTATTTATAATCCCGGAATCCCGGGATTGAGGATATGTCCCGGGATTACATTCCCTAATGTACACTGTCTGCTACCAGTTGGTTGCTGCCACCATGGTATATTGGTACGGTGTATGGTTAGGACTATGGATGCTTGGTGACATGGTTGTCTTCTAACCGCAAACTTCTTATCCCCTATGCCTGTACTCCTATCAGGCAGCGACACGTTTTCTCTGTTGCTTGCCCTGTGGTGTGGAATCGGCTGCCTCCTTACCTGCACCAGTGTGCCTGCTGCCAATGGTCCTCTTTGAGACTTTTGACACATTCTGTCGCAATCTTAAAAATACCCTCGTTAGTCGAGGTTGAGGCACGATTGTTCCTGAGTTGTCCCCTTGAGGGGGCACTATATAAATCATCATAATGAATGAATGAATGAATGAAAGAATGATTATTGAATGTTTGTTTTGAACTAGATGCAGCATGGGTTCCTCTCAAGTGAAAAGAAACATGAAAAATTACCGGGCATAATGCAGTCGATTTTAAACGATCTTAACAAATTCGGAATTTGTGAAATATATATTGGTAAGAATCCACTGCGCTGTGCATATTAACTTCTGCCTGAAATTTCAAATCTGTCAACAGCTACGTTAGTTTTTTGCAGTTTATTAAAATTGTCAATTGCTACATGTAAATTTTGTAATTATAACAGTAGCAGAACATTTGTATTGTATTTTGAAATCAAATTAGTGATTCATAACATTAGCAATCCTCTAGAGGTCCAGGCAAGATTTGATTTGAAGACAAGGTTTTGACACAGTTGTACTTATTTGTAAACTATTGTGCATTTGGGGAAGTAACACCGCGCCTTCTTCATGGCTTGGCTTGAATGGTCTCCTTTCTACTCTTCGTCAAATGCCTTTTGGTCTCATTTTCGCTGTTCTTATGATGGGGTTGAACTGGGAATGCTCCAGAGTAGACAACCTTGAAGGGGCACTATATATCAAACAGCTGTATTAAATAAATAATAAATTAAAATTATTCCATGCTTAAGGCAATTGCTACCTTTGTTTTTTGCATTGCTATTACTTGTGTACTGTTTATTTTATAGTTCAATCAGTTTTGGAAATTTTCTTACATTTTTAAATTTATCTGTGTTGTAGATAAATCAACTAGTCTGCACTTACAGAGGGAAGAAAGTGTTCGAGATCTGCTTGAAATGAACGACTATGACGTTCCAATCATGATCAATAAACCCGGTGAAGGATATGATCAGCTTGATGTGGCTGCTAGACAGGTCTTCATCTAATCATGAATAATGATGACGACAGTGTTTTTTCACAAATTAATGACCATATCCTTCAATTTATAAATTTGACAAGGGGAATAATATCGAATTGATTTTACTCTGTTACCCTCGATGCCCATGCAATTGCGATCATTTTCGTTTTGATAAACATCCATTATTGCCAGTAATGATTTGTATTTTTAAATCTTGTTTTCTATTCCTGATTTTTTAATTTCTGCGCCCAATTTGAATTCAATCAAGTGTGAACACAGTAAGTGTGGTTCTAGTACATGTTAAAGCCAGGGCATTGAGCAACTTCTGCATGCACTGTTGTTCATTGCCATCAGTTGCCATTGGGTGATACACCATATAAATGCATGTCATGTCAATATGTCATGTCAAAACACCGTTGGTGCTTCGCGACGGTTGGCTATGCGAATGGATCGTTAGTAGATTCGTCTTAAAAACCGTGTTGCATTTTTGTCTAAAAACGTTAATTATTAGTCAGATAATTCATTTAATCAAGCTTTTTTTTAATTTTTCAAAGTGGATTCATAGATAGTTGAATTGTTATGCACGCAAACTTCTGGATAACTTTTGATCAACATGAAGACTTTATTGGTAGACATTTTGTAGCTTAAATGGCAGATGTGACAGGTCAGATGTGTTATTTTCTGAATTTTATTGCCAGGTAATACGATTCATTGATGGCAGACGATATGTCATAGTCATTGCTAAAGATGCTGATATGGACCTCAAAATAGTGAAGCTCGTCATACGTTCGCTGATGTAAGTAAGCTTTCGTATTTCAGCTGTGTCTTTCTATCTAAAATGAAAACTGAAATGAGCTGCATTTTATATAGTTAGTGAATAAATACACAATTTTAGAATGATGAAACAACAAAGGGAAGGCCATTACATTATTGTTTAAAAATAACTCTGTTCCATTGGTGACTCTCTGTAAAAATGAATGGAAAACATCTTGTAATTGTATTTGCTTGTGTATACAGCAAGAAAAGTTCTCAGAGGTACTCTCGGTCTGAATATGCATGCCACTCTCCACTTTCTTGCCAAAGATTCCATGATTAACCAAGGGTGTTCTAAAAATCCCAAGACTTAAGTGAAGAGGAAGAAGTTGTGGTGTAATAAGAAATGTGCTTTAAGTCACAATTATTTACAAGAAATGCTGAGCAAAGTGCTGAAAAAACCCAGATCATAGCATCAAATTTGCGCTGGTTAACTATCAACTGCAGCAAGTTGTTTATATCGTATTGGCCCATGCCTGTCTTGTGGAGTTTTGTCACTCCATTCAGAATATCCAGGTTTACCATTCCCTTTGCTCTTCTGCGCAGGGTGAATTTCTTATCTCCTATGTGTGCGCTTCTATCAGACTGTGACACAATCAGTCACAGCTTCTCAAACATCCTTGAGACAGAGCCAGTGGACAAGTCTTTTCTAATCTGATTTGCTCTCACTGTTGGAAAGTTTAAAATTAAAATTAGCTTGTGGACCTGAGTAAACAAAACAAGATTACTATGCAAAATCCCCAAATCCAAAGTTGATCCCCAAATCCAAAGATCTTGGCTGAAATCTCAGGGATTGGATGCTCTGACGATCGTATAGAACGTTGAGGCTCATGTCGCAGATTGCATGATGTGATAAGAGGCCGACCAATTCTAAGCTTTCATATCTATAAAGCAGTAATGTTGATGGCTTAAACACATGACCAATTCTTTGAGTTGAACTTGGAAGACTTATCTGTTCAAATCGCAGTGCTCATAGCTGTCATGCTACAGAATTTTTGTGATGATCTGCATAATTTACACATGCTGGGTAGTTTTCTGTAGTCTTGCTATGTTTGTTTCTTTTGTAGACAACATAAAATATGTGCCTTAATTCCAATATTCCAGGTTTGTTAACTACTTTGAACTACCGTAATATAAGTAGGGGTAAACTAAACTATAGAAGCTTTGTATTTAATGTGTGAATGAATTTATTCATTCCATGTGCTGTTTTATTATTATTATTTGCATAAGTATTTTGTAAAGAAATTTCTGTTCTAAGTCTAAAGTTAGAAAATTATAATTAATTAAATTTTGGTTATTTGAGTAATTGACTTGTGTTTGATTATGTTGTTTCTAAGGAAGCCAATAGTAACATTTTATATTAATTTTCTGACTGTTTTTCTATTTGCATTCAAAATGCGTTGACTACACACATGGCAGAGAATTATTAGGATTTCATTTGGATGTGGATATTGTTTGGAAGAAATGAGTTCTTTACCAGGTGTTCTTTCATTTTTCACTTGCATTTGAATCGTCTCATGCACTTGTTATATCCCAAAAAGTTGATAGGAGGAACGATGGCAGCAGGTTTATTTATCAGTGCTATATCTGTTGAAATCGTTTTCAATCCATTTATGGCCGGTTAACGTGGTTATAACTGGTTTGATGGTTATATGCTGAGCTGCAGAACAGTACAACGTATGTAAAAGTAATATAAGCTTTAAAATGTTGACGTTTACCATAGATCACATGTGCATTGAGCATGACAAGATTATTACAGGTTCTCTTATACTAAGCAGGCGCACTAGTAAATTATTAACTCTACATGTTATTTGCTTTGTTATAGTACTCTAATGTATACATGACAACACCTTTGCTGGCAAAACTGATTCAGGACAAGAACTTGCAGGAACAGTGTTTGAAGTTTGTTGCTATGCGTGGTCAGTTCAATTGTTACTGTAAAGGATGCGTACTGTACTTGTGTTTTGCTCTTTAAGGTGTTTGTAATAATGCAATACTTTAATCAGCCAATTGCAAATCTATGTCACTGTGAAAATCGTCATGGAATCTGGTTAGCAAATGCTTATATACGGTACTTGTTCTTCTGGTAGATTCTATGCTCTTTACTTCTTTCTCTTACAAGCTTTGCTGGCCATATTTTTGGCAGGTATGGCAACAGGAACCTCAAGGATTATTAATGGTTTTTAATAAAGTGACACTTTTGCTATTATTATTGATTATTTTCACGTTGTCAGTTATTTTCTCTGTAACAATCATCGATTGAGCGATGGGTTCTCATTTTGGAGTTTCCTGAATGTGAAATACAATTTTTAACGAGCAAACTTGGAAAGGATATATATGAGGAAATAATGCCCCATAATGTACATGTTTACACATGTGGTGCTTCTCAAAGAATTCATCAAAAGCACTACAAAATCTCAACTTCCAGTTGCTTTCTTCCTGTCATTATTTTATGAATGCCTGATGCCCTTGAAAACTGGAAATGCCTTTGCCCACATGAAACAACCCACTAACATGATCGATATTTATTAAGTAAATTTTTACTTTATTACTTGTTCAGTGCCATTATTACAGAACAAATCAATGCTATTCCATCATTCACAGGACAGATCAACATAGAATCGTACAGAACTGTTGCCTTGTTTATGTTGTAGAATTGAGGCCGTGTATTAGAGACATTCTGCAGATGTATTGTTCAATGGTATTTGGAACGACAATGCGTGACTTGTGCGTCCGGTTCAGTCCTCGGATAAGAGGAGTTCATGAGGAGTAGGTATTTCATTGTAACACCAGATAAAGTCCCTCTAAGCTTAACCTATTCAAAGGTATATATACGATTGTTTCATGACCAATCTCATTTGCAGGTATATTTTAAGAAACTAGTTGCCTTGAGAATTTGCTCCTGAAATGCTTTCAGTTGAAATCTGTGTCATATTAACAGTTCAAGTAATTTAATTGCTTATGCTTTTAAGAACCATAGTTCTTAATAAATTTTTACTAATGATGGAAGTGCGACCTTTTTGAATTTCCTGTCTGTTCAAATTCTGCAGGATTTTTTCTGCCTCAGGTAAACAAATCGAACGTTATCATGTTTTGAGGACAGGAATATGTGGTAGATAGACTATTGCATCAGTCCACAGGCTAGTAGTTGTAGTACCATGTTGAGTAGGTTTTTGTGGTCATAATGGAAACTTTATAAAATCTAGAAATGTTCCATCATGTGGGATGACGTGCTTATTCTGCTCCTGACTTCCTGTGATTGCAGGCGGCTCATTCAGTTTGGCCTGATCTATGGCCTGATTAGACGACTTCACAGGTATCCTGTTCGCTTGCCTGACCATCCTCAAAGACAATATCGTATCAGTGAAGCAACGCAGGCCTACAACACAGCATTCTGTGGGAGATACTGTGATGATCATGTCTGCTCCAGATCAGGTTGAACCTTCAGAAAAATATCGCACAGTATTTTTTTTACTGGTGTTGTAATTTGATGCTTACTTATTACTGGTACACGCCTCAGTCATCATGAAAAGCCCTTAGAGGAGTCACTAAAGATAGTGCAACTGTCATTATAACAGCACTTCAACCGTTCAACGTGCAGGTTAAGATTTGTATAAGCATCAGATTATCGTTGTGCTATATGTGCACTTGCTTAGTCTAATTCATAGTCTCTACACATGCAGGACTTAACTGTGTGTGCATGTGTGCTCTGTTGTCAAGTTCCCATTTCAGGGTATGTTCAACTCCTTTAGTGGGTGCCTGAGTTAATTCAAGTATGGATAGTTTTCAAGTTACCAAATTGGCATGGAGCTTGTATTAATAACTTCGGATGACATCATAGACCATGCCTGATGTACAGAGAAAATCACAGCACATGCTGTAGCAGCCTGGGCATGGCGGATGTTAACCGCCCGCCCTGCTGGCATCACGTTGTAGGTCAAAATGGTAGTTCCTAAACGTGGTTTTCTAGGGAGGAAATTTTTGAAAGACATGATTTTCCCATTACATATGTCAGAATATAGGGTGAAGAGGAGTCACCAAAATGCTGACAAAAATTAATGGGAACAAGGTTATGCCCATTATCCCATTCCTATGAATCTCTTTCAGTTTAACATCTGACAGTGTGCTATGTGCTTCTGTCTGAATTGGACCATTACTGGACTTTGCTAGGAGCCAGGGCTGATGAGAGAAATTCTGGGCCCATACACAGAGTGTCACACCCATAAGCTATGCTGTCTTAGTCTTTATGAGGAATAAATCACTAGAAATAAATTTAAATAATAAGAGTGCGGGAAAAGAGTGTATGTGTACAATTATAATTTTATTCGGTTGTTAATTTGAAGTCTAAACTGATTGTAGTGAAGTGTAATATATATTTTAGAAAGACATGAATCAAACTTTGTATATATAACTACCCAACCTGGGCCCCGAAAAGTTGCCGGGCCCTGGGCATTAGCTGCCTCAGACGCACTCCCCTCTTATCAGGCCTACTAGGAACAGTCCAAGTTATAAAATTATACAATACCTGGTATAATTGTCACTCCATGGCTATCGATCTGCAGCAGTTGGTGTTGAGGTACAGACGTAAATGCTGAATGGGTCATACAAGTGACTGCCTTCATGTTGTGATGCATTTCTATTAATTATATGTAAAATATTGTTATTTTGATTATCGTTTTAAGGCGAGATATTTTTATTTTTAGGTTCCAGATTCGGTGACTTGGACAGTGCGTTGGAGAGCGATCCTCAGATAATGACCTGCTGGAAATAATAGACTGTTAGATATAATTAATGACCTGCCGAAAATAATTGAAGTGAAGGTTTCTACTGGAAAACCTTGATTTGATTGAAGGAAATCATGATTTGATTTAAACTGATCATGAAGAAGTCTGTGAATGTATTTTGAAAATTCAAATATGTCATAGTTTTGTTTTCAGAGCAAATGCGAGATTGTGTCTTGCCTTTGTAGTTTTCGAGGAAGGTGTCGTAATTGCCATCTTGATTTCTTTTCTGAGAATGGCTAGTTGACAATAGTCATGATAATTGACTTGTTATATTTATACTGCATGTTTGTTTGGAAAAATCGGTTTCTACATGTATAATGCAATTTTTTGTCTGAATTTTGAAAGGAAGAAGCTCCAGTTGTTTCTGTTAGAGCCATGATTTCTTGTGGCTTTGTGAACTTTGGTATTTGGTAAATATATATAACAAGTTTTGTAGTCTTTCAAATCTCAAACTGCTGAGTGTATCACCAATGGTGGTTGGTTTTGACACTTAAACGATTATGTCGATCTGTGTATAGGACATTTGCCAATGGTGCCAAGAAACTATATAAAGACAGCTAAGAGACAATCATGTGTTCAATGGCTGTGTGGTTATGGTTTGACAATACTGGACAGTCTGGTATGCTGTATGTGTCAATGTATGGCATATAAGCCTAATTCCAGGATTGAAGTGTAATTTAGTCTGGAATTATAATGAGCTTTTGTGCAGTTGCTGTGTTCATTTAATAAATGCAGTGCAGAAATTTTGTGCTAATGTCTGACGTTCATAAAACTGTAGGTTGCAATTGAACTCTACTCATTCTTTTAATATTGTAGCGTATAGTCACTAGAGAGAGTATCAGCATTCTGCCGTTCATCAATTAAAGGTAAAAGTTGTAGCATCAAAGATGTGAACATGCCATATTGCAAGCAAGAGTATTTCAGAATTGCACAAGCATATTTAATCGATACAACGAAACTATGGAAATCATCAAACTATATCAGTTCTATGAAATTGATGCTTTTATAATAACTTTCGTGAAGTTTAGTCCATTGGTAAATATATACATAAATACGTGAGGCAATAACATGTAATTAGAGCAGGACTTTTCTGCTGTGTTAGATGATTGCAGTGTAGGCTACACCCATGTTAAGACCAAAAGACGCAGTAGGCTACTGCTGGCCTTATAATCATGCACATAATTCAAACTGTTGCACAAGTCTGCTGCACAGTCACTAGCGTATTTTCATCTGAACGTTCCAGTTGTGTAATCAGGGTTTAAAGTGGGTGGAAATGGCGTTCCCACTGCTCACCATGCATGGTACCCTGGAGACTTGGGCGTTCCCAACGAAGCTTCATCAGCGTTTCCACTGCACACAGTTTGGCATTCCGCTGCTCACCCAAACCACTTTAACCACTGTGTGTAATAATGAATATATATATATATAATATTTATACTGGCCTAGTTAGCTACACCGGTAAGCGAGAGCGGCATTCGTCTGTTGGTCGCAACGGACTGCGGTTCAAGCTCCGGGCTGGGAGTTGACATTCAGAGATTTAGATATCTCGGGCTAGCACGTGTGGGACGCAGGGGGGCAAGCTCCTGCGGAGCGACCTTGGGCAAGTTGCTTACCCATCATTGTCTGTGGGGAAGGCAACGGGGAAACCACCTCACTCGTCTCATCCCCAGGGGCGTAAAGCCAATGAACCTGCCTTCGGGCAGAGAACCATCATCATCATCATATATTTATATAATGCGGCGTGAATCTTCTGTCGTACTAACAATTTTTCAGTGGTGGAAAACCTTCACAAATTCGCTCACCAAAGGTTTTGGTGCAGAACTTTGCTTGCTTATACATTGCTATTTGCTACTGGTGTTGCCACAGGGTAGTTTGAACCACCCCACTCTGAAAAATATGACCAACATAATTTGTTCAGATCCGTTATTTGCATGTAGGTATGGGGGGGGGGACAGGTCCTTTGGTGCAGGTAACCTGGGACAAAAAATTCTGGGCGCCATTCCCCCCTCAAAATGTATTTTAATAGTTTTTGTCCACTTTTAGGCATCAAAATTGAATAATATCCAGCCGTCATTGCACTAATAAAAAAATTATAATAAATTAAAGGCTGTAGAGGGGTAAACCAAATGGCAATGGTTACAGTAGCTTGAAAGATGTAAGGCAGAGCTGTGTCTCATGCAGTGGTGTTGCCACAGGGTAGTTTGAACCACCCCACTCTGAAAAATATGACCAACATAATTTGTTCAGATCCGTTATTTGCATGTAGGTATGGGGGGGGACAGGTCCTTTGGTGCAGGTAACCTGGGACAAAAAATTCTGGGCGCCATTCCCCCCTCAAAATGTATTTTAATAGTTTTTGTCCACTTTTAGGCATCAAAATTGAATAATATCCAGCCGTCATTGCACTAATAAAAAATTATAATAAATTAAAGGCTGTAGAGGGGTAAACCAAATGGCAATGGTTACAGTAGCTTGAAAGATGTAAGGCAGAAAATAAAAGTATGTTTGTTTTTATAGAGGTTTCTAAACAGATTTCTTAGTTTCACTTTGTGTATCATTAGTATTAGTATAATTAATTCTCTAATGCAAAGAGATTTGTTAAAAATTCAAAAGTAGGCCTAATAATTTGAAAAATAAATGTCAGTTTTTCCAGGGGGCAAGTGCCCTTTTTGCCTATACGTGCGGGCGCCTATGCTGTGTAGCCAGTTCGGACAACGTTGTTTTGCGAGCAATGAAGAATTCCGGACATAGCGATTACTCATCAGTCATCACTGCGCCATTCCTATTGGATCCACGCTTGAAAGACATTCATATGATGTCAACAAATTTAAGGCCTTTGACGTCGACAGAACTGAATGTGTACAGCGCACATATGCAGTCACTGTTTAGAAATTAGAAGTGGAGGCAGAAATGGGACCACTGACTGCGCAGTGCGGCAGTGCTCGAATTTACCGGACCTTACAGACCGTAAATCAAAGGAATATAAAAATAGATAATGACTGTAAATATATTCGTGCTATGCGGCTCTGCTCGTTGAAGCGGCCGACTGGAACATCAGCCAGAAGGATACTTACTGCAGCGCAGGCCGAACGCTGTTTGTGGCCTAAGTGGTCGGCGCCAGCTGCTGTGGACAAGTTTTGGCGGTGGGTAGACCTATCCACGCTTGACTAAACGATTTTAATTTAAAGAAGAGACGCCCGCCAAAACGGACCGCGATGAATTCCTTCGGTATACAGGCCGATTCGACTGGCGTTATTTATAAAGTCTCGTGTGGCACAACAACGTGTGCATTGTATGGAAATGAGTTGGAATTTGTACGAAGCCAAAGCGTGGACTTCGTAAAATTATACGAGTCTGACCTATAGGTAGAACGATCGAGAGTATGCGAGTGCATCAATTTCAGATTAGGCGCTAGACCATAGTTTGTCTGCTTGAGGTATACATTTAAAGGTAAATACGCACACTAGATACCCGTACTCCAAACAATATGGCTGCCAACGAATGCCATAAATTAGAGCGCAGCGACTATTATATAATTACAGCGCAGCGACTATTTATCGCGTGAGGGTCGTTTAGGGCTCAGGTTAGGCGCCGTGAGGGTCGGTTAGGGTTAGTTTTAGGGTTAGTGCAGTCATTCTGTTGAGCGCTTTGCATGTTGCGATGCGTCGATAGGATAGGTCGCTGCGCTCTAACTTTATAGCATTCGTTGGCAGCCATATTGCTTGGAGTACGGGTATCTAGTGTGCGTGTTTACCCATTTAAAATATTTATTTAAAACAGGTTTACACTTGACTCAGCAATGCAGCGTAGTTATTTTTTTAGCCAGTTTCTTGATTTGTTTTAGTGTCAGTCTGCCAGACATAACAGAATATGTACTATAGCCTTCTGACTTTAATGTCTGCTGTTCGGATACCGTATATATTTCAGACTGGCTGCCAAGTGACCTTCAGGCCTGTGGCAGATGACTGCATATTAAAGCATTCACACTCGGCAGTTGGCTCTGTTCTTAGCCGTTGTATAGTTGCTTGTGAGTAGCCCTACTAGAGGTGCTACATTATATCCAATGTGGCATTAGTCGAAGTACTAGCTATTTCAGAAAGTACGGTGTTAGCACTTGTAGGGAACCACTCTGCACCATCTTTGGTTCATTCATTCATTCAGAAAATTTCTATAGTGCCCATTTAAGAAGCATACTAAGGCGCTCCCACCCATGGCTAAAAGTCTTGAACAACTGGTAGAAATTAAGCAGGTAGATTAACCAGATAAATTTTTTGGCATTTTATAAAATCATGATTGATTGAGTGAAGGCTCAGATTCACATTTCTATGTGATTGTGCAAGTTACAGATGCACGTACGTCATGTTAATGCCGATAACAATACTCTGTTATTGTTGTTTATTTAGATGTTATAGTAGACTGTATGCATTTGTATTTCAGTAACATGCATAGAGATTATACTGGCTTTCCATAGACCTCTGTGAAGTTTGTCATCATGTCAGATGAGCCGAGTCAGAAGGTGATGCTGTACTTTCTGGAGTTACTGATAAATACCAAGAAAACATTCACAGTTTCCCAGTTGGTGGGTCATCTTGGCAACAGTCTGTTCACCGCACAAATGAGAACTGCAGCTGGAGTCAACGAGAAAGGCCTACGTGAGTTCCTGCTCAGGTATCCCTCGCTCTTCACCGTACTAGGCAACAACGTATCTTTGTACTGCAGTGAAGATGACAAGCCAGGAAGACAACCGGACGCTGGGCCACATCAGAGTCTGAGCATTCTTTCAGATGTCGATTTGGAATTGGAAGCTGTAAAGTATTTTGCACACAAGCTTGCAAAACAACGAGGTAACTGGGTTGCGATACAATGTCTGACGGGTCATTTCTCTCAGATGACGGCAGAGATGCGAAGGGTGGTAGGAGCTCAGACAGAACTGAAGAAATTCCTGATGCGGTATGAACATGTTTTTGAACTGTCTGTCAATTCTGTGCGACTTAGAGAAGAATTAGAGACTGTTCTTCTCTTAGAACCAGAATCATTCAAATTTATTCCTCCACTGACTTTTAAGGATCCACCATTGTTCTCCATTTCCAGAACTGGGATGGATTATATGGAAGCCATTCCTCAAAATAGCGGATCGTCGTTGCATGAAGCCAACACAGACTCTCATTCCAACCCACGTAAGCAGCATTCTGAAGTGAATCAAGGTGAAGATACTCTTTTTGTAACTCCTAATAGCACATGTAATTCTAATGATTTCAATCGTCGTGATTTGAGACCTTCAAGCATCAAGCAATGTAGCGCTAGCGTGAATATGACACTTCCCGAGTATTCAGCAGTTGTGTTTCTGAAGAATTACCTTGAGGAGAAAGGATGTATGAAAGTCTGTGGCCTGATGGAATACGTGGAGCAAAGGGCAACTGATACTATCAGACACTATCTTGGTTCGTCAAAACCACATTTTGAAAACTTTATTAAGAAATATCCACAGATATTTTCCGTCAGTTCTGAGGCAATCATTGGTTTGGTTAAGAATGCAAAACTTTGTGTCATCGTAACTTCATGTGTAGAGCATCCTAGAAATGTAGAAGAATTCAGACAGTTCCAGACACTGTTGGAACTTGATCCTAAATCAGTTTGGCGTTTCAACAATCCAAAACCTAAGCCAGTCAGAGAAATACAATCGGACAAAGAGAACGTAATAAGTTCATCTGAAGAACGTTCTAAGAAGCCTATCGGCGCGCTCAGAGATCTCAAGAACTTGACCTTTGACTCGTCACTTCACCGCTCACAAAGGAGAAATTTCCCCGCTTTGCAGAAGTCTCGGACAGTCGATGATCGAGCCAAGACCTACGCCAGCATTGGATGTCAGACTCTTACCACCGGTGATATCATTGCTACTCAGTTCTACCTTGGCAATTAAGAACTGAAGAACTCAGATGACACACAAAATAAATGATTTTCTGAAAGTGTCCAAATGGGCTGGCCACATATTACATATGCACGGAGGGGGATAATGAAATTTAAGCAGTTTGCGTACGGGGGAGGGGAGTTGCGGCAAAATGTACGTACAAAAAAGTCTAATTTATGACTTGCACATTAGCCTATTTATAACTGTATAATCCTATATTTGGCATTTGACTGCATTAAAATTATATTCTGTTCAGATTTAAGCAGTAAACCATAACAGTTAACAAATGTTAGCTAGCAAATATGGTGTTTAACAAAAATAAATAGTAGACTATGGTAAAATACATGTTTCCTAGATGATTAATTAGCTAAATAACCTCTGTGAGGGGTGTGTGGAAAAGCTTATTTACAAGTATGTATGCATAGGGGTCAAGAAAATGTACGGGTGCGTACAGGGAGGTCGAAAATACGATTTGTTGTGTATGCAATATATTAATGGCTCCTAAGTATCAAAGTGCCAGAATTGATAATCTGTAAATTTAACTGCTAATTTGACACTGTTTGGCTTGAGTGGAGGTGTATAGTTCATAAGCCAGCCATGCATACATGCTCCAATTGAATTTTGCTAGTAGAATTTCGTGCAAAGCTGCTCCATCAAAATCACTGGCCATGATTGCCGACAATTGGATCTTCATTTTGCTGGAGATGATATAAACAATTGTACATCTTCTAGGTAGTTTAATATGTTGTCAATTTCTTTGCTAATTGTGGTATTATTAAACCTACCAATCATCTGCAGTGGTCTTTCTTGCTTGAGCAAGTGATGTGTAATTCAACAAAAAGTGATGTGTAATTCAACAAAAAGTGATGTGTAATTCAACAAAAAGTGATGTGTAATTCAACAAAAAGTGATGTGTAATTCAACAAAAAGTGATGTGTAATTCAACAAAAAGTGATGTGTAATTCAACAAAAAGTGATGTGTAATTCAACAAAAAGTGATGTGTAATTCAACAAAAAGTGATGTGTAATCCAACAAAAAGTGATGTGTAATTCAACAAAAAGTGATGTGTAATTCAACAAAAAGTTATGTGTAATTCAACAAAAAGTGATGTGTAATTCAACAAAAAGTGATGTGTAATCCAACAAAAAGTGATGTGTAATTCAACAAAAAGTGATGTGTAATTCAACAAAAAGTTATGTGTAATTCAACAAAAAGATAAATTGTGTTACCTTTAGTCATTCATCACATGGCATCAGAGTCATCATGTTTGGACATTAGGCCCAAAAAAATAATGCTGTGTTTCCGGTAACAGAGCTCTAAAAAATTGGGTAGGTAGGTCGAAAAATATTTTTATTTTGGAAAAATATTTTTATACAGTGACTATCCGAAAAATTATTACCCAACTACTCTTTTTTTGCATAAAGGTACATGCTGTAACAAAGTACGTGTTCTAAGCAAGTATAAAGTGCCTATTTCCCGGCTGTCTGCACCTAAAATTGCTCTAGAAAACAATTCTATTAATTTAATTGACATCTTTTCTGGTAAGGTAAAGTGGGAAGGGAAGGGAAAGATGAGTGCGAACAGAACATCACTGCTAGGGGTCGTTCCAGACTGGCCGAGCCAGTGACTAGTTACACCTAGAGGTTGCTAGATTTATTTTCCCTAGTCACCATTAGAGGTGGCTCAAGTGAGAATGATAAGGCTAGAGGTTTCTCAAGACTGGCAACCGGGAAGTAGTTAGGCAGGCATGAAACTCAGGCAATGTCACTGTAAATAAAAAAATTACACAAAATTTTCCGAGTCGCGGCAATAAAAGTGAGTTGGTCGGGTTACCGGAACACAAAATTTTTGGCCTAAGATCCAACTCTATACGGAAGGCAATGTCACCGTATTATGTCAATAAAAAATTTATAAAATATTATTTTTTAAATTTTTATTAACAAATTTTTTTATTAATTTTTTTTTAAATATAAAAATTATTTTACAAAATTATTTGAGTCGCTGCGATGAAAGAGGGTCGGTCGGGTTACCAGAAACACAACATTATTTTTTTGGCCTTACAAATCTCCATGTGGTGCATATTGTCAAGATGCTGTATAAATGCTAATGCCTCCACCCCAGGCAATTGCGTCTTGTGGTGTCAAAGACAAATGCACAACTCAAAGCAATATAAATAATTAGGGTCTGACCGTGTTAAAAGACAGAATTCATGGATATTGTAGGTAAATATTTATTCATATTAATGTAAATAAAATCACATACTGCATCATATCCCTAATCTAACAATGTATATATTATATTAATACATAACGTATCAAATGATGGCTCCTTCCATATTTTAACTTCATTTAGACAGAGATGTATCCATCAGACATCTTTTGCTCGGCTAAAAGTCGGTCTTGAGAAAAATACCAGTAAGTTGTTCAGCACGTGGGAAATTTGTAATAACAGTCCTAAAGTACAACATAATCATTAATACACAAATGCAATTCTGTAGTAACGATCTTGATTGTCTAGAACAGGCCACTACTGGATCCAGGAACAAGCACTGAATAAGAAAGTGAACACACGAAAATGATATTGAAATATGAAGACTGGCTAGAAAAACTTAGAAGCCATTAGATACCATACTCAAATGGCCGATGTGCATAATTTACACTTTATTCTACAGGTGTAACCAGGAACATTAGTTGTCTGTAGCCTGTATTCTCATGATCAGATTTTTGTAAGCCACCTGATGGTATGTACTACTTTCAATCTCAGAAGTGCAACATGACCTGTTCCTACAAATCCCAGTTCATCTAAGTGAACGGTTCGTTTAAGTGGCACTAAAGTCAGTGCGTCTCGGTACTACAGAATTCAACTTGTCTGGATTGCTTTAACACAATATTCCACATTTTAATTTCTTTAAAGAACCATTTGGATTTCAACGGACCAACCCAATGAATTATGATGGCTGAATAAGTGAATATGTTTTTGTACTTCCAGGTAAAAAATGTATGTCTAAAGTGATGCCATGCATAACATCACTTTGGCATGAGGAAGCCACAGATTAGATATTAGACCAGATGTTTGTTATGTCATCAAAGCTGTAGCCGGTGTCACGAAACAGAGTATCCCCGTATTAATAATATTCCCCCAGATAAAGAGAAGTAGAAAAAAGCCACTTCCGCATGTTTTTATTTTTGCAAATTAGCCTCCATCTGCTTTTTGAACAATGACACTAACAGGTGTGTTTATTCCTACTAGATAATTTTGCTTGCTTTTGTTTTAGAGCTCTTAGAACATTTAGAAAACTTAAGAACACTTAGAGTCACTACATAAATTCAAGTTGCTTTGCTCTGAACATTGCTTAGGAGCTTGAAAGAATTAGTCACTTTAAACTTTGATTACAGCATAAATTTTCAATTATATGCATTTTTCACTAACAGGGTTAGAATGGTTTATCCCCCCAGATAGTCTAGACCGGTTTATTCTATCCGGGGGAATAGAGTGATTCATCCCCCAGAAGGCCCAGATAGCTTTAAGGGGAGGATAGAATACCACGTAACACTGGCATGCAGATGCATTTTCAAATATCGCTAAAACATTTAAATCCATAAAGTACGGGTGAGGCCTCCCTTGAGATCGCTGCCAGTAGAGCAAATCCTAAACAAATAGCTATTTGAAATTTAAATGGCTTCTTGTGAGAATTCAAGCAACAGGTAACAACATGGTCACCAAAGTCTACTGCTGGAAAGAGTCAACTGCTCACAAGACACATGGAGAAATTTGTTGACCATGCCCTCATGTGAAGCACTTGAAAACCAATCGCAGATTCTGAGTGCAGTTTCAAGTGGCTTTGGAATGAACCAATTACCGGTAACTAACTGTGAGAAGCCAGTGCACATCAAAATAAGTAACTGCTACGAAGCTGCTTTGAGAACTAGCCGTACTCAAGAAAGTCACGGTCAACAAATAAATAGGCAATATTCAAAACATCAGGATATATCTAACCTAGACAGAAACCTTGTCTAAAAAATTCTATCGTGCTGTTATTTACAAATGCTGTCAAGTCGTTCACGCCATATTAAACAAGCATCTACACATGCCAACTAATCAACAATAACGCAGCTCAGAAAGTAATAGACGAAATGACCAGATACAAATAATCTAGGTGCGTAAATTGCATCGATTTCATGTACAGAAAATTATTACAAATCAATCTGTTTCACACAACCACAATCATACTTATTGCTTTGTATATTTGACTTAATTTTAAAACTTTCGCGTCGTCTCGTCCCTCAGCCCATGTCCTTCGCACCTCGAATCTGGCGCCTCGTGCTTTACGCTGGCTTGATCAAATCCTAAATTGGACACACCACGACGACCTACATCAGACGACTGATGATAGCTCATGTCGGAAGCTTCGTACTGCATCTCAGGGACCCTGTCGTACTCCATGTCAGGTGCCTCGCTGTGACTATCGCTGTGCGTTTTGACGTGCAAACTCAGGCTGTTCACCCGAGCAAATGTCCGATCGCAGACGAAACACGTGAAAGGCTTGTCGTTCCGGTGTGTTGACATGTGACGATTGAGGTCGGATGATCGCGTGAAATGTCGGTCGCAGACGAGGCACGCGTACGGCCGCTCACCCGTGTGACTACGCAGATGAACGTTTAAGCTGCTCATCTGCGTGAACTGTTTGTTGCAGATATCGCACGAGTATGGTTTGTCGCCTGAGTGGCTCATCATGTGCGCCTTGAGGTAGTCGGCACGTGCAAACGACTTGCCGCACGTGTAGCATGGAAACGGCTTTTCGCCTGTGTGCGTACGCATGTGCGTCTTGAGGTTACTGCTCTTGAGGAACTTCTTTTCGCAGAGCACACAGCGGAAGACTCCCACTTCCATGTGTGCCGGACTGCCTCGGGTCATTGAGATGTTGGACAAGTCTAAAAAAGCACCACACCAAGTCAGAAATTCATAAATGATACTCAGTGTCTTAGGCTTCTGATATCTTAACAGTATCGTATCATATTCATAGCTTAAATGTGCCAACTGTGCTACAACTGGAAAGACAAAACTTGGAAAAAGTCACAAATTTTTTTGATTTGTTAACATTACATTAATATTAGCAAAAGTTCATCCAGTAGTAAAATGCATTTAGAAAGAACTTTTCTTACACATTCTTCAATTAATGTTGGATCAATAAAAGCATTCTCAAAAACTGTGCCAATCTGCAATTTCTTCATTTATTTATGCCAAAAAAGTACTTGACATACTTTGTGGTACTCTTTTTCTTACTTAATAATTAAATTTATTATTAATTTGGCACCTTTTGGTTTCTAAAAATTAATTCTGTTCTCCTCCTGGAAATGCTCCCGCACAACTCCTTTTCTTCAACAGTAGTTAATCTGGGGGTCAAGCTAGATTGCTCCTCTTCTTTTGAAACTATATCTCTAACCTAAACATTCTTCGTATTTTCACTTAAGGCATCTCCTGGCTGTTTGGTGCTCTATCCCACCTTCTGCTTTTGCTACACTGGTTCATGTATTCATGTGCCCTCAAACCGACTACTGAAATTCCCTTCTCATTGGCTTTCCCAAGGTTCATCTTTCACCTCTACAGTTGTGCATTTAGGTCTAAGTCCTAAATGCTTCTGACAGATCATTAGCATGATTGCCGTTACTCTCACATTTCTACCGTCATGTTTGAACAACTGCACTGGCTTCTTATTACTCCATCACCATTCTTCTCTACCAACAGACTTAATCTTCTCATTCTTCATGCTAAAACAGCTATGGCTCAGTACTTAAATACCTCAACTGGATTCTCACTTTGGATTGCTGTCTCCATATACTCGCTCTCAAATTTTTCCTGGAAAACCATCTTCCTCCTTTGTTTTTCTCAAAATCTAATTCTCATGGCCTTGCGCACTGGAAGCACCTCAGAACGGTTCACCCTACTAAAAGCACTTTATAAATGCTTTAATACAATTAAAAAATACTCAATGATCTACTCCAATCCGCAATACAGAAGTAATGAAAAGCAAGGTAAAAGACCAAGACCTCAAGATTTTCTAAAAAATGTCATAAATTACCAAATGCAGACAGCAAATTTCCTCAACGGAATATTAATAACTTTGTACAGACAACTTTGTTTTCACTTACAAAATCGATTTTGTGGTCTGGTGGAATTTCTGTTTCGGAGATAAGGGTATCAAGGATTCGCTACGCATCCCATATTGCTCACAAGTATGGAGACCGCAAGCGGCCGTTTCTGCAGAATTACCCGGATTTTTCCTCATACGTTTCGCACTTGCCCCATGTCTTAAATCACAAATAGTACCGTTGGTATACCGGTGGCCATTGGTTTACATGTATGGCAAACGCAAGCTACTATTTTTCAAGAATCATCCGGATTTACTTCGTACGTTTAACCTCTGCTTCCCGTTTGCACTGGATTTTTGCATTTAATTTGTAACGGAGCCAGAAATGCTATTAAATCAGATGGTATTCACCAATCACCAGTCACAAAACCTGAGTCCTCAGTCTCTCTTAGACCTAAATGCACAACTTACCTTCTTACAATAATATAATTAAACACAAGCACAAACAAAGCAACTTACTTTTGTCCCTCTGTGACAACAGGCATAAGTCAATTTGCTAAAAACAACGAAGAAAACTAATATTTACCCAAATTCATTGTTGTTCTTCATCCAACTCCCAGCGGAAGTATATTGCTCCGGAAGCCCATGAGTCTATTCTGCACAGGATTGGAAGCTGCTCATATAACGTCGCTCGCTTTTGGACGATCGGAGTCGAAGAATTTCGTCTCTAGTTAAACATGACAATATACATTCTATTTAATGTTTCAATTTTTATTTCTCGCATTTGCAAAAGCGCTCCTTCAAGCTATTTACTCTGAATAGCTCCCGACTACAGCGCGGACACTGAATTTCACGCTCAAGCGTATGAGCAAGTGCATGTGAAGGACTGGCTCAAGGTCTCTAAGCAGCAGTTTAGGCTAATTGAGGTGGATTCGAATCTGGAGCCCTCCGGCTCCAAGGTACCGAATCCTGGACCCACCACTGCACCACCACGCCCCACAGTTAACTAGGTGCAAGATTGGCAGCTGATTTCAATTTCCAGGTCTCCTTGGGATCACCATCAGCTTCATTCATTTGTTTCTGATAGTGGACACACTTAGACTTCCGGATTTAATTGCTTGCTTTTAGGCACACTATTATAATCATATTATGCGACATAAGATTTTATTGTTTCATCAAGGATCATAACACAGTATAAATAATAAATAACAAATCCTTAGTTATTTATACTGTGATCATAATGTGATTACAAGCTGAAACAAACGCGTGAGCTAAGAATGACATCTTGGAACGCGCCCATTTTCTTTTGTAAACAGTTAAGTGTCATGGTGGCATTGTAATGGCCACACGTGTATTTTTCTTGCGATGTTGCGTAAGGCTTCAACATTATACTTAATAAACAACAGTTTCTGCTTAGTGAAGGTTCGGATTTTTACTAAGTTACTAAGCTACCCATTTACGCCACATTTACCCGACGATTCCCCTAACCGAATCCAACTATTTACACAGTGGACTGGGAGTCAATAATTATTATGACATAATAGTGTCCATAGTTTTTGGACGATAATTGGGAATTCGGAAATTTTCACAAGATGTGAGATGTTTTTGTAGAAGAATGCGTTTGTTGTGTTGCAAACGCATTCAATTATATATATTTATGAAGGCAGATTGGTATTACCAGCATAGGCGCAACCACCCTATGGGACCCCCGGGACGCGTCCCCCCAACTTTTGAGTGGTCCCCTAACTTTATTATTATGGTCCCCCAACTTTTAGGACGTGATTCATTATGGTCCCCCCAACTTTTAGGACGTGATTGCACCTATGATTACCAGCTGCTCTGCGTCTTGTCTCTGACCCCCGTGAGCCGGACTTCGATTCATGCACGACAACTCGGGCTGGTGCCCTGCACTTAGCTTTCAAGTGGTACTTTAAAAATTAAGATTAATTACGAATGGTGAGGGAACTTTGGATGTAGGTAAGATGAAATGACCAAATAAATTTTATTTAATGGTGTATACTTCACAGAATTCAGTATTTCATACTGCATGTAAATAACTATGATACACTGAAGTTAAAAATAAACTTTTTAAGTGATTATGTCCTATTGTTAAGGTCATTAGAAAGAGATAGCATATGATATCACTGGGTAAACTACCATATCAGCCTGAGAATTGAAATAAGGAAGAAGACAGCTCTAGAAGCCATCTTAAGGTGCTGATTTTAGATGTGTTGCTTGCCTTGCTAAGCACCCTTTTCAGATTCTTCCAAGTCAATTTGCAGTTGCATACATCACTTTAAACAACGAATCAATTAATCATTTTTAAGCAGAATTGAATGTACTAAAAAGTGTGACATATCCAACTTTGGTATCACTTTTGTCAGAGTTGGTTACATTTGCTTAACTCCCATTTGGTATAATTGATTATTCACTTTGGAAATTCAGATCTATAAAATCCTGATTTGCACAATTAATTACACTTGTCATTAGAAATGTTTGAAATTGTAAATAATGTTAAGTATTGAGAGTGAATTAACTAACCTTTGTTCTGAATATTAAAAATGCCAAGTTTCTTTTGTGCCAGTTTCGGTAACTGCTATTAATCAAAGTGATGACTAAAAATTGTTGACAGAGTTTTCATAGATTTAACAAGTTCATTTTTCTTTGTTTGTTCAAGGAATCTGCATGCTATTTTGAATGCATCTAAAACATATTTTACGAAGATTCATTTCATCGACAATGGCGAAGAGCAAGTTTGAGCATGTTAAGAACTTTGAAACGGATGAACGCTGTTTACCAAACTGCTTCATTGTGGTGCGAATTGATGGCAAAGGATTCCATAGGTTAGTACCGTAATTATAATACATGCAATTACATTAATAATAATGACAATGAAGAAAATCGTTTGTTAATTCAGATTGACAAGTATGCAGTAAGATTATATGATATTGTAATAGCAGGTGATAACAAGTTTAGCAGAAGTTGAATTTGACTGTATCAAAGGCTGCAAAGTGTTGCAACCTGTTTAGGCCTAATGCTCATTTTGCAGTTGCTCCCTAGGAGTTGAGGGCTGAGTCAGCCTTATGGGGCTTGTCGGTATCAAACCCATGTCCTGATCACGTTCCAGCATCTTTCCATTCAGCCATCTTCAGCCTCATTCATATTATGATGTGCTCTGTCAGTTAGCAGTTAGTCTGTTGAGAAACATTGTGATATGGCCGTCAGATTATTCAATGCTGGGTTAAACTTCATGTTTTGTGGTTAGAGTCTTTTGGCTAAACACAGCAAAGTCAATTGTGATTGAGTAATTGATTTGCTTCATTTCATCTCATGTTGTTGCATAGTAAATTGGATAATGGTACGGTAATTGCAGATCTATATTGCGCCGTTCCAGAGGTACTCAGAGGGGAGGACACCAAACCTACAATAAAAATAATTATGATCGAACAGATTGGTTTTCAGTCATTTGCAGAAAGAGGTGAAGAGAGCCTGAGAGGCATAATTTTAAATGCAAAAGCATAGTATGTTCATTTGCTCCCCTCAAAACTTCCGATGGAATGATTGGATGCAAAGGGTTTGCACTTGGTGCAGTGGTGCTGTTTTAAAAATGGCATCTTCATAATTAATTGCTGTACCTCATGATCGCTCCCACCAGTCAAAGCCACTTTCTACTACCTGCACCCAAGGGCCGATAACCACACAATCCTTCTGGTAGAGGGATGAATAGGAAATCTTTCATCTTCAGGATGATATGTTTGACCTTGGATTGAGGATAATATGCATGTTTTTAGAATACTTGACAGTCTTTATCTTGAAATTCAATGATTTATATGTTTATTGCCTTGTTTGATTGTCTGTACACCACAATGCAGAATCAATTGATCAATTAAAGAACATTCTTATCTTTATTGTCGTATCATTGTCTAAACTTTGAATTCATGTTATCTTTCAATGTGCTCCTATGGATTTGCATTGCAAATTCCTAAGAGAAAATAAGCACAAGTTTCTAACTTTTGGGATGTTACTCTTTCCACACCTTTGTTTCGCATTTCTGTGTCACTTTGCACTCGTTAAAAATGTTTGTAATAACAATGATAGTTATAGTATTGTTAATTTTGACTTATTATATGTTAATTTCACAGGTTTTCTGAGGTGCATAAATTTGTGAAGCCAAATGACGATCGTGCTTTAGGACTAATGAACAAAGCCGCTGAATGTGTTGCAAAGGAGTTCAATGACGTCATCATTGCTTATGGCCAAAGCGATGAATACAGTTTTGTCTTTCGTCGAGAAACAGATGTTTATGAACGACGAAAAGAGTTAGTGAATTATTCTGTAGTTATAGTCGCAAGTGCGTATGATTTATTGGCTCTTGTTGTGAATTTAATCAAAATGTTTGATTTCAGTATTATGTGCAATAGTATATACAGTTATTATAGAATATAGATCTATATTCATGACTGTTTCATGGTATCTCATTAAAGTCATTTCCAACTCTTACTTTCCAAACAGAACCATCTGTAAATTGACATAACTCTTCTTGTAGCTGAAAAATATATCTATTCTGGCCATTCATTCGGACATTTATATAGTGCTCCTTCAAGTAAAAACTACTCAGAGGCGCTCCCAACTCCAGAGCACCCAAAAAGAACAGTTTTAAGTTTGGTAAGGAAGGATCCTGGCAGAGTCCCAGGGTGTAGGCGTAGCTCAAAAGGAAGGCCATTCCAGACCACTGGGCCAACCACAGAAAAGGCTCGATTCTTCATGATAGTAGTACGAGCAAAAGGAACTGCCATCTGTAAATGATTTGCGACAGGTTGTTACAGTGTCTCGCTAATAGTTGTGAGTCTTATTTTCAGTCTTATTGAGCATTTTTGTAGACTCTTATGAGTCATATTTTCTGGCATTTTGTGGCAGTGTAGCATTGTTTTCTTGTAGTAAAATCAAGAGCCTTTGTGTGAGCTTGTTTTCATCGTCGTTTGTCTTCTTCTGGAGTAGTTTCTTTAACAATCAGCCTCTTGAATATCCACCAGCATTTGATGCCAGAATTGTGGTCTATCCAAAAGAAAATTTGCGGGACTACCTTAGCTGGAGACAGGTAGACTGTAAGTAGGAAAAACAAACTATTTTAAATAGCAACACTAAATTATTTGAATGAATGCTCTAGAGCTCTGAATGACCTAAATTTGAACTTTTTGCTTTGAACCCTTGTAAGAGAATCTGAAAAATGCTGCAACCTATATTTCATCCATATATTTGCAATCAAGTGTTTTGTCCTTTGAATGCTAACTCCAGATGCACACACTTGAACATGCAACCCCACACACATGCAGTCGCACACAATCACACATGTATGTATGGAGGCCACTGAAGCTTTTTTGTGACTCTTATTTGTAGCAATGATTGAAACTAGTATTTGCAGTGTTATTGAAATAGCACTATATATCTGTTAACTCTTCTGCAGTGAGTGTGTGTCTTTTCGAATCGCACAAGAAAAGAGATCATTTCTGGCCTTTAATTAGATATATTTAGAGTTCTTAATTACAAATGAGAGTTTTCTAAAAACTTACTGGGAAACCAATGCAATTTGTCGTTAAACAAGCAACAATGATGGCTGAATCAGATAATATGGCGTATGATAAAGTTAACGATAATCCTCACTAACGACCATTTAGAAGCCGTGTAAAAAGTTCATATTTTTGCCATTTTCAAAAAAATTATTCTCATAATATTCTGGTGCTTATTGTAAAAAATTTGTCCAATGATATTTATTGTACACTGTTAATTACACACAAAGTTGTAATGGTGTGATAAACATATTTCAATCAATTCCCAGTCTTTATTTTGAAATTAATTGCCTTGTTATTGTAATAATAATTTATTGTATATTGACCTATTTTATTCATTTGTTACATAAGGTCACATCAACAACCTCCACAACACATGTTTCTGGAAACTCGTTCAAGACGGTGGTTTATCACCTAGCAATGCACAGAAGAGGCTCCAGGTTGGTACTGGTTTTTCTTAGATGGTTGATAGATGTTTATTGTGATGTGAGGGGATGCTACAGTTTCTACCATATTTGTGGGCTGCATGATGGTGTGTCAACCATGTGCTGTAGACTTACATCAGCTTTTGTCATTTTTTCATCCTTGATGCGCTCCACAAACTCCGAACATTGTATCGTCTGTTGATTGTTGATGGGAATCTATTGGTTGGGCTATGCATCTTTGCAGGCACCCACTGCCCCTCTGGTGAGCTTTTGAGTTATCAAGCACTGCATGTTTGCTAACTGATGCATTGATTGAGTTCATCAGTAGGATAGTAGTGACATCTAACATTGTTTAGACTTGGGTAGACTGCCTCCGATTTGTTTCTGTTGCTATAAAGAAAGTCGCTTAGAAAAAAGATCCTTAGTAGGTAGGTCCAGGTACAAAGGGAATTGAATCACTTATGCAGTTTGTATAAAGATCGCTAGAATCCAGAATGCCTGAAATCTTATAAACTGTCTGCGAATAGTCTACCCTCGAATCGAATCATTTCTTGCATTTTCGTTTATGAAAAAGTATCCCTGGTGTCCTTTTTTTCAGGTGATGCTTGCTGCAGATAAGAATGAAATGCTTTTCTCCGAGTTCAAAACAAACTACAATGATCTACCACAACTGTACCGAAAAGGAACAGTTCTTGTTAAAGAACCTGTAAAGGTAAAACAATAAATAGCAATAAGTTGGAATTAACTGATTGGCTATTGAGGGCATTGATGAACAATTTTTAATGGGAAACGTCCAAAGACAACAACTTTTATAAAAGAGTAAAAAACATTTACCATACTTAATGCATTTCTTGCACAGTACTATCAAGTATAACTAACAGATGGTAAAAATAAAATACTGGCATCACTTATAGCAAATACATGTATGAATAATAATCAAGAAAGAGGATCAAGGTTAGTGCAAACTATTAGCTTTTCTTAGCTTCTCTTGCACTCTATGTGCTAAAGTTCTCGCGTTAATAACTGGAAGAATTGTTTTGTGCAATAAACAATACAAGGGGCTGTTTTAAGAGTATTCAGTGACTTCATGAGCACCATAAATACTTTCTGAAACTGAATTAGGGCCAGCACTCGAGCACAGCCAGCTTCCGAGCCTCAACGTGTATCATTTGTCAAAGTACATTAATAATGAAGATTTGATTGACACTCTAAAGGCGTATCACTTTTGTTGCATTCTTGCTGTTAAACTGCCAAGTTCAAAATGCAACAAGTTTCTTTTTCAGTTTTACAGGTTTTTCTATTTGACCTCATATAATTTGTGTGTGTAAATCATAGTGATTTCCTGCCAAACAAAACTCTTGTAATTTTGCCAAGTAGATATTCTCAGATAGATACAATATGCATTGCTTGTTCTCTTTTATACTTTATAGGCGGTGGCTCAATTGTCCGTGGACGTACCAGCAGGACATGCTGTTGTCAGCAATTCAACAGAAAGTGTGGAAGCTCAAATGGAAATGTTAGCAACAGCGAACAACAAATCACGAGAAGCCACAGAAACTCGGTCAATCGAAGAATCATCATCAACCACAGTAGACAACTCAACAGAAATTTCTTCCGCGAACAACAGTTGTAGGGAAGGCGAAAAAAAGTCGAAGAAAAGCAGAAAATGTGCGAAGAAAGAAGCGATGCAACTTGTATCACTTAACTGCGATATCATTCGAGATACCTTTTGGAAGGAACGACCCCATCTGCTGGGGGAATAGTAAACATATTATTTCCAGTTAACTTAGGAGGTGGTTGTGTGCAAACTCTTACTCATTTTCTGGTTGGTCTAAACTTGCTATGCTTGTGCAAGGGGACATTTTTTGGCTTGCTGAGCAAGATGGCCAATGAGTTGTGGTCGGCTCAGCCAAAGGTTTCATGATAAGAAAACGCAATGCATGATTAAATGAGGAGTTTTGTCAAAAGATCAATGAAAAAGCTGTTTCATGATGCAACCGAGAACCTCATATCATATTTGGATGAATTCTCTAAAATAGTATGAGCCATGGTCCAGTCAAATCAGAAAGGCAAACAGTATTCTATTATTGGAAATGTAATCCAGAGATGGTTGTTGCTACGTAAAATTTGGAGGACACTGGAGACCAGTTGGAACAGTAAATGTGAAAACTAACAAGTCTCTTGCGAGTGAGATTTTGTACTTTAACTGTTGCAGATGATTTTGATCGTCCATGAAGAACATCCACAAAACTGCCGTACTTTTGGACCACATCTCCTCTTGTCCGCATTTATCGGCATAATAGTGTTACAAAATGATAATGGTCTTCACAATAGTTTTTATGCTGTCTACACTATTGTATTACATGAACTGTTATAATATACCCTGATATTATTTACTATTATATGATTATAATGATATTATTTACTATTTTATTATATGCAATAATTGATAAAATTATATTATTAATTAGTATAATTTACAGTGAACATTTGTACAAATGTTATTTTTGTACATTCAATTATTAACGAGGTTAAGCAAAATTATATTAATTTAGATTCTCAGAGAGAAGAGGTATGGGCGGAGTTTATCAGGAACTTAGCCCCCCCCAAGAAGAACCTAGATTAGTTTTTGTACCATGTAAATGGTATCTTTTCTTGGTGCCAAGAAGGCACAGACTCGGGAAATTTGTTCGGGAAAATGGTTCTGCTCACGAAGGTGAAACTTCCGAATGAGAAAAGGTCATCAGCTTTTTGGGGCCGAGAAAATATTTGTCGGCGCTGCCAATAAATTTAGCCCTTCCAAGAACGGGGAAACCAAACTTAGCCTATAGGCTGAATATTTGTTCTTTTGGAGAAATATACATGGGTGCATGGCTATTTATATATTCCTAAGGATGAGTAACGGTATAGGGAACATGGCTTATTACCACAAGTCTTCGACTCAAAGTTGAATTCTATCCTCTTCAAGAATTCCCAGCCTATCCATGATCCATGCGATTCTCGATCTTGCAAACCTTCTCATTCTGAACGAAACCAGCCATAACGTACAGCAGCTGCCCTAGCTGTTTCCTCCGTGGTCTCTCACGAAGGCTACTGAATTTGAGCCACGGCTTCACTAGACATCGGGATCCCCATGCAGGGCTTTTTAGCGTGCAGTTCTACACAAACTCCAGTTATAAATTGATTCATGCAGTTGTAGAAGCACCTCTGTGCTGTTAAAAAATAGTTTTAAAGGTCATTGTCCTCCGATCGGAGGTAATTTACCATAAAAGATGGGAAAAGGGAAGAAGGGTTCGACAAATTTCTTAAAAGAACCCTGGGAGCTCCTCTGACACGCAGCAGCGCTGTATAGATAGGCTGTTGTATTGCGCTTAGCTTTCTAAGTTTCTAGTTGGCTATGCGTTTTCAATATTTGGAGTGTGCGATTTTACGATTCCACTAATGTGAACAAAGCTCTCTTTAGATTCTTGGCATTCTTGGCAACTCCATCCGTTGTCAGTTTGTAAGAGAAAGTAACCGATGATTCTTCCCAAAAAGTCATTAATTTTGTTTAACTGCATGGCTTCAGTGCAAATGCGCAGGAGGGATCGAAATTTAATTTGAGATTGTGTGTGTGCGTGCGTGCGTGTGTGTGTGTGTGTGTGTGTGTGTGTGTGTGTGTGTGTGTGTGTGTGTAGACCTTTGGACTAGGCCTTATGTGACGTCACTTTGATTAAGATACAAATTTACTATTATATATTTTGAGAAGACAAAACTAGGCCTATTATTTGTAACGTCACTTTGGTTAGCCTATATTATGAGACATATCTAGCCTACCATCATAAGTTCATTTTGCGACCACAAAACTAGGCCTATCGTGACGTCACTCGGATTATGATACAATTATAGCCTACCATTATAAAAGTTCATTTCCAGAACACACAACTAGGCCTATTAATTGTGACGTCACTTTGATTATGATACAAATCTACCACTATAGGTTTATTTTGGGAACATACAACTATAGGCCTATTACTTGTGACGTCACATTGATTATGATACAAATCTACCATATGGACCAAGTTCGTTTTGAGAATACGAAACTACGCCTATTATGACGTCACTTTGATCACGAGACAAATCTACCACTATATATATGTTTATTTTTGGAACACAAAACTAAGCCAATTGTGACGTCACTTTGATTATGGTACCGTATATAAATCTAGCCTACCATTATAAAAGCTCATTTCGAGAACACAAAACTAGACCCATTGTGACGTCACTTTGATTATGCTCTCCCTCGCCGTCTAATCTCCCCATGGCACCGATTAGTGCCGCCCTCCTTCTTTATCCAGACTTAAGATTGGCACTGGCAGAGTGCAACACCAGTGGCGGAGTTCACTACCACAGCTGCTTTGGACCGGTGTCTGGGGCACCGAGATGTAGTCTGTGGCCAATGTCATGTAGATCAGCAACAGTGTCTGGTCTTTCGATTTCATTTGAATCGAGATTCCAGTTCGTCGAAGATTATCGCGATAAGGTCCGCTGCACGGGGTCCGTAGCTCAGTGGAGAGAGCGTTGGCCGATAAACTGAGAGTCATTATCGCGACCCGGGTTCAAGCCTCGCTCAGGGCAAAAATTTACTTGAATTTTCTGTTAGCTGCCAGTGGCGCTTTCTGTTGTGTTGTTTGCCTCGGGTCTGCTGAAAAATAAGTTAGCCCCTCCCACTCCTGGATTGGCCGATCAGGAGCGTTCCAACACTTAGGCCATTAGTGTTAAGTTACCGAACCTGTTGTAGCCGACCTGCGTGTCGTGCGACGGTGCGAAGCTGGCCGTATTTCGTATAACTTGTACCTGTAATCGTTCTGCGGTGTGTCAGATTGAATTTGAATAAACGAATATTATTATTAATTTGATTATGATACAAATCTATCATCATAAGAGTTCATTCTGAGAGCACAAACCAGGCCTATTAATTGTGACGTCACTTCTATTATGAGACAAATCGACCACTATAGGTTCATTTTGGGAACACAAAACTACGCCTATTGTGACGTCACTTTTTGAGTACGAGATGGTCCAATGGATCTACCATTATATAAGTTCATTTTGAGAACACAAACTAGGTTTACTGTGACGTCACAGATTGTGACACAAATCTATGGTTGCACATTGAAGTTCATTTTAAGAATGCAGCCTGCGCTTTGGCACTAAGGTTACATCACTTTCCTTAATTTGCAAGTCTAGACTATATGGTTATACAAGTTCACTGAAACTTTATGCGAGGCTTTTTATATTGTCAAGTCACTTTAGTTACGATGCAGAAGCTACGATTTCCGAGGTTCAGCATGACGTTGCGCGCGTTAAAGGTGTTCACAATAGGGCCTACTGCAGCTAGGTCATCTACAGCTTTATCAAGTTCACTTTGAGAACAAGGCCAAGCCTATTAAATTTATTGTTAAGTCACTCAACCTCCAAAGTAGCTTAATTTGCTTTAAAGCGCTTTGTGAGGACAATGCGCGATACAAGCAAAATTAATGTTCGTTTATACACTTATTGGCCGGCAAGCCTGAAAATGTAAGGGGCGTCCAGGCCCTTCTTTTGGAAAGGTAAGGGGCGTCCAGGCACCTATTTTTCCACACTTTATGCACTGGGTCTATTGTTACGTCACTTTAATTATGAAGCATTACTTGTGCGAGCAATGAACATGCACGCCAACGGGTTCGGCGTTGGAAAAGCAGCTTCTACTACTTCAGGGTCAACGGTCGCAACACTTGGTCCGCGTTTCGCAGTCGTAGGCCTAAAACGCATTAATAGGCAAACAGAGGGCTTCAGTGAAGTTTGTCCAAGACTTAGGACAGATGCCAGCAGCACAATAGCGGACAAGTCATCGATCTGATGCAATTAACCGCCTGTCAGTAGGCCTAGGGTTGCCAGATGGCCTTCAGGAAATTACCGGACAATGGTTAATTATCACGTTACGGGACCATAATAATAATATTATATATATATATATGTGTGTGTGTGTGTGTGTGCATGTGGGTGTGAGGCTTGGCGGGGGGAGGAAAAACCGAAATTTCCCGGGAAACGTTGGATAATTCATATTTTAATATATATATTAGGATATATATATGTGGGTTTCTATAATATGTTGCACTTTTGCAATGATTAAATTAGAAAATTTCAATATTGATTTTTTTTATTTTTTAAAGTCCTAATTGATTCATATTGTTATAGGTAGCATATGTGTCAAGCAGCAATGCACAGAATTCAATATTTCTATTAAAAAGTTGAAAAACAAATTTTGTATTCGTCATGGAGTTGACACGCGTCATGGAGTTGACATCATGCAGTTGATGCTCGAACGGAAAGTCTTCAGGCACAAACAAGAAGTATATCTAGTAACCATCAGTTTATTAAACTATTGAGGATGAAGAAATATTTGCTAGATTAAAAAAAAACAGCTCTAGCAAAATGTACAACTTCCTTTCTAAGAAGCTATAGATAGTGTACCGTAACATAAATCCTCTATCAGGTAATCCACGAACAGGCATATTAATCCTCGTTACTGTCAGCCTGAATGAGACGTACAGCTTCAGCCAAGTTGAACTTCCTTGTACAAACTCTTTGAGGACGAGTAGATGGACCAATGGCTCGGTTGTCTATTCTCTGCTTTTTATTTCGTGACTTCTTGTCTGTGGCTGAGTTTACTGCCACATTGCCGGTCGATGTTGTTGCTGTGACAACAGATGTGGTTGACAACTCAAGTGCAGATGTATTGTCTGTGGCTGAGTTTACTGCCACATTGCCGGACGATGTTGTTGCTGTGACAACAGATGTGGTTGACAACTCAAGTGCAGATGTATTGTCTGTGGTTGAGTTGTCCACTACATTGCTGCCAAGAGAGCCGGTCGATGTTGTTGCAGTGACAACAGTTGTGGCTGACAACTCAAGTGCAGCTGTAGCGGAATCAACTTGCTCGCAGACTGGCATTTTGCAAGGTGGATACGCAAACTCTACAAGCCTTGCATCAAAGCAATTACATGTTAGAGGTCCCTCACAGAAACATGACAGATCACGAACTCGCAGTGTGGAATGTTTCTGCCAAATCAGCTGGTGAATCTTCATTGTGCCTGGCACGGTGTTAACTTTGTACAGGGAAAGGTAGTTGTCCACAGTTGAAATGTTGTCTTCTGTAATCAGAAAAAGTTTAACTTTGGTTCGATCACAAAGCAACTTATAGAGTGTCTCAGCGTTCGTTATTTCTGAGCCATTGCTTATGGCACCATCTGCACAACGCTTTATCACTCCACCAATGGCATCGGCAGCACCCTTTCCGTGGCCAGCCTCAAAAAAGTTCCAACTGCAACCTTTCAGTCCATATCTGTCACTGTGACTAAAAAGCAAAAAGTTATGCTTGTTGCGATATTGGGTTGTTGGACCATCGCTCCAGAAATGGATTGAGTCAATAGCCGGGTGCAGATGACGAACATGCTTGATGACCGGTTCTAAATGAGCCCAAATTGCACTCGGGTCGTGACGGCAACAATCAGAAATGCTGCAGAAAGACAATGTCTCATTCCCAATATAAACAACACCAGTGTGCAGCGTAACCTGCTGCTGTGAAGCTCCGAAGTGGGCAGACTGGATTTCACGGTTGCGATGACACGTAAAGTTCTCAGAAAAATCAACTATCAATACACAAGAATTGTTTTCCTTAAGGGTATGATAAATTCTGAACTGGTGCTTCAGAACCATTAAATGCCAGCACAGTTTTGGCATGAGTTTGTAGTAAGCTGTACGCAATTCATCTCTAGAACCAACTACTTCCTTTTTGACAGTTCGAGTCAACATCACTTCTTTTGCCTTGATGATACGTGGCTCTTTGACAGTCATCCATTGGGACCAATTTACAGTATCTGAGCTCAGGTCATCTGCGGAAATAAAGCACTTATTCTGACACATACAACATTTGCGCTCGTAGCACAATTTCGTGGGCTCCTCACAGACTGACGACCGCACACAATTCTCAATAGTGTTTAGTTCAACTGGTAGCATTTTGAGCTGTGTCATGCGATCAATTATTAGCTTAGAATTTTCATGGAGTTTACATAGGCATGATTCGCGATCACGCATGGTTGGCTGAACAATATAGAAAGGCCGCAGTCTGCAAAACAAGCTATAACTCATCAGGCAATGTGGATTTTCATCTGAAAATTTCTTGTGCAAACGAGACAGTGTCTCCACAAGAAGTCGTCGTTGTTTTTTACATCCTTTCCGAGTGATGGTGTCACTTTTGCTTGTAGTAATACGTGAATTGTCATCACGCAAGAGAAAGTTTGCCACCGTAGAGCCAAGTCGCGCTCCAGCAGAATTATATTGCTTGCGTTTACTGTCTAAAACTGAAGGTCGCTCTGTCCGCTTTGACTTTCGCACTGAAATTCCCAGGGTCTGGCTAGAGAAGTTCAACAGCCTGTATTTTTTGAACTTCCCTGTAACAAGCTTTGTGATGGTATATTTGCCTTTTTCACAGGCAAACTGGTATTTCTGTTTAATTGAAGAAATTAAAGCTGAGGAGAAGAACAGCTCCCTTCGAACTTTATGATTCACAGGTGTGCCTCTGATTAAATTCCTCACACGAGCTTCCGGTGAAGAAATGATCAAGTTCTTGATCACAAGTCTCTGATGTCTTTTCTTGTATCGCTCCGAACGTTTCTTCTCAGCTGCCAGTTGTACTGCCAGTATGTGTATCGTGCGGTATGCAGAACTGCGGTCCTTTCGAATTTTTTTCCGACCAAATAATTTCTTAGCTGAACACCCTGCTGATGTGGAAGGCAACTTATCACAGTTGGAAACAGCTGGTTGTGATCCAGGGATTGTGACGGCAACATCAGAAATCGATTTCTTCTTTGATCGACACTTCTTCTGAGCTTCTCGCCATTTCTTCTTTTTAGAACGATGCTCTCGGTCACTCATCTTTGCAGTCTTAAACTTCTCTTTTCTGTTTTCCCATCTCTGCCTTTGAATCTCTTTGAAGCTTGCATACCTTTCTGGATCTGCACGAATCCTGTCCATCATTTCCTTTTGTCTCTGCTTACCACTTTTTGGACCCATGATGCTGAAATGTACCACAACAAAACATCCGTCAATGTATATACATGTACCAAGTAGCGAAACAATTTGTGAAACTCACCCTAACTCTGACCCTAACCGACTCTCACGTTGCGGCAACGAGAGGGTCGGTTAGGGTCAGTGATTGTAGACATTACAATATTTTTTTTCGGGTCGATTCTACACGTCTACCAAGAAAACATGTGGACCCAACTATAGCAGTTCTCGTCGACATTGGCCGATTGTGTGGGTGTTCAGAGATTCTCGAATTAAAAGACTGATACAGCTTCCAAACTTTATTAAAGGGACTTAAACAATATTGGATTGCTGCACAATGTTTGGAAAATTCCGCCTCCATGACAGTCTGTCACCGCCATGACACGGACATGATGCGGCCGTGTCAGGGAGGTGACTGTCAGTGAGGTGACAAATCGTTTCATTTTCAGTAAAATCTGCTAAACGCTAAATGGAGCAAGTTCGGCTATGTTAACAACACAAACAGGACTTTATCACTTCCATAAAAAACACATAACATTAAAAGTTTAACTTAAGTATTCCCGATTATTTGCGTCATTTTGTTGACTTCTATTTAACATACGCAGTGTGAAGATTATCTATTATTTTTGATAGTTTGTAAATTAAAGACAAGATTGGTATGGCCGCAATTGTTTATCAAAAGTAATGGTGGACACGAAATGACAAAATGCATGCTTTTAAATACTGTAAAGACTACTAACCGTTATAACTGACAGCGAATTCTGTTGGCGTCATGGCGGTGACAATTGCCTCTGGGACACAGAACTTTGCCTCATTAAACTTGAATTAAAATGTAACTATCAGCTGAAACATTATATTAAGCATGTTTTATACTTAAAACAATCCATAACTAATAACAAATAGCAAAGAATTGTGCATGCATAGCGCACAATTTAAAATATTTCGATTTTCCTGACTCTATAGTGAGCAGGTGGGACAAAACAGGCTTAATGGGATTCTTCAACTTTGCAAGTTATAAAGTCATCAAAATAGTTAACTAACTAATTTTTTTCAAAAATATTTTGATGTTAATTTGGTTGTCTGAAACACAGCTAGGTAACGGATTAAAAATATGTTGCCAGAAATCCTTTGAAGAGTATTTTAATTGATCAGGACAGCAAAATGGATATATATTGTAGAATCCCTCATATATAAACATATATATATATATGTGTGTGTGTGTGTGTGTGTGTGCATTTGAATCAGTGTAAGATAATTATCTCAGGATAAAAATAGTTTAAAAATTTTGAAAATCGATTAAGATTTGCCTGTTTTATTCACATTATAAAAAGGGGTCTCGATTTATTGGGACACAGTGTATATATATATATATATATATATATATATATATATATATATATATATATATAGGGCAGCCAGTGAATTCCCGATATTAAACAATATTCAAAACACATTTAACGATTTTAGGCTTTTTTAGCACTCAGTTCCATTCTGTAGATAACCTCAGTCGTGAACTTCCATGCCTCAGTTGCATGACCTATAGATCTGCAAGGCAAAATGCGAACGCATCATTAGGACGGGAATCTTTGTAGTCAAGACAAATATAATTAATCAGTGTGGGGTGATACCGACTAGAAAGACCAGAGCGAGCTAGGGTGGTAGATTGACACAGTCAGACATAGACAGACAGAGAGGCAGATAAGCACAGACAGATTACGAGCGCCCGTGTTTAAGCCTTAAGGGAAAGGAGGGAGACATAGACAGCCAGAGAGGGAGATCGTTTGTGCAGAGAGAGACAGACAGACGAACAAAGACAGGGACATGGCATAAGCACGGAGATTCGGTTCAACCATTATTTGAACTATGAATCAAACCTTCAACTTTGTACGCACAACGTATACAGGCTAGTATGATCCGTGCATCATATATATTTGGCTCTGTTATGATAGTTTATTTAACGACGCTGACACTTCGACAATGATCCGTATGTAGGCTATAAATTTGGCTTTGTTTCAAAAGGCAATCCATTATACGCGGGAAAATCGTAAGCAGATAAAATATGAATGTTTTCATGGCCCAAAGAAACTACACACTCCAATTTAAATACACTTGTTGCTAGCAATAATTATTTACCGGACGCAGCCATGTCCGGTAATGTCTTAAATTTCTGACCGGACAGTTTGTGTAAATACCGGACTGTCCGGTTCATTACCGGACGCCTGGCAACCCTACCTGTCAGTAGACCTCGTATCAGGCCCTATAGCGTATACCTCGTGATCCATTGAGTTAGTCGACTCAGCGAAGTGGGGTCCCTCGAAAATCGTAGACTCCTGACCCGTTCGCTTCGACATGTCCAGGCTATCGTTTTTCTCGATCGACTCTGCTATAAAACATATGTAGACCTATTTTTCGACTTCGTTGGCGCCCGTAGGCTATATGGGGCGAGCCACTATAACCCCTGGAGATGGACACAGATTTTCCTACTACTTGCTGGTTGTTACATTTTCCCCGTTATAGCACTTAATTTTACGATGCTAAATGCGTGAATTAATTGTAGCCAAGAATTTACATTTAGATACCTCGGTTATGAATAATCAGGTTCTTAATTCAATGCTTTGCATTCTTCAACCTCTTGCAAAAATATTTAACGATGTCCATCAGAATTGTAAAATAGGCGTCCGCATATTTTCTGCAGCGAGGCAAAAGACAATGGTCAACTGGCCGGTGGTTAAATTTTTTGTAAGAGCTTTCAAAAAGCAGGAAACTATACTGGACATTAACCCAATTTCTCAATTTCATTTGGTGCATCATTAAATGATTATAATAGTGCTTTAGCACGAAGACATTTTCTAAAAGAATAAAATAGATAGTAAATAAAGATATATGATCAATCTTCCAAGGAGCAATTAATTAAGTTCCTCTCGTGTCCCTATGTGCGGATGCCCATGGTGACGATTGTTCCCCTTCCTGCAAAAATGTCTGCCTGAGCTCATATCAGCGCGGTAGACCCACCTTTCTAGGTGTGCAGTTTTGTAGAGTTTTCAGCATCAAATTTTAGGCCTACCGACGTTGGCTTGAACTTCATCACAGAATCAGTGTTTAATCTAGACGTCTCTGGGGGGGGAACTTTCCCCCCCCAGGATTGACATTTCCCCCCCCAGAAAAATTTGACAAAATGTTATTGGTTTTTAGTAACTTTTTCATCGTTGTTTTACTTGAAGTGTTATAATATACCGTGATATCATTTACTATTATATGATTATAATGACATTATTTACTACTATAATATACGATACTATTATGTTGCAATGAATATAACTTACTGTATTTATTTAGATAAACACTATTTTTCTCTAACCAAAAACAGAGATGACATCTCCTCCAGAAAAATTTGTCAAAATGATAATAGTATTTAGTTGCTGTTTAGTGTTTACATCATTGCACTACATGAACTGTTATAATAATATACCGTAATATTTTTTACTGCTACATGGTTGTAGTAAGTATATACTGTTATATTATATGACAAAATCCAGGAAAAATGAGTATAATTTACTGTTAATATTTGTACAAATACTATTTTTGTACAACTGAATGGCTATCAAGTGCTGTCCTTCACATTTTAAACTGTCAAATTTCAAAATGTTTTGGTCCTATTATCTGAACACCTAGTAAAACAACATCATTGCTACAAGACTAGTGGCTTCTTGATTTTGGTACCGGTAGTTTATTAGCTCTTGGTAGATTTGTGTACCATTAAATATGATTTTGGAAAGTGTGTACTGGTCAGCAACTCAGGGTCATATGGAGAAACTGGGATAAGCTGACAGTTTCTGATTACAGTGCTGAAAAGTCAGCTTATTTACTCATGTAAACAGTAATTCATTAGAATAACCCAGCAACAGCAGAACTGAGCTGCTGAACACGATAAATAAAGATTTTTTTATTGTAATTATAATTATATAATATATATATATATATATATATATATATTGAAATCCTAAAAAACTTTTTATCAGTACTGAAATAATGGAGTTATTTTGCTAAAATGGCACCTTCAAAGGGTACCATTGCAATGTGGAAATTCAAGAAGTTTCTAATGAGTGACTGAAAAAGTAGGCTACAGCTATTTTGTTAAGATGACACCTAAAAATGCTCCCATCAATTGCAATGTGGAAATTCAAAAAGTTTCTAATGGGTCACTGAAAAAGTACTGCTATTTTGTTAAAATGACACCTTAAAATGCTGCCATTGCACTGTGGAAATTCAAAAAGTTTCTAATGGATCACTGAAAAAGTACATCTATTTTGTTAAGATGACACCTTAAAATGTTAATAATAATAAATAATAATATATTTTCTTTAATTAAACGCCTGCAAGACGCACTGCGCTTTACATTGACAGGTTATGCAGTAATCTTAATTAAACTTAACTACCAACTGAACAGACAGCTTTGTAATTACACGGCGCCAATGGCAGCCTACAAAGCAAATCCGCCCAACGGGGGCTCGAACCTGCAACCTCTCGCACTCTTGGCCAGCGTGTTAACCACTACTCTACCGGGCCCCCCCATTGCAATTTGGAAATTCTAAAAGTTTCTAATGGGTCACTGAAAAAGTACAGCTAATTTGTTAAGATGACATCTTAAAATACTGCCATTGCAATGTGGACATTCAAAAATTTATAATGGGGAGGGGGATTTTCCCCCTCCCCATTACCCCCCTTCAGTGCGCTACGCGCCTCACGAGCGCTCTTCGGACGCTCATTTGTCTCTCCCCCCCAGAAACCTCAATTCCCCCCCCAGCAGAGGGGGACTAGATTAAACACTGCAGAATCGCTTACAAGCACAATATCAAAGCAAATCGAAGTTTTAATCAAGAACGCAAATCTCTACTTCCAGCGGCTATATTTTTAACAAAACACCTCTAACAAAAACACACAGAACACGTTATTCCTTCTGTAAACAACGATTGAGCCTACTTCGTAGAATTATAACCTAGATCTAGGTACAATAGCACGAAAAAATGTGCGGTCACTTTAATCAAGCAAAATTAACTGCCTTATAAACGAAATTACGTCCAGAAACAACGGGTGTATGAGCCACAGGCCCACAGTCCCAATTCAATTGGCTTCGGGCTAAAAACCGAAAAGCGTCATCGTGCGAGCACCTCTGAGATTTGAAGACTCGCAGATATAATCACTTTCTCTGTTTCGTATGCTACAATACAAAATAAAAAGCTTTATATTGGACTCCGTTAATTTAGTATATTTATTTATTTAGCCAGCTTGCTCACAGGCATCTACCGATATAGTTCAGGAATCTCAGGGTCATGCGCATGGGTCGTTCGATCCGTCTCGATCTTCACGATATTCACGTTTACAATAATATTATGTGTTTTCGTACGAGGTACTGCAATTCCCCTCTCAGCTGCTACTCCAATTACCCGCCTTCCAGAGTCTATATATATTATACTCTCGAATCTCTGTATCTTCATGCTTGATGAACTTCTCTGTTTGGCAGCGTAGATTACTCGCATTATTTATCACATACAATTAATTTAAGATACTCGCTCTGATCTTCAGTGCTCAGCGTGGTCTTGCCCCAAATATTTGGTCGACGCTATGATTCCGTCTCGTTCTGCAGCCTCCCACCATCCACCATCCACTTCGTTCCTGAAATAGACTTGACGTCTTGGTTCCTACGTAGGCCTACTACTAGAACTTCCATGGATCAGTCTCGAAAACTCGCGATCAATTGCTTCAACTGGATCTTCCATCTGGAGTGCTCCATCTCCTTCTGTTCACTCTATAGTATACTATTCTGCCTGGCAGTCATTCTTCTTCCTCCTATCTCTTTAAAACCTGCTTCTTCTCGCCGGACTTTCCGACTTTGCCCAATGGGAGCGCCTCTGAAGAGCGAACCCTCTAGAGGCGCTATAGAAATGCTCAAATACAGTACTATAGGCAATGCAATATGGTTCCAGAGAAAGACTCAGCCGAGCAGATACAAAGCAAAAGTGGGCCTATCCATACCCTCTTTTGTCCCGTCGAAACCGAAGTCGAGTCGTCTACGCAGCCCATCTCGTATGCGGAGTTCTCGGAAGGCTTTATCTGAACCTCATCATCCATGTGCCTGCTGCCGACCGAACACCTAAAAGCGTCTCAAATAACTGTGAATCAACGCCGAAATTTGCATTTAAATCACATTGCTCGGATACCCTATCTATATACAGTAGGCAATGGGTCTATAATTTCGTTCGTTTTTACTTCCACTCTGAACTGCCTAGTACCTAGATGGTTAGTAGGCCTAACCAAGCTTTAAGCGTAGGCCTAATAGTGACCAACATCATTTTATTCGAGCTCAGATGGCGAGCTTGCAATTTTCCAAAGAGGCACGATTAGGCTACAAATGCATAGATCTAGGCCCATATTAGGCTATAATTTATGAAATTTATCACTTTGTCGCCTATATTAAAAAGCTTGCCGTGAATAGCGAGTTAGAAATAATTGCTTTACACTTAAATAACCTTAGTGGCTTTATATATCTTAATGCCAAAGAATTAGATATTAATACGCAAGTATTATTGCCTAGCTTGACGCTAACTTGTAATTAATAATTACTACTAGTATATAGATTGATTAGTTTACTAGATAAGGGATTAACCTTCGCCATACGCGAACAAAAAAACTACGTCTTCTATGCTTGGGGGTCCAAATGACCCCCAAGGTATACCTGTTCCTGGGCATGGAATTTGATAATTTTTGTTTCGTTTCTAATGTTTTAAGGGTCAGGGAATTCATTGCAGCTACTGCCAAATGCGTGACCTTCACGGATGACCTTGAAATTCAAGGTCACATGATTTTTCAAGTGTATCTCTGCTTCTTCGCATGCTATCTTGAATATCTGCACATAACGCATCCGTGATTTGGTTTCATCAACATCCTGAATGGGTGGATTCTGCAAACACTAATCAGAAGGACAGAAGGAGAGCATTCATATTGGAAATGGGGAAAAGTATGTGTCTTCCATGGATCGACAGCAGAAGAAGCACGCCCTGCGTAAGCGGCAGAAAATCGATGAAGCGGGCTTTGGAATACGTGAATCTGCCTGTTCCTACGACAACACAAAACGACACAGTCATCACTCCTGAGAGAGGACGATGTCACATGTGCGATCGAAAGAATGACACCAAGACGAAGCACAGATGTAGCACGTGTGACCACAATTTGTTTGTGGCAACCATTCCACACAATTATTTACCTGTACCGAATGTAGTTAGATACACTGGCAACAAGTCATAAACAAATTATGAGAAGTGAAACGATGTAACATAAGATGTAACATAACATATTCCAGTTGTGTCTTGCTTATATTTTGTTGAGTTCCTTGTACCAAATAACCATAGAAACCAAAAAACTTCGTTGTTCTAACAAGTATAGTAGCAGAGATAGGTATGGTCATGTACAAATCATGTGACCTTGAATTTCAAGGTCTTCCGTCAAGGTCAGGCATTTGTCAGTAGCTGGAGTGAATTCCCTGACCCCTAAAACATTGGAAACAAAAAAATAATCTTCAAGATACCTTGCGTAGAAGCAGAGATACACTTCATTGTATGGACACTAATGATATGGACATGAATTTCACTCTAAGATCTCACCAAAATGACGTCACAGCGTCAGAACTAAGCGTCAACGTATGACGTCACTCATACCATTTTGACAAGGAGGAATTTTTAGGAAAAGTCACCAAAGGAAACTTTTTGGTGCCCACATTTTAGAAAGTTACAGATGAAAATATACCCCTGGGGGTCTATTTGACCCCCAAACGTATGGCGAAGGTTAAGGGTAGGCCTATAGGCTACTAATTCGCTAAACACTTTCCTTTCCACGAGCGTTTTAACAGATGCATTACTGAGACTCTTTGGACAGTTTCACAACAGTACTGTACTTGTAAGATCTAATAATAGACCGATTGGTTATCAAAGGGAATCAATGAAGACCACAGTTAACAGAGTTGACACATCAATAATTATTGTTTAGGACTACACCTGTCACCTTATAGCCTAGGCCCAATTATTAGGCGACGCTATACGGTTTAGTCCATAAAATTAGTCCATAAAAGTCGAAAGATAGACATAAAAAGTCTCTGCAAGACTATATGCAGCGAGTGACGACAGTTGATCCTACCTGCTTCGGTGTTTGACAACACAGACGATTGTCACCATAGCGGCAATAACGATTGCCGTTGCTCCAAGTGCAGCGCCGACGTATATGAGGAAGTCGCGCTCGAAAAACCGGTTGCCATGACTCTTCACAGGGGACTCGACTCTTTCTTCACAGAAACCTCCAACAAAACCACTTGGACATCTGCAACACAACGTCAGAGATTCTGCTACGACCATACAAAAGTTGCACGATGATTTCATGGCCGATGGTTTTCTGTCAACCGCAAAAACGACGATCTTCACATCAATAAAGGAAATACTTCCAAGTAGTTTTGTTCGATAGGCAAAATTCAGCAACAGTTAGCCTACGACAATTAAATAACTTAAGCCTACACGAATTGGCGGACGCAGAAAGAAATCATATAAAGAAGACGATACGTCGTCATCAGCCTTTTACGACCTCATTAGTTGCCGTCAACTTAATTAGACTATGCCAAATTAGCTTCCATGTACCAGCTTTTAATTTAGTATAAATTTCGAGCGAGAACGCGTTTGTCAATAGGCCTATCTGGTTCATGCAAGGTGCCTTCGAAACCGGTACAGTTGGCCCATCTAAAATCCTATCCCAATATTCCCCATGCACCTCATACAGGCCCCCATTTCGTGCTGCATCAGCGCTCCATCTTCCATCCACAGCATCCGTACCCGACCCGTATGCCTGTCTAACTGCTCAACTTCTAGACAAGCACTATGAACCGAAAGTAGGCTACTATATATACTTGCATCTTCATTAAATTACTTTCAGCGCACGAACGTCTACCTTAACACAAACCATAGCATTACGCCCATCTTTACCACCCGAGGGTAATATTGCACAATGACTATGGAAGTTCAACTGACAGTTAATATTGGTTCAACTATTAAATGATATACTTTCCAGTTAACTACTGCATAGACAACACTAACAAGCACTTGACGGATCTGTGTTCGCTCTGGCAAGATCCTCCATTCCTACACGGACACGGGACGAACGTTGCCGTGACGTCGTGAAGAGCAATGGAAGTGAGCATTCCACGGAATGAAGGTGACACGGAAAAGGCATCCTGTGCGGCAGCTTGCTTCCCAGCGCCTGGAAACCGTTCCTTCAGTGACACGGTGTGCGCCATGACGTTTGTCGACGCCTGCTTCTTCTGGATGCGCTGCGTACCCTCACGCAATCCTTGTCAACAAAAAGAATTCCACTTTTCACCTTCAACTGTTACTGTCCACATTGAAGACCTTTTTCATCGACAGCAAATTTTAAAATGCGACTGAAGAAAACTATTCAATTATTATTAATAGGCTATTCTATTACAAGCACGACGTTAAACTGCATCCATCCCCCGCCACAGAGAACCAACAACGTCCCTGTGCCGGTCCTAAGCCCGGACAAAAGGAGGAAGGTTTGCCAGATGGGTGGCGATACGCTGGCAGTAAAAGACCAAGACGATTGAAATCCGCAAAAACCACGGCACAAGTGACATAGCGACCCAGATGCTTCAAGGTGTCATGATGTGGAGCTGACATGAACAGGCCGGTCAGGACAGACCGGTGGAAAGAGTCGGGGTGGGGGGAGCGTGGGACACAAAAGGGCATTGACCCAGGTTGTCCGTCATGCCTCTCTCTCCCAATATTCTCTTCAATCAGACAAGGTGGTCTAGCTGCTCCACTGAACTAAGGACAGTGCAATGTTTTATACCTGGTTAATTTACTGATTTTTTCTGACATCTTTATTAATGCCGAATATTTTAAAACTGAAAAAACCACAGTTCACCAAATTTCCACTATTGAAAATTTTAAACCATGTTTGTAGGCTATATATTGTCAACCAACTTGCCCCAAGCAGGCAACCAACTTGCCTCAGCAGAGGGGCAAGTTGGTTGACTTTCAGAAAATTTTAAAGTTTATTTTTGGCAAACTTAGAATATAGGCTATGTTTATGCCTGATTTTGTGCTAGAGTATAGGCGTTATCAATCAATACGTTGTGTGAAAACCCAACTTGTTGGCGTCATTGAAGATGATCAGGGGCCAAAACCTCGTAACACTGCCAACTTGCCCCACTTCCCCCCTACAAGTTTCTAATTAGGCCTACAGGTACAAAATAAAATAATAGCTCGAACACCCCACACTCCCGAGTTAAGTTTCCTTAAGAGGCGCCATGAAGGTTCATAGAATAATGAATTAACTAATTAATTAGGCCTAATATGACATGATTCTTACTTTTAATATCTCCATTGCAGGTGACACCATCTGCATTGAGACTGCTGCCAGTCGGACAAAGGCACGTCACTTTGTCCGATCTATTCTCCACACAGATGTCACTGCATCCTCCTCGGTCACTGCCGCATCTGTTCGTACCTATAACACATATTGTGATGACCCGTCAAAATAGCCAAGGTCAAAAACAGCCCCGTCATAATCGCCCACCGACAAAACAGCCCCGTCATAATGGATCCATCGACAAAACAGCCCCGAAAAAACGGTCCCCGCAAAATAGCCCCGTCGAAATAGCCCGTGTAAAGTAAACAGTTCCGTGAAAATAGTCCTCTCATAGACGCCACCGACAACAGTAGGCCTACTCATGCAGTTCCAGAATGGTTCGAATGTTTAATGTTAACAGTAACGCAATGAGCAGTGTATTTTAAACAAATTATCCAAGATACTAGTATGAAAAGTTGAAATGTTTTCACCGCGAAATGTGAACAAAACTACTACGAAACATCGATAAACTGGTCTTACAAAAGCCCTCTCGATCCTTGTGTTCATCCTGCGCGTTGTCCATAATGACGTCGTAGTGTTTCGGATATCATTCTAATAATTGTTTGCTGAAAGATGGCTTACTTGCTTTAAAACTACATTCGGGTATGGTATGCAGATGCTTTGCACTTTGGTAGGCTATCACGCGAATGAAGACAGCCGAGCTACAGTATATAAGGCCTACCTAAGACTATAGGGCGCCAAGTTGCGGTGTGACAACGATATTACAAAGCAGGAAACCGCCAATTATAAAATGTAGACAATTATAAACGAAGACAATTACGAACGGAGACAATTACGAACGCAGACAATTACAAACGAAAACAATTACAAATGAAGACAATTACAAACGAAGACAATTACAAATGAAGACAATTACAAACGAAAACAATTACAAATGAAGACAATTACAAACGAAGACAATTACAAATGAAGACAATTACAAACGAAGACAATTACAAACGAAGACAATTACAAACGAAGACAATTACAAACGAAGACAATTACAAACGAAGACAATTACAAACGAAGACAATTTCAAACGAAGACAATTACAAACGAAGGCAACCCATGCACGTTTCAAGACAACTCCATTTCTCCATTTTTCGGTTAGCCTACTAACCATTGTGCATTTTTATTCTACCTTTCTGAATAAAAGAGAATAATTGCGAGGTTTTCGCCACTGAATAGTTGCCTAAATTTAAATAGGGCCTAAGACAATGCATGAATTTTTCAATGAGCTGTATACGTAGCCTACATGCATGAGCGAACTTTGCAGCCACCAATTCTCATAGCATAAACCATCGTTGCTTAACAAAGTTATCAGCAATTGTTGTAGGCCTATAGACCCTACCTTCGTTGTGGGAAAGAACGAGACTCATGTGTCGCCGAGACATCAGCAGAAGCAAAGCCAGGGTCAGACGAACAACGGTCCAGTGCGGAACAGTGTTCCATCTCTGGAGAGGAACCATTGTTATTGCCGTCGGAGGCTTCCAGGAGAACGAAGACAACGGAGTCGGGAATTAATAAAAAAATAATCTCGTGCTCAATTACACCGAACGCTATAGGGAAAGCAACTCTCTTATACGACGTCTGATGTCAAAACGCAGAACAGCAGTAGAGTAGACCAGCGCAACGACAAGCGAATGAGACCATAAAGCGATGGGAGTGGTCTCCAACTATTAAGGTAGGAGAAGATTGTACGCGTTTTAATACGAATCTGCGCATAATCGTTCATGTGTCTAATATTTAATGTGCATATAATGTCTAATATGTGATATGTGATATGTATATATATATATATATATATATATATATATATAAATGCAATACATAACATGTCGTATATAATAATAATAATATAGCCTATGTACAGTTAAGTACGTGCATGTGGCGGCATTATGCGTATAGTTGAGTGGGATTGTTGTTTACGAAGTTGAGGAGGAATTGTGTGGGTAAGAGTTCAAAACCGCCAAAATTGCGCAAGAACACAAACGTGGAGGGGTGGGTTGGTGAAGGGGTGGGCTGGTGGAGGGGTGGGCCCACAACTCCACCAACCCACCCCTCCACCAACCCACCCCTCTACCAACCCACCCCTCCACCAACCCACCCATCCACCAGCCCACCCCTTCACCAACCCACCCTTCTACCAACTCACCCCTCCACCAGCCCACCACTCCACCAACCCACCCCTCCACCAACCCACCCCTCCACCAACCCACCCCTCCACGCTTGTGTTCTTGCGCGATTTTGTCGGTACTACTTTCATGGGCTGCTTTGACGGGGCTATTTCGACGGGGCTATTGTGTCGGTGATTGAATATGACCCGAATTTTGTCGGTGGGCGATTATGACGGGGGCTGCTTTCGATGGGGTGCCGTAGTAACAGACAGATAAATGATCATCAGCAGCAAAAAAGGCACCGCGTCAGGCTTACATGAAGAGAAGTCAAACTGCGCCACTGTTCGCACTCTGACGGTGCCAGTCCCACGTCTGAACGGAGGAGGAGGGCGACGACACAAATGATCTTTGTTATAACACATGTCGTTAAACTGAAACTGCTACTAAGAGCAGCTATTGCTCAATTCAAGTCGTCAAATCTAGTCATCCCAGTGGTTCAACTAAATCTCTACAATCCAACCCATAGTAGGCCTACATCGCCATCACAAAATGACACAGGCTACGTTACAATCCACCTCATGCTATGTATGTATGTGCACTTGTTATAGCGCCCTACAAATCTACTCAGAAGCGCTCCCGACTACAGCGCGGACACTGAATCGGAGTTTCACGCCAAAGCGCTGAGCAATTGTGAGTGGAGCACTTGCCCAAGGTCCCTTCGCGGCGGCTTCAGGTGGATTCGAACCTGCAACCCTCGGCAGCAAGGCAGCGAACATACCCACTACACCACCGCGCCCCAGCAAAGTAAGCCTACTTTTCGCATTCCAACAGCAGGTTACATTAGCCTAGGCTACATTCGCAATCTCACCTAACTAACCCCTCCTCAAGTTACAAATCCGACAAATGAAATGTCCGGTGTCGATCGGGAATCTCCCATTGAACCCACGACATTGAACCCACGACATTGAACCCAGGACATTGAACCCACGTCATTGAACCCACGACATTGGATCCAGGACGCAACAGTTTGACGTCTGCTATAGTCGAGATCTGGACTGCGTTACAATTAGGGTCTATATTTAGATCAGGCGTGCATTCGATTTGAAGCGTTTTACTGCACGGATTACACCACAGAGTCCTTGTTATTACTGACCTTCTGGCTGTGCGGAGTCGGAAAAGACGACGAGTGGACCCAGGGAACCAGTCTGGTTCTTCCACACACTGATCGTTCCATCGTTCTCATCGCTTTCGACGGTGAATCGAATATCAGATCCGTCTGACCAGAAGAGCTGATCCATTAATGTCGCCAACGAACTGGGACGACGACTATGCCTGCAACATTAATCGTAATCGTAATCTCCAAATTTCTAAAGCGCTACTCGAAAGCCAAGCACGGGGCACCAGTTTATTCACGAGCGCTGCGTTGAATCAGAAGGATTGTCCATGAGAGTAGTCCATGGTAGTTCGGGTCGAGTTACCCATTGCCTATACGTACTCCACCCCACAGGATAATGTCGACATTGTGTACTTTAGGAGCCACTTTTTTGCAATATTTGCTCAGTTAGTTAAGTGTGTGGTTGCATCAGGTGCATCTCCCGTCCTATAATATATTGTCACATGACCATAATTATATGCTATTTGCCGTTGCACCTAATTATATACATATATATATAAACATATTATATATATGTGACTTCAGAGAACACGTGCGAGAAATTGCATTTGCTATAATAATAGACGACTGGTTGATTGAACCTACGTCTGAGAATAGGGAGCAGTGGTTTGCACTTGCCTGTGAAGTACCATCTGGTCAAGGTCAAGGTTGGTGGTCATGATTCTGCTTCCGATGGCGAAATAAATCTTCCGGTTGTTGCGGTCAAGCAGCAGATCCGTTACGCATTCGCCTTTCTTTAGCGCCGTTGATTTAATGCAGCGACGTCCGGCCAAGTCACATGACCCAAGGTGAGGGTTTCGCCCGCAGTCGGAATAAAAGAGCTTCCTAAAATAATAACAGAACAATCGTAATTATAGGTTACCACTTTCAATTGTTTCATTTACGACGATTGACACGCCGATTATGAACAATTAATCTTCAGTGACCACCACGCAGTTCAGCAAGAAATATGCGATTAATTTCGATTAAATGTTTTAATCGAACAACAGCCCTATTTTATACACGCTCAGCAATAATATTGTCTTCAAACAGTTGCGACTAGATGGAGACAGAGTCGCTATAATAAACCACATTTTATAGCTGTGCTCTCCTTCCGATGGTTGCTGTGGCAGGAATTATTATAGGCCTAATTGAACCAAACCATATAAGGGGTTTTAATTGCATGTAACTGCACGCAAGTAACTTTCAGGCATGGGTGGAGTTTATCAAGATCTAGGGGTGCTAAGCCCCCCCCCAAGAAGACCCAGATTCATTTTTACCGTGTAAATGGTATCTTTTCCCGGACTTAGCCCCCCCAAGATGGGGGCGCTTACTCATAAATTTGTTCGGGGAAATTGGTTCTATTCACGAGCGTGAAACTTTCGAATGGCTAAAAAAGGGCATCAACTTTTTGGGGCAGAGAAAATATTTGTCACAAAGCCCAAGTTCTTCCCAAGTTAGTTTTTTGCCGTTCTCCAAGAACGGAAACCAAACTCCGCCCATGCTTTCAAGCGCAGTAAATCGATTCCTTATCATTTAGACGTCGCCCATCCATCTGAGGGAGACACCATTTAGTTAGGCCTATTATACTTCAGAGTGAGACTAACTTTTCTCGTGGATCAATGGCGATTGCTCTCGGCTTTTCCGTCACTCCTGACCCATCGTCACCAGTCAGCACCGCCTGAGAAAGTCCATCTATGCTGGCGATCTCTATAGAGCCCTAGACAACGATCAAATCAAACTATGGCTAAAATTCAAATCTAACTTTTGCACTACGCCAACTCGCAAGCATAAAAGACAGACAGTGGTCGTTGGTAACCGTGTGCATGGTCATGCTCTCAAATAGGAGGTAAATCTTCACAATTTGATTTAAACTGGGAAACTTTTCTTCCAAGATTCGTCCATCCGTCCATCCGTCCCCCATTCATCCAGAGGATCCACCAAAATTACTCTGCAACCAACGACTTACCGCATCGTAGTTGACCCAGTAGATGTTCTTCGATATCCAGTCGACTTCTAAGTCCGTCACAGTCGATGCCGTCGAAAACATAATTTCACTACAATAAAATACATCGAATTAATCTGCTTGAATGAGCTTCAGACCAGTCAACAGAACATGAATAAAACTCGGTCCACTTTAGAACCAAAAATCCATCGTCAGTAGAAGCAACACTTTCTTCAATTGTAGAATAGACCTAGGTCAACATGGTTCTTATAAAGCACCATGGATATTTGATTGGATTTTCACGGCTCCTCATACCATATACGTAAACCAATTTTTGTGTTTCTGAAACATGCTCACTCTTGTATGCTTGAAGTGTTTTTGCTCTATATATGCTACTCGCATTTCGAAGATGTCAAAAGGAAAGACTAATTTCCAGTATTAGATAATAATATTGCACCCTTTGAAATGAACACTGCGTATACAACAGTTGACCAGAATGCATGACCACAGGGTTGGTTAATCACAGTCGAACAACTCGAGATTGTAAAGACGGAAAAGCGGATGTTTTATCCATATGCCGAGTGAGTAGATGTAAGCATTTTATTGCATACTTTCCGTATGGATCTCCATGATTCAAGTCAATCCGCATAATCGTCTGTTGCGCTGGGGACCGATCATCTCCAACCGTTAAGTAGATTGTTTTCGTTGAATGGTCGAAAGCCAGAGCAGTAATCGTTTCTGTTTCACCGACTTTGAAGAAAGCCTCTCCCGCTTTTCCGCCAACGAAGTCGACGCCAACAAAATGCAGTTCGTTACTTTTGGCAAAGACGATCGAAGGCATCGACCAGTCAACTGTAAACATCCAAAGTCAACTGTAAACATCCAAAGTCAACTGTAAACATCCAAAGTCAACTGTAAACATCTAAAGTCAACTGTAAACATCCAAAGTCAACCTTAAACATCCACAGTCAACCTTAAACATCCACAGTCATCTGTAAACATCCAAAGTCAACTGAAAACATCCAAAGTCAACTGAAAACATCCAAAGTCAACTGTAAACATCCAAAGTCAACCTTAAACATCCACAGTCATCTGTAAACATCCAAAGTCAACTGAAAACATCCAAAGTCAACTGAAAACATCCAAAGTCAACTGTAAACATCCAAAGTCAACCTTAAACATCCACAGTCATCTGTAAACATCCAAAGTCAACTGAAAACATCCAAAGTCAACTGAAAACATCCAAAGTCAACTGTAAACATCCAAAGTCAACCTTAAACATCCACAGTCATCTGTAAACATCCGAATACAAACCGTAGAATATGAATTACTATGTATACGATTATACAGCCCGTTCGCAAGTTTTGAATTTCAGCTAGACGACTGCACAAATATTTCATATCTAACTTGTATACAACAATTGCAGCTGTTTAGTGTCGCCATTCACGACACTGTCATATAAAACACGATTGGCGTACCCTCCTCCTTTCTGGAGGCTTGGGCCTGGCACGGTCACGAACTTGTACAGACGCTGTACAAATGCATTTATACTTACTTATAAATTAATGCAATACTTATAACCTGCGCTCTCAGTGTTTGAAAAGAGTTCTAAAAGCAAGATTTAACATCTGGTTACTTGTGCAACTGCGATGATCAACTCCGAGGACCATTCCCGATGGACATGCGCATGTCGCGCCACCTGGAGGCGCAGACTGAAGACACAGACGACTGCATCGCTTCTCGACGCAAGGATTTGCACCTGAAAGAATTATTAGTCATTTCAAATAATTATGCATCAAATTAATCTTTGATTTACAATAAAAGAGATTTTCTAAACCCAGCATCCGTTCCATCCAGGATAGCTCCCAGCTGCAATCTGTGTATGGTTGCATTTCCAGCTGACCAGCAGTGCAATGGTTATGGTATTGGACGGTTAATCGAGACGTCGGGTTCAAACCACGCCAGGGCAGAAAGTTGGTTTGAGAACCCTGCTTCATCTGCTCCACTTGGCGCCAATTTAGATATAACGAGTTAGTTTTTGTGCAGCTCCTTTCAACATACATTACTTTATTGCAAAGACAGCTCCTTTCAACATAGCCTACACTACTTTATTGTAAAGACAGCTCCTTTCAACATACATTACGTTATTGTAAAGACAGCTCCTTTCAATGTATACATTACTTTATTGTAAAGACATTTGCGCAACTACACGGTGTTCCGAAAAAAACCGAACCTCTACTATTGCTGCAATAATTTGTGTAATAATTTGTACATTTTAAATAAAACATGGAAAAACTTCAGTTTACAGGATATGAATCAGATAACTGTTATTTGTTAGTTATAATGCGTGTTCAGAATTTCCTCCTTCGGCCTCAACACACGCACAAAGACGAGCTCGCCACTGACCAATTGCTGAATCGATTACAGCTTGATCAAATTCGTCCCATGCCTGTATTATACGCTGACGCAGTTCTCCGACATTGCAAACCTTTGTCTTGTAATCCTTTTCTTGCATCACAGTCTTCACAGATCAGATTTTACAGTCGGCCAGATTAAGGTCTGGGCTATTTGGAGGCCATATTGCAGGAGGTATGAAATTTGGAGTCTCGTTTGTGAGAATTTCTAAAGTCTCGCGAGCTCGGTGAGCAGGAGCACCATCCCGCTGAAACGTGTAATATTCGGACAACTCTAGGGTATCTGGTAGCAATTTCTGCATCAACAAAACATCACGGCAGTATGCACCGTTAATTTTAACCCCAGGTTCCACGAAGTGTATTGCTGTTCTGCCAAGCGCCGACACAACAACCGAAACCATTATTGACTTGCTATATGTCGAACGCCACAGATTTCTTACTACGAATGACGTTACGGTGACGTCAGTGTTTAACAGGTATAGCGCATGATTATAAAAAAAGTTAAGTCCAATGCTGGGAATAAAAAAGTTTTATTCTCCATAATATTTTTTACAATTTTAGTGTTAATTTCGTTATTTATTGAAGAGGTTCGGTTTTTTTCGGAACACCGTGTATATATACAAAACGTGTGCGACTCATACAGCCAAAAACACCATAGCCTATACCTGTATGAAAATTCAGCGTTTATTCAAGATTTCAAAACGATCCTAACAAAGTGAAACATGCAAGGTAACTTGCCGGGAATCTGCATGGCGCTGTGCCAGACTTGGAGAATGAATGGGACTTTGGGAATGTTTTCAACAACGATGTTTGGCTGTTGAAGAATTTCCGACAGATTGAACTTGTCTGCGTTATGGATGGTAGTCACTTCCTGCTCCCCGTCATCTGCATAGTAGTGGGGAATGGATGTCGTCCAGATGAGGTCATCCTCGAAGATAGCGACGCAGCTCAGGGAATAGATGAATTCACTCGAAGGTATCAACTACAACGAGAGAACAGCAGCTATAATAAGAACAACAACAGCTACAACAATAGCAAACCAAGCACAACAATTTGAGGAGAAGAATCGGTAAAACAACGGATGCAAATACATAATAATGATAATAATTACTACAATTTATATGGTGTAGTAACACACTCATGTTTGGCTCTTCGATGCCCCATCCACCTCAGTCTTCTCTTTCTAACAATATTTTTTCATATCTTGCCAAAGACGTACGTAGCAGGAAAAAGTCATAGTGTTTTCCATTCCGGAGGTATTCAAATGGCCATCGTCGTACGTCGTAAAATACACAGATTCAGTTTTAAAAATCTCGAAAATAATTCATTTGGGGGCTGAAACCGTAAATTCAACTCTTAGCCCATTGGAATAATCTAGCCTATTGTTTTATGGAACAATGTGGTCGTTCTTACGCGAAGTGCTTTCGTCGACAGGTCGTACATATGAATCTGATCGTCTGCAAAGTTCACCCAATACAAAGTCTGCGTCGGATGATCCAGCTTCAGACTTCGAGGGCAACTGTCATCTGGCTTCACCGTCTGACGGCCACTCCCATCCAAATAGATCGACTCGATTCTTCCCGATAAGCTGCATTCACTCCAATACAGCTTTCTGTCCATATAATCACAAAATGTATTACATTAAAAACAGAAGGTTTCACGAACAAGAGAGTTTAAAAGCAGAATCGCGAAGTATAGCAGAAACAATGGACCATTTGTTAGAATCAGTTCACTTTCTGGTAGTGTTTCAGACAGCTTAAAAACCAAAAGGTCTTGCAGCACGATTTTAAAACATCGATAGCTAGCTGCCATGGCGCATTCAGGTCGCAGAGATGGCCTTATAAAGTCAACCGTCCTTCATGTACGTCCAATAGATAATTATTATCAAATCTACGGACTGGCAACGTGTTTGAAGACGTGTGGCTGAATGTGCCGAATATTTACAATATTGGAAGAATTTTGGTGGAGAAAGCATCAATCGACTCAACAAATTAGCAGGAAGTAGAGATTTGGCAGAGTTGTTGAGTACACCCCACTGACCAAAATACCAAAAGTCCCCAAAATTCCGTGCTGTGCTCGAGCCGCCATCTTGGAAAATGGCGGCCTATAATTCAGTTTTTCGGTAGCAACTCAAGAACCGTCACAGCTATAAATATAAAATTGCAACACTGATCCTCGTTCAAAGGCAAACAAGATTTTTCTAAATTTCTTCCTCTACAAGTCTACAACTCGGCCGAACACAAAACGCCGCAAAAGACCCACGCTAATTTCATCGCAAATGATGAATTTCAAATACAGCACCAAATTTCTGAATTGTTCAATATTAGAACGTTCGGAAGTGCGTCCGACGAAAGATGCGGTCGTCGTCTTACCCGTTTATAGCATCGATGTCCATGGAGAAAGCGAGATGGACTTTCAGGATTTCTGAGCATTGGCCTGTTGACGTGGAACAGGCGAGGACCTTATGAAGACCGACGTCGGAGACGTAGAGAACGGAAGTGATCCAGTCGAAGGCCAGACTGGACACCAAGCTCAGACCTACAAGCAAATGTATAAGCCATCTTTCAGGAAACATGTAGTAGAATGATATCCGAAACGCTACGATTATATGGACAACACGCAGGGTGAGCACAAGGATCGGAGGACCCCATATAAGACCAGTTTATCGATGTTTCGAATAACGGACTGTATGTACTTTCCGCTCACGCAGTTTAGCGCTACATCAATTCTGCGTTTACTTTCGAATTCACCTGCTTATAAATAGCCATTGGGCAACCACTAGGCCTAAATTAATAACCAACGGTGGTGCCAGCCATACAATTCAGCAGGTCGTGTCAGGGGAGTCAGGCTATTAGCTGCAGCAGGTCGACGAAAATATATGTAAAAAAGATATTAAAATTCTCAATTTTTCCGCAGATCATAATAAAGTAGGTCAATCGAAAAACAAGCTGGTTAAAAATGATCTGCTCGACGTAATATGGTAGCGCCTCCACTGCAAGTAGGCTAACGCTCATGCAGTTGTTTAAAAGCGCTATATATATAGACTAAATGTTTGAAGCAAGTCATTGCATTAAATCGCGTTATATAGGTCTAGTGGCCCTAGATAAACGACCTTCATGGTTAAGACTTCAATTTATTGTTAAGCGTTATTATTATTACTGACCGTTCACTAAGAAATCGCTCGGTGTTTTCGACTCCACTTCCATCATTCGAACGACAAGTTCTTCGCCATTTGCAAAGAAGATTCGTCCTCTGGATATGTCAAGAGCTAAAAAAGAAACCGTTCATCTTTTCACGATGTATACAGGACTTCTCCACAGCTAAATCTGAAGACCAACTAAATCAATGGCAGCAGAATTGTCTCGTATGAAATCGACAATCAACCACATCCTCTTTAACGATAGATGCAGCAAGACCAGGACTGTTTTAAAGGAATTTTTAGAGCTGCACAACCCCTTCTTTTCTTTTCAATCTTCCATAGTAAATTACTCCCAGTCGGAGGAAAATAGCCTTTTTCAACTAGTTTTAACTGCACAGAAGTGCTTCTACAACTGCACAAATCCATTTAGAACTGCACATTTTGTGTACAACTGCATGTTAAAAAAGCCCTGAGCAAGACAAGTAATAGGAAGCGAGATTATGGTTCACATTGCATGCAATTTATACTATTGGGGGACGATGAATTTTTTAATTTAACGCGGCATTTGAAAACGCCTACGATATGCAGTGTGCACGCATGTTCATTTTGCAAATTGTCTGAAAAATAGTTAATCCTCAAAACATATGAAAAACAGAATTTGGCTGAAATAAAGAGATTGTGGTTCGAGTCTACGCTTGTAAACAAGATTTGTAAACTTATTTGACGTCTTATGATAGGCCTTGCTTTAGGTCCATTGTAAGGTTTGTAAGCCAGAAAGTTTTCCATACAAGCCATCGTGAGACAAACGCAAACTATCCAAGAGGATGGATTGGAGTCTGCGTTCAGTCTCTTTAGCCTCAGTTCAAGCTTTGGCTATCGGGCAATCAGTAAAAAACCTGTCTTATCAACTTCTAATAATAGCAGACAGACGACTCCTCTGACCCTCATTTTGCAAAACCCCACCATGCTGGCGAACAATAAAGCATTCGCGCGACTGTGGTGGAACGTACCTCCGATAATAAATTATCAATGATGATCATTGATCAGCACCTCTGATCGACATGACGCAGCGTTCGAAATAAGATCGTTCCCTGCGTTTAACTTATCGATGAACTGAAAATTGTAAGGCTTACAATAAGCAATCATCAATATTGATCAATAAGTTATGGTCATTATATCTCAATATTGATCAACACAATGTCATGGTCATTCTACAGATCTCAATATTGATCAACATATGTCATCGTCATTAGATCTAAATATTGATTAACACATGTCATGGTCATTAGATCTAAATATTGATTAACACATGTCATGGTCATTAGATCTAAATACTGATTAACACATGTCATGGCCATTAGATCTCAATATTGATTAACACATGTCATGGCCATTAGATCTCAATATTGATTAACACATGTCATGGCCATTAGATCTCAATATTGATTAACACATGTCATGGTCATTAGATCTCAATATTGATCAACACATGTCATGGTCATTAGATCTCAATATTGATTAACACATGTCATGGTCATTAGATCTCAATATTGATCAACACATGTCATGGTCATTAGATCTCAATATTGATCAACACATGTCATGGTCATTAGATCTCAATATGGATCAACACATGTCATGGTCATTAGATCTCAATATTGATCAACACATGTCATGGTCATTAGATCACAATACTGATCAACACATGTCATGGTCATTAGATCTCAATATTGATCAACACATGTCATGGTCATTAGATCTCAATAGTGATCAACACATGTCATGGTCATTAGATCTCAATATTGATTAACACATGTCATGGTCATTAGATCTCAATATTGATCAACACATGTCATGATCATTAGATCTCAATATTGATCACACATGTCATGGTCATTAGATCTCAATATTGATCACACATGTCATGGTCATTAGATCTCAATATTGATCAACACATGTCATGGTCATTAGATCTCAATATGGATCAACACATGTCATGGTCATTAGATCTCAATAGTGATCAACACATGTCATGGTCATTAGATCTCAATATGGATCAACACATGTCATGGTCATTAGATCTCAATATTGATCACACATGTCATGGTCATTAGATCTCAATAGTGATCAACACATGTCAATGATGTCATGGTCATTAGATCTCAATATTGATCAACACATGTCATGGTCATTAGATCTCAATATTGATCAACACATGTCATGGTCATTAGATCTCAATATTGATCAACACATGTCATGGTCATTAGATCTAAACATTGATCAACACATGTCATGGTCATTAGATCTAAATATTGATCAACACATATCATGGTCATTATATCTCAATATTGATCAACACATGTCATGGTCATTATATCTCAATATTGATCAACACATGTCATGGTCATTATATCTCAATATTGATTAACACATGTCATGGTCATTTAGATCTCAATATTGATCAACACATGCTATGGTCATTAGATCTAAATATTGATCAACACATGTCATGGTCATTAGATCTCAATAGTGATCAACACATGTCATGGTCATTAGATCTCAATATTGATCAACACATGTCATGGTCATTAGATCTAAACATTGATCAACACATGTCATGGTCATTAGATCTCAATATTGATCAACACATGTCATGGTCATTAGATCTCAATATTGACCAACACATGTCATGGTCATTAGATCTCAATATTGATCAACACATGTCATGGTCATTAGATCTCAATATTGATCAACACATGTCATGGTCATTAGATCTCAATATTGATCAACACATGTCATGGTCATTAGATCTCAATATTGATCAACACAATGTCATGTCATGGTCATTATATCTCAATATTGATCAACACATGTCATGGTCATTATATCTCAATATTGATTAACACATGTCATGGTCATTTAGATCTCAATATTGATCAACACATGCTATGGTCATTTAGATCTCAATATTGATCAACACATGTTATGGTCATTAGATCTAAATATTGATTAACACATGTCATGGTCATTAGATCTAAATATTGATCAACACATGTCATGGTCATTAGATCTCAATATTGATCAACACATGTCATGGTCATTAGATCTCAATATTGATCAACACATGTTATGGTCATTTAGATCTCAATCATTAGATCTCAATATTGATCAACACATGTTATGGTCATTAGATCTCAATATTGATCAACACATGTCATGGTCATTATATCTCAATATTGATTAACACATGTCATGGTCATTTAGATCTCAATATTGATCAACACATGTTATGGTCATTAGATCTAAATATTGACCAACACATGTCATGGTCATTAGATCTAAATATTGATCAACACATATCATGGTCATTAGATCTCAATATTGATCAACACATGCCATGGTCATTAGATCTCAATATTGATTAACACATGTCATGGTCATTAGATCTCAATATGGATCAACACATGTCATGGTCATTAGATCTCAATATTGATCAACACATGTTGTGGTCATTAGATCTGATTATTGATCAACACATGTCATGGTCATTAGATCTCAATATTGATCAACACATGTTATGGTCATTAGATCTAAATATTGATCAACACAAGTCATGGTCATTAGACATATATTCCCAGAAGTCTAGCTTTCGCTTTTCACTCGCGATTTTCGAAAAATTTACTTTTTCCCCACAGTGCTTACATGTAGGGCGTATCTGCCAGTTAGTTGCAACATTTTGTTGCTTGTGAATCACGCGATCGCTGCAGTCTGAGTCACGTGATGCCAGGTGTCTGTTTTATTGCGACAGTCTGCAGTGTTAGTCAGTGTTAGTGTCTACCTAAGCAGGAAGCGCGACGATCGACGTTGGTGAAATTGGACGAGCGACGAAAACTGTGAAGGCCAGAATTTAAAGTCTTCGCAAATATCATTAACATGTGAGTAGAACATGGGAGAATTTATCGCAATTCGCGACTGAACGGTTCAGAATAATTATTGTTCATTTATTGCATTACATTTGGAGAGTTTTGAAGCGAATCTATGGGAGTGGCGACTATAGGCTATTAATTAATAAAATATAGCGTGAGAATTAAGAAGCCCAGGGGAACGGAGAAGATCTTTTAGCAGCGGCGGACTGAGTTAAGTAGCTATAGGTTACCAACATGGATTTGTGAGGAAGGTATTCAGCTAAGACGGACCGAGAAAGTCGTGTGATAGACTTTTTATTATAACTATAGGCCTATGATTATGTTAGTGGCTGCCTCTGTGTGCGTCGTGTACGTGTGTGTCTATACGTGTGTGTGTGGGGGGGTGAGTGTGGGGAGATGTGTGTGTGTGTGGTGTGTGTATGCGCGCGTGCGTGTGTGTGTGCCTACGGTGACTTGTCCAGCTTATTGTGCATTATTTTGCTGGCTGACGTACTTAATCATTGTTGTCAAATAGGCCTGCGCAGTGAGCGCCTCTGAATAAACATCTTGAAGAGGCGCTATGTATGTAGATTCTCAGAATGAATAAACGAATGGACGGACGGACGAACGGATGGATGGATGTAGTAGGCTATACATGGTTGGAGGTTATATGACAATTTGTATATTGACATATGTTTGAACATGACACTCCCTTGGCCTTAGGCATTACGATAGATTATTGATTTGATGGTACATCAAGTAATTACACGATTAGGAATATTAGGCCTATAGCATAGTTGCAGTTTAACGTCGCTGTGTGACAACAAGGATCAATAACGACGCGGCGACGTCCTCCTCCTCCTTTATACAATGGCAGATGAGTGTAACCAGCGGCGGAGTTCATTAAACGATTTACATTGGCTGCCTATGTAATTTCTATAAGCTTATAGCCTTAGATTCCAACATTAACAGTTGTAAAGTTGTCTAAACAGAATAATGTAACTGTAAGAAATTACGTATACACGTCAACTCGCGTGTAATGCTTCCAAGAAATGCGTGGCTGGCATCATCATGGTCACTATAGGCTGAAGGGTGAGAATGATCGGGAGGTTGGGGGTTCAGCCCCAGTCTTTTTTGAGGCCCCACAGTAATTTAAAGTATTCACCGCACACTCGACTCTGTATAAATCAACGTCGCTGCTCGCACTTCGGTAGTGCCAGTCCCAAATCTGGGTAAAGGAGGAGGGCGACGCTAGCAATCTCTGCTATCACATTGTGTGTCGATCGTGTCATTAAACTGAAACGGCCAACAAGTTATTTTCAACAATTCTCGTATAATAATTAATTATACCGACTCGAGTGTGCAGTGAACACTTTAAAAAGTTTAAATTACTGTGGGGCCTCAAAAAAGACTGGGGCTGATCGAACCCTCAACGGTCAACCTCCCGGTCATTATATACCGACTTATTTCTGGCTGTAATAAATTTTCAGGCCTTTCGGTATCGGAACAGCCCTCTCCTACATTGGCTTCACGAGCGCTGGTATCGCGTCCGGGAGCTCTGCCGCCGGAATGTTGTCCACCGCAGCCATAGCCAACGGTGGAGGCGTAGCGTCGGGCAGCCTGGTCGCCACCCTCATGTCCTATGGGGCAGCTGGGGTCGCCCTCGGTCCAGTCGGCATAGCTGCAGCCGCGGTTGGAACGGTCGCGACCGTCGGAGCAGGCCTTGTCGGAGCAGTCGTTGTCGGAGCCGTCGCCATGCCACCTGCGGTCGTGGCAGCCGGAGTCTTAGCTATCCTCGCTGCGACTGCTTGATGGAGCTAGGCGGCTATTCAAGGCGTGCAGCCCTGTAGCTACGAAAGGCGTCTTAGACTTTTCGAAATCTAAGATGAAACCTTTTGTGATCATTTTAAGAACAAATGCATGGCTAATGGCTGGGTTGATTAGCATCTGTTCTGACCTGCAGCTGAAATAAACTGGTTAAGTTGTGGTATAAGCTTAAATTGAGTAAATTCTGTTGTTGGCTTAAACAGATTAAATTATGTAGGCTAAATATGCTGAATTTATTCAATCCTGTAAATAAACTAAATTGTTTAAATTCTGTAATAAAGCTAAATAAACTCTGTTGTTAACTTAAACAGATTAAATTCTGTAAATATGCTGAACTTGTTAAATCCGATAAATAATTAAGCCGATTTTTTTAAATTCTGCAAGTAAAACAATTAAGTTCTGTAATTAGGATAAACCGTTTAAATTCTGCAATTCTATAATAGCTAAATTGCTTAAATTCTGTAACTAAATAGCCTACATTATTTCAATTTTTTAATCTCGCTAAATTGTTTAAATTATATAATAAAGCTAAATAAATTCTGTTGTTAGCTTAAACTGCTTAAAGTCTGTAATTGTGCTGAATTTGCAAGATTCTGTAACTGAGCTGAATTATTGTTCAAATTGTGTAAGCAAAAAAAATTAAATTCTATTTAGCCAAATTAGGCTAAACTGTTTGAATTCTGTAATAGCTAAATTTTCAATTGTAGCTGTAACTAAGACTCATTGTTCCAATTGTGTAATTAAGCTAAATTGTTTAAATTCTCTACTAAAGAACTGTTTGAAATATGGAACCAATCTATAAAGTAAACCAGCGTAAATAAAAGTTAGGCCTAATTACAGTGAAATGTTGCATTAAGTAAAACCGCAAAATAAAAAGTATTCTCTTCATGTACAATAAAATTATATTGCACACGATTCTTTTAACTCTTTGGAATGAAGGATAATGGCTGAATAAATGCATGGATGATGGCGGTCGAGGTGTGGCTGGGCGTGCCTGGGAGTGGTAGGGTCACCAGTGCCTAAAGTGTGAAAAAAGAAGTGCCTGGACGCCTTTTATTTCTCCAAAAAGTGCCTGGAAGCCCATTACCTTTCCAGTGTGTGCTCGCCAATAAGTGGCTGGACGGTGTTCAGATTTCAAAACAAGTGCATGGACGCTGTCCAGGCACACTTTTAGCCATGAGGGTCACTATCTAATATGTAATTTTGAAACGATTCCTGCGTGGTCAAAATTTCGTCATATTTTCATTTGATATGACCAGAATGAAGATAATATGTGACTTTCTCCAAATCTGTTTCCATAGTGATCCGAATCGCTTTGAGGCTAATTCTGTTCTCGAATTTTGCAGTAATCACCAAAGATAAGGAGGGAAATTCATCCCCGTCCATCACTAGGCCTAGCCTACCTATCTAATATGTAATTTTGAAACGATTCCTGTATAGTCAAAATTTCGTCATATTTTCAAGAAAATCTTGATGGTTAGTCCATTTTTGATGAAATGACGAAATCTCTTCCGAAATCTGATGCCTGATGTCTCCCTCACAAGCTCACTTAATCTCACGATTATTGGAAGAGGTCTAATATTTTGCAAGAAAAAACCAATCAAGAACAGAATTAGCCTCAAAGCGATTCGGATCACTATGGAAACAGATATAGAGAAAGTCGCATATCTTCATTCTGGTCATATCAAATGACGAAATCTCTTTGGAAATTGATACCTGACGTCTCCCTCACAAGCTCACTTAATCTCACGATGATTGGAAGAGGTGGAATTTTTTACAATTCGGATCACTATGGAAACAGATATGAGTATCAGAGACAGAGAGAGGGACAGAGCGGTTGAAGGAGGAATGTACGCTAAGAATGAGATAGGCTTGGGTAGGAGTGCCAGTCGTGTGTATAAGGAGTGTAGAGAGAGAGAGAGAGAGAGAGAGAGAGAGAGAGAGAGAGAGAGAGAGAGAGAGAGAGAGAGAGAGAGAGAGAGAGAGAGAGAGAGAGAGAGAGAGAGAGAGAGAGAGAGAGAGAGAGATAAAGAGAGAGAGAGAGAGAGAGAGAGAGAGAGAGAGAGAGAGTTTTGATAAGATGGCGAAGTTGTCTTAACGTTGAGTTGTTTTGATACACATAAAATTTAGACGTTGCGTGTCGCTGTATGTGTTATCTTGCTGATGGATTTTGAAGAACAGAAATACGAGAAACTTGTCGTTGTTTGCGTATCAAAGTTAAATAACTCTAGATATGCCTACTTATAATTAGCCATTAGCTACCGAAGTCAAGTTTTTATTCAAGATAGGCTCACAGTATGTATGTATGTATGTATGTATGTATGTATGTATGTATGTATGTATGTATGTATGTATGTATGTATGTATGTATGTATGTTTGTATGTATGTATGTATGTATGTATGTATGTATGTATGTATGTATGTATGTATGTATGTATGTATGTATGTATGTATGTATGTATGTATGTATGTATGTATGTATGTATGTATGTATGTATAATATATGTATGTATTTAAACTATTTATGTATGTATGTATGTATGTATGTATGTATGTATGTATGTATGTATGTATGTATGTATGTATGTATGTATGTATCTATGTATGTATCTATGCAAGTATCTATGTATGCATATATGTATGTATGTATGTATGTAACTATGTATGTATCTATGTATGTATCTATGCATGTATCTATGTATGCATATATGTATGCATGTATCACATGTATGTATGTATAAGTAAGTAAGTAAGTAAGTATTTTCTTTATTACTCCACTTGCAAACTCACAATGGGACACAGAACATCATTATAATACATCGAAGTAATAATAGGTAATAAAACGTGCAAATTAAAATCACAAGTAAATATAATATAATTACTAAACTATTAGGCTATCGTCAAACAAGTTGGCTATATACATGTAGCATTCTGGTGATAAATCCCTTTCCAATCAACGAACAACATCGTGGTATCTCTAAATTGTGTGATCGGGGCCTAAGTGAGTAACCAGTTGCACGTTCAGGTGGAACAAGGTAATGGAGGACATGCCAGGGGTCACAGAGGATAGAAGAAAAGAGGGATACATCTGTCTTAGAATATAGCATGTCAAAAGTAGAAGTGTTAGTGGGCAAAAAACCAGGGCTGTACTGGCAAATTTTGAGGTGAGTACACGCTGACCGGGAGGAAAAACCCGACCTGTTCGGCCCCGAAATTTCTGACGACCTTTTTTTAGTCATCGGGACAAAAATCTCGTCCATTTTGCCGCCCGAAAAAACTGGCGACTTTTTTAGGCATCAGGCCAAAACTTTCGTCCATTTTGTCGCGTGTCCCCTGATTTACTAGCGTATACGGTGTACCCTCCTTTTTACCCGCGTATACCCTACTTTTCGGGAGGTGAGTATACGATGCCGTTTTTCACCGGAGGTATAAGTAGCCTATACGTATACGCTGTATACCCGCGTATACCCTCTTCTGCAGCCCTGGCAATCACTGCCAATAATACAGCATGTCGGCGCTAACAGTTACTAGCAAAGCATTGTGGCTTGACAATTAATGCATCACCATGTCTCACCCATCGCAAAGTTAGCGATCTCGATATCTGGTGTTCCTTCGTATAGAACGACTGGTGTCAAATCAGTTGGTGAGGAAGTAGACGACGACGACGACGACGACGAGGAAGAGTCTGAGGTGGATAAAACGGAATCGAAGGCAACGGCCATCAAATCGACTCCGCTGTTGTAGAGTAGGAATGCGGATCGTCCGGTCGGCTGGAAAACGGAAGTGGATCGGTTGGCATGGCAATGGCGTTCATCTGCAGCCAGATGGAATCCAGTCTTGCATGAACACAGGTGGTCGTCGTCGTTGTTGTTGTTGCACACCTGACTGCAGGGTGGAGGCCAAGAGGAGCAGCTTCGAGCACCTGTTGGAAACAACTTCGGACGTCAGATAAAGGAAAAGAAACACACGAAGGGACAACAATTTCAAAGAAATTATGACAACGGGAACAGATTTTAAATTCCTTTAAATTCTGTCTATATATCTGCTCTTAAGATCAGGATGTCGCGTATATAATAATATACACGTATATGTACATGTATATTTATGTTAAAACCAAAACTAGACAGATTAGGCTATCTTGTTCAAGGATAAGACTTTCAGCGCTTACAGCATTACAGCGCTTCTACTTTTACATGAATTTATGCTGTTATACTCCATTGAAATCCATCATCTTAGATATACTACTTCATCTACTTCATCACGCATTCATTTCAGGGTTGCTTCTTTTGCCTGGCGCTGCGTCTTGGGCACAGCACCTCCCTATCTCTGCGAGTTCTTCACCTTGACCTCAACTGCTGTGGGTCGCCGATCTCTGCGCTCGGCCTCTAGAGGTGACTTCATGGTTCCTTATGCCCGCACTGCCACTAGGCAGAACAGGGCATTTTCGGTCACTGGACCTTCCGCTTGGAATGACCTTCCCTCTAACCTGCGTTCCCACCCTCGGAACATGTCTGGATCTTTCTATAGATTGCTCAAGACTTTTCTTTTTGACCGGGCTTGGGTCGGGAGCGCCTCTGAGTAGACTCCTTGAAGGGGCGCTATATAAATTACATAGATAGATAGATAGATAGATAGATAGATAGATAGATCTAGATATACAATGTAGGTCTACTTACAGTAAAGGCTAAAGTAGGCAAGGAAAGAAAACAAGCTTTTTGAGTAGTCAACATAGGCTATGCACCAAGAAACCAGATTATGCATGCTTTAAAAACTACATTCGGGTATGCAAATGTAGATGCTTTGCAGTTTGGTATCATGCGAATGAAGATGCGAGCTACAGCATATATAGGCTTACCTAAGACCATAGTGCGCCAAGTTGCGGTGTGACAACGACATTACGAAATAGGAAGTCGACAATTATAAAATGTAGACAATTACAAAATGCAGACAATTACAGACGAAGACAATTGCAAACGAAGACAATTACAAACGAAGACAATTGCAAACGAAGACAATTACAAACGAAGACAATTGCAAACGAAGACAATTACAAACGAAGACAATTGCAAACGAAGACAATTACAAACGGAGACAATTACAAACGAAGACAATTACAAACGGAGACAATTACAAACGAAGACAATTACAAACGAAGCCAATTATTAGAAAAGAAGACAATTACAAACGAAGACAATTGTAAACGAAGACATGCACGTTTCAAGACAACTTCATTTTTCGGTTACTGCCATTGTGCATTTTTATTCGGTTCACTATCAACAGGGTGCATTTCAAAAGGGCGCTATCAAAAGGGCGAAAATGAAGAGAGCGCATTGTTTTTAGAGCGCGCGGTCGAAAGGGTGAAATCAAAAGGCGCATGTAGGCCTATCCACCGTTGAAAGAGCCTTCATCCAGCTTCCATTTCTCAAGCGCTTTATCGTTAATCCGACATCTATTTCTCATGCGTTATTTTCGTCAATCCAGGTTCTAATTCACATGTAAAAGAATCTTCATTCAGTTTCCATTTTATAATCGTTCTTTACATAAATCCTGTTTCTAATTCCTCAATAGAAGAACCAACCAGCTTCTATTTCTTGAACCTTATTTTCATCTATCCAACTCCTATTTTCATCAATAAAAGAACCTTCATCCAGCTTCCATTCCTTAAACATTTTTCTCGTCAGTCCAGCTTCCATTTCATCACTAAATGAACCTTTATTCAGCTTCCATTTCCGATTTATTTTGTTTCATTAGACTCTAATCCAGCTTCTATTTGAGATATAAAAAATACGTTTATCCCGCTTCCATTTCTGATCTGTTTTTCATTGATCAGGCTTTTATTTCTCACGAGTTATTTTCGTCAATCCAGCTTCTATTTTACATGTAGAAGAACCTTAATCCAGCTTTCATTTCATAATCGCCCTTTTTTACTGACCTGTTAAAATTGTTCTTTTCATCATTTCGTTTCAATCCAGTGGGCTTCGATTGCTCGTCGCCTTATGTACACAATCTTTATTTACCCTTTTCGGCTCTTTGGTCTTTTAAAACTTGCGCCCTTTGACTTGCCGACCATTTAAATTGCCCTTTCGTTCTATTCGTTTGCACCCCTTTGATTGCGTCCTTTTGATCACTCCTAAAATAATAAATTTTCTTTTCGCCCTATTGAATATATGCGATCTAAAAACAATGCGCTCTCTTGATTTTCGCCCATTTGGCTGCGCCCCTTTGATTGCGCCCTTTTGAAATGCGCCCTATTGAGAGGATGCCTTTTTATTCTACCTTTCTGAATGAAAGAGAACAATTGCGAAGTTTCGCCACTGAATATTCGCCTGAATTTAAATACAGACGATACATGATTTTTTCAATGAGCTACGTACATGCATGAAGTAGCTGCATAAAGCTAACAAAGTTGCAGCCCCTTCGTGTCTGAGCGAACTAAGAAGCCACCAATTCTCATAGCACAAACCATCGTTGCTTAAAGTTTTCGGCAGTTTTTATGTATACCCTACCTTCGTTGTGGGAGAGAACGAGACTCGTGTGTCGCTGAGACATCAGCAGAAGCAAAGCCAGAGTCAGACGAACAACGTTCCAGTGCGGAACAGTGTTCCATCTCTGGAGAGGAACCATTGTTGCCGTCGGAGGTTTCCTGGAGAACGAAGACAACGGAGTCGGGAATGAGTAAAATAATCTCGTGCTCAATTACAATCCGAGCGCTAGAGAAGACAACTCTGTTGTACGACGTCTGATGTTAAAATGCAGAACAGCAGCAGCAGTAGGTCTATAGTAGACCAGCGCAACGATGAACGAACGACAGACCACCAATGGAAGTGATCTCCAACAATAAAGCTAGGAGAAGATTGTACGCGTTTTAATACGAATCTGCGCATAATAGTTCATGTGTCTAATATTTAACATGCATATTATACCTAATATATATATATAATTATATAAATATATATATGCAATACATTACATGTAGCATAGGCCTATATATTAATACAGCCTATTACAGTTAAGTAGGCCTACGTGCACGTGGCGGTATATGCGCATAGTTGAGTGGGATTGTTAATTACGAAGTGTGAGGAGGAAGTGTGTGGGTAAGAGAAATTGTATTAGGATGTTTGCCAATGACGTTCTCTTATCCAATGACCTCTAATCCAGACAGCAGACTCCGTCAGCAATTGATCATTTAAGACCACCAACTCAACCCCTCCACCAACTCACCCATCCACCAACCCAATCCTCCACCAACCCACCAACCCACCCCTCCACCAACCAACCGCCCTCGGAAGTCGATCACTCCCGAGTCTCCCCCCACGTTCTTAATTGATTGTCCCAACGAATTTTCCCGGCGCTGCGTCATTCCGTTTTGAAACTTTTGGACGGAATCCATAGTTTTCCTGATTATAAAACAGACAACAGATAGCAAGAGCGATAACAACGCGCACGCAGTCTGTCGTTCTGTTCCAGTTTCCTCTCTGTATCCTCCTCCTATTCCTCTTCCCCCTCTTTGTGGCCAACTCCTCCGCTTCCTCCTCTTACTACCGCATTAATTTTCCGTCTTGCAGTTTCAGCATATATCCCTTTCATCGGTGGATTCAGGACTTGGAAGTTAGGAGGGACGAGGTAACAGCGCAAGTATGAAGGGGTAATGCAACACAGAGTTAGGCCTAGCCAAAATATTAGGTCCAATATGTTCACCCGTTGTCTGTCTCTCTCTCTCTCTCGTTTTCCGTCTCCGTAACTTTACCTCTGCACGCCTTAGCAGACCAGTCTTCTGTACATGTATCTCTGCTGGACTACTTGTCTGTCTCTTTGCGTCTCGTTCAGTCTGTGTGCGTCTGAATCTCTGTCTGTGTCTTTCTTCTCGTTTTATCGTTGTCTGCCTCAGTATCTCTCACTGTTAAAAAAATCCAGTCTCTGATGGCACACACGCGCACACACTTACATGAGCACGTATACATACATGTAGCATATACGCATTTCAGTATTAAATGTCTGCTTTCTGTTTTCATTTCCTTCTTGTACAATCATGTCTCTAATCGGTCTTTTCTCACTTTCCACATCTAGTTGCTCCTATCTCTCGCTCTTTCTAAGCCCCCCCTAAAAAGGCCATCCATTATTTCACATGTAAATATAAAATATTTGCTCGATTAACTCCCTTTAGCCCCCCCCCAAATAACCGTAAAGGTACGCACCAGGCTTGCCAGACAGTTTGGCGGATATGAAAAAGGATCATTTTCGAAGATTTCGATCAAATGACTAAAAAAAGGTCGTCAGAAATTTTGACGGCTGAAATGGAAAATTTTCTTAAGATTTTGGCCAAGGTCGTCAGAAACTTAGGCGACTAAAAGCGGAAAAATGTCCCCACAAATTCAGCCCCCCCTCAAAACTGAAATCCTGGCGTCGCCACTGTCTCTCTCTCTCTCTTTCCCCTCCCCTCTCTTTCTTTTTCACATACACACAGACTCTCTGTCTGTCTGTCTGTCTGTCTGTCTGTCTGTCTGTCTGTCTGTCTGTCTCTCTCTTTCTCTCTCTTGCCCTTCATCATGTCCTTCTTTCTATTCGTCTGTTTGTGTCATAGTCGCCGCCTATGTATCTCTGCAACCACTTTCTCCTCCCTCTTAGAACGCCTTCTGTCTGCTGGGTCGAATTATCGAAGGCCAATGACGACGGGCCAGACACCGTCGCCGAGTTCAGGGGGGCAACGTGAGGCCAGCGAGACAAATATTTCTCAGCAGCATAAAACATTAACGAATTCCCTCTTCGCTTTGAAGACTCGCTGTACGGCTTCAACACATAACCACCTGTACTTCTGAAAAACAAAGGGGTTCTTCTTATGTGACGCTCTGCAAAAATTAATGGAGACTAAAGAATTTTGAGTTGCCATTTCCAGAAAATAGTCATATCAAGCATATTGCCATTCGAAACATTGAAGCAAATATTTGTCTTGTGGATAAATGGATGGTTTAGCAATGTTGCTGACTGTCATGAGATGCCCATGTTTTCATGGCGTCGTGCTCAGTTTCTTATACAACATTTAGTGATGTGTAAAACATGTTTGAACTTCTACACTGCCAAGTCTAGGCTATTTATAATTTTCCCTTTGAGCTGCTTTGAATTTCGTGAATTCTTGGAAGTATATGTCCCACATTGCTGTTAGTCGTTGGAAGCCGATGTCACGAAATACAGTATCCCCGTATTAATCGTACCCCCACCCAGATGAAGAAAAGCTGAAAAAGGCACTTCCGCGTGTATTTATGTTTTCAAATTAACTTCCGTCTGCTTTGTTTTGAACAATGACACTAACAGGTATGTTTATTCCTACTAGATAATTTTGCTTGTTTTGCTCTTAGAGCACTTAGAACAGTTAGAACGCTTAAGAACACTTAGAGCCACTAGGTAAATTCGAGTTGTCTCGCTCTGAACATTGTATAGGACACCTAAAACTATTAGAGTCACTTTAAATTTTGATTACAACACAAATTTTTTAATTATACGCATTCTTCAAAAAAGGAGATAGAATGGTTCATCCCCCGGATAGTCCAAACCTGTATATTCCATCCGGGGATAGATTAATTCATTCCCCTGGGGAATAGAATATCACGTGACACGGCACTTCTCTGGAAGGGTATAATTAGAAGGCCTATAGCCTACATTCTCTTTAAGCGATAGGGAGAGACAGAGACAGAGACATGAGCGCCCGTCGATATCTTTGCAGGAGAGGAAATATACGATGGTCACAGTTGATCAAGCAAAAGCTTGAGAATGCGAAGCAGGAAATTAGGAATAATTATTGGTGTTTTTCATGGCGATTTCTAAAATTAATTTTCCTTGCTTCACTTTTCGTGTCATTAGTTAATGATTAGTAGCCTATAATATATCATTAGTGTTTTAGTGCTAGAGCCAAGAGGCAATAGTTAAAGAATAGGTGCCAATTCTCCAGAGGGGGGAGGTAAATGCCACTCTCGCCTATAGAGTCTATATTATATGTGCGGGCGCCCATGCATGTACAGAGACAGAGATGCATCTGTGGTGGCTTGCAAACCGTTTGTCGCAGCATTTGTACGCGTCTCGCAATAGCGCTAGAAACAAATTCGCAAATACATTGGCAGCGGTTTCGTTTTAATTAGTAATGACCATCATCTTCCTTCAGGGTATACGTGCTTCTAAAGTCGAAGAAACACGCACGCTGTACCTGCTGTAGACATTCCAGGCGATCACCTAATTCCAGGAAACTGCAGCTTCGTCCACAGCAGAAACACATAATAGATCTATAGCCTATACGATGCCACGAGGAATAGCACTCTTGCAACTCCTTGCAATGACCCCCAAAGCACAATCAGCTCCCGTTGCTTACGTATAGGTCGTTATTTAGCGAAGTCGATCTTCTGGGAATGGGAGGAGAAGCATGGACGCCTATAGAGTGTAAAACGGAAGCAGAAACGTGAAGTTTAAAGGTCATGAACCCTTTCAACCGAACCAGTCGAAATTACTCAGATTATTTGGCCGGTGAATTTCACCAGTGAGGAAAAACGAAAATGTCAACACGAAACTGCTCACATTTAATACCGGTTTATAAATGACTATGACCTTTGGGTCTATGCGTGCCCGTGATACATGTACACTCAACCAAAATCTTTGTAGATTAGAAAGATTAGATCGTGATATTTATTGGCCTAGTTTATAAATAATTATAATAATTATGGTATAAGATTTTCTGCAAAATAATGGCGTCAGTGACATCGGATTAAACACACGGTGCAATCATTTCCGCCTGCTTGCACACGACAGATAATTTAAATTAAATATCTACTTATTTAAAGTAGCCTAGATTGGATATGTGTATTTGCATACGTGTAATCCGTATGTAAATATAACGAATCATGTAATAATATATTGGTCTACCTACGGCTATAGGTCCTCTTAACGAGGATGTCAGTGACGGCCAGCTATAGGTTTGTCTTACTACCGTGGTAAACCGCATCATTTGCATGCAGACCTAGACTCGCTGCCACGTCTGTGATAGACTTTTTTGGTATTTATTTTTAAAAGGTGCATTATTGTAGTCTAATATCTAGATCACAATGCATGCTGTTGCCTCTTTTTTTATGTAGACTATGTAGTTGATGCCTCGGGCGATTCCACCAGTATCAACTTCAAACCGTCGTGTATAAGGGCCCTGAGCAAGTTCATCACTCGCAATTGCTCGTGCGCTTCGGCATGAAACTCCGATTCAGTGTCCGTCCGCGCTCTATTCGGGAGCGTCTCTTAGTAGCCTATAAATCCTAAATGGGCGCTATAACAAGTGCTCATACATACTTACGTGATGGACCCGAGCCATCACCAATCCCTGCCACACAGTGAGTGAATGCAGGCTGTCGACTGCTGATGATGATGACGACGATGATAGGCTACATGTAGAGTTGTAGACCGTTTGGCCAAGTTCTATGATTGACAGCCAGGTGGCCCCGTGGGTGAATATACGGTGTCTGTGATTGGCGGTGAACAGCCTCCTCCCGTGGCCGTCCGTGCAGCATCTTACCTTCACCATCACATAATTACTAATCAGATGCTGATTGATATAGACCTGAGATGATGATGCTCTAGGATCATTCCAGTCTCAGCAGCAGCTGCGCCACACGACTCGAGAGACGACGGCGAACGGAGAAAGAAAGGAGGAGAGTGACAATCGAAGAAAAACTGAACCTGAAGAAGAAGAATCGATTTTTTACTTCTAGAGGAAACGGAAGAACGAATTTTCGTCTGCGTATAAGACAAGACTTGAGTCTGTGCCTACGCAAGAAGCATAGGCCTGAACTAACCGGGTGAGAAAATCGTGTTTAATGGCTGAATTTAAGTTATTAACATGTGGCATTACTAGACTGAAGGGAAATGAGAAGATTAATAAAGATGAACCAACGTTGAATAGCGATCTCTATTAAAAATAATTAGATAGAAGTGATCAAGTTGATCTGTTGCCTGCCTTCTTCTGCAATCGATTTAAATCTGTTCGGTCTGATCGTGGGTCTTCCCTGCTTGATAGTCACTGGGCGCTGCTGTTGGTTCTCATCTTGAAATTGCTCCTTACTATCTATAGACTAGTGTTCACTTATGTTATGTACTTATGTTGTGCCAACGAATAATCTGAACAATCTGTCAATAAATTATTGCCTCTATTCTTACAACATAATATATAATTCACGCAGAGATAAGGTGGATGAGTAGTTTTCAGCCAACGATAATTATATAGCCTATAGATCTAAATGCACGCGTATAGAGATCTAATCATTTTCTAAATAAGTTTTGCAAGATACTGAAATGTGTAAATAGATAGATAAAAGATGCCTAAATGATGTGTTACAGTGTGTAATTAGACAAAAGTCAGCTAGACAATGAAATTGACTGTTTGTTGCAAACATTTTGAATTAGAGAATCAGATGCTTGAACGAAATTGGCCTTTTCCGTTTTGGCAAGTTCGATATTTTGAAATTAGTTTCATATAATTTTAAGGACTGAAACCATAATAGGCTACTTTTGTATAGTTCTATGGTGCAGGGCTTGTTCTAAGAAATTTTCACATGAGACCGGGGACAAGAAAGTTCTTGGCCAGGGATATGGGCGCCCTCAGAAATTTTTGCAGGGGGGGCAAATTTTTTCACGGCAGGTCTGTTCACGGCTAAATTTTTTAGTGGCAAGACCTTGAAAAAGCAAATCTGGGAAATTAAGAACAGGGTATTTTCAGAGAGGTTTTTTAATGCACATTTCTCAATTTCATCTTGTGTATCATTTTTAATATAGGCCTAAATTGTTTCCTTAGTGGGAAGAAATATGTTAAAAAGTTTATGTTAAAAGGTAGGTTCTTGAACGGGCGCTAGCCTATAATATAAGTCCAGAGAATGAATGAGCGAATAATTGAATGGGGAAAAGGTGTCAGTTTCAAAAGATAAGTGCTATCTATAGCTAGGCCTACTTCTATATGGTAGGCTAATCGTAATTTCTAAGCTTCTAAAGTGCCACTCGAAAGTCAATAACAGGGCACCAGCTTATTCACGAGCGCTGCATCGAGTTAGAATGCTGTTCAAAGAGTACGGTAGTCAGAAAGAGGTCCGATTCAGAGGGCCAGAGTAGATGTTAATGCGGGTGTTTTTTGAAAGGTGAACGATACGAGGATCTTATGAAGTATCAATACCGTTGAACGAGGGGTGATAACCAGAGCCCCTTTACAAGTTTTCTACAGCTTGACCTCCCTGGATTCTGTGCTGACAGCACACAAAATGGACAAAATGCAGCTTGGCTTATAGCATACTTGATTTATCATTTATATAATTATAATGCTGGCGAATAGCATAGTATTTACTGAAGTAATTTCAATGTGCCACTGAGAAATTTCAAATTTGTGCATAAGTGTAATTTATTGATAATTAATCTGTGCAATTGTGAAAGGTTGCATTACAGTGAGATTTGTAATGTAATGCAATGTAATGCAAATCTAGTGGGTCATAATTGACAGGCCTACTATTTGCATAGGCGCCCGCATGAGGGCTAAAAACCAATCAATGGCCATTGTTGCATTTTTAGCAAGAGCTTGACAAATGCAAGGCAGAAAATTAAGAGCACTTTTATTTCTATAGAGATTTCTATACATAGATTTATGGCTATCATTCGTATCACAAGTGCTTTAATGCGAAAAAATGGTTAAATACCCAAAAGTAGTAGTTATAAAAATAAATGTCAACTTTCCAGGGGGGGCAAGTGCCCCCCTTGCCCCTATGTGCGGGCGCCCATGGCCAGGGATTTGTCCTCCCCGAAGTGGATGACACTGTAGAAATCTATAATAGGCTAATATTTGCGATATATTTCTGAAATATTTGGAGGATAATATATTTATAAGCAGCTCCGTCACCAGCACAAATATCGTCCCCTCCTATATCCCACAAAGTCTCAGCCCTTGTGTGAGAGTCTAGTTCAATGACACAATTATATTTTATGAGACTCTGAGAATGGTGATTTTGGGAGGATCACACAAAGAGTGCGTGCAGGTCTAATATGGGGATATAATAAGGAGAATTTGGAAGAAAGTTTGAACATGCATTGACGTACATAATGTCGGTATATAGCCTATTGGATAACAGTGATGGGGAAAATACTTTTTAAAGGTATTTTGAGTATAAGTATAAGTATAAATACAAATACTTGATCACAAAAGTATTTAAAATACAAGTAAAATACTTTACCCGTACCGCAAAAGTATTTAAAATACAAGTAAAAAATACTTGACTTGGAAAAGCATTTTGAATACTATTATACTACACTGTAAGTACAAATACTATGTGCCAAACTATATGACCAATATGAAAATCATGCCAAATCGCGACTAGAATTTTTAAAATAGAATTTTGAACACCAAAAGACATTTTCTCCAGTTCAGCATTCTTTGTCTAATGTGTCTCTTGGAATTAATTAACCCATTCCATCATCACTGTCATCACATTCATCAACACTTGAAAGACAGCCACCCAGGAGTATGGTGGTTTCTCAATTCTGGCTCATGTTCTGCTTTCGAGTGATGTAGTGGAGTCCACCTGAGCCGAGTCCGAGTCATGTTCGAGTCCATCTAAGCCGAGCCCGAGTCGAGTCTGGGTTCAATGGTGTTCGAGTCCGAGTCACTAGATGATTAACCGAGTCAATGTCCATTAAAATCAAGATCCTAAACATCTAATTTAATGGCATAGAACAAATATCTGTACAATTAATGCAGAAAGAATTGTTGATGTAATCAGTGACGGCGCCAGGATTTCAGTTTTGGGGGCTGAACTCCCGTGGAAAATTTACCATTTCCAGCCGCCACAATTTCTGACGACCTTTTCTTAGTCATTCGGCCGAAATCTCCTGCATATGCTTTTCAGCATAGTTGTAAAAAACTTTTTTTCCTTTTTTATTCTCTCCCAGAAACGTGGTTTTTTCGTTTTTTATTTTTCCCATCGTTTTTTATCGTTTTTTATTTTTTATTTAACTTTATTTATTCATTTAATTTCTGTTATTATTTACTTTAATTTTAATTTTTTCTGATATTCCTTATTTTCCCGCCAACTCTCAAGGATTCAGCCAAGTATTTCATCGTTTAACATCATCATTTAAGAGATAGCCTGCGTGTAGTAGGTTCCTAATAAATGTTTTCAAGGTTAAAATGCGGTTTTAGATGTAGCAAAGTCAAATTATTTACCGTTTCCGTTTGTTATCGTTGTTTTATCGTTTTTTATTTTTTCGAAAAAACGACCTTTTTCCTTTTTTATTCTGTTTCCATCGTTTTTTACATCTATGTTTTTCAGTTTCATGGGGGCTGACTGGCTGAGCAAGGGATTTTTCATTTTTACATGGGAAAAGAAATGGATGGCCTTTTGGGGGCTTAGCCCCCTAACCCCCTAGCGCCGCTACTGAATGTAATATATCCAAATTGAAGTTTAAAAACACTAAATTAGATAAGGTTTTGTTCAGTAATCTGACGCAATGGAATAGGCAGCACGTCTATTTCCATTTTCATTTGTCCAATCCATAAACATCTAGATAGATTAATGCATCTAACCTATGTCCTAGTCTATCAGCATAGACACGTCCAATGAGGTGTCAAACATCAAACTGATTTCAAACCTAATTATGTGCGTGTCATTGATACCGACGAGTCCTAGGTAGGCTACATGTATTTATATAACTAGGTCTTCAAGTTCAAATATTCATACTCTTCCCTTACACCAGGAATCAAATACACCTGTAATTAACGTTCCTCGCCCTGTGATCTATCAGAAACAAGAACTAATCAGTGTCAGCCTGTTAACTGACCATTGTATGCCTAAACATCCTGTTCATGTACAAGGGCTCTTTTGTTTGAGTGAAGATTAAGCCTAGTGCATGCAGAATGCAATCTTGCTTTGCAGTTAGTGATATATAAAAGTATTTTTAAAAAGTATTTTAACGTTATTGTTTTTTAAGTATAAAATATTACCAAAAAGTAGGCTATTTTAAGTAAAAGTACAAATACTTTATCACAAAAGTGTTTAAAATAGAAGTATAAAATACTTAGATTGTACTTAAAATACTATTTTAAAACCTGGTACTAGTATTTTAAATACTTCCCATCACTGTTTATAGGTCCATTCTTTGAAACCTTGTTATGTTACAAACTCATGATCATAACAAATGGGCAGTACACCCGAGCTTTCGCATCTGCTAAACGCTCACCACCAACATCTACTAACGCTGATAGGCCCAGTAGCGGCGCTAGGAGGGGCTGGGGGCTAAGCCCCCCTAAAAAAGGTCATCTATTTTTTTCGCCATGTAAAAATTAAATATTTGGACGATTTACCCCCTTTAGCCGCCCCCCAAACATGAAGAAGCGCAAGGCTAAAGATTTTGGTCGATGACTAAAAAAAAAAAAGGTCGTCAGAAATTTTGGCGGCGGAAATGGAAAATTTTCTTACGATTTTGGTCGGTGACTAAAAAAAAGAAAAAAAAGTCGTCAGAAATTTTGGCGGCGGGCGGAAAATTTTTCCCCGAAAATCCAGCCCAAGCCCTCCCAAAACGAAAATCCTGGCGCCGCCACTGGATACGCCCATCACCAGCTTCTATTAGCATCAGTGCTATAACATTGTTCAGGACTCTGGTCTGAGCCCTTTGAACCTCCTCATGACCATTTCGAAACTTAAAACAGTGCATTCATGAAACCGCATGACCACATTATACGCTGATGACACTTACCTATTAGTACCAGCCATCAGCAGCGACAGAAGAACTGTATCGTGGAAAATGGGCATTTTGCGACTTGGGAATTAATCGTGGGGCGCGGTGGTGTAGTGGGTATGTTCGCTGCCATGCACCCGGAGAGTTGCAGGTTCGAATCCACCTTATACCGCCTCGTAGGGACCTTGGGCAAGTCCTTCACTCGCAATTGCTCTGCGCTTCGGCGTGTAAGTCCGATTCAGTGTCTGCGCTGTATTCAGGAGCACTTCTGAGTAGAATTCTTGAAGGGGCGCTATAACAAGTGCACATACATACATAATCAACGAAAGACTCAGAAGATGGTTGTTTGCCGTCCGGGGCGGGTCGCTATATAGTTCGCCCCGACAGAATTGCGGGTATGATTCTGGTTCGGGGTATGATGATTCTAGGCCCCTAGGGGTTGACATGACTGAAGCATATTACTATAGTATAAAACATGTGTGTGTGTGTGTCCAGGTAAGACAGTCGCTTCATGCCCTGTCAATTATGACTGCACTTGGCTGCAAGGGACCAGGCCTACATGACATAGCAAATATTACCACAGTGGCAAGCATGCTATAAATTATGTGGCCCCGCATGGTAGAGATTTTGCGGGGCAGCAGAAACGCGGTATACTGAGGGCTGCAGTATTAGACCGTTTAATCCGTTAAAACACTATCTTCCTGATCTCATTTATGTAGAGCAAGAGACGGGACGCTCTTCGCGGTTGTCCTGCTTCATCAAGAACAAGACTTGTGTTGAACCCACTCCTCCCATAGTTGATACCAAAGTCATATAGGCCTACTTCAAGCCGAGTCTGCAGATCGAATTGACCATAGAACGGATGCTACAGGGCTTATTAGGCTTATATAAGGAATTTTCTCAACTGGACAAGATGGCTGAATTGCTGAAATAGGGAATCTGTGCCATAGTTGGGTACAGAAGAAAGTCCTTGGTTAGGGATTGTCCCCATGCAGAAAGAATATGACATTTGAATATGAACGAATTAGCTTCGTTTTTTCTTTTAACAAGGTTTAGTAATTAGTAGCCTATGCTTATTTACATTAAAAATGGAGCTTTTCGTCAGCTTTCGTGAAAAGCTGACGCTGGTGCATGCCCTGCGCTTGGCTTTCAAGTAGCAATTCAGAAGTTTGGAGATTGCGATTAAGATTTTATTTTCCTTTTTTTCTTATTTGATAGTTTAGAAATCTATTTTTATGGCAATGTTTGACTCAATTCGGGGACTTTGTCATGCTGACATTGTAAAATCCCCGAACGAATGAGATTGTATGAGCAAAAGACGCTCTTGAAACGTTCTAGACATTTCAAATCAGTAATCAACCTGAGTTTGCTGACTGATTTCTCTCCAGAGGCTCCTGTGCTGGAACTGTTAGAAGCATACGTAAGCTAACACAACCATCTGCCTGCTACTCTGCTCAGTGTTGGAATAGTGTAGCCAGACTTGTTACTCCAAACATCAGTGCGGTATACCCGCAGATCCATACACTGAGTATAATGATAATAATACAGAGAGTAAACGTGTGGCACACTAAAAAAATTCTTTAAAAAGTAATGTTTTGCACTGCGTAGGTTTAGCCTACTTCATGCTTGCTACAATAATAAAGAACGAAATGATTCTTATGACGTAAAACAGACTATAGCCTAACGTCATAATGTCAGTTGCCTAGGTTACCGCGTTGACCAATTGTAAGGGGAAACGTTCTGTCCACTCGCCCAGAAGTTGATAAAAGAAAACGCATTTGCCCGTGTAGTGTCTTAAATGATCGCCCTGGAAAATACCTGGCAGGGGGCTTTACAATACCTGCCAGGGACCCGATTCATCGGGCTTCGTTATATCTCGATTATCGGGATATAACGAACTCCGATGGATCGGGGGTTTATATACTCGGGCCAATTGACCCGAGTATATAAAGTAAACCCTCTGTGTACTGATCGCCCACAGGTCGACTGATTGGTCAACGGGTCAACTGGTCGGTTCACTAGTTGACTGGTTGGCCAACTTGGTTGATCTACTGGTCAACCAAATTGACTGAAATGTCCAATCTTGGGAACACTTCTTTATTACCTACGTCCAAAGTCAAATTTCACAGTAAAACAGTTCATCTTGGAGTTATCTGGTTTTGAGATCCTTTTAGTTTATTGCCACACATTAGGTTTTGAAGTTACATTTTAAATTGATAGCTGTTAAAATGTGGGCTATATAGACTCAGGTCCCTTGTAACCGCCAACGGTTTAAGCGTGGGTATATAACCCACGCTTAAACCGTTGGCGGTTACAAGGGACCTGAGTCACCTGACTATACCAGACTATGCTGCAGGGAACTTAAAGTGTCATATAAACCATCGTGGTCTTTACCTGAAAGTGAAAGCTATTTTCCATTTAGAATTAGCGTCCGTACAGCACTTATCTTCCACAAGTGACCAAAAGCTGGTGCCTCGCGCTTGGCTTTCGAGTAGCGCTTTAGAAATTTCGAGTTTTACGAAAGACGGAAAGCCGAGCAATTAATGTAGATTGTAGACTACCGCGCATGAAAGAAAAGGAGTAATAAATGCGCTTTCTTATAAAAGAAAATGTAAAACGCCAAAGTCTCAGGCGATAATTATCGGTCTTATAGGCACTAAACTTCCGAAGTTTCTTGTGAAATTGTGCTCTCATGTGCCAGGCCAATGGTAGCTGGCAGTGATAACTAATGTTGCTTCCCAAAATCTATTATTGGTCAACGAGATGGCTCTAAGGCTCTAAGCCATTATAACAGAACAGACGATGGTACTGTAGTAGTTAGACAAGACGAGCAATTTTAATTAGAGTCATCCACACATTTTGTACCCAGAAACAGCAAGTGACTATTTAGTATGCTTATGTCTTCCCTTTGGCTAACTAAGCGAGTTAAGTGATACGTCATGCAATAATGACTCGTCTACACTCCCGACACACACACACTCACTCGCACACACACACTCGCACGCACACACACACACACGCACACACACACACGCTCACACGCTCACATACAGACGTCTTTCTATTTAATTTACGTAACTAACAGCCGCCCTTAAATACTTTTGAGATGATTGATTTGCAGAGAGCGGAAGTCTGCAAATGAATTACAAACATGAATTTAATTACAGAAATCCCGCTCAGGTGTCTTTCCACGCTGAATATAAGACAATAATCCAGATACGTTTCCTGCTATGTACTTATGCAATGACACTTATGTCCTTAGAACCACCTATATTTAGGCTATGTTGATGCTTTTCTCATGCTCCTACAGCCTTCACCCGCTTCTATTTGCTTACTGTCTTACTGCAGTTTACTCAGTGCATCTACACGAGCGTCTTTCTAGCATAATCTGGATCATCTTCATGAAAGCAAAAGCCTCTCCTCATTAGAGTATAAGCTCGGATAAGGGTGACAGCGTGGTGGAAAAGTCGTCACTGAAGGCGGTCTTAACTCTATGAATCTCTACTTCCATCGTGGTCTTTTTCAATCGAAGTGAAATTTTAATTGTACACATGCACTACAACAAATGCAACTCACGACATCACTTCAATGCATGTAGTTAGCACAGTGAAATGTGGAATTAACCTAGTAAACTTCAGTTAGAAACATAGCTAGGACCTATAACACTCCACGATGCTGTGTAGCCTACTAGTGGATAGTTTAGCGATTGATAAAGAACCACAACTGGCAAGATAGATCTGCTCAATGGCTAAAACGATTAAAGGCTAGATCGATGTAACAATCAATGCGAACGTGGGTGGGGCCTGTCGCTGCTTGGAGCGAACACCAAGTTTTTTTCAGGGTCTTGAGTATGCGTAATGAGATAAATACGTTGAGAGCAGGTGTAGGTGCAACTTGAGGATGGCACAGAGGAATTGAAGATGATCATGTGGTTGAGTGCTCATTAGTTGAGTTCAGGATAACAGTGTGTTTACTATGTTCATGTGTCCCTTCCTGCTTGTCAACGAATTTTAAGGTGTATTTTTATGGATTACTCTAATTGTCTAACTTTAATAATAACTTGAAAATTCATGGATTGCTGTGCGTCTCGCAATTTACAACTTCGAAGAGAAGTCTTGTGATTTACAAAGATACAGACAGACAGACAGACAGACAGACAGACAAATGGAAAGACAAAGATACAGACAGTGAGAAAGGCAGATAGGTAAAGAGACTGGCATAGAAAACAGATTTATTTGCAAGCTATACTTAGGGCTATTCCTTTGTTCGTTCGCTCCGTTCTTTTGTCATTAAAATACAATGCTGATTTCATCGATTGTTTTAGTTTTGATGACTTGGACTTTGACGATGTCTTCTGCGAAGGTCGTCACTGCGCTGCTGGTGATGATGCTGGCACATGGCCATGCATCCCAGGCGAAACTTCTGTTCTCAGATCCTAGGTCCAGTTGCCGCAGCGTTTGCCAGAAGAACACTCTATCCGGGAACAACAACGAAGAAGGTGCAAGGAAATGTCTTGATTCCTGCATCAGATTAATCTTCGACGCATTAGCTCTGGATTCCG